>OY979709.1:45956183-47156183 GCA_963855925.1 Inga laurina | reverse complement strand
TATTATCTAGTTGGAGTAAGTGGATTGCTATAAATGAATACATGGAAAATGGGAACCTACAAAACTTGCTTCATATACAGTGTCACCACCCGAATTACTCAAAGGCCAAATTCCAATCCAATCCCCTTATCCTTCTTTCTTTAACTTTTTTTTCTCATCACATGCATGTGGTTCAATAGTATCTCGCATTAATGAGTGAACTTGGTAATTCAGCTCGGAAACTAGTGTTGAGTAAACTAAAATTAAGTCAAAGAGGATCAAAGGGAGAAACTCGCAGAGAGAGAAGAGGCCACTGTTCATGTAATTGTTTATTACCGTCTTCGAAGAGCTCGACCCAGACTGGTTTTTCTTCTTTCAACAATGGCGTGCAAAGAGATAGGAGCTGAGATTGAAAGGAGAAGGTCGAGAGAGGGAGAGAGGACGTCATGGATGGAAAATAAAAGGTCATCTTCTTTAGTGAGACACAGTGAGGACGGCAGGACGCGATCTTGGTCAGAGGAGACAGCATTAGAGAGTTGTAATCTGGTTCCTTAGCTGGTCGTCTTCTTCTTCCTAAGCTAGAGAGAGAGACAGAAGCATGACTGGTTTGTGGGAGAGAGAAAAAGCAAGAGACGGTAAAAGAGAATGGAAGAGGAAAAAAATCAGACAGGGCACTAATGGTAAATCAACAACATCCAAAAATCCCAATTTGACAAATCTAGTCTGATTTGGAATATAATCATTGTAGCTTTTGGTCTTTTAAACTTAAAATCAGGCCTAAACTGATAACACTTAGTATACAGAGACGTTGGTGGTTTTATGCACTTAAAACCAACACCTCTTAGACGTAACTAGAGGCATTAAGAGTTAGATTATAACCCACATTTTCTGCTATTAGCGCATTTTTTGCACGTTAAAATGGCCATATGCATGTCCTAGTATTTAATAAATGCTCTAGAGATTTCACCATGATCTCATAAGAGCGGCCTTACTCCTCATTCATATAGGTGATTTTATGAAATGTACCAGCAATGAATATATCATCCCGCAGGATTATAAAATAATTAAAAGCTTTCACTCAGCCTCACCAAAATGCATTATAACACTTTCTCATGCGATAGGAAGGAACTGATAATTTATTTTAGTGGCAGCAGAACTAACAAATGACTTGTTCTTATCCATTTAACCTCCTTTATGAGATCATCAATCATAGAGGTTGAGTTGTCATTGTTGTTAATTTCAAATTGGATTTAGTTTCATTCCCCTGGGCTAATTAATTCTTCTTGGGGTTTTGTTGACGGATCCGCAGGTCAAACATTTCTCAGTGGCACCATTTCTCTTTCTAAATGGCTATTGTGATTTAGCAATCACAACTCATCAACATTAAATGTCAATTTTCCACCAAAATATTTACTAAAAGGTTTTCAACAACTTAGCTTTCAATTTTAGCTAATTCCAAAGTAGCGAACTCTGACTCACATAAAAATTTATTTTAGCTACTAATGGATATTCTCACATGAAATTGATATTCAGTTAACATCCATATATCTCAATATAATGAGAGTCCATTGTATTTGATACCAACATTTATGGTAACTCTCAAATATTTTATTTCCAAATATATATATATATATATATATGCTCAATCTCCATATAGTATAAGCTATATCACAAGGATTAATGTCCATTAATTAATGCAACAAATTATCAAAAATTCCTGCATATCCATATTGAGCTGCAAAACCTCTTCAAACTATGTTAAAATCATAAGGAATATTCAAACAAACATATTCTTAAACCAAGATAATCATATAGCCTCAAATTATGAAAATCTCACATTTATCTACGATAGATAAATGATTAAATTTTCATTATGCATAATGCTTGTTTCAAGCAACACAAATTTTTTTTGATAATTTACAAAATTTGTTCTCAGGAATAAATAACAAAACCACCACTTAAATTTTAGTGACAACACACAACTTGATATTTATCAAAGAGGCTACCAGCAATTTTGCAACTTCAAAATGAAGCATATTTTTATGAAGCACTCCCACACTTTCAAATATCTCAATTATATGTAAAAAATATTTTCATGCCCATCAAAATGATAATAATTCTAATTAAATTAGAATCTGCCCACATGATCTTCCCATTCTAATTAAATTAGAATGTCTTCAAGTTAAAATAATCATAGCAAATGCATGATCGCAATTATTCGCATGTCAACATGCAAGTCGTACTATGTCCCCATATTTTAATACATCAATTACACCTTTGGAAGATCACAGACTAATCATGAAAGCTCATTCTCCAGGAGAAGTTAAATCATATGGCTATATTCAAAATTACCCAAATCTAATTTTCCGAAAGAATTTGAAATCTCAATCAATGCATCAATGTGAAAGGGAAAGGGAAAGAAGTCATACATCGCGTGAATTATTTCATCCCTTTTGGCGTCGAAGGTTTAAAACATGGTTACTAAAAAATTTGCGACTGTCTAAAAGACCCCACGGTATGTCAAACACGGTCTTAAGCTTCAAACACCTTGGAGGTAAATCTTCTTGGCACTCCATCAAAATAGCCTTGGCCTCGGGTGTTAACTGTAAATGGTAGTGTTCATGCTCACACTGTCCTAGCCTGTTGACCGTGAAACCCGAAATGTTATAACACATTCCCCTGAAAAATCTCCACATTAACCGTTCCATGACCTCATCAGAGATCAAAGAAAGGATCATCCGAGTACCCTGGAAGAATTCAAGTAATGGTTAGTAACCATACTAAAACATAGTTTTAAACAAAGGGAATAAGAAGGCAGAGAAATACGACCTATTTATCGAAGATCACAACATCTACAGCAACAACTTCCTTCATAGGCCGAAAGTCTATTGTGGCATTGTTGCATATCATTTCCCTGTTGAAGAATCGATCAACCCTGGCGGTGATCCTTCTTCCTTGCAAGTTGGGGTGGATGTCGGCCAAGAAAACCTTTAGTAGTTTTTCCATGCACTATTACAGAATTAGGATATAACCACCCCAAAGAATGTCCCAAATTTAAAATTGGGTGTTAAAAAGGAAGTCGGTGGCATTTTCGTAATCATATGTATGTAGGCAAACATTTAGACGTCTCAAATTTGAATTTGGGATGCCTAAAGTTCTTCTCGGCACGCAATATAAATTTTGCAAATTTTTTTTAGCGCCAGGAGCTGGGTTTAGACGTCCCAACAAAATTATTTTAGGATGTCTAAACCCATACTTTAGACGTCCCAAATTTTTTTGGGACGCCTAAAGTCTGACTTTAGAAATTTAAGCTGCCTAAAGTCCAAGCTTTAGGCGTTCCAAATCGCATTTGGAATGCCTAAAGTCACCTTTAGGCGTCCCTGTGCATGTCAGACACTTGTCTGACATGCGTCTTCTCCAATCTCCACCCACCTTCCCTCCTTTCTGACCAAACAACTCCCTCTTTCATTCATTATTCTTGATCGTCGACACACACCCCTCCCTTCTTCAACTTTACTCTTCCTCCTCCCTTCTTCTTCCATTGTAGGCCGTCGACGCACACCCCCTCCTCCACACCTTCTTGGTTTTTTCCTCCACCTCCTTTCCATTGACGACGACGCATGCACCACTCCCTCCTCCACAGTGTTTTGTTTTTTGCTCTCCTCCACCTCCTTCCTTCCATTGTCATCCACACCTCCTCCATACATCGTGGTCTTCTTGCTTTCTCTACCCTCCGGCGTACCTCCTCCATCGTGCATACATCTCTCCAACGTCTTCTCACTACCTCTCCACCGTACATAGCCATTGGCGCCCCCTTCATCAGGTTAGTTTATTTTCTTTTTGAAATATAAATTTACTTGAAGAAATTAAATTAAAACTTGCAATGTGAAACAAGACGTTAAATTTCTTATTGAAATATAAGTTCTAGCTCACATAGAGATGAGTTTGTTAATTGTGCTTATATATTGGCTAAACAGGACGTTTATTTTTTTTAGTGAAAATAATTGAAAAACCTAGCCAATGGGAAATATCACGTTAATATATTGTTTGTTTGATATGTTTGGAGCTTGGAAATGTTTGTTTTATATGTTTAGAGGTTGGGAATTGAGAAGGAAAATACGTATATATATATTATTATAAATAAATGGAGCTTTTGAATGATTTTGATGAAATAAACAACAATTAAACAGAGTAATTTTTGTTTTTTAATATGCTTGATTTTATTTTTTTTAGATTAGATTAGTAAGATTATTAATGTAGTTTCCTTAATATAGTATAGTAAGTAGTATGATTATTATTCGAGTTGTGGAGAGATAGGGTTGCTTGAAATTTTGAGATGTCTTACTTTTAAGGGGAAATGCTGTCAAAGTTTTTGTTGAAAAAAGTGAAAAAAGGCAATCCCATCATATATCATTGACAATTGTACTAAATGTGTGAGTGTTATTGGGAATGGCTTAGGTGGTAACAAAATGGATCATAATTGGATGAATGCTTTGAGAACTAATGAAGAATATGGAAAGAGGTGGAAGAATTTTTTGAATTCGCTAGAAAAAATGCTCCAGCAAAAAATAGGAAGTATTTTTGTCCTTGTGTCAATTGTTTGAATGAGATTCGATGGGATGTTAATGTCATAAAGGATTACCTCCTTTGTGATGGGATAAATCTGCGATACACAAGGTGGATATGGCATGGTGAGGAAGTAACGGATTGTCCGTCACACAAGAAGGAAGATGTGGATGTCATAGATGAAGATAGAATGGGTAAAATGATTCACGATGTTAATGTAGAATCCTTTGCATAGTCGCAGGAGTATGACAGCCTGCGGAGTGATGCAGAGACACCGTTGTACCCTGGGAGTAAGTACACGCGGTTGACAGGAACATTGCATTTAGTTAACTTAAAGGCAACTTGTGGGTAGACCAATAACAGTTTCACATTGCTACTTGAACTATTGTGTGATATGTTTCCAGAGGATAATGTACTTCCAAATCGTATGTATGAGGCCAAAAAAATCCTGTGTACGATGGGTATAGAGTTTAAAAAGATACATGCTTGCCCTAATGACTGCGTACTGTATAGGAATGAGTATGGAGGTCTTAGTGAGTGTCCTAAGTGTAAAACAACATGATACAAAGTGAAGAAAGATGGTGATTGTGGCGATAGGACAACTAAAAGGCAACCTTTAAAGGTTATGTGGTATATTCCAATAATACCACGTTTTAAACGTTTGTTTGTGACTACAACAAAAGCGAAGAACTTGAGATGGCACTCTGATGAGAGAATATCTGATAGGAAATATCTTCGGCACCCAGCTGACTCTCCACAATGGCAAAAAATAGATGAAATGTTCCCTCAATTTGGCAGCGAGCCGAGAAATCTTTGGCTTGGGCTTTGTATAGACGGCATCAATCCATATGGAACTCTTACTAGCACACATAGTTCGTGGCCAGTTCTGCTTGTAATGTACAACTTGCCGCCCTGACTATGTATGAAACGCAATTATATGATGCTTTCTATGATGATGTCTAGACCAAAATAGCCAGGGAAAGATATTGATATCTACTTGGTGCCTTTGATTGAGGACTTGAAGAAGTTATGGGAGGAAGGCGTAGATGTGTTTGATGCTTATAAGAAGAAGTCCTTTAAGCTACATGCAATGATTTTCACAACGATAAATGACTTCCCTGTGTACGGAAACTTGTCAGGGTACAGCGTGAAGGGTCATAAAGCATGCTCGATATGTGAAGCAAACACACACTTCCATCAACTAAAGCATGGAAGAAAAACTGTCTACCTTGGCCACAGGAGGTTTCTTCATCGGTTCCACCCATATCATAGCTAAGAAAGCGTCTTAATAGCTTACCGGAACATGGAATGGCTCCAAAGGCATTAACCGGAGAGGAAGTTTATAGTCGAGTGGAACGTATGAATGTCATTTTTGGTAAGAATCAGAGGACTGCGGGTGAGAAGAACATATGGAAGAAGAGATCCATTTTTTTATCTTCCATATTGGCATTCGCTTGACGTGAGACACAGTATTGATGTGATGCATGTAGAAAAGAACGTTTGTGATAGCCTTATCAGTACACTTTTGCACATACCAGGGAAGACTAAGGATGGGATTAGTGTGAGATTAGACCTTGTTGATATAGGAATAAGAGAACGATTACATCCATAACTAAGAGATTATGGTAGGAGGGCATACATGGAGCCAGGAGCTCATACACTATCAAAAGCAGAGAAAAGAAGTTTGTGTGGGTATTTGCACACTACTACAAAAAGGTTGAAAGGTGGCGCACATATTGTGGCCCTTCCTTAATGAAGTGCCACAGCTGCTCATTTATTATTTTTTTTATATTTTATGTTTTTTTTACCAGCTGTGGCACCTGGGAGGGTAGGTGCCACAGCTGGTATGGTCAAGTGTGGCGCCTGGCCAGGCAGGCACCACACTTGACCAGGTGGCACCAGCTGTGCCAGGCGCCACACCAGCTTATGGTCAGGTGTGGCGCCTGCCTGGTCAGGCGCCACACCTGACTCATTTTTTTTAAAAAAAATTATTTTTGTCAGGGGTGGCGCCTGACCAGGCAGGCGCCACACCTGACCTTTTTTTTAAAAAAAAAATTTTGTCAGGTGTGGCTCCTGCCTGGTCAGGCGCCACCCCTGACCCTTTTTTTTAAAAAAAAAACTTTTGTCAGGTGTGGCGCCTGGCTGGTCAGGCGCCACCCCTGACCCTTTTTTAAAAAAAATTTGGATTTCCTATCCCCCTCCCCACCAATCAGAACCCATCCCGCCCCCACCCCCTTATCCTTTTGTTTCCCGCCCCCCTATCAGTTTCCTTTTCCCGCCTATACACCCCCCATCTCTTTCTTTACCTTTTTCTCTATCTTTAATCATTCCCTCTCTCATTTTCACTTTTATCTATCTGTGCGTGCTCTCCCCTTCCTTCCATTTTCTTATCTTCACATCTTAAAACTACACCCACACGCGCACACGTCTTTGTTTTTTCCCAACTGCCAACCCCACTCCTTTCCCTATTATTCCCTTTTCTTTGTATTGTGTACAACTTTTTGGTCCCCACTCCATTTGGAAGCTGAAATTTCTTCCTTCCCTCACTGAAGATTGCGTCACTAACGGCAATTACGTGGTCCCCCACTCCACTGCACTGATCAACCTGTAAGTTCAACTTGCGTTTTCTTTTTATTAATTTGTTTTTCAGGTCGTTCTGTTTTTTTTATGGCATGCTTGCGATATGCGCTTTTTTTTCCCTGTTATGACACGCATGCTTGTATATTTATATGTCATATCTAGTCATCTTCTTCATGCATGGTGTTATTATACTAGTACATAAACCAAATTAGAAATAGGCATGTACATAGTATGTAATTTCATCAACACAGGAACAAAATAAAGAATGTAAATGACAAAAACGTGTGTGTTATTTCTTTGCTCTTTACGCTCTCTCTCTCTCTCTCTCTCTCTCTCTGTCAAATTTTTATTTTTCTGTGGGTGGACCATCGATCTCTAGTTTTGTTTCTTTGCTCTTTACACAACACCTATATATATATAATATACAAATGTGTGTGTTGTTTGTGCATGTATACTTTATATATATTCCCATTACTAGAGACTTATCCCCATTGTAGCTAGGCGTGTGTGTACTGTGTTTTAGCTCTCACTAGTTCTAAGAAATTAATGCAACAAGTTACAAGAACAATGAAAGAATTGATCGAATTTATATGTTATATATAACCATAAATTTGAACGACAGTAATTAATATACAAGTGACTTGAAATTAGATAATCAAAATAACTTTTAATAATACTGCTATTTCTTTTAAAACTTCTTCAAATTATTTGTTTTCCAAAAATCAAAATCATTTATTTAATATTATTTCACGTATTTAATATATATTTGTGTTAGTGCTATTTTGTAGAGGTAAGAAAATAATTTTTTGTATTATCTTATTAAACTATAATAGAGAAAATCTCATCTAAACCCAATGAAAATAGGAAAAATTGAAATCAGGATAATAAATTGAATAATTTGTTAATTGAGTCATTAACTTATTTAATAATTTTAAAATATGGATAAAATGATTTTAATATATCAATATATATCAATGTTAATATTTAATAAAATAAAATATAATTTGTCTATATTGTTTAACTTTAAATATATTAACTAAAACCGTAAGGGGAAAAACATACAATAAGGAGATAATTAATGTTGGGAATATGCTTTCTTTTTCATTTTATTTTATTTTCTTTATTTTTTTCTGAATCATATTTTTTGAAATAAGCTAATCATATTTGATTTTATTATATATTGATGTTTATTACACATATTATTATTAAAAAAATAACTTAGAACCTCAAATATTTTATTGATTTTTTTATGTTTAATTTGTGTTTGTAGTTTCACTTCATCAGTCTATTGAAGCTTCTATTTACGGTATGTTTTTTAAATTTTGAGCTTACAAATGTGATTTTAGTTGAATTTAATAGTTATAATTTGTAGGTGTTCTAATGATTGTTATTGATTAATTGCATAAGCAAAATAATTATTTATATATTCTTAACACTTGTATTTTATTTATTGAGTTGTAATGTTTTCTAATTTAACTATGATATATTGTGGCAAATATGGTTTCTTTTGTTATGAGTTGTAAAAAATTATTATAATACCTGTGAATAATTAATGAATTATTTGGCAATTTAAACATTCAGTTTAAGACTTAGAAAATTTCAATTATGAAGATTCATGTGGTGTATGTTATTTTAAATTAAAATTGGTAAGAGAATATAAAAGTAATTAGTAAATGCAATAGTCATACAACTAACCACGTACTTTTTAAAAAAAATAGATTGAAGCCCATAGATGGATCGTAAATGGATGTCATCTAATCGATGTTCAAGGGAATATATAGATGGGGTGAAGGATTTTATTACATTTGCAACTGAGCACACAAAAGATCCTGGCAAAATCTTATGTCCTTGCTTATCCTGTTGTTTTGGAAAGCGGATTAGTCAACTTGATTTGCTAGATCATTTAGTGTGTTATGGTATTGATCAAACATATATACAATGGACAAGGCATGGTGAGACCAACGATGCATATAGTGATCGGGTGCATACCAAGAGTGGTGCCTCGGATGAATTTGATCAAAGCATGTTTGATAAAGATGATGGTCTTGAAGAAATGGTAAATATGGTTAAAGGGGTGCTTCATAACTGCCCTAACGAATATGAGAAGTTGAAAGGTGATGCAGAGAAACCATTATATGTCGGAAGTACTAAATACATAAGATTGCTAGCAGTGTTGAAGTTGTACAACTTTAAAGCTTGCTACGAATTGAGTGATTCGGGTTTCACCGCATTGCTTGAACTGTTGCAAGATATGCTTCCAGAAGAAAATGTACTTCCTACGAAGACATACGAGGCAAAGCGAATTCTTTGCTCTACAACCGGTATGGGATATGAGAAGATACATGCATGTCCTAACGATTGCGTATTATTTCGAAATCAGTATGCAACGTTAGAGAAGTGCCCTAAATGCAACACATCTCGATATAGGAAGAAGAAAGGAAAAAGTCCTTTGAAGGTGCTATGGTATTTTCCCATTGTTCCGAGATTCAGGCGACTGTATAGTAATGCAGAGATTGCTAAGCAGTTGACATGGCATGCAGATTAAAGGATTAAAGACACGAAGCTTAGGCACCCTGCAGACGCTCCTCAATGGAAAAAAATTGATCATGAGTACCCTGACTTTGCTGATGAAGTCAGGAACCTTCACCTTGCACTGTCAACTGATGGAATTAATCCACACAGTGTTCAGAGTAGCACACATAGCATGTGGCCGGTGATATTGATGATTTATAACCTTCCTCCACACTTAATCATGAAACGCAAGTTTATGATGTTGTCCATGTTAATTTCTGGGCCAAGGCAACCTGGGAATGATATAGATGTATACTTGGCTCCTTTAATTGATGACTTGAAGCTGCTTTGGGATGAAGGCGTTAGTGTGTATGACGGGTACATGGAAGAAAGTTTCACTTTGAAAGCCATGTTGTTTGACACAATTAATGATTTCCCTGCTTATGGAAATTTGTCAGGATACAGCGTCAAAGGATATGGTGCATGCCCCTATATGTGAAGATGACACTCATTCAGTGCGACTTCATCATTGTAAGAAAAATGTTTACATGGGGCATCGAAGATTCTTACCATCACAACATCGTTGGAGGAAGTGGAAAAAACCTTTCAATGGTGATACAGAAGAAGGTAGCGTGCCGAAGATGTTGACCGGTTCCCAGGTGTATTCCAAGGTAAAAGACTTGGATAACAATTTTGGCAAGCCTTTTGCAAAACAAATCGAGACAAGCGGTTGGAAGAAAAATTCTATTTTCTTTGAACTTCCATATTGGAAGTCTTTATATGTGAGGCATTTTCTTGATGTGATGCACATAGAAAAAGCAAGGACAGTGTCTATTCGAGGTTGGATTTAGTGAACTTGGTAATTAGAGAAGAGTTGGCATCGATTGAGCAAGGGTCTCGTACCTATCTACTGCCGGCGGCATACACTCTGTCGAGGAAAGAGAAGAAATTGTTTTGTGAGTTTCTGCAAGGAATTAAAGTTCCCGAGGGCTACTCTTCAAATATAAAGAACCTTGTATCAGTAAAAGAGTTGAAGTTAAAGAACCTTAAATCTCATGATTGTCATGTGCTCATGCAAAATTTCCTACCGGTTGGTATACGATCCATTTTACCCAAAAATTTAAGGAACACTATCACGAAACTTTGCTTGCTTTTCAAGTTGATCTGCAGTAAAGTGGTTGATTCAACCAAGTTACAAGATTTGCAAAGGCTGATTGTGTGTACTCTGTGTGAACTTGAAATGTATTTTCCACCTTCTTTTTTTGACATTATGGTACATCTAACTATACACTTGGTCAAAGAGACTCAATTGTGCGGTCCAGTGTACTTGAGATGGATGTACCCAAATGAACAATTCATGAAAATATTAAAAGGGTATGTGAAAAATAGATACCACCCAGAGGGTTGTATCGCTGAAAGTTACATGGTTGAAGAAGCAAGTGACTTCTGTGCTGATTTTCTATCAAATGTTGACCTTGTAGGGATCCCCAAGTCCCGTCATGATGGCTGAAGATCAGGGAAAGGAACAACGGGGAGCGATGTAATAACGATATCAGCGACTGAACAAGACCAAGCCCACTTGTATGTCCTACATAACACTGATGAGGTCGAACCGTATGTAGAAGAACACAAGGATGCTCTCCGATTGGTACATGGTGATAGGAATGAAAATTTATTAACAATAGAACACAATAAACAATTTGCAGGCTGGTTGAAAAATCGTATTAATGATGAGATAGAGAGGAATCCTGAATCAGTTTCTGAAAAATTGAAGTGCCTGTCGAAGGGACCGAGCTTACATGTATTATCTTACAATGGTTATGCAATCAACGGTTACACATTCTATACATAAGACCATGATACACAGAGCACGATGCAGAATAGTGGAGTAACACTTGTTGCTGATTCTTGGCATAGATCCAGTGCTAAAGACATACACCCTGTCTATGCATCAATGTCATACTTTGGTGTCATTGAACGCATATGGGAGTTAGATTACTCTATGTTCAGGGTCCCAGTCTTCAAATGTAAGTGGGTTAACAACAACAGTGGATTGCGGATAGATGACTTAGGCTTTGTGCAAGTGGACCTTTCTAAGGTTTGGTATGAAGATGATCCTTTTATTTTAGCAGCACAGGCAGAACAAGCATTTTACATTCCTGATCCTGCTAAGAAGAATTGGTCTATTGTACTTCCATCCAACAAGAATCGTCAAGCAGAAGTTGATTTTGAAAGTAATGAATATTTGAACATCAATAATGATGATCCTTCGTTTGAGAATTTGTGGTCAGCAGAGATTAATATAGATGGAGATGCAGATGAAGATGAAGATGGAGATGGACCCGTTTACGTGAGACATGATCATGAAGAGGGAACTTGGGTCAAGAGGAAGACAATTCTCAATCCAACACGAATCTGAAGAATAAAATTTTAAATCAGACGAGAAAAAGGAAAAGATAATGATTGCCTTGACTTGTTTACTTGTACGTATGTTTTTATAAATTTCAAAATAATTTGCTTTCGTTGACATACAAGACCATTGTGCACTGATGTTTTGATTTGGTTTATTTCACTTGCAGGAGTATGGACTCACCACATGATGACATTGATAATGTTCCCAGGCACATTGGTAGACAAAGATTTGAGGAGAATGTCAGACGTGGCAGGACAATTATGGCAAGGTTGATCAGACTGAGAAATAACAGAATCAAGTTACAACTGGATTGGAATGAAAATGGAAGCCCGTTTGGCGAGAACAGTACCTCCTTAAGTAACTTCATCAGGACTACGGTTCGAGACAGAGTCCCTATTACAGTTCAAAATTGGAAAATGGTAAAGAAAAGTTATGAGAATGAGATCATGGCTGAAGTACAGGTAACACCTTCATTATATAATTGTTTGGTTTTCTTTGTTTCATTTCATTTCAATCTTACATATTATATATGTTTTTTGACTTGTTTACAGAGTATTTTTATTTTTGATGATGATCGGAAGAACTTCGTAATAAGAAAAGTCGGAAAACTTATGCGGAAGTTTCGTTCTAATCTTGTCAAATATTTCTTAAGGGATGATAATGATGATATCATTACTACAACGCCTTATCCATTGTATGAAGGAATCATCACTCAAGAAATGTGGGATGAGTTTATCAGAACACATATAACTCCTGATTTCCTGGTAAGGGGATTTGTTTGTAACTCCCATATTACGTGTAATGTACGTATTTGAAACTAACATTTATATATTTATATGAATCATTTTGATCTAACTAGGAGTTGAGCGAGAAAAATCGAGCTAACGTGACCAACATACCATACCGGTACACACAAGGACCTGTTTCATACGCACGGTTAGAAAGAAAAATGGTACGAACTGATGATTATTTCATTCATAATAAAAATTGTATGAATATCATTTAACTTCGACTAACTTTGATGTGCAGATACAAGAATCAGGCTCAGATATTACGCAAGTTCCACGACATGATCTGTGGGTAGCTGGTGTCACAAATAAGAAAGGTGAAATTCGTAGTGAGGAAGCAAGAAGAGTAGCTGAATATTGTGTAAGTATTCAATTATATTATACAACACAAATTCAATAAATAATTGGCTTTACTTAAATGAACTCCATTTATAATAACTAATTTTTATTGTAATTCTTTTTGGGAAAGTGACAAATGACACAGGAGGATCCTGCGTTGGTGACCTATGTTGGTCGGGACGATTTATTGAGCAGAGCGTTACCAGTACCCGAGTATGATGGTCGTGTTCAGGGTACTAGTTTTGTAATCACCCCATCAGCATACTTCGGAAGTCAGAAGCGCTCGAGTAGAAGTGATGTTTCTCACCTGCGTGACGAGATGGCTAGCTTTAAGCATCAAATGCAAGAACTTCAACAACAAATGCGCTACAAGGAACAACGAGAAGAATAATTCACCGAACAAATGAGTTTGATGCAAGAACAGAATGCATTGTTAACAACGCAAATACAACAGTTGGTCCAGGGTAGGGCAACACCAAATGTTCTGTTCTGTGATTGCCCAAGTTTCAGAGACAGCTGCAATTCCATGCCTAAAGTCCCTTTTCCTTCGGTAATTAATTTCTTTTCTACTTAACTTTATGTTAAATTATTATTAAGCGAACTTTAACATATTAACTCTATTTTCCGTAGGGCGAATTTCAATGCAAGCTATATGTCGAGCAAGCATCCAAGCACACGGTTGCAGTGGGCATTGCCTACAACACTAGTGAGGACATACTGCACAATTCACCGTTGCCCAATAACATACTCCGGGTGAGGGTTGACGTCTGCACGAACGAAGACGCCCTCTTACCGATCTCGTCTCGGGATAAGCAAAATAAGGTGGCAGATGTTGTAGGTGGCTATGTTGCTTGGCCAATAGGTCTTATCGAGCCATGTGAAAAGGTCGTTCATTCAAAATTCCCTGCACTTTTCCTTCGAACTTTCATCTCAAACTGTGATTTAATTTTCTGATTTGCGCAGGGTAAGATTTCAATGTCTTCAACAACACAACCCAAGTCAAAAGCATCGGCTAGCCAACAGAGCAGAAGAAGACATACCTTATTTCTCGATCAATTAATATCGATTGCACCACAATTGATCGGTGAGGGAGTAGTGCAATTACGTATTCCAAGACATATCTACAGTGTTGGTGGTCTAGTTGATTATGTTACTGCCGAGGTCGTGCAGGACATATGTGCTTGTGATTGGGTTAGTGCTTCGGCTATCAACATCTGGATAAGGTACTTCACTATCATCATTTATCACTGTTATTCATATATCTCATTCCATTTTGTTTTTGTTTCTTATGACACTGTATGTTTTATACCAGGCATTTGGACCAGGACGTTTTAATGGATACACACAGGGTCCAATTCGCATTTGTCAACCCTTTTCTCGTTGGTCATCATGAGGATAAAGTAGATGTAACTGCGCAGTCTAATGAGCTGAAAGATTACTTTAGCAAGAAAGCGACAACAAATACATTATTTTTAGTGCCGTATAATACGGGGTAAGTTATTATTGGTACAATTTTTGATTTTATTGTTTAACTTCTATCATAACATGATTGTTCAAAAAAAAATTTTAAAATATATTTTAGGCTCCATTAGATATTGATCATTATCAATCCAGTAGAACCTTCAGGCCCTCGCATTTATTATGTGGATCCTCTAAAAAATGGTCTTCCACAAGACCGTTTTGATATGTTGCTATTGATCAGTAGGTAAGTATACGTGCCTATGTATAAATATTTGCGAACGTGATTGAATAACCAAAAGTAATCATTTTCTATTTCTTTTGTTAGCGCATTGACTGCGTATCGGTCGTCTGTCTCGTTAAACTATTCTAAAGCTACTGACCCCTGCCTTAGCTATCCTTGGAAGAAGATACAGGTATTGATATTTGACTTTACTTGGACTTTGTTAGTAAACACTTTTTATTCATGAACAGAGTAAAATATTGCATTATATTTTTGCAGTGCCCTTTCCAACCTAATGACAATGATTGTAGGTACTATATCATGAAATTTATGAAGGATGTTATTATGCATGATCAACCATATATTCCTAAAAAAGTAAGTCATTTAGTTGCACTTCATATTGTGTTGTAATGAAATTAAATTAGTGCCTGACAATTATGTTTTACTGATTTTAATTCGTTCTAACTTGTGTCTAATTGTATATATCTGTAGTATTATGAAGATCAACGTTGTGACGCTTTGACAGACCATCAGGTTAATGAAGTGATCGAGGAATGGTGTGAATATGTGTTTAGGCAAATCTCTAGGTAGCTATATATACTATTAAATTAACTAGCTGGTCTTTTTTGTGTTGTTTCTAATTGCCAATTGTTGTGTCATGCATGTTTGTTGAAGTTGAATTTGTTGTATTATATTTCATTCAGCTTGGTTTACAGTATATTGTATAGCAATTTTCAGTACTACTTTAGCTAATCAATCACTTGTTGGTATCATTTTAAAGTTATCTATTATTTTTCTTATTAAACCTTGCAGACTATAATTATATATGCATGGGAGATATATATGAGGAATAAATATGCTAAAAAAAATCAATACGAAGAACCCAAAAAATATGAGGAAAAAATATGCTAAAAAAACCAATACGAAAAATTTAAAAAAAAAACACCTCTTGTGCCAGGCGCCACACGAGGTATGCCTCCTGTGGCGCCTGGCTGGTCAGGCGCCACAGGAGGTTATTTAAAAAAAATTTAAAAATCTGTGGCGCTTCCAAGCGCCACAGCTTTTTTTAGTAGCGTCCAGATAGGTGGCATTTCTCTAGCGCCACAGCTAATGCAATTATAAGCGCCATAGCTTTGCTTTTTTGTAGTAGTGGCATGAAATTAAGGTGCCGCAAGGGTATTCCTCGAATGTGAGAAGATGTGTCTCAATGGACGATTTAAAGTTAGTGGGAATGAAGTCCCATGATTATCATGTGTTAACGCAACAACTATTACCGGTAGCTATTAGAGGCATAATGAAAGATGAAGTACAAACCACTGTAACAAGATTGTGCGTTTTCTTCAATGCTATCTGTAACAAAGTCATTGACACTGAAAAGTTGGATGAACTAGAAAATGAGGGTTACATTATTTGGTCACAACTAGAGATGCATTTTTCTCCTTCATTTTTTTGATATAATGGTGCATTTGATAGTTCATTTGGTAAGGGAGGTAAGGCTCTGTGGTCTAGTTTACCTGAGGTGGATGTACCCTTTTGAGTGATACATGAAGATCTTAAAAGGGTGTTCTAAAAATCCTTATCGACCAAAAGCCTCAATAGTAGAAAGATATATAGTTGAGGAGGCTATGGAGTTTTGCAAAGATTATATGTCAGGGAAGAAGAAACAATCTCGGCATGAAAAGGGGAGAAGCAAGGGAACACGAGGACTGAAAGTGAAGAATGTTCCTCGTGAAGAGGTGTTGCAAGCCCACTTGTATATCCTGAATAATATAGAAGAAGTTCAACCTTACATGGATGAACACAGAAAGACTTTGAAGAACAAGAATCCAAGGAAGAATGACATGCATATTGCTATTGAGCAAAACAAGACATTCATATAGTGGTTTGAGGAAAGGGTTTCGAATGAGACTGGTGTGTCTGAGACAATCGAGTGGCTAGCTTGGGGGCCTTCGTTTTAGGTCAATACTTGGACCGGTTATGATATAAACGACTATTCTTTCTATACAAAAGAGTAAGATAACAGAAGTACCATGCAAAATAGTGGGGTCATAGTAGAAGTTGAAGCCATGCACCTTTCCAGTTTGAGAGACAAAAACCCCATATTAGCATCTATGGTCTATTATTGAGTTATAAAAGAAATATGAGAGATTATATACAACAAGTTCAAAGTTGTTTTATTCAAATATAAGTGGGTTAGCAATAATGCTGTGGTAATAGATAAACAATTTGGATTTGTCTCAGTCGATCTTCAAAGAGTTGGCTATAGAGATGAGCCCTTCATTCTAGCAAGCCAGGCGAAACAAGTGTTTTATGTCACAAATCCTGTGAGCAAAAACATGTCCATTGTCCTTAAAAGTAAAAAACAGAAGTATGGTGATCCGACCTTCAACCTTGACAACACACCACCTTTCACAACAACTCTATCTCAAACAAATGAAGTGGAATTGGTAGATGATGACGAATATGCTGTAAGAAATGTCCATAGTGAAGGAATATGGGAAACAATATAGAGTAAGACCTTAATTTATAAAAGAGAACTATGTGTTTTTTTTTGTTTTACTCCTACTTAGTTTATTTCATTTTTATTGCAATTTATTTATGTATCTGACGATGCTTTTTGTGTTAACAGGAATATGGACAACTCTAGTGACTCAAATCAAAGTGTTGGGGATGACAAAAGGCAAAGAGATGACGAAAGCCCTAGCGATGACAAAAGGCCTAGAAATAAACCCATTGCCAGAAGAGGGTTAGAGGCTGTATAAAGATGGGAGCATTAGTTGCACGTTATGAACATCAACAAGAGAGGCTGCATATAAACTTTGATGCCAATCTGAATCCAGTTGGTCCTGAGGAAAACCATTTCATTAGCTACATAGGGTTTTTTGGGTCGAAGCAAAGTACACATTACCTACGATAATTGGAGATTGGTTCCCCTAAAAATGAAAGACATGATTTGGCAGCAATTTTTGGTATATAAGTTTTGATACATCTATGATAATTGTAGCTTTATTCCTATTGTTTCAAATTAATTATCTTATGTTTTACCTTACAACAAACATACGATGTCCCAGACACCAGGGAGATGTACAGGTACTGGATGGATAAGGTTCGTCTACGATGGAAAGGTTTCAAGAACAAGCTAACAGCAAGGTACATTCGAGGGGCCCAGAGGGGTGAGGATCCATGTACATATTATTCGTATTTGTCTCCAAAGGACTAGAGGTTGTTTGCGACATCACGGGCAGATCCTCAGTTTTAGGTAAGATTTTTGTCATCATGATATAGAGCTTTTAATTTTCATATACTTGATATCATTGATTTATTTTTTGTTGTTTTTCATTCAAAGGAATTAAGTGCAACAAATGCACAGAGGCAAGAAGAAAATAAATATCAACATTACATGTCTCGTTGTGGATATCGGAAACTTGAGCGGCAAATGATGCAAGAAGAGTTAGAGAAAATGAAGGAAGCAGCGGAATCTGATCCTAGCGTTGTTATTCGGGCCCCGGCACCTCCTCCACGTCACAAAAAATGGAAAGCAGGGAGGATTAAGGGTGGGAAGTACATAAATCCGATTATTGCTGAGGTCGCTGCGAGGATTGTAAGTAGTTATACCATAAGTACCTAATTTTTTGCATATCGAGAGTGGTTTCGATGCATTTACGATAAACTGTATGCTACAGGATGAACGTGAAGATCATAGTAGCCAAGGTTCATTCAATCCAAGTAGACAGATAGACATCTTGTCAACGACTATTGGGAAGGCAGATGACCTTGGTCGTATTCTAGGAGAGACACGAGGAGTTAGTACCGCGAGGTATTTTGGACGAGACTTACGTTATTCATCACAAGCTGGATGTAGTAGGGACCTTGTAGACAAGATTCGAGAGGACCTCGAATAAGAGATCGAGGCCAATCTTCCTGACAATCTTCGACAAGAGCTGTTGCCAGAGCTTCAACTTGAATTGGCAAAGATGTTCGAAGCGTAAAGGGTAAAGGATGAGCATAGAACTCAGGAATCCCCGGCTTTCAACAGCACCAAAGGAAGTACCCTCTGGAGGAACCACTTGGTGACCCTTCTCCCACTCCAGCGTCAAGAGACCCTTCCACCCTCTATTTGGATGATCCACTGTTGTGTGTTATTGCTGATGCTCTCATTCACACACGTGCTACCACCCACCATCATCAGTAAATTCGGCAGGATTTTTGTAAGGTGAATGTGATGAGTGTTAGAAAGGGGGAAGAAGGTATAGCCATCCCTGTTCCTAATCTAGAGGTTGGCACATTAGGTCAGGTGATAGGATCTTTCATCTTTTGGCCTCACAATCTTATTGGTTTAGAGGCAACACCTCCAATGGTAGGCATTACTTTACTATTATGAAAATCTGTTGGCATCCTCATAACAATTTGTTTTTTTGATGTTCTAAAAGGATGATGAAGATGCGAGGAAATAGCCCTACTTAGCACGGCTGCAACAAATCTACAAGGGCATTAAACAGGTTGACTTGAAGATGCCTCAAGGGATTTTTGGCCTTACATTGGAGTATCCCTACACGATTGACAATACAGATCTCAAGCAGTTTATCAGGTTGGAGGAGATAGATGCAGGATGGGTGAAATTTGCAATCTGATAAGTTTTTTTTTTCAATTTCTCCATAGAATTGATTTAGTGGTTTTTTGATTTCATACATTCAATAATTCATTCCCTATTTTAATTCTATTATAGCATCTTCCACGGCCTCTGCACAAACATGGAAAGACGTGGTTGGTATGGATTCTTATGTCCTGCGAATACGACAAGGGATACCAATACTGTGGCGTATAAGACTCACTATGTGGGCTACGCAATGGGAGAGACCAAACTTCATTGTTATCTAGCATCCATTGTTCAACGGTTCGTATTTTCATTTTGTTAATTTAAGATGTTTAATAAATAATTGCCTTGTCATCTAACTTCATTTTAATCTGTACATGTTGTTATAGTTACCACTAGAGTTAGTGTGTTATATGTCCTCGCCGCAACGCAGTCTATTGGTTTGATCCCTTGCATAAAAGGCCAGACAAAGATACAAAATCCGTCTTCGACACATAAGTTATTCTGTTTGTATTTTATTGACTCTTAAAAAAAATGAATAGTTCTAATTTCTTTTGATTTTGATTTTCATGATAGTGATTGTCAAACATATAGAGTCCTAGGCGGGTCACGCGAGGGTAAAGTTGTTAAAAACCCAAAGTGGTTTTATCCTATAGTAAGTAGTTTCGATTCTAATTGTTTCATTGACGGTCATTTTAGACACACCTTTATTGATTTTAACAACCAATTGGCTTTGATTTAAAGTTCCCTCGACAACCTGGCAACACTGAATGCGGATATTATGTTATACTTTATATGTATAACATCATTCAAAGTGGAATTACTAGTGATTTTAAAAAGGTAATCGCTTCTTCATTCTCAAATGATAATATTTTTGGTGTTCTGATTGAAATGCTAATTAATTCATTTGCTTGATTCATTTCATCAAAACTTATTTTCTAATTTTCAAATTTTTGATAATGGAGATGCCTACCTAGGTGAAGACCTTAATTTGATCAGAGGCCTTTTGGCTGGACATCTTCTTCAACATATAGATCAGTAAAATTTTTATTTATATCAGTTTGTAGTTGAGTGATGATAGCGTTTTGACACTTTCTGGTTGTTATTATACATATATATAGTAGTAGGTTGTATAAGTTGTTATTGTATGTATATATAGTAAAGATTGTAGTGTTGGATATCCTTACCATTTTGTAATGGACATTGTGGTTTATGAATCCATTTCTATTCTGTTTCTGCAGTTTGAATTCGCTGGGTAATGTAGAATGTAAATAATCATTTTTTAAAAAAAAAAATCAAACCTTTTAACATCTCAAATTAAGAATTAGGACATCTACAATCCCCCTGTGGAGGATTTTAGACGTCCCAAATTGAGATTTGGGACGTCTAAAGTCCCCCTATAGTAAAAAGAAATCCTATTATTTCATCAAGGGCTCAAGAATATGGTAAAAAGAAATCCTATTATTTCACCGAGGGCTCAAGAATATGGTAAAAAGAAATCCTATTATTTCACCGAGGGCTTAAGAATATGGTAAAAAGAAATCACTACTCGGAAAAACCCTTTTTATACCGCCACATTTAGACCGGTTTTGGCGGATAAGGTCTTAAAAATTTGCACGATAGCAGTTTTGTAATTATATTGAACTTCTAAGACCGATTCCTAAAAAAAACCGGTCTTAAAAAATTTATTTAGACCGGTTATAAATAAAACCGGTCTTAAATGTTAAAACATTTTAAATTCAAAATGCGATAAAGTTTTAAGACCGGTTTTTGTACAAACCGGTCTTAAATGTGAAATTTCCTTCTTTAAAGACCGGTGTTTAATAAAAACTAGTTTTAAAGGAAAAATTTTTCACCCTTATTTTTCCTCTCGCACCCAGATTGCACGCTCTGTGAACCCTTTCTTCTCTTTTTGCCATTTCTCTGTGAGCTCTGTCCGTGCTTGTTCTGAACTCGTCCATGGCGTCTCGTCCCTCATTTGCTCAACTCTCCTCCATCATTACCACTGCCGTTACTGTGTTCATCGTCACTGTTCTTTGATTATTTTCAGTCTTCTCCGCCGCCACCTCTAATCTCTGCAGTGAACATTCTCTTCTGAATTGACTTCCCTTTGTCAGTACCGTGAATTTGAGGACTTCATTTTAACCTCAGTCGACGCCACCATGACTTTGGGTTGAAGCTCACTCCTTAGTCTTCAATCAGGTTAGTGTTCGATCTGTTATTTAATTGTACGTTGTTCAATAATTAATAATGTTCAATGAAAAAATGGTTCTTGTTGTTGCTTTGAGCACTTAAACGTAATCTGGAAAAAATTAAATCTACACATTCTTGTTAGATATATCTCTGAATTTTAATTATATCCCTGTGATATTTGGCTTGGATTAATACCACTCTATGTTCTATTTTAGTTTAGTGCGGTTGTTTGATTATTGTCAGTGTTATTGGTTTGTTAAAACAATACTAGTTTCGAATGGTGCCTGTTAATTTCGTTGAAATATCTAAAACTCTATTGTTGTTATTTTTTTGTCAATCCTTTTGTTGTTGGATATAGGGTGCTAGAAGTGTTGAGATATATATGGATCATAGTTAGATAAACGCTAAACGAATGAGTGTTGAATATGATAATGGGGTGAGGGGTTTTTTAGACTTTGCTAGTAGAAATGCCGATGATGGTAGTGGGAAGTTTTATTGCCCTTGTGTAGTATGTTTGAATGAGAAGTGACTGAGTACTACAGATATATATACACATTTAATTTGTGAAGGATTTTGTAAGAGTTATACAGTGTGGGTATGGCATGGTGAAGAATTAGAAATGCCAAGTTCATCTCAACAGGGGGAGTGAACTTTGATGATAATGACATGGATACGGATGATCGGATAGAGGATATTATTCGTGATGTAGGAGAAGAAACTTTTGAGCAATCACATGCATATGGTAATATGTGTAGTGATGCTAAGACGCTATTATACCTGAGGTGTAAAAAGTACCAATTGTTGAAAGCATTATTGAAATTGGTAAGCTTGAAAACACGGCATGGATAGAGCGACAAGAGTTGTTTAGAAACGCTTGAGGCTTTTAAAGACATGCTTCTAGATGATAATGTATTGCCTTCTCGATACTATAATGCTAAGAAAATGTTGTGTCCACTAGGGATGAAGTATAAAAAGATCCATACATGCCCTAATGATTGTATATTGTATAGAAAAGAGCATAAAGAGGAACAACAGTGTCCAATATGTGAAACCCTGAGGTACAAATCAAATAACGCTCCTGTAAAAGTATTGTGGTACCTTCCAATCATACCAAGTTTAAGCACTTGTTTGCTAATGAAAACGATGCAAGAAATTTGAGATGGCATGTGGATGAGAAGATATCCGATGGAAAACTTCGATATCTGGCTGATTCTTCTCAATGGAAGAAAATAGATCAATTATTTCCTGCCTTCAGTGAAGAGCCTAGGAACCTTAGGCTGAGGCTTATGATGGATAGCATGAATCATTTTGGTAGCCTGAGCAGTATACATAGTTCATGTCCTATTCTGTTGGTAATTTACAACTTATATCCTCTGTTATGCATGAAATGAAAGTACATCATGTAATCTATGTTGATTTCGGGACCAAAACAACCTGAAAATGATATAGATGTTTACCTGGAGCCATTGATTGAAGACTTGAAAGAGTTGTGGGATGAAGGTGTTGATGTTTTTGACGCGAACAAGAAGGAGGTTTTTAAAATGCGAGCCATGATCTTTTGTACTATAAATGACTTCCATGCATATGGAAACTTGTCAGGCTATAATGCTAAAGGCCATAAAGCATGTCCGATTTGTGAAGAAGGAACATGCTACCATCAACTTCAACATGGAAGAAAGACAGTTTATCTTGGCCATAGGAGATTTCTTAAACGAGGCCACCCGTATCGTAGATTAAAGAAAGCTTT
Source organism: Inga laurina (assembly GCA_963855925.1). Lineage (NCBI taxonomy): Eukaryota > Viridiplantae > Streptophyta > Magnoliopsida > Fabales > Fabaceae > Inga > Inga laurina. Next base: position 47,132,792 of record OY979709.1, on the reverse strand, counting down.
TTTTGGTGGACAAGAGTTTGAAGATGCTTCGAAGGCATTGACTGAGGAGCAAGTTTATGAAAAAGTGAAAAATATGAATGTTATCTTTAGTAAGACTACAAAGAATAGTAATGAGAAAAGTAAATGGAAAAAGAGGTATGTCTTCTTCAATCTTCCATATTGGCCGAAGCTTGATGTAAGACACTGTATTGATTTCATGCATGTGGAGAAAAACGTTTGTGATAGTATTGTTGGAACATTGCTTAACATACAAGGTAGTTATAAGGATGGCGTGAAAGCAAGATTAGATTTGCAAGAAATGGGGATATGAGAAGACTTGCATCAAAAGCCATGTGGTAAGAGAACTTTTTGTCCTCGAGTTGCTCATACTTTGTCTAAGGATGAGAAAAGAAGCTTTTGTCAGTGTTTACATGGCATCAAAGTTCCTTCAGGGTATTCTTCAAATGTTAGAAAGCTTGTGTTGATGAAAGACTTGAAGTTAGTCTCATGATTGTCATGTATTAATGCAACAACTGCTCCCAGTAGCTATTCGAGGCATTTCCGAATATGATGTTCAACATATTTTGACTAGACTTTGTTTCTTCTTCAATGCTATTTGTAGTAAAGTCATTGAGATAGAAAAATTGGATGAACTGGAAAATGAAGGATATCTGATCTTGTGCCAGCTTGAGAAGCTTTTTCTTCCTTCTTTTTTTGACATCATGGTACATCTAATTGTTCATCTAGTCAGGGAAATCAAGTCGTGTGGCCCTATCTATTTACGATGGATGTACCCAATTGAAAGAATTATGAAAATCCTCAAAGGGTATATGAAGAACCCTAATCAACTTGAAGCATCTATTGTTCAAAAATATGTTTCTGAACAAGCATGGAGTTTTGTCAAGATTACTTGTCAAATGTAGGACACATTGGACTTCCTGAACGTTATGACAAAGAAGGCGGTAGATGTGGGGCTTCAGTAAAGAGTATAGATCCTGATGAATTGTAACAAGTCCACTTGTACATCTTGAATAATGTTGATGAAGTTCAAAATTACATTAATACTCATAAAGAAATTGTACGAAAAGGAAATAGTTGAATGACTAAACAAAGGTTAATTAGGGAGCATAACAAAAATTTTGTACATTGGTTCAAACCAAAGGTTGACGGCAAAGAATGTGTTTCTGATACAATTAAATGGTTAGCATGTGGTCCTGAGGTTGATGTCATAAGTTGGACTTCATTTGTGATCAATGGTTATATGTTTTATACGAAGTCCCTTGATGATAGGAGCACCGTCCAGAACAGTGGGGTTATATTAGTGGCTGAATCTATGCACTTCTCTAGTTCAAAATATAAGAATCCTAGATTAGCAGCAATACCTTATTATGGGGTGATTGAAGAGATTTGGGTGGTTGATTATGTTAAAGTTAAACTTCCCAATGCAAGTGGGTTGATGTCAACAATGGTGTGATGATTGATCAGTTGGGACTTACATTGGTTGATTTGAATAGTAGAAGTTTTAGAGATGAGCCTTTAATTATGGCATATCAAGTGAAACAAGTGTTCTATGTTACTGATCAGGCAAACAAAATGTGGTATGTAGCTCTCCAAGGAAAAAGGGTCGTTGATATTAATCAGGAAAGTCATTCAATAAATGATCTGCTTGAGACTCCTTCTTTTTCTAGGGGTTTACCAGGATTGAACGAAGAAGATGAAGCCGACAATGAACACGGCACAAAAAACGAACATCATGAAGGGATATGGGAGGATATCCCTTTATAAAACTATATTAAAGGTTAGTTAGCTAAAATAATTATCATGAACTATATTTGAATTATATATATTTTTATTGGTGTATATATATAACTACTTTTTTTGTTGTCATCACAGGAAAATAAAGGATATGAGGTGTACGTCTTAGTGTAGATTCTTCGAAGCCAAGCCAGCTAATGATTATCAGCTTAAGAAGAATGTGTATAAAGTATTTTGGCCCTAATGAATACAGAATTGTCATTAATGTAATTTAATCTTTGATGTATGTATGTAAGTGAAAAGATAAGGAACTTGGTCAAAACAGCATTGTTATGGTTGTATGATTTCCTTGCATTATGATTATGTCTATGATTATGAGTTTATTATTCATGGTTGTTTTCCTTGCTTCTATTTCGGCCAGCACTGTTTAAGCCCAATGGAGTTGAGTTTTAATATGTTCCAATGAGTTTTGAGTCTCTCACATGTCATTAAGATGTTAGTTATATAATCTGTAAGAGAAGATTTATTTTAATGTCGTTGAACTGGCTACTGCTTGCTGAATGAAATGTTTTAACAGGGGAAATGGCTTGCTGGGTATATCTTTTAAACGAACATTTTTTAAAAAAATTCAACTTTTAAGACCGGTTCTCTCCAAAATCAGTCTGAAAAGTATATTTAAGACCGGTGTTGGAGAAAACCGATTTAAAAAGTTGACTTTTTAGGCCGGTTTTATGAAAACGGGTCTAAAATTTTAACCTTTTAGACTGGTTCCTCTGATAACTAGTCTAAAAATATTTATTTTTAGACTGGTTTTATAATAACCAGTCTTAAAACATTTTTTTAAGACCGGTTCCATAAAGGGTCTAAAAAGTAGCAGACTTTTTAGACTGGCTGTATCAAGACCGGATCCAGAACCGGTCTAAAATTTTAACCTTTTAAACTGGTTCCTCTAATAACCAGTCTAAAAATATTTATTTTTAGATCGATTTTATAATAACCAGTCTTAAAACATTTTTTAAGACCGGTTCCATAACCGGTCTAAAAAGTAGCAGACTTTTTAGACCAGCTGTATCAAGACCGGATCCAAAACCAGTTTAAAATGTCTTTTTTAACCAGTCTTAAAAATGATTTTTTCAGTAGTGAATCCTATTAATAGGATTTCTTTTTACCATATTCTTGAGCCCCCCGGTACAAGAATATGATAAAAAGGAATCCTATTATTTCACCGGGGGCTTAAGAATATGAAAAAAAGAAATCCTATTATTTCACCGAGGGCTTAAGAATATGGTAAAAATAAATGATTTCTTTTTACCATATTTTTGAGCCCCCGGTGAATTCTTTTTATCATATTCTTGAGCCCTTAGTGAAATTTCAAGGGGGGCTCAAGAATATGGTAAAAAAAATCCTATTATTTCACCGAGGGCTTAAGAATATGGTAAAAAGAAATCTTATTAGTTGAATTTCTTTTTACCATATTCTTGAGCCCCCTTGAATTTCATCGGGAGCGGAGGATTTTAAACTTCCCAAATTGAAAATTGGGACGTCTAAAGTCTCATTTTAGACCTTTCATTGTTTTGGGACGTCTTTTTTTAAAACATACTACGCCCCCCATATAGACGTCCCCCAGTTTTTGAACGTTAAAAATACTAAAATAAGGGCGTTAAAACTCCTTTTTATAATAGTGATGGTCAGCATATTGATCAAGCAAAAGAGAAGGAGCTTAAAAGTGTATGAAGGATAGGAATAAAGGAATGGAACAAAGGAGAAAATGGTTGGAGGGTATGTTGGAATGGAACTTGCAGAGTAGGGGTATTTGTTCTGTACGGTGCAGAGCAGGGGTACTTGTTATGTACGGTGAAGGACTGAGAGAACAAACACTTTGTAGATACATGGAGTCTGACCTGTTAGCAAAATTTGGTTGAAAGCTTGGCGGGAAATTTGAAGCTTTATTTTGATTTTGATTTTCAATTGGAAAAAGACAACACCAGCTGTTATGAAGCAGGAGAGAAACTAAGCTGGACGGGATTCTTAAAGGACGATGGGTTGCACGAAGCCCTACGTAATCGGAGGTGAGCTTCGGAACAGTAAACTGTGTCTGCAGCCGAAGATACACCGATTGAAGAGGCGGCTTGCCGGAACAGGATTTGATGTTATATTGATATGACCTGGATATTCTCCTCTGTCATTTTACTTCGCTTGATCAAGTATGATGTTCTGCTGAGATTATCTGGTGGTTTGATGGCAGTCAAATTCTTTTACTTCTAATAATTTTTTGAGTGACCCCCTCCCCAAAATTAGAAGTATAGGATTTGGTACAATTGGACTTCAATGCTCATTTTATTTACTACATTCGAGATAAATCAACACTCATTCTACATGGATTACTAACGAATTTGGCAAAAAATATTCTGTAGCGAATAGTTTTTATTTTGATATTGTACGCCTAATCAACCATCTCAAATTAATGAGTAATCGAACTGTTTGAACGATTATGCGAGAATCTGCTACTTCGCTGTTCTTCTTTTGATTAAACATTTGGTGTTGTCTTGTTAATTGATTAGATTATATCATATTTTATAATGCATTTTTAATAATTTGGATTGAGTTATTGTAATTTTATTAAGTTATGTAATTGTAGCCTATTTTCTGCCTGTTATGTTTTCTGACCAACGCCTGCATTTGACTTGTTTAGCATTTTGACATTTTAGTTTAGTTGAAGTTTTAAAAAATACAAGCACTTTTAGGTTCTGTTTCTATAACACGTAGGAGTTTTGGGTGATTTTCCCCCTCACTTTCTATCATAGTTTGTATTGCTTGTGACTTCATGTTTAACGATTGTTTGACCGACATATAGTGTTCCATTTATAGTTATTGGTCTATTTTTATTTTTTTAATTTCTTTGACACCTTTATTTTATTTTATTTTATTTTGCCAAGTTTGTCAGCTTTATCGAATTTGTGCTGGTCTATAGCGCTTTTTATACCACGGAAATAAGCTAGTCTATTGACTCATTTGGTATAGCTTATTTTTGGATAAGAAGTACTTATAAATCATGATTTACGGTGTACGAGATAAATATGTGAAAAAAGTTTTTTCTCGACTTATGTAATAAGTGTTTATTGACCCCAATAAGCAATACCAAACACACTATAGCGTTTGCTATAATGTATTTTGCTTGCTTCTTCAAAGTGGTTTGACTCACTTTGACCTATTTTCTAAAGCTCTTTTTAACAAGACCTATTTGGACTACTAAAATATTCCTTCCGTCTTTGATGTAATACCTAATTAATTAATTTAATTATATAAAAGAAGTTTGTTAATATGAGATGTTTTATTTTAAAATATCTTAATCATATTTTTTCTTCCCTCTCCTATTTAATTATTACTGAAGGAATATCAATAAGACTTAATTTAGAGAAAATTTGATAAATGTATAAGATATATCTTATATTTATTGTCAATTTCAACCCCAATTAGGTTCTAAATTGTTTTATAATCTTTGTACATAAATGCAAGTATTAGCTAGTACTCCTCTACAGTTGTATAAAGATTAGCGAACAATATGAAAATTTTAATCTATAAGGATGAAATTGTAAGTTAATTTAAGGGAACTCCGGTGGCAACTTGTAGAGGAGTTCCAGTGTGAACTTAAGTAATGAGATTCATTATTTGAACTCCACAAACCTTATCCGACATCATTAAAAATTTAAATAAAGGTAATGACAACTTGAATATAGCGATTAACAAATTACGCTTCCGAAATGATTAATAGCTACACTCAAGTTGTCATTGCCTTTAGAGCTTCTTGGGTTTGAAGGGAGGGGATGGAAGGGGATGGGATGGGGGGAGGAAATGGAAGGAAAGGATAGATGGTTACCTTATTTGATTTAATTATATGGGAAGGAAGGGAGGGATTTTTAATGATTCTTTGTTTTGTTCAAGAGGAGATGGGAGAGGAGATAATAACTAATTTACCATTTTACCCTTTCATATTAGCTTTTTTTTTTTACTTATATAGATTATTTAAATTAGTTTTTTTGTTCATAAAATATTTAACTTAGTTTACACTTCAATATAAATTACATAATTTATGAAAATTCAAATTATGAAAACTTATATAATGATATTTTTATCTCTCAAAAAATGCTTAATATTTATAGTATTAGTTACACATGTAAATCAGTGGTTGGTCACTATCATAAAAAAAAATTGTCATTGTGGAAAAAAATGAGAATGGAGTAGAATACATAAAGGTAAAAAAAAAAAAAAAAAAAAATCCTTTTATTATACTTGAACGGTCACTTCTTAAGTTTCAAGATATGGAATTGGCAATTAATATCAGGTGGTGAACTCTTTGAGAGAATTTGCAATGCTGATCGATTCAATGAAGATGAGGTCTTAGAATTTAGATAACTTAGCCACTGCAATTAAAAGCAACGATGTTTGAATATTTGCCAAATGACTGTTAGTGGTTACCATTGATTAGATTTTTCTTCCAGCAACTAATATCTAGAGTTAGCTACTGTCACTCAATGGTAGTTTACTCAATGTTAGTGTTTAGTGTTGAATCGGGATGAGTTTTATTTTTTTATTCAAAGGAATTTTATAAATTTGATAGGGATAAATTAGTCAAGATTTTTGGCTTCCCTCATAAACCCCACAATTTGGAGGGAACCGAAATAAGAGGAGGGAGGGCAAAAAGAAGCAATGTTTTGCTACCATCTCTCCTCCAAATTTCCAAACCAGACAGGGGAGGGGTTCATTTTTTTCTCCCCTTCCATCCCCTCCTCTCCAACCAAACATGCCCTAAAGAGAGTAAAATTTATTATTCATATTTTTTATCTTGTTTTTCCTCATACCCCAAGGAAAGCCTATACTTTTATTGTTGTTGTCACACATGTGATACTTCAACACCAATGGCTAGAGAGAAAAATCTAATATGATGAGGATTGATTCATTTTCTTATTATATTTTTATTTTTCTTCTCTCTTCTATTTTTCTTTTCTTCTCTATACTTGAGGAAATCCAATGTTCCGTGAATGTTGTCACACATATAATGCTTCAACGCTAATGGCCAAAGGGTACAATCCAATGTGATTTGGATTATTGTTTTTTTACCTTCCTCTTTCCTCTGTTTTTCTTTCTTCCTCATTTTTGTTCTTTCTCTTTATGTTTACTACTGGTATCAATTTTCTTCTTTGGTTTGTAATGTCAAACTCTCTTATTTTGTTTCTCTTTTCTTGTGCTCCATCTTCGTCCTATTACTGCTCTATTTTTTTTTATTTGTTCTCTTTGACTCCTCTTACACTTTGTTACTATAATGTTATATTGTTGTCATTATGATGATCTCCTTCTATTGGTGTTGCAATGATATACCCAGTAGCACTTATGTGTCTTGTAAACCAGAAAATCAGGGGTATGCATCCTTCATCTCTTAACTTGATACTTATTGACTGAAGCATGAACTTTAATTCTCCTCTATTTCTATTGTTCTTCATGATAACTTGAGTTGGTGTGTTTTCTCTTATTTAACGTTAACACTGAATCCCATCTTTTTAACCAGTGTTGTGTGAGGTTTTTAGAGCCTCCTCAAGCATTTAGGTTCATTGGTAAACCAGTGAGATTATTGGAGTCTCATTGGGAATACCAATGGACTTGCCTAGGTTATCTTTTAAAAAATGGAAGAAGAAAAATGATTTTAACACATTTTTATATATGAAAGTAAAATAGAAAAACTGTCTTTTTATGAAAATAAAAATAATAATGATTTTGAAAAGGGGTATATGCTGTGTGTGGTTTTTAAAGCCTCCTTAGGTAAAAAACCGATTATTTTTCAATATGAGATTATGGAAATCACCTTAAGAAGTTAAATCCAAAAAGCCTTTCAAGAAGTTTTCTTTTCTTCAAATAAAAAATAAAACAGTTATTTTCATGAATAATAAAAAAAAACACAAACCATCAAAAAAATCATTTTCTCAAGTAAATTAAATAAACATTTTCCTAAGAAAACACCAACAAAGTAACATGCCTTTTTACGTCAAACTACGGCTTTGATCCTTCTAAAGGGTACATAGGCCCCATGCCATATTCCTATGTCAAGTCAAACTTTGTAAATAAACATATTTCTTCCCTTATTTTTCTTTCATAAATAAATAATCTTTTTTCTTAGTTTCATTTTATTTCTTTTTGGGTAATTATAATAAAATTAAAGGCCATATTCATTTTAAAATAATTGACTTAGGGTAACTGTTCTTATGTATAGGTACTGTGGGATGCTTAGTACATTCCTCACACACAATCAACTCCCGAACACTATTATTTGGTTTTCATTTTTCAAAAAATGTTCCCAAAATTATCCTATTTAAAAATTTTGGTTGCGGCTCTATATTTTCCAAATTTCGGGCATTATAAAGACCATAACAATAATGTCTTCACTCAAGATGAAAATTGCTAAAAATATTTGAGCATCAAAGCCATCTAGACTTTTGTTAATCTTGAGTATAAATAGCTATAAGTGTCTGTCAGTCCACTCATAACCCTTACTTAAGTATAAATTGTTATGTCTAACATAATTACTCAAGAGGCAAGATAACTCAAATACACTCTTCAACAATTATATGGGGCAATTAGGTATATGTTTATCCTAATTGCAAATTAAATTGTAATCTAATCCCGTATTACTTAATCTCAGAGCCTAACTAAAATTCCCTTTGCAAGGTAAATCCTAATACTCAAATTCATATTCAATGATGGCCAATCACTAAATAGATAAAGCTAAACAAGATTAAGTAACCAAAATTAATATTAATTAAAACTAAGCAACGAAAACAAAGTCTAATCCTGTCAAACCCTTTAATATTTTGACATTTATCAAAGTATTAACGTGCAATTCAATGGGCGAACAGGAATAGCATAAACATATTAATATAAAGTACTTGATTATATTACAAAAATTCCCACAGGGTTCGTACGTAATATTTGCAAAACCCAAAATAACATAAAAACTACAGGTAACCAACATTACTGCTTGCATAGGGTTACGGCCTCAACCCACAAGTTGAGGCAGGGTTAGGATTGGGATTTTCCAAAACAGCAAAAATATGGGCCATACAGGCTCGCACCCTATGGGCCGTGGGTTGATGCGGGCCAGCCAGCGGGTTGGCAGGTTGGCCCGCAAATTTATTTTACATAAAATAATTTCACAAAACTTACAAGTTGTCCACTCCCATCTTGGTATCTCCCAATTCAAAGAGAAAAAAATCTTAGCATCTTCCCTTTTTCTTTAAACATAATTATTATATCTTTGTTGCTTGAGGATGATTTTATGTTTTTTGTTCATAAATTTTGACAAATTTTATAAATTTATCTCTTGAATTGTGGATTATGATTTTAAATTTTTATAAGAGGAATGATTGATACTAGGAAGATAAATTTAATGACTCATATATATGTGTATCGTATTTTTAGCCACCTTTAAAAAATAGGAAAAAAATTTCCCACAGAAAAATACGGGCCCAAAGCTGGCCTGCAACCCGTACATTACGAGTTAGGGTTGGCATTTTGCCGACTCGCAAAAGTGCGGGTTGCATGGGCATGTACAGTGTGGCTCGCGGGTTGGTGTGGGCCAGCCTGCAACCCGCGGGTTGGCTAACATTCCCGGCTCTAGGTATCTGCTTCCTTACCCTTGGATCCACTGTCTCTTGCTAAATAAATTTTTAAATATTAGGAAAGGGGTGAGATTCATACGAATCCCAATAGTAACACACAATCAATCATATAAAATGTGATAAATAAGCATGCAATGCACATATAATTTAACAGAACAAATATACTGCAAATATGCATGTCTATTTGGCATTCAGGATTGAATTGACTTTTTGTCCATACTGGCCACACTGTGTACACTGTTCAGGATCAAATGATAGCTTAACCCTTGTTGTAATGTTCCGAAGCAAGTAGCTGTTTGTCCGTACTTGTCTTACTACCTCAGCTGGGTCCCACTTGGCCTGATGGTACTTGTGATTTTCCCACACCACAGCTAGATTTTGTAACAAACAATTCATATCATAGAACATGGCAACACAAAGCATATAAACAATTACATAGTGCATGAAAGATAGAGTTACTTCTTGAAACGCTTTTCAACTGTCTAGCTACTTCGGTTTTATAATTCTTAGTCCGGCTCGGGTAAATATCAAATCCTGAAATTCCAAATTTATAATAAATAAGTTATTACTCATTCATATCTCATTCTTAAATTCATATAGTTGGTTATCTCTACCAAAAATAGATAATTACCAAAATGCCCTTAGGAATCTGGTCTAATTTCCTTTTATATCCTCTATAACTGTACTTTACCAAAAATTATGACCCAAGCTATTCCTATACAATTTTACTTGTAGAATTCATTTTTTATCTCAGTTTTGCCAAAATCACACTCCATTTCCCAAATTACCCTTGCTGCCACATATGTTAAGGTTTTAGGGGTAAAATTGTCATTTCACACCCTAAATCCTCCATACTTCATTTTTCACATGTTCCCTACACAATTTTTCATTCTAAACACAATAGGAACATCAAATCCATCAAATTCCAGCTCAAACATAGCAAATCACCCCTAGCCAAAATTCAAGAAAAATTGAAAAAATTGGAGTTTCATGATTTCATTCAACAAAACACCTTTTCACCCAAATTCACTTCTTGAATCTCTTAATTACACTTTCTACATGATTAATCATGAATTGGACAGCACCTCCCCTTAGGGTTTTTGCTTCCCAAATTACAAAATCATGACAACCAAGCCAAACTACCAACCAAATCACCAACAACAACCACAAATCAACAAGGAAGACAAGGTTTCATGATTTACCTCTTGATTCTCTTCTTCTTCCTCTTCAACCGTCCCCTCTCCTTCTTGTTTCTTCTTGATTTTCTTCTTGCTTCATGTAATTTCAAGAAATATATGAGAATTAGAAGAGGTTTTTAAGTATTTAAAGATAAGAACAAGTGAATTTTGCTTGCAAACTTACCTAGGTTTGCATCTCGAATCATTGTCTCTTCTTTTGCTCTTTGCCTTCTTCAAGATGTTGCTCTCTCTCTCTCTCTCTCTTCTCTCTCTATTTGGCCAAACTTTTGGCCCTTTGGAAGAGCTAAATGGCTTCTTGAAATATTATCTTCCACCTCCGTAAAATAATAATTATTTAATGGAATTTTCATATGATTTTTTCTCCTCCCTCCTTCCTGCTTGGCCGACTTTGGCCCTTAATTATGAAGAAATAAGAGGCTTCTTGATTTATTAGTCAAATGACCATTTTGCCCTTACATTTCTTCATTTTTTGAATTAAATTTTTCCTTCCTTCTTCCCTTTTTATTTTTGGCCAAAAATTTCATATTAAATTGGGCTAATAATTGTGCTCTTGCTTTCTTCATTTTGGGCTACAAAATTAGGCCTTTAAGAAGACAAGAAATTGAACTTTTATGTCTTAATTTAGCTAAATTACATGTTGCCTCTACCTCTAATATTTTTTCATTTCAAGTGCACCAAAATCCACCATTTTATTCCATACAATCTAATAAATATACAAGGAATTTTGGTACATAAAATTTGGGATATTACAAATCCACCCATAAGTTCATAGCTCCTCTAAGTTGCATAAACTAACTAAACATTATTATATCCTATGTTTTGATGATAACAAATGGTGTTACAAATGATTTAATTAAACGAAGGTTTTTGAACAAAGAAACAGTATTCTGAGGCATACAGAACCATCACTCGAGTGACCACTCGAGTAATGAACAAAAAGAAGAAGTCAAAATGTAAGAAGAGAAGTCTCTAGCTAATTTTAGAAGTGATCACTCGAGTAATGCCCCTTTATCACTCGAGTGACCACTCAAGTGATGCGTGAAACATGCTTTGAAAACTCCCTACCAGATTTTAAGAGGTATCACTCAAGTGACCACTCGAGTAATACGATAAGAAAACTAGTCTGTGACTCTCTGCCAAGATTTACAAGTGATCACTCAATTGATGTCCCTAAAGCACTCGAGTGGCACTAGAGTAATGAGGTCAGAATTGTTGCTCCAACTCTATGCCAAGTTCTGGAAGGAATCAATCGAGTGATGAATCTCAAAATGCATGATAGCCATCTGTTAATCTTTGATGTAATGTAACTATGACTAACACTTCATTGTATTAGTGTTTGAAGTATTTTGATAGGAAAACAATGAAGATGTCATGCTAACGAGAGAGAAGCCACTTTACGAAGAACGTAACGTTCGTAATGCTCGCCTACCGCAACGGCTATTGTTCAAATATGAAGAACGGTCAAAAGAAGCTACGTGACTCTAACGGACATGTTAAAATGCTGAGAACAGCTATCAAACTCAGCTACATATACGTAAACATTCAATAGAGAAAATTAGAACGACATATTAAGCCATCAACGATCAGTTCACACTTGCTCTATTTTCTATTCATTTATTTATTCTATACTTTAGTGATTCTATATACACTCTGTGAGAGAAATTTTCATTAGAAACTCAATATTCATTATTGAGATTATTTATGGCTATGGAACTTTAAGTTGGGGATTAGTTTACATTATGTAAAGGGGAGCAAGTATCCAATGAAGGAACTTGCTGTGTATTGAGGTGCCAAAAACCCGCTGAATCTTGGAAGATATAGTGAAACTCTCATAGAAACTCTAAGGATTTAACATAGGTCAAAGTGGTTGTGGCAGAACTAGTATAACTCCCGGTGTACACTAAGATTATATTTCTCCTAGCTCTTAACTACACTTTAATTCTATCAATTTATAGTTACGGTTCAATTATTATGTTATTACTCAATTCACCTCCCTCTTGGGTGAAACACTTGCACTAACATTTGGTATCAGAGCGTAGGTTTTCTTGTTTAGGTATAACAACATAGGAAGGATCCAATGACAAGTATGGGTAAAGGAATACTTCCCAACGGAGCTTCTATCACCAGAACACCAAGTTTCAACGACGAATACTTCTCCTTCTCTAAAACAAAGTTTAGAGTGCTTGTGATAGCCACGAAATATAGATTATGGGAGGTTATAGAGAATGAGAACTATATACCTATGAAGATTGAAGATTCACAAAAAAGCTCCAAAGCCACCAGCAGAATACAATGATAATGAAAAAAAGCTGGTCACTCTTAATAGTAAGGCAATCCTGATGATTCAAAGTGCCTTAAGTCAAAAAGAGTATTTTTGGATTTACACACTTCCAACAGCTAAGAAAATGTGGCAAGCTATTGAAATAGCTTACGAAGGAACTTCAAGAATAAAAGAAAACTATATCAACACCCTTATCACCTAGTTCGATCTGCTTCAAATGAAAACAGGTGAGTCAATAGCTAAATTTGAACTCAGATACACACATCTTATGAATCAACTTATAGCACTTGGGAAATCCTATGATCAAAATACCTAAGTAAGAAAGATGTTGAACATACTCTCTAAAGAATGGGAGGCTAAAGTTATGACAATCGATGAGATAAAATGCAAATAAATGCAATCCATAGCTTCTTTGTTCAGAAGCCTCTTAAAGTATAAAAGCAAGTTAAAGTTCAAACGGGAACTAGAAGAAGTCAGTGATAAGAAAAAGAAAAGCCTCACACTGAACATAATAAAGAAGGAAGATCAAGACGATAATGAAGATTTCAATGATGATGAAAGGAGCCTAATAGTTAAGAGATTCAAAAAGTTATATAAGAAAGGCTAAGGATTCAGAAATCTTAACAAAAAAGATACCAGTAGCAGAAAAGATAGTAAAGAACATATCATTTGCTATGAATGTGAAAAACTAGGACACATCAAGTCAAAATGTTTAAAGCTTTGCAAAAAAACAAAGAAAAGAGAAAAGCCAAATCTTTCAATAGAAAGAAAGCCTTTATATATGCAATATAGGGGAGATAGTTCTTTCGATGATATATAAGAGCAACAAAGAAGTAGCCAATATATGGCTAGTTGCTCAAGAAGAATCAGAGAAAGAATAGGTAAGTGATTCTGAACCTACTTATGATGAATTGCATTATGAATATAATGCTTTACATTCTGAATTCATCAAACTAGTTAAAGAACTTGTTGCTTTTAAAAAGAAAAACAGAATCCTTGAGGAAAAACTTAAGGAAGTTTCAGAAAACAAATTGCGAAAGTTATCATTCTTTAAAAAGGACAAATAATGATCTCACTAAAACTCTTGAAAAATTCATGAAAGGAAGTGAGATGTTGAATATCATTATGAAAGCTCAACATTTTGTAAATGATCGATCTGGTATTGGGTACAATCCTAATTTAGACAAAGAAAGGAAGAAAGAAAATAGGAGGTAAAATGTATTTAAATTACTTTAGACATTCTGTTCATATATCCAATCTTTTCGCACATTGTAATTTCTGTAATAGGAAGGGACAATATACTTCCTTGTACATTCATAGAAAGAAAAGAAACATATGAACCTACAAATGGGTACCTAAAGGCTCATATGTTCATAAAGTAATTTGTACTAACACAAAAGGACCCAAAAAGATATAAGTACCTAAAACTTAATTGTCTTTAATTGCAGACTTGCTTTAGAGCATCCTAAGCCAACAAATGGTACATAGACAGTGGATACTCCAGACATATGGCTAGAGATCCTAAAAATTTTACCACATTAGAGCCCAAAGAAGGTGAAAAGGTAAAACTTGGAGGAAATCAGCCAGGAAAGAATGCAGGAATTGGTAAGATTGAGAGTGACAAAGGCATTCAAGTCAAAGATGTTTATTACATTGAAGGCCTCTTTCATAACCTGCTTAATGTGAGTCAAAGCACAAATAAAGACAACTGGGTGATATTTTACTCTGAAGAATGTCTAATTGTAAGAAAGAAGGATTTACAATTAGAGAAGAAAAATCTTAAAGAAAAACTCATAGCAAAAAGGGAAGGTAACTGCTATACCCTTGATATGAGTTAAAATGTTTCTAAAAATTATTTTCTAAGTAATGCTGATGAAAGTTGGTTATGGCATAAGAGACTAACTCATGCTAATATGCACAAACTAGGCAAGTTACTTAAAAAGGATTTAGTAATTAGTTAACCTAAAGTAAATTTCAAAAATGATTTAATTTGTGATGTATGTCAGAAGGGTAAACAAACAAAGGCATCTTTTAAATTGAAAAATGAAATCACATCAAACAGATATCTTCAACTGCTTCATTTGGATCATCAAGAATCAAAAGCCTTGGTAGCAACTTATATTCATTAGTCATTGTTGATGATTTTTCTAGATTTACATGGACTATTTTCTTATCATCGAAGGATGAAACTTTCAATGAATTTATTTTTTTTGTCAAGAAAGTGCAAAATGAGAAAGGTATGTCCATTGCAAGTATTAAGACGGATCATGGTGAAGAATTTTAAAATTATGCCTTTGGAGAATACTATGACACTAATGGCATTGATCACAACTTCTCTGCTCCAAGGACACCACAACAAAATGGAGTCGTGGAGATAAAGAATAGAGTACTCACAGAAATGGCCAGAGCCATGCTAAATGAGAAGAACGTACCACAATTTTTTTGGGCTAATGCAATAAGCATAGCATACTACATTTCAAACAGAGCCTACATCTAAACAAAACTTGGAAAGACACCGTACAAACTATTCAAATAAAGGAAGCCAAACCTTTCTCATCTACACATCTTTGGTTGTAAGTGTTTTATTCATAATAATGGCAAAGATAACTTAGTAAAGTTTGATTCTAAAACTGATGAAGGAATATTCCTAGGCTATTTTAACCGAAGCAAGGCTTACAGAGTGTTTAATAAACGAACATGTGTAGTTGAAGAATCAATTCATGTTGTATTTGATGAATATCCTCTGACAAAATTATTGACGATGAGTAGGAAATAATCTTGAATCAAGAGAATAGGCAACCTTTCCTAAACCTTTCAATAGTAAGGTTAACCAAACCAATGAAAAAGAACAATCACATAGATTAGGACAACCTAGAGCCTGAAAATATAACAAGAGTCATCCTTTAGATTAAGTTATAGGAGATGTAAATGAGGGAGTTAAAACTAGAAACAAAATCTTAAATGAAGTTAGTTCTCTGCATTCATTTCTGAGATTAAACCTTCTAAACTTGACGAAGCCCTATCAGACAATGATTGGGTCATAGCAATGCAATAAGACCTCAATCAATTTGAAAGAAATCAAGTTTAGGATTTGGTACCCTGGCCTTCAGATCATTGATGAACCCATGTCCTGTGAGTTCTCAAAATAAAACTAGGTTTGAAAATGTAGCATAGTAGCTCCACCTAGGTCATTCTTATGAGAAGATTAATTTCCAAGTTTTTAAATAGTAAAGTGATAAACACCTTAAAGTAGTGAAAGATCATTTTGAGAATTTGACTTTAAAACTAATGAAGTAATCTAGTCTAATTCAATATTTTTGTATTTTTCGGTTTTTAAAACAAAGAAGCAAAATTGAAATTAACAATAACAACAAAGTAAATTTAATAAACTAGAATAATAATGAAATAAGATTCCCTTGAGTTGAGGTTTTAGTCTTCTTTGCTTGTTAATGATTTGAATTCCATAATGAGCCAAGAGGATGGAACTAAGCTACCACTAGCTCCATACTTGCAATAATAATTTAATTCATTCAACCGAAGAAATTAAATGAATACCACCAATTAATTGTAATTCAAGGAGATGAATAATTAACTTCCAATTCTAAATTGTAATTACCATTACAAAAATTTAAAATATTCAGTTTAATTATTTAAATCCACTCAACCAAGTTGGAATAAACAATTCAGCCTACTCCTAAAATGAATCATACAAAGTCTAATTAATCAACTCCTAGCTCAACCACCAAGTTTATTCACTTGGCATAGAACAATCTAGACCACAATTACATATTTAACCAAGCTACATAATTATGAAATAGAAAGAGAGCTTAAAGGAATTCTATTGAAGTGTAGAAGCTCAAACCATTTCCTAACTCAAGAAAATCACCAAAACTTAACAACTCATGGAAGAGGTAATTGAAGCTTGAAGAAGGAAGAAGAAATCAACCATGGAGAAATCAGTCCAGTAGCCTCCACGTCAATTCTTCATAATGCCTCCTTCTCCTAATCAATCCCGGTCCGACTGCTCCCTATACGCCTCCCCTCAATTCGTTTCCATCCTCCTTCTTTATTCATTTTTGCCCCCTTTCCTTTCTCTCATGTCTCTTCTTTTATTCCCTTTTTCCAGCCGCCACCTCATGCTCTATTCCATGCTTCTTAACCCTTTTCATTCACGTGGTCCCCACTTTCCAATTCTCATTTTCATCCAAATCCAATTTCGGTCCACCTCTTTAATTCTTCAATTGTCTTTAGGTTCCCCTTTTTTCTTTCAATTCTGCAATTCCGTACAGCTGCCCCCAAATAATTCAGCCGCCCCCTCCTTCAATTCTTCAATTATCTTTAGGTTAAAAGTGAGTTGTGCCTTATTTGAATGAGAGGTAAAAATATATTTTAGGATTAGGCATAAAAGTACAACCACCAAACAAGGCCCTTACACATTTAACCTCCTCTTAGAAAAAATATGAAAATAAATTATGCACTTGTGATGTTCCACTTTTATCCTTCATTAAGCTCCAAAATAACATCTTTGACCTTGACCACTCAAGTTGTGCCACATCATCACCTACAAAATTATATTCACAAAGGTAATATCTTTTGCTTACAATTAAAGAATAATGGGAATAAAAAATATTAATTAAAAATATAACAATTTAACTAATATAATTCCCAAATTATCCTTTCACTAAAATCTCACTTTAATACTTGATTATGCTCAAAATATTCAATTAAGTCCTATAAAAGCCCAAGATTAATCACTAAAAATATATAAATATTAAGCTCTATCAATCATCTAGTCATTGGCACTAAATGGGTATTCAAGAACAAACTTGATGAATCCGCAATCATTGTCAAAAATAAGGCAAGATTGGTGGCCAAAGGCTATAATTAAGAATAAGGTATTGATTATGAGGATATGTATGCTCCTGTGGCTAGATTGGAAGCTATAAGAATACTCTTAGCCTTTGCGTGTATCAAGAGATTTAAACTTAATCAAATAGATGTAAAGAGTGCATTTTTAAATGGTTACATCATGGAAGAAAAGTATGTAGAACAACCTCCAGGTTTTGAGGATGTAACCAAACCTGATCATGTTTTCAAACTAAGAAAAGCTTTATACAATCTAAAACAAGCCCCTAGAGCATGGTATGAAAAACTTGGCAAATTCCTCATCAATCAAGGTTTTGTACGAGGAAGAGTCGATACATAACATTTTTCATAAAACGAAAGTGAAATGATATTTTAATAGTTCAAATATATGTTGATGATATCATTTTCGATGCTACTAATGAAATTATGTGTAAAGAATTCTTTGAGATAATATAAGGGGAATTTGAGATGTCAATGATGAGAGAATTGAATTTCTTTCTTGGTTTGCAAATCAAGCAAAAGAAGAATGGAATTTTCATATCTCAAATAAAATATTTAAAAGAGCTATTAAAGAAGTACGGGATGGATCAAGTAAATGAAGCAGACACGCCTATGAGCTCAACTACATTGCTTGATGCTGATGTTAAAGGAAAAGACTATAACATCACTACATATAGAGGAATGATTGGCTCATTACTCTATCTCACTGCAAGTAGACCTAACATCCAATTTAGTGTTGGTATGTGTGCAAGATATCAATTAGCCCCAAAGGAATCACATGTTGAAACCATCAAACAAATCTTTAGATATCTTGCCGACACAGTAGAATCAAGTATCTAGTATCCTAAAGGAGAAATGAATACCTAGTTGCATATTCAGACTATGATCATAGAGGTTACAAGCTGATACAAAAAGTACCAGTGGGCAATAGCAGTTTCTTATAGGCCCATTAGTTTATGGTTCAGCAAGAAATAGAATAAAGTGTCTCTTTCATCAATAGAAGCTAAGTATGTCGTAGCATCAAGTTGTTGTGCACAAGAACTGTGGCTGAAACAACAACTACAAGACCTTGGTATACACTTGAAAAAGATACCTATCTATTATGACACCACACACACAATAAGCTTGGCAAAGAATCCGGTCCAATACTCTAGAACCAAGCATATCGATGTTAGACATCACTCAGGGATCATGTTCAAAAGAAGGATGTCAAAGTGATATCCATCCCAACTTATTTTCAAACAATAAATATCTTCACAAAACCCCTAGCCAAAGATTAATTTCTATTTATAAGAGGAGAATTGGGAATGGTAAATCCCAACGAATTGTAAGTTGAAACATGTTAGAAAATGTAATTTGATTATGTTTTGATAATTACTGACTTAAGCATCGGAGTATCTAGTAATTTACTTTTATAGGACCTTGATACTCGATTATGTGGTAAGTAAAGCAAAGGTATATAGAGATGCTATCACTCGAGTGATAACTTCCAGTGATCAAGAGATCACTCGAGTGATAACTAGAAGTGATGGTAAGTATCACTTAAGTGATGACCTGGAAATCAAGGCAGTGGGCATTAATTCAAATTTATTCAAATTGAAATAGCATAACAGTTGAATCTGAATATTCAGAAGTTAAAGAGACTTATCACATGAGTGATCATTAGTTGAGATGAGAATTCAACCAAGTTTCAACTCAAATCTGTCATCTAGTGCCTTCAAATCATAAAGGGAATATACATGGGTAATTACATGCCAGGTATGCATTAAAATTTTGATGTTTTGTATCAGTCATACATGATCACCCAAATAACCACTCGAGTAATGCCTCAAAATCACTTGAACGATGTCGGGCACAGTGGCTATATTTGTCGTCACTCTGTCATTTTCATCACAATACTCCCAATGATTCTCTCTGAACTCTGTCTAAACTTTTTCTCAAACACTTACCCACCAAATTTCAACCAAAACCTAATAGATTTTAGCATAAAAAAGCTTTTGCAATTCCTATAATCTTGTGCCCTAACCTACGACTATCGACACCAACGAAGAAGAAAACTGTAGTTTGAGTTCAAATCACAATGGTTTGGACCAAAGTACCTCTCAATGATCCTTCTATAAAGTCTTAAGTCCCCAGAATCATTTGAATCTCCTTCATCTCCTCCACCTAAGAAATAGAAGAAATCAACAACTCCAAAACCCAAAATTCAACCAAAAGCTAAAGGGGTTGTGATTCAGGAGCCAATGACAACAAGGGAAAAATCCGAACCAATAACTATAGGAAAAGGGAAAAAATCTGCTACTCCAACTCCACCATCTATAGATTCTTCTAACACTCCCTCTTGGTCTGAAGAAAGTCCAAAAAGATCTAAGTACGATAAAAATATTTCCAAAGCAATGGCAAACATGTTGGATGAAGCTTTTCAATCTAAGGGAACCAAGCAAGGAACCTCATCCAAATCCACCAAGTCTCATCCAAAGACTGCAAAAGGAGAAATTGAGGAAGTAGATGACACCGTCCCTCCAAAAGGCTTCAACACAAAAAAGTTTGAATATTCAAAGAAATTCAATGAGTACTTTGCCCAAAGAAAAGTATGTAAGATGTACTACATTGATCTTTTAATTTTACATGAAATCGTTAAGTTTGATTTGAGTGAATATCTCAGTGGCTATATGCCTTGGCTATCTATGAATTTGCCTTATTGCACTAAGGTAGTAAGGCATTTTTACTGTAATATTGAGCATGTGGAAGATGCCTTGAATTAATCAATTAAAGAGGAATTAGAAACAAAAGTGAGGGGAAGAAATTCACTATCTCTACCTCCAAGATCAATGAGTAGTTAGGGATTCAGGATCCCCCACTAGACAACTAAGCCGACCTTAATTCCAACCAAATTTTTAGTATCCTAAGGCCCAGTGAGAGAGTTGGACCCTTGATCTTTAATCTAAGCGATATGTGTGACTTGCACAGAGTACTCTGGTACATCTACTCTCATGCAATAGTCAACGAGTCCAACAATTTCACTCACTTTATCGACCGAGACTACGAGAATATGGCCTCCATATTGCTGAAGGAGAAGAGGAATTTAAGAGAATTGATCTATTATAAGATCAAGAGGTACAAATTTTCTAGCACTCATACCACACCAATGCCATTCCTGTTAGAGCAAGCGTTTCACCCAAGAGGGGGGGTGAATTGGGTGATCTTAAAAATTTTGTTGCAAATATAAAATTTGACGTTGAAATTAAAACAAGAAAGAGTAAGGAGAAATATCACCGAAGTGTACACCGGCAGTTATACTGGTTCGGCCACAACCACTTTGACCTACGTCCAGTCCTCAGAGCTTCTCTGAGAGTTTCACTATAACTTCCAAGATTCAGTGGGTTCTTGGCACCTCAGTACAAGCAAGTTCCTATACCTGGACACTCGCTCCCCCTTACAAGTTGTAATCCAATCCCAACTCAAGGTTCCACAACCTTAAGTTACCTCAATAACAAATATTGAGTTTGAATGAAATATCTCTCTCAGAGAGTGAATAAGAATCACTGAAGCATAGAATTACAAGTATAATGTAAAACAGAGTAATGAACTTGATGATACGTTCACAAGTGTGTTCTTGTTCTCATCTCTGTTTAGATGTTCCCATATATATAGATACGTTGGTAATGATTGCTGGAACATATTTCTTCATGTCCGTTGGAGCGTGCGCAGCCACTATTGACTTTTTCAGTTTTTGAAAAACATACGTTTGCGGTAGGTGACGGTCGGTGACATTTGAGCGTTGCTTTTGACTTTCCTTATTTGGTAAGATCTCTTCATTGTTTATCTGTTGAAATGCTAACAATACTAATATAATGAAAAATTAACCAAATACGAAACAAAACAATGACCATTGGAATGATTTCAAACTTTCTGGGTTTGCTTACTCGAGTAGCTACTCGAGTATCCCTTGAAGTTTACTCGAGTACTTACTCAAGTATCATCGGGAAAGCTTTGATTAACTTCAAGTCAATAAACAAATATAAGATTACTCGGGTAGTACATGGAATAACTAAATTTCAAACCTTTGAAAATTCATGTTTACTTGGGTACCTACTCGAGTAATGCATTCACAACTTCATAGGTTACTCGGGTACCTACTTGAGTAATGCATTCACAACTTCATAGGTTACTCGGGTACCAACTCAAGTAAACCTTCAAATAAACTTTTGATTATTCGATGCTCTACTCTAGTAATGTAGGTAGGATTTCAAGGCCGAGAGCACATCAAGTCAGATTACCTTGTTACTCGAGTACCTACTCGAGTAAACTTACTTTTTGTACATAACTTACTCGGGTAATGACTTGATGTTTTCCTTCAAACATAACACTGCATACTCGGGTACATACTCGAGTAATCCACTTAAAAAAAACATTAAATACTTGCATACTAGAGTAATGACTCGAGGAAAGTGAGATAAAATTAAATCAAGTTATTCGGGTACTACCTTCAAGTTTTCACTTACCTCAGTGTGTTACTCGAGTACCTACTTGAGTAACATTGGCAGTGGTACAAAGTGCCGAGAGCAACACATTTTCAGAAATAGAGTTACTTGAGTACTTACTCGAGTATCACTGGCAGGCCGAGAGCAACTTGAAAACTTTTACATGGTTACTCGAGTAGCTACTCGAGTAACATTGGCAGGCCGAGAGCAACTCCAAGTAGTTACCTGGTTACTCGAGTAACTACTCAAGTAACATTGGCAGGCCGAGAGCAACTTGAAAATACTTACACTATTACTCGAGTACCTACTCGAGTAACGTTGGCAGGTTACTGGAAGGTGCTTCTGGTTACTTCAAGTTTTGTCTCATTACTCGAGTACGTACTCGAGTAATGCCTTAGAAAACTTGCTTCTGATCAAGTTTCTCAACATGTTCTCTTGGCCTTTCTTCATTACTCCAATGCTTACCTCAAGTGATGTTTATCCCTGTTATTACTTTGTTCAAACTTATTTATTAATCAATTCTTTTTCATACCATTCTTTTGTTATCATCAAAACATGAGATCTAACAATTCCCCCAGTTGATATCCTTAGTTCTGAAAGCCAATAAGATTTGGTATCTAGAGACAAATGAGTTGGTTGAGAGGTTGCTACTAGTGGGGAGGAATCAAATTAGCAAGTTGGGAATCGAACCACCCTTAAAGAAGCCAATGGAATCAACTCCTAATAAGAAGAAGGTTTCTAAGGTTGAGACCAACAAACTAGAAGATACTCAGTCCTCTGCTTTCACTACTACATCATCATAATCTTTCTCTGGGTCTACAATCCAGAATTACTTGAAGGAAGTACTTCAAGGATTTCATGTGGAAATTGCCAATACCAAAGCTGAACTCATAATCCATATGAACTTTAAGATAGGAGATATGGTCGAGCATGTGAATAAACACAATCAGGTAGTATTGGATCAGACACGTGTACTTAAACGAGCACAACTAGCAATGTTGGCTCAGCAGGAAGCTCAAACTAATGCATTAAATAAGATTGCCAGTCTTCTTTGGTCTCTCCATGAAAAGGTTGATGCCCTGTCTCTGAGCACCTCGACTCATCATCCATTTGTTCCAGTCTCAGCACAACCTCTGCCTATGTCCCTGTATTTGATCCACCACCTATCATCCCTCACACGACACCGAGCAATGTACTTTTCACTATGACCAATCCTTTATCATCCACTCAAGTTTACATCATTATGGATGAGCAGGCCACCATTCAACCAAGCCCAGTGACCATACATGTAGCTTCACCCACAGGCACTGAGCCTCTAACTCAGACTCTATCTCATTATTCACAGTATTTAGAAGACATACAAGAATTAGTAGTCAACTCCCAGCCTTTACCACTACCACCACAGGGTACTCCTCTATATATCCCTCACTAATAGGATCCTCTCTAGATCTACCAGAGCCCATTCCATCTGAGTCACCTACTTTTACTCTAAGAGGAGGTGATACTCATGATAATACATCCTCACCCATCTGAGCCACGCCTATCACTATTAGAGACCCATCCTACACTAGCTCCAGTTCCAGTATATCTGCCTAAATCACCCTTTCCAATGATGTCAAAAAGGTGGAAAAGAACCAGGAGTGCTTTTGGTGAACTAACACATGTGCCTACATTTAAATAGCATAGGGATATATAGGTGTATAGGGATTTTAGGGAGCTTTCTGACTTTTATGAACTTTTATGTCACGATATTGAATTCTGAAGTTCAATGTTGATATTGGATTACTATAATCTTCTTTGAACTAATGAATTATGTTTCTGCTTATGTATGCAAGGTTGTTAATTTAATATTAGCAAACTTAAGTATATGATTTGATTGAAACTTCAAAATATTTTCAAAATGGTTTATTCAAAAATCAATAAGCTTTGTCATCATCGAAAATGGGGAGAATGTTAGATCCTATGTTTTGATGATAACAAATGGTGTTACAAACGATTTAATTAAACAAAGGTTTTTGAATAAAGAAACAGTGTTCTAAGGCATACAAAACCATCACTCGAGTGACCACTCGAGTAATGAACATAGAGAAGTCACAATGTAAAAAGAAAAGTCTCTGGCTAATTTTAGAAGTGATCACTCGAGTGATGCCCCTTCATCACTCAAGTGACTACTCAA
The DNA here is from genome assembly GCA_963855925.1 of Inga laurina. NCBI lineage: Eukaryota > Viridiplantae > Streptophyta > Magnoliopsida > Fabales > Fabaceae > Inga > Inga laurina. Next base: position 47,108,385 of record OY979709.1, on the reverse strand, counting down.
GTGATGCAATACAAAATGCTTTGAAAACTCTCTGCCAGATTTTAAGAGGTATCACTCGAGTGATGACAAAGAATCACTCAAGTAACCACTTGAGTAATGGGATAAGAAAATCAGTCTGTGACTCTCTGCCAAGATTTGTAAGGGATCACTCAAGTGATGTCCCTGAATCACTTGAGTAACCACTAGAGTGATGAGGTCAGAATTGTTGCTTCAACTTTCTGCCAAGTTTTGGAAGGGATCACTCGAGTGAATATCACTCAAGTGATAACCCTGAATCACTCGAGTGATGAATCCTATAATGCATGACAATCATCGTTAATCTTTGATGTAATTTAATTATGACTAATATTTCATTGTATTAGTGTTTAAAGTATTTTTACAAGAAAACAATGAAGATATCATGCTAAAGAGAGAGAAGCCACTTTACAAACAACGTAACGTTCGTAACACTTACCTACCATAATAGTTATTTTTCAAATATGAAGAACGATCAAAAGAAGCTATATGACTATAATAGACATGTTGAAATACTGATAACAGCTATCAAACTCAACTATATGTACAAAAGAATTCAACAAAGAAAAACAGAACAACATATTGAGCCATCAACGATCAATTCACACTTGCTCTGTTTTCCATTCATTTATTCATTCTGTACTTCAGTAATTTTATATATACTTTGTGAGAGATATTTTCATTACAAACTCAATATTTATTATTGAGATTACTTAAGGTTGTGGAACCTTAAGTTGGGGATTAGTTTACATCTTGTAAAGGGGAGCAAGTATCCAGTGAAGGAATTTTTTGTATACTGAGGTGCCAAGAATCCACTGAATCTTAGAATATATAAATAAAACTCTCAGAGGAACTCTGAGGACTAGACGTAGGCCAAAGTGGTTGTGGCCGAACCAGTATAACACTTCGGTGATATTTCTCCTAACTCTTAATTGCGCTTTAAATTCTATCAATTTATAGTTATGGTTTAATTATTCTGTTATCAACCAATTCCCCCTTCTTAGATGAAACGCTTGCACTAACAAACATAACTAAAGAAAAACAGCAACAAGTTCATAGTCCAAAATCTCAAGAAAAAGAGAAAAGAAAAAGAAGTGGAGTATTGATTATTCAAAGCCTCCTCTTTAAGCTCCAATTGTTCCTCTTTCCAAGCAACTACTCTGATCTCTTCCCTTCTCCATAGTCCTCTCATCCTCCTGTGTAGAAGAAGAAAACGAAACTCAATCTCCTTTCTTTTTCTTTTCTTGTGCTTCAAGATAGTAATGCCCAAATGAAGAAGACAATCTTCATGATCAGGGTGCCTCACCCTTTTTATTTCAATTGTGACTTGTGGCTAAGGTTTTCCTCCTTTTCTTTTATTCCAAAAGCAACATACTATCAATCAATAGAAATGGGACACAATATAATAATAATAATAATAATAATAATACACTAAAACTATTTTTTTTTATTTTTTTTAGAAACTTTCAATTATTATTTTTCTTAGCATTATTTCTTTCTTGAACTTGAAAACTTATATTCTAAGTTGAAATCCCACAAATGATGCACCCAAATTGATATCTCTTAAAATTTCAAGAAAATATCTTTAATTTAGCATTGATAACTTTCTAAATATATCAAAATATATTCAAATCTATTAAAAATGGGAAGTCATCAAAGCACCCAACTTTCGCATATGGTTGAAGAAATGCAAATGGGGTCTGATGGAGTAGACTTACGCTATGGGCAATGGTGGTAATAACAAAGTAAATGAAATGCGAAAGAAACCTAAACCGAATTAAGATCAAACCAAAAACGTAAGTTTAACATTATAAGCAACCATAATCCATTATCCATAAATTAAAAAAATAATAACCTACGCTTGTGTTCTATGACCCCTAATCATCTTTAGGAAGTTCTGACGCACTAGCCAATGCTAATAAGTTAAAGGGGGTGGGGGAAGGTTCATGTCATAAAGAGAAGGGAATGGCCTGGACAGAGCAGCTAGTGGGTTGGATGGTGGAGAGAACACAACTATTGTAGTTAGTGTGTTAGGCAATGAATCCATCAAAGTTGAGGGAGTTGGAACCATTTACATAGTGGCTTCTGACATAATTGGATAAATAATTCCTTAGCTGCTTCAGATACTGGTTTTGCCATATTCTCAGCTGGAGTAGAAGATGAGTCAATGACATCATGAGTGGCTTCGGTGGGTGCCTGTGTCACCTCGTCAACGGCTTCTATGGCAAGGGCAATCACTTGGTCTAGGCAAGAGGACTCATCTGGAGCTTTGGAGTCCACCTGCGAATCAAGCACCTAAGTACTATAAGGGACATCCTCTAAATGACATTGAGAAGAGTCATCCAGGATAATGTGCACCTGAGAGGGACCAACGATGTCATTTCTAACACCATTGCTCTTACGTCTCTCTTTTGCTTTACGGTGATAAAGGCCAGCACAGGATAGTTATAATCGTTGATATTGGAGTAGTTCAAGCACTTTTTCACCAGACATAGAGAGTAAATGTAATAAACCACCTTAATGTTGTCTGGAAAATTAGTTGGCTTCAACTTCAACTGTCTGGGATAGTTGTCCTTCCCACTCAATAATTGATGAATCTCTTCAGGCTTCAAGGGTGTCAAACCCAGTAGTATCTTCAGTACCTAGAAGAGAATTGATGTCAGATGGAGTTAGTCTAAAGATAACTTGGAACTCCAAAATGAACATTAAATTAGATGATGTGAAGAATGTCAATATAATGCCACCATGAATGTTTAGTTTCACTGTGTCATGCCATAAAGAGAAATATGGATCAAATGTGAATCTTTGAATGACTACTGCCTCATGCCATAAAAACGATAATCCAATGAACACTTTAATTTATAAAATTTATATAATTGTTATGTCACTTTGCAAGCCAAATTATAGGGTAATATTTAACTATTATGGTAACAAGAAATTGGATAAACTATATTTTTTTACTCTTATATGGATGTCGTAAAGTATAAAGAAGCAGTTGAGCTTGCTGATGAATCTCCATAATGAATCTTACACCCGAGATGGTTGTCGAATTTCAGGTATATTATGTTGTGTTCCTACTATAGCTTTATAATATACCTGTTTCCTTTATTTCTAATACTTATGATATGCTTCTTTGCTATGTATTTTATCTTGTAGATGTCAAGCTATGTCAATTTTGTTCACAGTTGAGTTTTGGACGATTAGTTTCTATTTTAGATTTTTTATACTTAACCCTCAATAACTCCTATCTCATTTTCTTCTATGTGCTGGAAGACAGGTTTATTGTCATGTTGTGATTATTGCTTTATTTAATTAATATTCAAAGAGACTCGTATTGAAACTAAGTCTAACTAGACAGTCATTTTTGCTTGTCTTAATGGAATAGTTGGTATCCTTTTCTATGTTTGTGGTGGCCTGAAGGATTGAAAGTGACGAGATTGGGAGTGTCAGAGGCTGTGGCGATGCTGAATGAGCAAACAATGATGGTGTGTTGAAGTTCGTTACTGTAATAACCCAAAAATGGTATTGAGGGCTAATGACTTCCAAAGTGGATGCAATTATTGCTGAATAAACACTTTTGGAGAATGTGTGATGGGAATTTGGTTGTTTTAGTAATTCCAATGGTTTCCTTATGAAAAATTTTCTGGGAATAGGTTTGATTGTTGATTTTTGAGCCATTAGACACATTGGTTGGAAATTGGAAAAAACTGTCAAGCGTAATTCTGTGAAGGACAGTTGGTTTGTATGGACATTTTGAATAAGTAAATAGTGTCTAAAAATTTTGAAACTTTCCAGTCTTAAAGTTCGCATGTCAAGCATCAAAACCGATGCTTTATTCAGCTGAACTAGAGAAAAAAAAGCATTTGAGATTTCTAGAGAGAGAAAGGAGAAGAAAATTCTCAAGGTAAGCCGATTCCTTCGATGATTTAGCTTATAACGCGTATAACTCTACTCTTAAGCTACTCTTCTTGGTCTTTCACAGATTTTGCAGCTCAAATCTATGTTCAGAGTTAGGGTTTTGCAGCCATTATTGGAAAATCCAAAAGGAAGTGACAGGTAACTCCCAAACCTTCGTGTATTGCTTGTTTTGGTTGTTGAGGACAATTTAATCGGTGAAATTTTACCGAATTGTCTTTGGTTTGACAGATAACTCCTAAACCTAAGGGTTATGTTGCCTAAATTGGGTCTTAATAGTAGTTGTAACCTAATGGAATCGTCAATAAGGTGGTTAGGAGTAGAAAGGAACACGTTTACGGAGCCGAAACCGAAAAACCCCAATTTTTCTCGGAGAACCTGTACATTTCGGTTAGGGCTGTTAGAGGGCCCTAGAGTTGGATTTTCAATGATTTGATGGTTCCATTATGTTCAGAAGGGAAAATTAGGTGGGGTTATAGTTGGTCACTTTTTCATTAAAAGCTAAAAAAGCATAATTACGAAAACGCCTCTGAAACCCTTAAAGTGGGGCTGTCAAGGGCAAATTGTAATTTCCATTGAATTTGATAATTTTGAGTTCGAAAATGGATTCCTTGGGTAGAAATATGCTAGAATAGCCCAGGTTAGAATTTCGGGAAAGATGCAGCCGAACCGGTACGACGGGCCCGGGCCGGGTCCTCGGGGGCATTTTTGTAAATTTTCATTATAGACTCGTATAACCCCCAGAAACACTATGGAAGTATCTAAATGATACATTTGGAATTATAGGATTCAACATTTGCCCTGATCGGGAGCAGCCGGTGCCAGCACCAGTCAGGAAAGAATAAGGTAGTGACTCTTTAACTTATACTATATGTGATGCATTAAATGTGTGTTTATCATTGTTTTGTGATGGTTACGGATGCTGCAAATTTGTGGTTGTGAAAACCGAAAGGCTATTTGTGAAAGGTGTAAGGCTATTTGTGAGTCATGAGGCTATGTGAAAGTTTTAAGGCTATTTGTAGGCCGAAAGGCTATTTGTGAAAGCCGAAAGACTATATGTGAGTTGTATGGCTATGTGTAGCCACCGCCATGCCAATAGTCCCTGAGTCGCTAACAATGGTTCAGGTAAGGACTGTGTGCCTTTCCGGCGGTTAAAGGGGATAAGGGTGGGGTGTGATATTTGATGATGTTGCTGCTTGGTGATTTACTTGCATGCTGTGTGATCATGTGTGGTATGAGTGATTTGTTGCTACTGGGATTCTTTTGAATCTCATTCTTTCCATTGACTAACATTTAGACAGGGCAAGTAGCTCAAAGGGAAAAGAGATGACCAAGGGTGATTAGAGACTTTACAGTGATATAATTTGGGTCGTCGGTTATCGAATTTTGGGTTGAGATTACTGTATGCATATTTTGGGATGTAAATGTTGAAATGATTTTGTGTAATCCCCTTTATGAGAAACTGTAAACCTTAGTGTTGATATATATATATATAAGAAAATCGAGGTTGCCGGAATTTTTGCTGTACACTCTGATATATATATATATATATATATGAATATGATTTAACTACGCAGGGCAATTAGATTCAGAAGATGAATCTGAGACCGTATTAAATGAATTTTAGAAAAGCAATTTGAGAAAAATATATCTGTCGGTCTCTAATTCATTTCAATTATGCACTCTCGAATCTTAATTACGATTTTCAAGGCAGCGGGTTACATTTATGGTATTAGAGCTGTAGTTCCTGGCAAAGGTAGAGTTTGCCAGGATAATTCTCTTAGTTTTGACTATAAGGATAGAAGATAATATGTGCTAGTTATTGTGTATACATATATATATATGTTTGTGTTTTGAATATATGTATGAGATTTGCGGACATATGTGTATACCTATTTATGATATTGATAGGGGTGAGTTATTTGTAGAATGAAGAAAACAAAAGGTCGCCCCATAGTTCAGCAAGTAGACCCTGAGCTGGAAGAAGTTAATAACAATCCACCAGATCTTATGCAAGAGCTGATGGGTCTGATAAGAGATCAGCGAGATATGATTACGAAGCTGTGAGAAGAGCTCAGTGTAGAAAGAGTAAAAAACAAAGAAGACCCAGTTCAGTTCACTCTGGAAGAGACCCAGGAAGAAACTCGCCATGAAGAGACTACAGAAGGGTCGGTACAACCACTTGAGTCACCTCCTTATGCTGGGCCAAACCAAGAATCACATGGGGTACCGGTGAGAGAGGAGAGGGATCTTCAGTATTGGGTCTCCAAGTTCTGCAACCATCTGCCTCTAGTGTTTACATCTACCTCCAGTGTTTAGAGGTAGATTTGATCCCCAAGCAGCCGAAGACTGGTTGAACAGGCTGGAAAAGATCTTTGAGGTCCTTGAGTGCCCGGATGAGGTGAAGGCACGATTGGCAATATACAAACTTAAAGGGGATGTGAATCGTTGGTGGTGGAATATTGCCCTAATGCTACGAAGTCGCAATATGCCACTGACGTGGGAGTTGTTCCAGCAGCAGTTTAATGAAAAGTACTTTTCCAAGTAGGTGCAGCTCGAGAAGGAGACTGAATTCCTTTCTATCAAGCAAGGTGATTCAGAGTCTTTTGATGATTATCTGTCTCGTTTCATCTATATATCTAGATATTCCTCTTTTCTATGGAAAATGGATGATGAGGAATAGAGTTCAGATATGCTCATACATGGGTTGCGGCGAGAACTAAGAAAGAGGTTAGCCACCCACCAGTTCACCATATTCAACAAGGCAGTTGAGGAATGCATAATTACAAAAAACAATCTTAGAGATTTGTATCCGGCCAAGGGTACTAGTAGCCGTAGTGAACCCAGTAAGGGTAATACCTCACAAAAACGGAAGGGCCAGGGATCCTTTTTGTCCCGAGGTTGTAACCCCCTGCCTTAATTAGCCTAATTAAGATTCGATAATGCTTAATAAAATAAATTAGAGACCTCGGATAATTCAAAACTTATTTAAAACTCCTTCCTTGTAGTAAGGACTTCACAAAATTTTCAAAGCTTCTTCTTTATCCTGGTCTCAAGTTCAAATATCGAATATAATTACCTGTATAGTTATATCACATTTAAACATATCAGAGTGTATAACTTAATCCCCAACAACCCTCGAGTTTCATCTATATATAAAACTATAGGGTTTCAGTTCCCAATTAGGGGATTACACCACCATGTATTCAAAAAAACATTTACAACTCAAAAATATCATACAGTAATCCCTATCCAAAATGAATAACCAACATGGCCTGAATCAAATGTCCCTACAGGGTTCTAACCGCTTCGGGTTTTTTGCTTGTCCTTGGAGCCACTTGCCCTGTCTGAAATGTTAGTCAAAGGAAAGAATGAGATTCAAGAGAATTCTAGTAGTAACAAATCATTCATACCACACATAAGCACACAACATGTAAGCAAATCATCATACAGCAGCAGCAACACAAATCATACTCTACCCTCATCCCCTTTTATCGCCGGGAAGGCACACCGTCCTAACCCAAACCGTTGTTAGCGACTCAGAGACTATTGGCGTGGCAGTACATACACATAGCCTTATGGCTCATATAGCCATTCGACTTTCACAAATGGCCTGTCGACCTTCATCAATAGCCTTTCGACTTTCACATAATCACAAATATCACACCCCATCCTCATCCCCTTTTACCGCCAAGAAGGTACACAACCCTAACCCGAACCGTTACTAGCGACTCAGGGACTATTGGTATGGCGGTGCTTACACATATCCACAATCATTGCAGCATTCGAATCTATCACAAATTAACGATATAACACACATACAATACATCACATATGGTATAAAAGAAAGAGTCACTAACTTGTTCCTTCCTGACATTCACTGGCACAGTGGGCTTACGAGGACGGCAGATGTCAAATCCTATAAACCAAATTAGGGACAATAGATCAATCTCTTTTCCAAGTTCTTAATTCCATAATACTTTAAGTTGGTATTCATGTAAACTCTTTAGGTGGCTATTAAATGCCTAAACATATGCCTAAAGGGTTGGGAGAAACTAACCCGAAGATGCCTTTTCGGAAGCAAAAGCACTGATTTTTGGTCGACTCACTCGAGTGGAGATGACCTCACTCGAGTGATGACCCCCAAATTCACTCAAGCACCAAAAAGTGAGACACAGCGAGTGACTACCTGAGAGCAACCATAAATCCCAAAAGCTTAAACTTACTCCCTCACTCAAGTGAAACCAAGATCACTCAAGTGATGACCTATATCACTCACGGGAACGAAAGTGCACTCTTGAGCTTTGCCTGAGAATCCAAGCAAAACTAAAGGGAAAAAGGGAAAATGTCTCGTAACACTCCAGTGAACCCTCCCTCACTCGAGTGTTATTCATCAGAAGCCAAAAATCGCAGCAACTGACATATATTCCCAGATTTACCCTTTCACTACCAATGGTCCTAAAACTTGTGCCAAAGCTCATTCTCACTCATTTTGACACAAGGAACCTCTTGGTAACTGCAAAATACCCAAAATCACATCCCAACAACAATTTCACTCTTAGGTCTCCACTTTACTTACAAATACTCAATTACCAACATTTTCATTTCCAATTCCCCTAAATCAATCACAAAGACTCAAAGACACAATAAGCTACCAATACAACAGTAACACTTTATCAAATTCCTACATTTCACTTAACATCATGTTTAGGGTAAAATTCTAGAATTCACAAAGCTCAACCAAAATTCACTATAAATATACCAAAATGCATCAAATTCTTACCTCTTCAACTTGGTAAGATCAAATCTCTATTTTCCCTACTTTCAAATTTATGGAAAAACCAAATCACCACTTTTCAAGATTCTGAAAACATAGCAAAGAAGCTCTCAACTTCTTGAACAAGTTCAATAAAGAGGCTTTAAGCATAAGAAGACAATTACGTACTCAAAATCAAACTTTTCTCTTTCTCTTTCTTGCTTGAATTCAGCGAAAATGGAGAGTGATGAGAGAAAAGGTGAGAGATGATGGTAAATGTATAAAAATCAGACTTTTCTCAATACACATACTCCCATAACCAACTTGGGGAGAGAGGGAAGAGAAGATGAGTTTGAAATTTTGACTTTGATCCAAGGGTCATTATGATGACACTTGGTAAGATTTCACTCTTCCTCTATGATTTCACATACATCCATTAGCATAGTATTCCACCCTAAGGATCTTTAAATCCTAGCCATAGATTCCTTTGACTTTCCATCACAACCATTGGTTTTCAAGTTACCAATGAGTTTCCTTTTCAGTAACCGACCAATTGGTAAGTGAATTTCCCATTTCGCCCCTGATTATCATAACCTCTTACCAAATCATCATCAAACATAAATATAGGCTTAAACAATGTTTACCACATATTTACATTAATTAAATAATGATTACACTATTAGGGACATCATTAGCCCTTAATCACAAGTTGGGTTATTACAGGGGTACTGGTAAGAAGCCCTACCAACCCAAAGATCGTGAGCCTCTAAGATTTATGACAGAGTGGGTATGTCCTCATTGAAATCAACCATATTATGGCAAAACTTGTCTAGGTGAAATGATCTACTTTAATTGTAAACAACCGGGACATCTTTCTAGAGATTGTCAGCAGCCGCAGGTAGAGCAAAGACCGAGGACTCAGGCTAGGGTATTTGCGATGACCCACGAGGAAGCCCGAAAGTCCCCCGATCTCATTCAAGGTAACATTCTTCTTAATAGTAATGTATTGCAAGCGTTGTTCGACTCGTGTGTAAGTCATTCCTTTATCGCTTAAGATTGTGTGAAGTGCCTCGGTATACAAGTGCATAAATTACCATTTGATTTAGTTGTGTCAACACTTATGGGTGTCAAGGCTCTGACTGCTGAAGCCTATTTGAATTGTGTCATAACCGTGGAAAGGCTTGAGTCTACTGTGGATTTGATTTGTCTGCCGCTCTACCAATTAGAAGTCATTCTAGGTTTTAATTGGTTAATAGTAAATAATGTGTTACTTGATTGTAGGAACAAGAGGATAGTGTATCCTGCTTCTCATAGTGTTGAGGATGCGAATACTAGTTTGAATTTCCTTTCGATAGCTAAGGCTGAGAAATATCTAGAGAAGGGTTGCCAAAGGTATATGGTGTTCTTTTCCGTACAGGGAGAGACTGGAGAAATTTTGAGTAGTATACCCATGGTAAATAAATTTCCTGAGGAATTTCTGGATGATCTTAGTAGATTGCCTCCAGAAAGGGAAGTTCAGTTCCCAATTGAAATTGTTCCTAGAGCTGATTCTATATCAAAGGCCCCATACCGAATGGCCCTAAATGAAATGGTAGAATTAAAGAAGCATATTGAAGAATTGCTTGAGAAAGGGTTTATAAGACCCAGTGTGTCACCTTGGGGAGCTCCAGTATTGTTTTTGAAAAAGAAAGATAGGAGTCTGCGTTTGTGTGTTGACTATAAGGAATTGAACAAGATTACTTTCAAGAACAAGTACCCTCTCCCAAGAATCGATGACCTTCTAGATCAACTGTCTGGTTTGTGTGTGTTTTCGAAGATTGATCTAAGGTTGGGTTATCATCAACTGTGTATGAAGGCAGAAGATGTTCTAAAGACTGCTTTTAGGACTAGGTATGGGCACTATGAATTTTTAGTAATGCCCTTTGGCCTCACCAATGCACCTGCGGTATTCATGGATTACATGAATTGTGTCTTTCGACAGTATTTGGATCAGTTTGTTGTTGTGTTTATCGATGGCATACTGATATACTCCAAGAGTAAGGAGGAGCATGAGCATCATTTGAGGATTGTGTTGAATATATTTCATGAGAAGCAGCTCTATGCCAAAATGAGTAAGTGTGAGTTCTGGCTGCCAAAAGTAAAATTCCTAGGCAATGTTATCTCTTGAGAAGGGGTCTCTATGGATCCCAGTAAAGTAGAAGCAGTACTGGACTGGAAGAGGCCAAAAACTATTGTCGAAATACGCAGTTTTCTGGGTCTTACTGGTTACTACGTAAGATTCATTCATAATTTCTCCCGTATTTCTTTGCCAATGACCAAGCTCACGAGAAAGGATCAATCATTTGTGTGGTATGAGAAATGTGAAAATTGCTTTGTGGAGCTGAAGGAGAGATTGACTACGGCACTTGTGTTGATTATACCTGATCCCAGCTTGACTTATGTTGTGTATAGTGATATGAGTAAGTAAGGATTGGGATGTGTCCTTTTATAGTAGGGACATGTGGTGGCCTATGCCTCTCTACAGCTCAAACCCCATAAAATGAATTATCCGATTCATGATCTAGAGCTTGCGGCCATTGTGTTTGCTTTAAAAATTTGGCGGTATTGGCACGATGTCTTACATGCTAGAGGGTAAAGATCGAGCACCAGAAACTGCCAAGTTTGTTGTAGAGTCCCGAGATTACGAAATAGAAATAGGAAAGTGTGACCATGGAACTTGTTGTGGGATTGCCCAAGATCAATAATTATGATGAGATCTGGGTGACTGGTTAACAAAGTCGGCACACTTCATACCGATCAATGCTGGTTATTCTCCAAACAAACTAGCAGAGATTTATATTCGGGAGATTGTGAAGCTCTATGGCATACTGAAGAATATCATTTCCGACCGAGATCCCTGATTCACTTCGAGATTCCGGAGGGCTTTTCATTAGGCCCTAGGTACTCAGTTGAGATCTAGTACGGCCTACCATCCTCAGATAAATGGACAGTCAGAGAGAACTATTTAGACACTAGAGGATATGTTGCGAGCTTGTGTCCTTGATTTTAAAGGGAATTGGGATAACTTTCTTCCACTTGCCAAGTTCGCCTACAACAATAGCTATCATGCAAGCATTCATATGGTACCGTATGAAGCGTTGTATAGGAGGAAGTGCCAATCACCCTTATATTAGAATAAGTTATCTGAGAGGAAACTTTACGGGATGGATCTTGTTGACTAAACCTCAGCACATATTCGAACCATTTAGAAAAGGCTCATTGCAGCGCAGAGTGGACAGAAAAGCTATGCTGATAAGAGAAGACGGCCTTTAGAGTTTGAGGTTGGTGATCATGTGTTCTTGAGGGTGTCTCCAGTCACTGGAATCGGGAGAGCTATCAAGTGAAAGAAGCTGAGCCCGAGATATATAGGTCCTTTCGAGATTCTTGCAAGAATTAGGCCTATTACGTTTCAAGTAGCCCTACCCCCAAACTTGAGCAAACTCCATGATGTGTTTCACATTTCCCAACTGAAGAAGTACCAATCAGATCCGTCTAACATTGTCGAGTACAAAGAATTCGAATTACAAGACAACTTCACGTATGCGGTAGATCCAAAGCAGATCATTGATCGAGAGGAACGACGGCTCAGACACTGAAGCATTCCGTATGCGAAGGTGATCTGGAAGGGAATGACTCAGAGGGAAGCAACTTGAAAAGCAGAAGTGGATATGTGAAGACGTTATCTGGAGTTTATGGCTCAAGTTGTGTAACAAAGTTTGAGGACAAAATTTATTTTACGAGGGGAGAATTGTAATGACCCAAAAATGGTATTGAGGGCTAATGACTTCCAAAGTGGATGCAATTATTACTGAATAAACACTTTTGGAGAATGTGTGATGAGAATTTGGTTTTTTTAGTAATTCCAATGGTTTCCTTGTGAAAAATTGTGTGTGAATAGGTTTGATTGTTGATTTTTGAGCCATTGGACACATTGGTAGGAAATTGGAAAAAAATGTTAAGTGTAATTCTGTGTGAAACAATCAGTTTGTAAGGACATTTTGAATAAGTAAATGGTGTCTAAAAATTATGAAACTTTCCTGTCTTAAAGTTCACATGTCAAGCATCAAAACCGATGCTTTATTCAGCTGAACTAGAGAAAAAAACGTTTGAGATTTCTAGAGAGAGAAAGGAGAAGAAAATTCTCAAGGTAAGCCGATTCCTCCGACGATTTAGCTTCTAACGCATATAACTCTACTCTTAAGCTACTCTTCTTGGTCTTTCACAGATTTTGCAGCTCAAATCTGTGTTGAGAGTTATGGTTTTGCACCCATTCTTGGAAAAGCCAAAAGGAAGTGACAGGTAACTCCCAAACCTTCATATATTGCTTGTTCTGGCTGTTGTGGACAATTTAATTGGTGAAATTTTGCCGGATTGTCTTTAGTTTGAATTTTTTGAAATGACATGGCCTAAGGGTTATGCTGCCCAAATTGAGTCTTAATGGTAGTTGTAACCTAATGGAATCGTCAATAAGGTAGTTAAGAGTAGAAAGGAACGTGTTTACGGAGCCGAAACAGAAAAACCCCAAATTTTCCCGGAGAACCTGTACATTTTGGTTACGTCTATTATAGGTCCTTAGAGGTGGATTTTCAATTATTTGATAGTTCCATTATATTCAGAAGGGAAAATTAGGTGGGGTTACAATTGGTCACTTTTTCGGAAAAGGCCGAAAAAGCATAATTACGAAAATGTCCCTGAAACCCTTAAAGTGGGGTTGCCAAAGGCAAATTGTAAATTGACATTGAATTTGATAATTTTGGGTTTGGAAATGGATTCCTTGGGTGGAAATATGCTAGAATAGCCCAGGTTAGAATTTCAGAAAAGATGCAGCCGGACCGGGTATAGCGGGCCTCGGCCGGGTCCCTGATGGCATTTTTGTAAATTTTCATTATAGACTCATATAAACCCCATAAACACTATGGAAGTATCTAAATGATACATTTGGAATTATAGGATTCAACATTTGCCCTAATCGCGAGCAGCCGGTGCCGGCGCTAGTTAGGAAAGAATAAGGTAGTGACTCTTTACCTAATACTATATGTGATGCATTGTATGTGTGTTTATCATTGTTTTGTGATGGTTGCGGATGCTGTAAATTTGTGGTTGTGAAAACCAAAAGGCTATTTATGAAAGGCGTAAGGTTATTTGTGAGTCGTAGGGCTATTTGTAGGCACCACCATACAAATAGTCCCTGAGTCGTTAACAACGTTTCGGGTAAGGACTGTATGCCTTCTCAGTGGTTAAAGGGGATAAGGGTGGGGTGTGATATGTGCTGCTACTGCTGCTTGGTGATTTACTTGCATGCTGTGTGATCATATGTGGTATGAGTAATTTATTACTACTGGGATTCTTTAGAATCTCATTCTTTCCATTGACTAACATTCAGACAGGGCAAGTGGCTCAAAGGGAAAGGAGATGACCAAGGGCAATTAGGGACTTTACAGTGATATAATTTAGGTCGTTGGTTATCAAATTTTGGGTTGAGATTAATGTATACATATTTTGGGATGTAAATGTTGAAATGATTTTGTGTAATCCCCTTTATGGGAAACTGTAAACCTTAGTGTTGATATATATATGAAACCCGGGGTTGCCGAGATTTTTTCTATACACTCTGATATATATATATGGGAAACTGTAAACCTTAGTGTTGATATATATATGAAACCCAGGGTTGCCGAGATTTTTTCTATACACTCTGATATATATATATATATATATATATATATATATATGAATGTGATTTAACTGCGCAAGGTAATTAGATTCGAAAGATAAATCTAAGACCATATTGAATGAATTTTAGAAAAGAAATTTGAGAAAAATATATCCGTTGGTCTCTAATTCATTTCAATTACTTACTCTTGAATCTTAATTATGATTTTCAAGGCAAGGGGTTACAGTTAGCAATTACAAAGATTATGGTGGTAAATCTAAAGAGCCCGATCAAGATGATGGTGCAACTTCCTTTGAAGGGGGTTGAGGTATAATCTTTCAATCTAGCTATATGTCTTTTGCCTGCAAACTTTTGTTTTTCTTAAGGGATGCATGATGAACATTACTTTTTTATTTTTTCTTTTGCCACCTGGAAACTGTTGACTTTAAACACTTGGCCACCTGCCCACTTTAGTTATACTCCTGCCTTCGATGAACTAGCTTTCTGAAGAATATTTGGAGACTGAATTGATTGTATTGAAATAAGAGGATTTACACAATATTTAGGACAAAAAGTATAGACAAAGTGAGAGTGATTAACGGGAGAGATGGAGAGACAAATAGAGAGTGATTGACTAAAAGGGAGAAGGAAGTCAGCAATATCGCTTGCACAGAAGAGCTTCTGACTTTAACACTCCCCCTCAAGTTGGACTGTAGATATCTATCAAGTTCAACTTGCCAATCAGATACTCAAACCTATCCTTGAGCGGTCCTTTAGTGAGGATGTCTGCAGTCTATTCATTAGAGGGTATGTACCTTAAATCAACAATACCCTCATCAACCTTTTCCCTTATAAAATGTCTGTCTATCTCGACATGTTTGTTCTATCATGCTGAACTGGATAATGAGCAATATTGATTGCAGCCATGTTATCATAATAGACCTTGATTGGTAGATTTATGGATTTCCTCAAGTCTTCAAGAACACACTTTATCCATATGCCTTCACAGATTCCTAGTGCTATGCCCTGTATTCAGCTTCAGCACTACTTTTCGTGACTACACTTTGCTTTTTACTTCTCTATGTGACTAAATTACCCCCACACATATGTACAAAATCTAGATATGGATTTTCTGACATCTTTATCACCTACCTAATCAGTATCGGTAAATAACTCTACAATGTGTTTGTTAGTTTTCTCAAATAACAAGCCACGACCTGGAGATCCTTTCAAGTAATAAAGGATCCTGTAGACTTCATTCAAATGTTTCTGTTTAGGATCATGAGAATGTTGGTTGACCACACTTACTGCAAAGACAATGTCTGGTCTAGTATAAGACAGATATATTAGTTTGCCTACCATCCGTTGATAATTCCTTAAGTCTACTGCCTTACCGAGATCTGCATTTTCATCAATTTTATCAATCCGTATAGGTGTATCACTAGGTCTGCAACTTATCATCCATGTTTCCTTTAGAAGGTTGAGTATATATTTCCTTTGGGAGATATAAATTCCTTTATTGGATCGGGCAACTTCTATCCCAAGAAAGTACTTCATTTCTCCAAGATCTTTAATCTAGAATTCTCATGCCAGGGCCATCTTGATTTGATTGATTTATACCTTATCATCTCCTGTAAGGATTATATCATCAACATATACAGTCAGAAATGCCATCTTATCCTTATGATGTTTGACAAACAAAGTATGGTCGCTTTGCCCTTGAGTATAACCATGTCTCTTCAGAACTCGGGTGAATCTGTCAAACCAAGCACGCGGAGATTGCTTTAAGCCATATAATGACCTCTTTAACTTACAGACTTAGTTAGCCTTTTTTCCTGGGAACCCTGGAGGTAGTTTCACATACACCTTTTCCTTGAGTTCTCGGTCGAGGAAAGCATTTTTTACATTGAGTTAGTGCAGATTCCAATCTAAATCCACTGCAATAGATAAGAGAATTCTAATGGTATTTAACTTGGCTACTAGAGCACATGTTTTAGTGTAATCTTCCCTATATACTTAGGTGAAGCCTTTTGCAACTAGTCTGGCCTTGTATTTCTCGAGGGTTCCATCTGCTTTATACTTAGGAGTAAACACCCATTTACACCCAACAGGCTTCTTCCCTCGTGGTAGATCTACTACATCCCATGTCTTATTACGCTTCAGAGCTTCTACTCCTCCAAGACAGCTTGTCTCTACTCAGGTATAGCCATAGCCTCATCAATAGTGTCTAGTATCCTAATTCTATCAAGATGAGATACAAATGCATTGTACTTAGATGAAAGGGCCTTATAGAAGACAAATTTCTCAATAGGATATCTAGTGGATGATTTGGGTTGTCTAGGTTGTTTTCGTACTGCAATGGGAATATTAAGATCAGAACCTTTTATTTCTCCTAAACCTACATTTGATATCGACTTCTAGTGAGTGCTAATAACCTATGGCTCATTACCTCTTTTATGTCGTCGTATATAGGTACTAGCCCCCATATTTATTTCTCTCCCTGGATTTGGCACATTATTAGAGTTATCAAGGTTATCAGGATTATCAGGGACATCAAGGTTGTTATCAGGAGTATCAGAGGTATCAGGATTAGGTTTTGTGCAGGTAGATATATAAATTGTGATTGTTTGGTCATCCTTTAATGTTTCTTTTGATTGAAATTCACCATCTCTCTCCCCCTGAATTGCAGACAAGGCATAATAGGGAGTATTTTCAAGAAAGGTGACATCACAGGTGACAAATAAACGTTTAAAGATTAGATCATAGCACTTGTAACCTTTTTGGGAATGAGAGTAACCAAGGAAGATACACCGAAGGGCTTTAGGGTCAAGTTTGTTGGTGTGATAGAGGTAAACATATGATGTGCAGCCAAACACCCGGAGTGGTAGAGTGTTTTCAAGGTATAGGAGAATATGGTATTTACGAAGGAGTTAAAGTGGCGTGTTGTAAGACAACGGTCAGCTTGGCATTCAGTTAATGAGAAATATGGCAGTAAGGACAGCATCATCCCAATGATATTTAGGAACATTACTGCTAAACATGATGGCTCTCGCAGTCTCAAGAATATGGCGATTCTTCCGTTCAGCAATGTCATTCTGTTGAGGTGTATTAGGACAAGTACTTTTGTGAATAATGCCATTTTTGGTCAGGAAGGTAGACAGGACCTGATTGAAGTATTCAGTCCCATTATCAGTGTGCAGGATTTGGATTTGGATTTAGGTTTGGAATTAGGTTTGAATCATATTGTGGAAGTTAAGGAATGTTTGATACACCTCTGTTTTATCCTTTAACAAGTAGACCCAATTGACATGTGTATGGTCATCGATGAATGTGATGAACCATTTTGTTTTTGATCGGTTTAGTGTAGGGGAAGGTCCCCATAAGTCACTGTGTATTATGGAAAGAGGTTTTGATGCTTGGTATGGGATTTTTGGGAATGAAGTACAATAATGCTTAGCCTTTTCACATGAATCACAATGAAAATCAATGGTGATTTTATCAGGAACGAGGGATGGAAACATTTGAGATATGTAATTTAAATTTGGATGACCTAAACATTTATGCCATAACTCCAAGTTACCAATGCTCAAGAGAGACACTTTATTGCAAGATTTAATCCAATAACTATCAAGGAAATAAAGACCATCAAGTTCTTTTGCACTCCTGATCGTCGTTCTCATCAGCAGATCTTGAAAATACAATGAGTAGAAAAGAAGTTAACTTGACAACGTTCATCATGAGCTAATTTTCTCACAAATAGTAAATTACACTTCAACTTTGGAACATGTAATACGGAGTGAAGAGTAAGTGTAGCTAAGATTTTGATGGAACCAATTCCAGTTACAACAGACTCAGAGTCATCAGCAATTCGCACGGTCACTCCTTTAGTGATAGGAGTACAGACTGCGAAGAGAGCCTTATTGTCAATCATATGATCTGAGGTTCCTAAGTCAACAATCCAACAATTCCCTGTACATAGTCTTTTATCATAGGCAAAGCTTAAAAGAAATTACCTCTCCTGACTACTATGAAAGCACCGATACTGGTTCTAATAAGAACGAAGAACCCCAACGGTGAGTATGTTTGATTCAATCTCGATTATTTTCATCTTCAAAGCTCTGATACCATGAAGAATATTTGGAGACTGAATTGATTGTATTGAAATTAGAGGATTTACATGGTATTTATAGGACAAAAACTAGAGACAAAGTGAGAGTGATTAACAGGAGAGATGGAGAGACAAATAAAGAGTGATTGACTGAAAGGGAGAAGGAAGTCAGCAATATCGCTTGCACCAAAAGAGCCTCTGACTTTAACACTTTCAATTATTTGAAGTGAAAATAATGGTTATTCTTCCTAACAATTTCTCAAACTTTCCTAAAAAAAATGTTTCTCGATGTAGTTTTATGTGAAGGTAATTATTTGCTTGCCTGTCTTTATGTTCAAAACTTCAGACGGATTAAATGCATAGCGGTTCTTTATTTTTTCCCCCTATTTCACTGTGAAGTTATGGGTAATACTTATCTAATGAAAGAATGTGTTTGAATTTGTCAGTTTAGAGTAATCAGTGTATAATTTCAGCCCCTTAGTCTATCTGTCTCATGCACAGGATGCTCCTCATCATAATACTGTCTATCTTTTTATCTACGTTCGCTTTCTTTTGACAATTTGATTTCTTTCTTTTTTGTTCAATGTAATTTCCTTCAAGACTTTTGCCAACAAGTTTATCCTTATTCAGTTTTATGTCAACATATGCTTGAATTAAAGGTAGACTTATAATTCTAGAGAGTCTAACGAGTCTAGGTGCAGAAAGTATATTTTTTACATACACATCTGGTAAAGGTCTCTTCGGCCTTGGGATTTATGTCGCAACTGGTCAAAGTTTACAAACATATTCATAGTTGGTCTCATTCAATGATATACTTTTTTCTTAAACATGATTGGAATCAACATGTTTTATATATTGGATTGCCGTTAATATAATTTTCTGTAATCAGGTGGAAGTTTATCAGGGTCACGTCTTTGTTCCTATCCTTTTTGTACATGCAACATTTTGCAAAGAGACTATAACTTCTTGCAAGTTATCAAGTTGTTATGTGAAGCCGAAATGCTACACAACAGATTCTGATATTGTGATGAATGCGTGTAGCTATCTTCTTGTCTACGACACTGGATGATAAGGCAATGAAGCAATGACAATGTCTACTTCATGTTAATTTTTAAGGGATTACTAACGGAATATGAGCACATGACCTTGTTCTAGGTGTTGAGGTTTTGAAGATCATCTGTCCTAATTGCTTACTCCCTATACAACTCATGAGAATATAATATTTTTTGTGATTTATTTTAACTTTGATCCTCTAAATTTATATTAATTTTCAATCTAGTCTTTTAATTTTATAAAGTGTATTTTTAAGTAGCTTAATCTTAATATCATCGATTTTATTAACAAAATGATGACTTAACAAATTCAAATGGTCACGCTGCAATTAACTTTGAGGCAATCTATATATATAATAGTAAGGTTTAAAGCCAGTCTCCTGTTGCTCCACTTCATCTTTTTAACCTCTCACTCCTCCTCAAAATTTAACTCCTCGTCATCTAATGTTATTCTATCCATCTCTCTGACAGTTGCCAATATGCCACGTCCGTTGAGTGCGCCCACATTCTAATCGTGAGTTTAGAGGCTAGAGGTATTTTGAGTTCAGCTTCTGTGGAATTTTTGGCGACATTTAAAGCCACTTTCCTTATGTGCCACGTCCGCATATAATTATCTCTTGCCTCCATAGAAATTAATTCCTCACCGTTGGATATTCATCTACTCAACTGATTGACAGTTACCAAGCTTTCACATTCGTCTTGGTGGTCTGCCTTTCGTTCCTATGTTTAGTGTCTGGAGGTATCCTAAGTTCATCTTCTTCCGGACTTTTTGGCGACGTGCATGGGTTAGTTGTTACTGCCAATCATCTATAAATACTTTTTCATTTTAATTCTTTAATTTGCCGTGGTTGGAAGGTTATAGTTCTATTATTGTAGTTATATTTATGGCTTCTGTATATTCTTTGTGTTTCCTTTGCACTTTTTCCATGATTTTCAGCTTACTCACTATTCATTGTGTTTTTACTGTTTTGCTAACAGATGTGATTGGCATGGTTACTGGAGTGGGATCTTGGGATGAGAACACTATCTATGGTTGAAAGCAAACTTGGGTTGAGATTGAGATAATAGATGAGGAGTAATTTTGACTGTTTTATATTTATGCTTTTGTTACATTGTCATCTTTATTGGTTGAGTTTTGTATGGTTTCTTATTTTATATCATTGTAACAGTCATTTCTTTATGATTGCTGCATATATTAAGATGCACCGTGTTCAGTGTACACTGTGGGGAGGTTTTGCAACTGAGATTTTGGAATATATATGTGGATGGGTGGGTTATGAAACGTTGCGGTTGTGGTGATTGGTGGTGCACGATGTATGGCTTTTGATGTCATGAGTTATTTGGCGGTTACCAGTATGTTTCGTTTTCTCTAACAGTAATATATAATCCGTTTGTTCTGTTGTGTATGACTTGTAACTGGTATTGTATGTTTTTTTTTCATGTATTATGTTTGATCTGTGTTTGTTGTTTCAGTGGGTCCCGTTGTGACATTAACAATACTCATTTGAAATGTTTGTAACATATACTGAAGAGTTTTGAAATCTTATTCTGTGTGATTTCTTATGATTTAGCATATTGGCCATAGTAAAGGTAAACCTGAAATCATTTATACTTTCATGATATGTTGGCAAAGCGACACTTTCATGATCATGTTTGTGATGACGTCACATACTAACCATTTGTTATATTTCTTACTGCACGGATTAAATTTAATGAATTTAGTTGTGTATTATGCTTTTTCCTAATTGATGTGAAATGATTAATTAAAGTTAATATTATATCTTCCCTTGTCATTAAACCAAAATTGCATTTCAGTCATAGCACCTTCCAAAGATTATGGTCTACACAACCAGATCCAATATTTAATGAGTGTCAAGTCATCCCGTTGATTATAACTGGGTTGTTCATCAATTTGTATATAATACGGAATACGAATACCATCCTTATTTGTTTAGTGATTTATTTTCTTCTTCAGTCATGATGGTTCTACTATCTTTTGGTCAAATTTGCAATTCAGATTATGTACCAATGTTGTGTTATTTATTTGGTTAGTTGTGATTCCTTTGATTGTTTCTTATTATCAGTCATCTTGTATAGTTAAAGATGCATTGCTTCCCTTTATTGTTTGCCCTAATGTACGAGAAATTATTTGTCCTTTATTGTGCATATAGTAATTGGCCCGTTCATCCATAATTAGTGACTTCACTATTTCTTGCGTAGGTACTTGGGACTTTGCATTTTTGGCCTTACACTAGATTATATAGTGGCTAGACTTTGTTGTCTAATGTGTGTGTTGTGACTAGTGATGACTTACTAGACTATTTAATTTTTTTGCATACTGAAAGTTATCTCCCTCTATTTACGTTTGTACCTGTTAAATGACGTTTGATTAAATCATGGGTGATTTTCTACATTCGTAATGGCAATTGGATTGTTGTAAGTTTAACTTATTTGTATGTATTGTTAGATACATCTATTTTTTTATGTAATGAAATGTATTTTTTTAATCTATATATGTTATTTGTTGTATTTTACAACTCAATTTCACAGGGACGTTTTATTTTTTAGTGTTTAATTAAGTGATATTACTAGATAATAATGACATTATTACTTATTACTATAGCAGCTCATTAACATAAACATTCAAGGTTACCTTTTTTTTAATGTGTTTGGAAAAAATAACGCAATTTTTATTGTGTAGTGGTTTTATATGTTGATAGTCTGGTTATATTAGATCATGTTTGATGCCATCACATTTCTAGGTATACCCTTCATGGTGAGACCTTATGTTTATATGTAGTTTGCTTCGTATTGATATGTGTCTATTTTTTTTTAAACTGTTGTGTGTATTGCAGAGATTTCTTTTCGCCTGCATCATTTATGAGTGGTTGTGGCTATCTATATGTCACTTGACGGTAGTTATATTAAGGAAGATATGTTAGTTTTACAGTCATTTGGTATTGTATCAACGATATTGTCGATAGTTTGTGACAAAACCTGTTACTCCTACAAGAAACCCATATTCTCTTACACGCCTTCGCATATACTATAGTGCGACTGCGTTGTTCACTTATCTGCAACTTTATATTTGAACGGCAAAGTGTTGAGTGAATTTGCTGTTTGTATTGGTATAGTTTTTGGTTCTTACCTTAATCCCTAAACCTTTGCTTTGAATTTCAGATGTGGATTTGCAGAGTTGTCTGCTTTGATTCTTTATGATTGATGATTAGTTATATGTTCACACGAAGTGCTCATAAAGTGTTGAGTTGTTAGATTTACAGTTGTTACGATATGTTGCATAATGTGTATGCATCGTAGGCGTGCGTCCTATACATTTATCTTAGATACTTTATAGCTAATATTTATTATCATTAAGAAATCTATATAGGGTGTTATTCAGTCAATGTCTTTCTTTTCATTTGATAACGTTAGTGTATTTTTTTTATGTTACATCATAAATTGCTTATTCTTGGTGCTTTTAGAAATTCTGTTGCCTAATCATTTGTTATGTTTCGATGTTGTAATAGGTGTGTTTTGTTCTTACGCCCTAACTGAGTGCCTTCTAACATTGTCATTCACCTATTTCAAACACTAATTATCAAGAAGTGTTATCGAAACTATTATGGAATTAGTCAGTAGTTTATAAAAGTTCTGTGCTTTGAATGTCATAGGTATGTTTTCTTATGCTTTGTGGAAATTGTGTCAAAGTGATTGGTAATCGTTAGTTAGGTATATAAGGAGACCATCATATCTGTTATTATTAGCCTTTGGTTGTGGCAAAAATTGTGGCTTTGAAGCGGTTCATTTTAATTTTAGTTCTTTGACTAAATGTATTCTAAGGGAGATTTTCCCATAAATACTTTATTGGAAACTTTTTTGTGAGATGAAACTTGAAACCATTTAAAGGAAAATATTTTGTACATAAGGGAAAATTGCTAGAACATAAGGGAAGGTCATATAGAGAGCATGTATTAAACATAGGGAAAATTGTTTGAACACAAGGGGAGATAATATGCATACAGTGTAGATTGTTTGTACCTGAAGGTCCCATTTAGTAAATAAATTTCTAAGGAGGTATTGATCGACAGTTTTCCATTTTAAATATGTCCACGTTGTTTTATACTTATTTATTTTCTTTCAAAATGAATAGTATATATACTCAGTTCGGGTGTCTGAGTGAAACTTTGACCAGTAGTTAGGATATGCCTATATAATCGTTATTCCCATTTTTTAATACATCTGAAAGTGATGCAACGGTGAAATTTTATTTTATTGTTCTTAACATCTAGGTGCCATTTCGGTGGCTGAGTATAGTACTCAGTTATGTTGATTTCAATTTTACCTTGTGTTTTTATCATGTAAATTTTTTTATTATAAATAGTGACATTTAGTATAACTACTATATGTGTGAGTTGTGTTGAGTTTCTAAGATGTTTGTGTGTCCACGCACCTATTTGACAAACTTTATCTTTGAGTTATGTTTTTGGTTGGCTTGATTAATTATAAATGAACCACATGCATGGCTTCTCAACATGATTAGTAGATGTTACATATATTATTGAATGCCTGTTGTTTGATCCCTGGTGTTTTCTTTTTGGGAGTGCACTAAGATATTATAATATTTAAAATGGGTACATACTTCCATAGGGAATTTATTTTTGCACCTGTGATGTATAAAATGAACTTCACTTTTTTTTTCTTTAAGAATGTATTGCTTCGATCTCATGTGTTTAAATTATTTCGAATGATAATCTATTATAGTCATAAAATGTGTGCATGGGCTTGACATAAATAGAAGATTTGCTTTACATCAAAATTTAAGCAAAATTTTGGTGCAAGTAAATTGGAGGAATTAGTTTTCTTAATATTTTTGAAATAAGTCAACTTTAATTTTTTAATTTTTTTTTTTGGATCGGAGGCAGTTCTACATCCTATCATAAATATAAGTTATAGCTGACTTTGCTTGGAGAGGTTTAGAAATTTAAATAACATTCTTAGTCATATCTTATATTGTGTATTCTTAGATTATATGTTACTTTATAAGTTAGTTAAAATAGTACCACTCTGGTCTTATTTATAAGTCCTTTTTGACCAAAAAATGTGGTTCTATTTATAAATCCAGTTTTAGTGTAGTAAATGAAAGTGTGACAATTTTGCCCCTATTTATTGTACCAATGAAGAAATAATTTAAAGATAGATAGAGAAGAAAGAGTTGAAAAGTACTCATTCATAAATGATGGCATAGTTGAAAATTTACCCCATAATCATTGAGTTAACTACCCATCATTGATACGTGAGATTTAGTTAAAAGGGACTTATAAATAGGATGGTATGGACAAAACTTGTCAAATATAAATACTTTAAAGTAATTTAAATAGCTTCATTAATCCCTAAAAAAAGTTAACTTTATCTTACATCTAATATCAGTAAGTATAAGTGAATTGATTTTATAGGTGATGGTCTCATTCTGCACTATTTTCTTGATTATATGCAATCGTAGCGTATCTAATTTGGGTGGCGAAAGCTACAGTTGGTACTGATGGTTTGTCCCACATACACGGGTAGTATTTGAATAAGTAACTTCGACATTGATGGTATTGTCGATCAACGTTCTTGCCTTTTCCTTCATCGCATTTTTCACATATCAACGTTTGATATCCATATTGATGTACTATTTTATATCACTCCAAGCGTCTACTTAAGACTAAATGATTTGCATTGGCTGCACCAATTTTACCTAGAGTAAATTATTTAATTTTACCCATAGGTCCTTATATTTAAGGTACATATCAATATATTTTTTTATTACTTTTTATTACTGCTCAGTACAAGTGTCATTGACATTTGTTTTGATTTTTTATTTTTTTGTTGGATTCCTGACAATCTTTTGAATCTACACTGTATTTCCTTTAATCCTAAATGTAAGATAGGCTGAGTTTGTTTGGATGGTTAGCTGAGTTTTTTGACTTATGTATTAGAATTTTAACTTATAATAATTTGTCCAAACTTAATTGGTGTGACAAATAGACTGATTGTGCTTTAAATATACACACTATATGATATTACTATGTATCTTATTTATGTTAGTTTTTTTTTTTAAAATTTACTTTGTCTTACATTTAGCATATAGTGTGTATATACTAACCTCTACTCCTAAGTATAAGGCAAATTTGATTTTGTATGGATAAATTAGAAAAGTTAAATTAGTTTCTTAATCGTAGTATATGTTGTCTATTCTTTCATTTTATGAAAGGTTATTACTCCAAGTTATTAGTTTCAAGCAAAATCAAACATTATTGTGCTAATTTGGAGTAATTAGTTTCATTAATTTCTCCGAAAAATAGGTTCTGCTTTGAAACATTAGATCGAACACTAAAGGATATATGCAGTCATGTCCGTCCAGATGCGTCTGAGTTGCCGTTTGATGGTAAAGTGGTTGTGCTTGGTGGAGATTTTAGATAAATACTACCAGTCATTCCTAGAGGTTGTAGAAAGGACATTGTCTTGGCAACAATCAATGCGTCATACCTTTGGCAGCATTGTAAAGTTTTTAAACTTATAAAAAATATAAGGTTAATGCATTCAAATATAGTGGAAATTAATATGGATGTAAGGACTTTGCAGAAATTATATGCAGTCGTGTCCGTCCAGATGCGTCTGAGTTGCCGTTTGGTGGTAAAGTGGTTGTACTTTGTGGAGATTTTAGACAAATACTATCAATCATTCCTAAAGGTTGTAGAGAGGACATTGTCTTGACAACAATCAATGTGTCATACCTTTGGCAGCATTATAAAGTTTTTAAACTTATGAAGAATATGAGGCTAATGCATTTAGATATAGCAGAAATTAATATAGATGTAAAGGAGTTTGCAGACTGGATTGTTGCGATAGGTGATGGGACAGTTCCCATAATTGATGATACTACAAGTTTTGTTGCAATACTGGATGAATTTCTGCTACACTCTACATCATCTCCATTAGAATGTATTGTACATTCTACTTATTCTAACCTACTGGATCATTTGGGTGATAGTGACTATTTCAAGGATCATGCAATTTTGGCCTCGAGTTTGTCAATAGTTGAGGAGGTTAACAACTAGATGATTGATATGTTGCTTGGCGATGAAAGGATATATTTAAGTGCTGACAATGTGTCTAGGCAGGATGTGTTGTGGGATTTGATTGCTACTATGCATTTTGTAGAATTTTTAAACATGATCTCCATGTCTAGGGTTCCTAATCATCATTTGAGACTTAAGGTTGGTTGTCCCATTATGCTAATGCGCAATTTTGATAAGTCAATCGGACTGTGCAATGGTACAAGGTTGATTCTAACTCACCTTAAGAGGCATGTCATTCAGGCAAAGATTATGACAGGTGATAATGTTGGACTCAAAGTCGTAATCCCTAGAATAACTCTATCTCCATCAGACACTTCATTGCCATTCACATTGTTTCGTCGTCAATTCCCCATTATGCCATCCTTTGCAATGACAATAAACAACAGTCAGGGCCAAAGTTTGATGTCAATTGGGTTATACCTTCCAAGACCTGCTTTCATGCATGGCCAATTGTATGTTGTTGTTTCAAGAGTGAGACATGGAAATGACCCCAAGATGTTAGTTTTGGATAGTTCTGAAAAGTAACAAATAGGACAGGAAATGTTGTTTACAACGAAGTGTTTTTCAATATTGTAAATTGGGTACATTATTCATTATAATTGTGGTGTATGGTGTGTAATACCCCGAATTCTGAGACTTGAGGCTAGAGAATAAGCCTGAGATTAGTGAACTGCTAAGCCCGGTTTAGCAAGATCCCAAATTGGGATTAAGAGATAATGACTCCAAAAGTGGATGTGGTTAGTGATAAATAAACCCTTTTGGAGATTGTGGTGTGAGTTGGCACCCGATGTGATTCGTATGTGCTGTGGCAGCGCCGAAACCTTGTATTTAAGTTCAATTATGGATTAACCTCTAAATTGACTTAAAATAGAGGGGAGGGCGCATTGTGAAAGAAAATGAATGAGAAAATGTATTTGGTGGTGATTCAAGAGGAATTGCCATAATCAGGGGCAAAACGGTAAAGTTACCGACCGATTGATCGGTTACCGAAGAGGAAACTCATTGGTAACTTCAAGATCAATGGTTGAGATTGAATTGTGTAATAGATCAAGGGGTGGAATCCCATGTGGTGTACTCATGTGAGCTCATGGGAGGTATGTTGAGATGTTGACACTTGGCAAGTTTTTGACCCTTGGATTGGTCAAAGTGTCAAACCTTATTTTCTCTCTCTCCCTCTCACTTTTAGGTCGGTTTTTTCATCCCAAAAACTGATTCTCTCTTCATCATCTTCACCTTCATCTCTCTCCTTCATTCTCCATGGCGCCATGCTTAAGGGGAGGAAAGAGAAAATTGTAGGTGAGATTTTGGTTGGCTTGTGGTCCTCTAATGCTCTAATCACCTTCTATAAAGTTTTTCATAGTGATGAGAGCTTTATCTCTATGGTTTTAGATTTGTGAGAGGAGGTGTTTTGTTGCTTGAGCAAAAGTGGAAAGATGAAGAATCAAGAAATTGGTTTGGGAAAGAGGAAGAGGTGAGTATTTGAAGCCTTTTGATCTAAGTTTTGTGAATTATGGTTGAATATTGTGAATTTCGAATTTTTCCCTGAATTTGTGTGATTTTTGAAATGCATGAATTGCCTTGTGTTTGAGTGGCAATTGGTGTCTTGATGTGTTATAGAGCCATTGGAATTGGTATGAGAACTTGGAATGAAAAGAGTGGCAATGTGTGTTTGTGTTGGGGTTGTGTGTTGACATGTTGTGAATCTTGTGGAAACATGTCAATATAATATGAATTTGATTGATTTGGTGTTTCCAATGGATTCCTTGTGCAAATTTATGTGGAAATGGTATTTGGTGTGAATTTAGGAACCATTGGAATCATTGGTGCAAAACTGAGAAATCTGTCCCTTGAAGTTTTGCTCTGGGCAGTCTGCTTGTGTGGACGTTTTGACTGGGCAAATTAAGTCAGAAAATTATGAAACTTTCCAGTATTAAAGTTCACATCCCAAGCTTCAAAATGAACACATAATTTGTGCTATTTCATTTTGGGAACTGGGAGTTATAGCTGTCCAAATTTTGAGGTCGAAAATGGATTCTGTTTTGGGACAGTCTTGAGTTTTGGGGAATTCTGTGTTTGTGTGGTGATTTCTAGTAAAGGCCAATATTTTTCCTGTGTAGAGGACTTGAATAGATTTCATTTGGCTTTGGGATCACCTCATTTCGATTTTTGTGGAATTAGTTATGAGTTTTGGAAGTTCAGCCAAGAAACTGGATTTTCTTGGCCGCGGCTAGCGGATTCTGGGCCGCGGCCCAAATGTTTCTGGCCAGTTTTTGGCCGCGGCCAATGGATTTTTGGGCCGCGGCCAACTCCCAAAAATCAGCATTTTGGACTTTTTAAAGGTGATCTTTGGTCAAGTGTTTCCCAAGCCTTTAGGCATATGTTTAGGCTTTGATTAGCCACCTAAAGGTCGTGAATGATAACCAACTTAAGTGTTTGAGAGTTAAGGAATTGGAAAAGGGATTAACCCTATGTCCTTGTTTGGTTATAGGGTTTGGTGTTCGCCCTGAACGTGGTTCGATATTCGTCTGGTCGTGAGTAAGCTGTGCTGGAGCTTACGTGGAAAGAGGGTAGGGAACATATCTCTTCTGCTTGTATTTGATATATGTGTTAATGTTTTGATGCATGTCTTAGCTTTGCATGGTTATGTGTTGTTGAAAATATGTTTCAATTTATTCTATGGCCATTAGTATATTCTTAGAAGCATTGAGCTTACAGATTTGTCATCGTGATAGTTATGTGATGCAAGCATGTCATGCATTGAACATCTATCGTACATGCATATTGATATTGTTTACCTACTGAGATTCTCTAGAATCTCACCCTCCCCTACTAACCTTTCAGACAGGGTAGTATATCAAGGATATAGCGAGCAGCTAAGGGCGATGAAGACTCCTTCGGGATTGAAGTTGGTAGTTGGTTATCTTAGTTGGGATGTATATTTGGATAATTATATTTGTATATTTGGATGAGTATTGAGTATGTATTTGAATGGGTTTGTGTAATTCCTATTTGAGGAGTTGTATGGGCTAATGTGCCCTATGATTGTTTAGCGAAGATATGAAATCCGGGATTACCGGGATGATTATATTGTGCACTCTGATATTGGTATAAATGTGATTTATCTTTGTATAGTAATTGTATTCGGAATGTGAATGTGAGACCAAATTATGAATGATTTCGAAAGGTATTTATGAAAACCTCGTCTGGTAGATGGGTTTGTAAAATGTAGTTTTGTTTCTTATTGATCTCTATTTCATTTTTATTGCGTAATCCAAATATTAAATTACGGCAGGGGGTTACATGGTGCAAGACAAACATCATAATTGTATGCTTCTGTCTTGATTTGTTGTCACAAATAGCATTTCTTATTGACTGTTTCATGCAATATTTTGGTTCTATTTTTAGTTTGCTTGTCATTTTCCCTTTGGAGCATCAAGTTTTAAACGTGTGGATTTGTACCCTTTAGGATTTAAAAGATACTGCTTTTTCATCAGGTATAAGGATTAGTGTTTTTAAATATAATGAAGTTAGAGGCAACAATACATTTGCTTCCAAAGTGTAGACACAAAAATCTAACGCTGGGCATAATTTTGGGGACATGTAGTATATTAAACATTTAATTAATTACAGTTAAATTATAATTGGGAGATCCACCCATAAATATCTCATTAAAAACTTATTTATCAAATGGGACCTAAGGAAAGATTTTTTGCACATAAAATTAAAGAAGACCTTTTACACACGGGGAATAATGTTTACAGACGATGGTCCTATTTTGCAAATAAGTTTTCAATGCGGTCTTTATAGTCAATTTTCCCAACATAATCCAACAACCTAATGTCACATGTTATGCCTTGTGTAAATTCAGTACCCGTATAATAAATAATTTTTGAATTTAATTATATATTGTATAAATGATATTTACAAATTTTAACGACAAATAAACGATTTACTACAATATTACAACGACCTACCCGTGCATTGCACAGGCACTAAACTAGTTATATTAAAGGTGAAATAAATATACTGATCTTTTTACATGTCAATGACATTTTAGTGTTTCTAAAAACCTACAACTTGTCCCATATGTAAAATTATATCTCTTTGAAATTAAATCATTTTATACATTAATAATTATTTTTTAATATTTACACCCATGACTCTTCAAAGGAACAACCTTAGACGGATGGTTACTGGCTCTCGGCATACAGCACATAAGGAAATTTTGGATGCACATTCTTCACAAGCCTGCAATATAATCAATCATAATTCTCGTCATGTTAAGAGGAAAATCAAGTAAAAAAGGAAAATAAATGAAAACTCTTTGGCAGAGCTTACTGTATACCCGCATCCAAATGCGATTTCCTTTTTCTTGTCCTGGCAAATCACACAAACCTCAGTAGCAATAGCTCTTCGTCTTATCTCGTCAGATTCTTCTTTTAGCAACTGTACTAGCTGTTGCTGTTGTTCCAACTCTCTGTTTATCTCCATCCATTTGTTCTAAACATAAAAATGTTTTTTGACTAACTAATAGCCATTTATGAACTTATTCCTATCCTTTAATAGAAAAATATGAACGTCGAATGAATGAGATAATTACATGGAGCTGAATTGAAAAGATATCATGTTTTATCATTTAAAACAGCGGTCCAAAGATCATTGGAATCTAACAAAGTGGAGAGGAAATGAAGGACTAAGTAGTTCAATCAAATCAATACTTGGGCGTAAGAAATTTTACTAGCAATATGGATTTATAAGAACACAAGTATTTATCATAAATGCAGAGATTTTTGTGATCATATTAGCAGTCAACACTATTGGTCTGAATATTTTCTGAGCTTTTTGAACTTTTTATTTATTTATTGCTGAACCTTTTATTGGTTTTGTTGGGGGTTTTAAATAGGGAATGGGATGTCCATACTTGGGCCATAAAAGGCTTTTTTATTTTTTTTTTGGGGGAAATTAGGGAGAGCAACCAAGTACAAATATTATTTATTGTGAATGACCTTAAAAAATATAATTATTTAAAAGGACCAAATTTTAAAATATAAATATAAAAATACTAAATTACCCTTGCTCAAACTTCTCACATTCTCTCATTTAATTTCTCTCACATTCTATTTTAAAAATAATTGGAATTTTATTTTCCTCTAAAATTAAAACAATCAAAATCATCAATGACATGATCCTTTTTTAAGTTTTATTTTTCATCAACATAATCATATGATAAATATATTAATATTATATTAAATTTTTTATTTTTAAAATTCACATAAATTTATTTCTTAGTAAAAGTAAAATTTTCAAACTCACTAATTTTAATTATATTAAAAAAATATTAAGTTGATGTTGGTGAAAAATAAAAGTTAAGAAAATCCTGTCATGATGATTTTGACTATTTTAATTTTGGTGGAAAATAAAATTTAAATTATTTTTAAAATAGAATGTGGGAGATTGAATAAGAGAATATAGGAAATTTGATAAAGGGTAATGAAGTATTTTAAATTCATGTTTTGAAATTTAGTTCTTCTAAATAATTACATTTTTTAAGGTCTTTTCCAATAAATATTATTCTTTTCTTAGTCCTTCTCCTAATTTTCCCTTTTTCTTGGTTACAACTGGGCCCTGAAAAGCTTTTGATGGAATTGTTTTTTGTGTTTTTTCTTTTTTTTTTTTTTTTGGTTTTAAATAAGAAGTGGGATGTCCATACTTGGGCCTTAAAAGTTTTTTTGATGGAATTGTAGATTGCCCGGCAAAGCCATGGACTTGCTAGTAACATATGAGAGGTTGCCACTGCATTACTTGTGAGTCTGTAATCTTTTAGGTGTGGCCCATAAAAATGGTTTATTTTATTGAATAGAAAAATGAGTAATAGTATAACTTAGGTAGGAAGATTTTACCCTGCCCCTGAATCCCAACCCCTTTCCTAAAATTTATTTATAAAAAAAAATGAGTAGTAGTATTTTCCATGCAAATGAAGTAGTCAAGGCCCTTATACACATCCCGATGAACATACCTACTGACTTAACCCAGAAAAATACAAGTGTTTACATAATATATAATACAACAATTACATTGTACCCAAAAAAACAATACAACAATTACAAAACTTAAATCCCTGTTTATCAAATAATGACAGTTATTCCACGAATGTCCACAAAGCTTCAGTCACAGAGAATTCATTTAGGCATTCCTCATTTAAATTTTCCATTCTACAGGGGCTAGCGTGGTTAACGGATCGGAGGTAACTTAAAGGAGGGAATAAATACCTGTGCAGCAGCTACAGCTCTGGATTCACTCCCTGTTTGCTCGTTACAGGCGAAGCATCTACCGCCTTGCTCCTCCTCCAATGCTTGCCAGTTCCGGGTGGTGCTTCTTAACCAATTGTCAAAGGCATTCAACCCCTTGACAACATACACTGCTACTGGGATAGTTGCCAAAAACACGAATATGGGGAACCATATGCGGTCTCGAATCCAATCATTATCCATGATGCCGTAGTGGATATCGAAGACAGTCGTCACAGCCGGCGGTAACGGTGTGTGTCTCTCGCCGGAGGTGAAGGTGTGAGGCTGAGGGACGACGTACGCGTGTTCGCCTGCTGTTGGCAGAGTTGTCAGCTGAAACTTGAAAAAGTAATATTCGTTGATGATGTAGACAATTAACAAACCAAAGTATTTAAATAAAAATGGTATAAATGAAGCAGAAGCAGGAAGAGGAAGCAGAAGCAGGAAGAGGATTCTGATCGGAACACGAACAAGAGAAGTATGCAGAGGAAGACTTGGGTTGCAAGTCTAAGTGAGCCGTTTATAGTTAAATGTCTTGTTTGTATTTAGTAAATTAATTCTGCTTGCTAATTATAGTAAAGATCATGGTTCATCAACTTTATATTAAAAATTTTGTAATAGCCACTTAATAATCTGTTTAACTCACAAACAGGTGGAATATCCGTACCATCAAAATTATCCATCCATTATTATGGGCTTTGACTGTAAGAAAAAAAGCAAATTGAATTTGAAATTATACATTAAATCATGAATTATAATTATATTAATGTAGTCTAAGCATACGAATAAACTTTATATTATATGATTGTAAGGATCTTCATAACTAGTTTTTAGTGCAATAAATTATGTTACAAATTATATTAGTGTAATTAAATTTGAGTTAAATGGTTTATTTTATATTTAGTTGATATGACGGATAATCACACTATCAAAATTGTCCATATGCAATTATTAGGGTTTTAATAAGTAACAGATTAGGACATTGATATTTATAGTATATGAATATGATTATAAAATTACTTTAAGGCAAAAACAATGATGATAAAATTACTTATACAGCAATACAGACATCAGAATGTATACTTCTGGCCAAAAAAAAAAAAGGACATCAGAATTTATAATTTAACATGGTTTCATTAGTAGCATTAAAAGAGTTAAATAGGAATACTCAATGAATATTTATTGGGATATTATTAGTTGAGATAAAATCAAATGTTGTGTATAATATATAATAAAATCAAATTGTTAAATATGATATTTGAAGAAAGTGATGAAATCAAAACCAACTACTACTTTAGCATTTATTTTTCATTTTAACAAAAAGTGAGCCTTAACACATTAATAAGGTTGTTGCCATATAATCTATAGGTTACCCTTTTTTAAATTGTGAATGAAATTAAAGTGATTACTTCAGCATTTAACCCTTTTAAATTTGAATTTTGTAATGATAAAACATTCTATTAATAATTGGGTATTTTTTTACATTACATATTTGAGTATTAAGAGATGATTATTAAGAAAAATTATCAAGACAAATATTATACAATTAAGTTATTGCAATGATGTAATATTAGCTTTTAATTTTTCACGCATTTTTTTTTTTTTGGGGTATTAAAGCCTTTGTATACCAACTCAGTCAATTATTAGACACATGCATGTGTCTGTATTAACATGAATGTTAATCACATTTTAAATGATTTGTAACACTTATATAAAAAAAAAAAAGAGATATTAGACAATATAATTTTAAATTATTTATAATGTTATGAACATTAACGGTTTGTCTCACAGGACATTCTTATAATTCTTAAGCAACAGAACGTTAATGAGCACCGACCACCTCACCGACGACCGACAACGACCAGGATCAATTACAGCAACAACTCATCATTTAGGGTTGCCGTCGTTACTGTTGCAGTCATTCTGGCCGTAAGAGGAAGAGGAAGGTGAAGACGAAGAAGAAGCAGGAAGAGGATGACTGGTCGGGTTATAGAGGAATAAGCAGAGGCCGAAGATGAACACGAGGATCGGGGTATATTTAGTAAATTTTTTTTCTTTTCTTTTTTTGCTAATCATAGCAATGATTGCCCTTTCAGATTATGCCATTTTGTACTTCTTCTCCCAGTCAAATAGCAGAGCTATAGGGTTAGATGGCTCTTAACTGTGAGAATTTGTCAATATTGGCCTGTTTCATGGTTTTAATTTTATGATTTAGAATATTCATTCTGTCTTTCAGTTTTTTTTTTTTTTCTCAAGTCATTTGCTGTCTACAGAGGTGCTCATATCAATTATTTTACTTATTCATTTGGCGGAAAGAATATTCTTTGACCCACGAATTTCTTCCCTTAGGTCCATCGATCACATTGGAAATCTTAGTTTTCCTTGGTCATTTCTCCCCTTGATCTGAGAACAAGTGATGGGCATATTAATTTTTCTATTTTTCTTTGAATATAATTGTTATTTACTGTTGTGGGCTTAAGCACTGAGAGAGTATGCTTTTGCTTAAATTGACGGATATTGTCATGCATCAACGTGTGCAGCGGAGTTATATATAGATAAATATGCGTCCTGTAACTGGTAAATTTAATTCTGATTCATTAATATAGAGTGTTGTTCTTATAATGGCTCAATATAATATTGTGTTATGACCCGTCAATCATGCACAAATACTTTAGTTTTCTTCTTCTTTTGAACAGTAGCTAATAGTTAACAGGTAACTTGGTCTGTGCTGTGAAATCAATCTTTATACTTTTATACTGTTTTTATATCTGTGATGTGTTTCCCTTCAAGGCTCTGATATGTAACCTTATCTTTGTTTTTGTAAGTTTATATCTTGTTCTTTCATTTTTCCAATGATCAATGGTTAGACTTTATGCTCTGAAATGAATGGAGCAAAGGTTATTATTGGGTTAGACATTGTTATTGTATCCTCCGTTCTTTTCACTCTGGTATCTTTAAAAAAAAACAAATTGAAGGGGAAGATATGCACATTTAAATTCTTCTTATGTGTGCATGTGCGAATGTGATGTTATATTATCCTTATTACTATCTCCGGTCTTAAATGTAGGATATAGTTTGTAATGCAAATTGCACTACAAATTATGTCGCATTACAAACTATATCCTATATTTAAGACCAGAGGGAATACTTTCTTTGCTTTTAAGTTTTTAAATATTATTAGATTCATTTTTATGGATTCAACATTTCTTAAGCAGTGAATTGTTATTCAAAGGCTTTCTCATAGACATATATATTTCTGCCTAATCTCTTTGATAGGCGAATTGACTCATTGAGTAACTGTTATCTACTCAATATTTTTTAATGGAAAGGAATTTCATTAATTAAAATTGACTCACATGCATTAGCTTCGGATGGGTAATTGACTCACATTTCGACAGATCCCAGTTGTGCAAATGCCAGCGACAACGAGCTCCGGGGTTTCCGAAATGGTAGCATTTCCACTCAGTTAACTACACTGCACTAATATGTTATTGGCACCGACAATTAATACCTACTATTGTAACCAAAAAAAAAAAAAAAATAATTCCTACTATGGGCTGGCACGTGTTCAATTACAAAAACGGATCCAGAACTGTGCTTTCTTTTCTGGTTCTTTTCTGCCACATTCCCTATTACTAATTTTATATATGATCTATGTAATTATATAATAAATTATAACCTCCACCCTATTTTGATGTTAATTGTCTTAAAATATAATTAGTACCATACAATCCATGGTTTTCCATGACCTAACAATAGTTTAGGTACGTTATGAGTACCATTTAATTTTGGCAAAACTTCAGGCAAAAAGAACAAAAAAAAAAAAAAAAAAAATTGGCGAAACTTTGCAATACTAAAGAGAATTAATTAACTTATTAATTATGAGCTAAATTTTTAATTTTTTTTTCTTTATATATGATTGGTTCTAAAAATCAATATAAATAAATTCTTTTTATCTATTTCAATTAATAGGGGTAAAAAGGTACAAAACATATTCACTATCCTGAAACTAGACTTATAAATAAGAGCAAATTTTTTTAGTTAAAAGGACTTATAAATAGAACTAAAGTAGTATGTTATTAAAACTCAACAAAATTTTTGGTCAACGAGAAGTGCCACGTCATCTATGTTCTGGCTAATCAAAATATAACACCTAAATGAATATTAATCCGAGCTGGCATTCTCAATTTTTTTGCTGAAAAACATGGAAAAAGGCCCTTCCACCAGCTCACATGCTCTTTCTTCCACTTCTTCTCCGACCTAACAGCCTAATTTCTGATCCCGAAAAATCCCAACCCAAACGACTACGGTGTGCTTCAGCAAAGGAGACGAGGCTCGATTGGCAACGGCTACAGAGGAGACAAGGCTCGGATTCAGAGGTTTTTGAGTGCTACAGAGAAGCTTGATTGAGGAGAGGAAGCAAAATAGCTATGGTCACCGCATAGACCTTATTTGGTTATATTTTTGTTCATTTATTTATTTTGTTGTATCTATCATCTCAAGTGTAACAAGTGATGGCTGCACTGATATACTTCTAAGATGTAGGTAGTTGTAAGTCTTTAGCAAACTCAACTGAAGTTGTGTGTAGCTTAATTATAAGTGCTCATAAACAGGTGATACAATTTTGCCATCCATATTATACTGATTTTTTTTTATTTTTCTTTTAATTTTTCCCACGCTATTCTTTGCAAATTATACAGGAAAGTGTGGAGGCTGTTCCATCTCTTGGAGTGATCCAGATGGAAGGATTGGTAATTATTTATGTTTTTACGGATTTGAACTTTCTCTGCTGATGCTTATATTCGTTGTTTACCAGCAGCTTCGCTTGAATTTAGATGTCAACAGCTTATGCCCTGCATGTTGATTTTGTGTAGCTTTGCCATTAATTTGTTTTGGGTGTCTCATCTGTTTGTTGCCTTTGGAGAGCCCCTTTCTTGCCTGTACATATTGCTTTCTCAAGTTTTTTAATCGAAGCTTTGAGTGCATCAAGCATGATGTTGGTGTGATCTTATCTAGCATTTTCTCCAACCCGCCAAAAATGGATAGACATTGTAGATAATTTTGTTTAGTTTCTCTCTTTCTTTAGGGACCAACCCTATACTCTTTCTTTTACCTTGCTTTCTTGCCAATATAGGTGTAGAAAAATTGTGCCATTAAACAAAAACTCACTGATATTCAGTTATGTACAGTTAATTAAGGGTAATGGATCGATATTTAAACTATAAATTTATTACATGAAGAATATAGAAAGTCAGCAAATCAATGGTTCATTCCCGGATTTTGGTTGCCATAGACTCTTGCAAACAGATTTTTCTTTTTGTTAACTATCTCTCTTTTCTTAGTTGGTGAATATGTATCTGACTGTGCTTATAATTTCATTCTTTTCTTTCATTTGCTTTATAGTCGAAAACTGATACACTTCTTTTTGTTGATAAGTTTTTATTTTGTCAATTTTGTGGCCTTCCATCTTGGATTGCACTCATGTTTCATTTGAAATATGAACATTGTACCTCCAAATTGGGGAGACACTGATTTTTGATGTACATGGCTGCATTAAAAGTTCATGTATTATGTGTCTCTTTAGCATTTTGTCATTACTTGCTTGTAATTGTATAGTTTATAAAGATTAATAAAGCTATGGAGGTCATGGAATCTATGAAGCCTTGGAGCATTGTGTCAACTTTAAAGCATTTAAATATTTCAAATGGATTGAGTGAAAAATATGGATATCATCGTTCTTTTTTTGTTTTTTTTTTTGTTTTTTTTTTTTTTTTGTGTGACTGCATATATTTCAATCTGTGTCATTTCATTTCAATATTTTTATAAGAACTGTATGTCATGTACCTGCATGTTGTTAACATTATTTCAATAGTCAGCTTTTATTTTTTATTCTGAATTTCAATCACCAACATGTTTACAATGTAGATTGTGTCTGAAATTCTTATGCTAACTGGTAGAAG
This sequence comes from Inga laurina, assembly GCA_963855925.1. NCBI lineage: Eukaryota > Viridiplantae > Streptophyta > Magnoliopsida > Fabales > Fabaceae > Inga > Inga laurina. The sequence goes on along the minus strand of OY979709.1, from coordinate 47,069,479 downwards.
GCTTGATGTTGTTTTTTCTTTGGTAGCTCACGAAGAAAATTGTGCTTCTGATTGTTTAATAGCTGCATCTAGCATAAAGTTGGAGCCCAATCGAGGGCTGGTAGCAGCACTAACTTTCTTAATGGAAGTACTAATGGCTGATACAGTTATATTAAGAAGCAAAGATCAGGAATGTGCACAGGAACAAAATCAGCGCAAGGGTCTTGGCTAATCTGCTGCTGAATAGGGACAACTTTGTCTTCAAATACAATCTCTTTTGTTGTCTGTTGTTTTTTCCCCCTGTTTTAGTGGTGTGTTAGTATGTATTAGTGGTTTTTTTGGGTGACTCTTCCGCTGGGTGTAATTTGTTTTTTTGGGTGATTTGTAAAATAAAGATTAATATATAGTTAATAATGTATAGTTTATAAAGATTAATATAAGCTTCAAATGTGTGTGCAACTGCTATTAGCTTAACTTGTATTGCAGTTTAATTTGGCACGTAATAGGGGTACAAAGAGGTATGCCGTATGCTTAATTGGAACTGTGACCTAGGAGATGATGTCTTGTGTTTAGGATTGCGCGATTTGTAGGTGAGGGCGCTGACCTGGGGAACAATCATTAGCTTATAGAAGAATAAGTTACCATCACGCCTTTCTATTGAAGTTTGTGGTTTTATGGGGCACATATACATGCGAATTACTATTTTAGTGTTTTGTGTTTTGAACAATGCAATAAATTCCCAATACTTTCATATTAAGTTGAAATATAATGTGAAAATTGGTACTTTATATTATATTATTTTATTCTTGTAATAATGTAGTAGGGTTGTATGTTACATCTTCTGTGAGAAACTCTGTACAGTCCAACTCTGTCCTTGTAACCTATCTTAGTCCCACATTTTCATTGATCACTTTCTAGTGTTAACATTCAACTATTGGCTGAATTCCATTAACTATGAACTCCTAATGTACAGTAGAATGTTTTACTAGCTGCGCATGAACTCTATGCTGCTTGTTTGCATTCACTGGATAATCCCTTGATCCTTAGACTTCTGTTTTGTATTTTCTGAATATGTTATTCTTCCCCCATGTAGAGGAGATGATAAGGGGTCTCACTCAAGTACCGTCGGAACGTGTGGATGTTAGCTGCCAAAAGAGTGGACAGCGTTATATAGCTCACAGTACAATCCAGGTAAACTTAATAGCTTAACCTCTTATCTTCCTTGCAGTCTGGGTGATGTAACCCCTTTATTCTTTTGATTATTAACATGTGAAAAAAAAAAGACCAGTAAAGTGAGGCAGTAACAAAATTTTCCTTTCAATCTTTCAATTAGTTAACAAATACTCCTCCGGTCTTTAATATAAGATATATTTACCTAATTTGATTAGATTAAGAAAGTAAGTTGAGTTAGTTAATATGACATGTGTTTTCTAAAATACCTAAGCCATCTTCCTTAATCGCATATTTCATTCTCCTGCTTGATTATTGTTGAGTAAGCTTCAAGAGGAGTAACTTACGAAAAGATTGACAAATGTGTAAACTATGTCTTAATTTAAAACCAAGATCAACTCCCTAAATATGTCTTATATTAAGAACCAAAGGAGTATTTGAATCAAAGACTAGTAAAGTAGCAAGATATAGGGGGAAATTAACAAAATCAGTGACCCATCTCTCTAATTATACAAGACATCTTGAGGCACACAACGGCTAGGAAGACAGTGAGACGTACCTGATTTTCAACGACCCCATCCTAAAGTTAGGGAGCGAATGTTGATTATTTCTAGCTTGGAGCGTAATTAATTGATTAATTCTTCTAACTTGACTGTTGCAATTGTCTTGGTAGATTAGGAATCCGAGTATGTATTGGTTTTTAATAGTTCCTTTTAACACAGAAGCTACAAATCAAGCTTCTGAATACAGAAATGACCAAAGAACACGAGGAAGAAGAAGAGAGGAAAAAGAGAGAGAGAAAGAGAATGAGAAATCAAAACTGGGAAAAAAATGATTCAGTTGTATATTATTTCTTGTACATGTGTCTAATATATACATGCAAGTAAATACATAAAGAAAGCACAGCTGGCATTTGCTAATTAGCTGTCATAACAACTAAACCAATTAAGTTATAACAAAAACCAACTAAAACTAGTTACAATAGTTACAAGTTTATCACCCCCCCCTCAAGCTGAAGTGTGCAAATTATGCAAACACAGCTTGGACTTGAGAAAAGAGAAAGGTGCAGGATCCAAAGCTTTGGTGAAGACATCAGCAAGCTGATTGTGTGTCCGAATAGGAAGTAAATGCGAGATGTTGGCTTTGAGTTTGTCACGAACAAGGTGACAATCAACCTCAATATGCTTGGTACGTTCATGGAATGTGGGATTGGCCGCAAGATAACGTGCAGACTGACTATCACAGTAAACAAGAGCTGGAAAAGGATGAGGAACCTGCAAATCATGTAGAAGATACAGAAGCCATTGAAGCTCACAAGAAAGAGTGGCTAAAGCACAATATTCAGCCTCAGTAGATGAAGTGGAAACAGTATTTTGCTTCTTAGATTTCCAAGAAATCAAGGAATCACCAAGGAAAACACAGTAGCCAGTCACAGACCGTCGAGTGTCTAAACAGCCGGCCCAATCAAAATCACTAAATCCTTTGAGGCGGAGGTCTGAAGTAGCTGATAGAAAAATACCCTGACCCGGAGAAGATTTTAGATAACGCAGAACACGATGAGCAGCACGTAAATGGAGGTCAGTAGGGCGAGACATAAATTGACTTAGCTGCTGGACAGCAAAACATATGTCAGGACGAGTATTAGTAAGGTAAATCAAACGGCCCACAATAGTACGATAATGAGTAGCATCGGTTAAAGGAGTCCCAATATCCTTAGAGAGTTTGGTATTGCGATGCATAGGTGTGTGAAGTGGTTTGCAGTCAAGAAAACCGAAGTCAGTAAGAATATCAAGAGTGAACTTCCAATGATGAACATAAATACCTTGAGCAGAACGAGCAACCTCCAAGCCAAGGAAAAATTTAAGATCACCAAGATCTTTGATCTTAAAAGCCTCATCAAGTAAAGACTTAACACGGTTAATCTCAGCCAAATCATTTCTTGTGAGGAGAACATCATCAACATAAACGAGAAGAGCTGTAAAGGAGTGGTTAGTATGATGTGTAAACAAAGAATAATCAGACCGGGACTGAACATAACCATAGGAAACAAGAGCTTGAGAAAGCTTGGAATGCCATTGGCGACTAGCTTGTTTCAAACCATAGAGAGATTTATGCAACTTGCAAACTAAATCAGGAGAAGGTGAGTGAAAACCGGGAGGAACCGCCATATAAACTTCTTCATCTAACTCACCATGCAAAAAGGCATTACTGACATCAAGTTGTTTAAGATGCCAGCCATGAGAAGCTGCCAAAGCCAGCAATAAACGAACTGTAGTAAGTTTAGCTACCGGAGAAAAAGTATCAAGATAGTCCTCACCCTCAGTTTGAGTATAACCCTTGGCAACTAATCGAGCCTTGGCTCTCTCAAGACTGCCATCAACATGAAATTTATTCTTGTAAACCCACTTACAACCAACAACAGATTTCCTAGGAGGTAGAGGAGTAAGAGACCAAGTCCGATTATGTTCTAGAGCCTTTATTTCAGCTGCCATAGCATTACGCCAAACCTCATGCTTCACAGCTTGGGTGTAAGTTTTAGGTTCAAAATGAGTAGAAATAGACAAGCTAAAATGCTTATAAGAAGGAGAAAGATGATCATAAGACAAAACAGAAGAGATATGGTGCGGAGATGTACCAAAACCAGTGGCTGATGATGATGTAGCGAAAGTAAGGAGAGAATGATCATAATCTCTCAAATAAGATGGAGGCTGCCGTTGTCTAGCTGATCTGTGTGGCAAAGAAAGAGGAACACTACCAGAATTGGGACTAACAGATAGGAAAGGAACCGTAGAGGAATCAGGAAAATCAAGGGCTGGAGTGGATTGAGGGAGTGGTAAAGAAACAGAAGGATAATCAGAAACCGAGACCTCATGAAAAGGAAAAATATGCTCATAAAAACAAACATCACGAGAACTAAAAATCTGACGATTAACAAGGTCTAACAGAAGATAGCCTTTAACACCGGGCTTAAAACCTAGGAAAACACACTTGCGAGCTCGAGGATCAAATTTGGTACAATGTTGAGAAAGAGTAGATGCAAAACATAATGACCCAAAGACCCTAAGAGAAATAAGATCAGGATGAGACTGATGCAAACAATAAAAAGGAGACATGTTATGAAGTAGGGGCGTGGGTAAACGATTAATGAGATGAATAGCATGTGTAACAGCATAGGACCAATATATCTTAGGCAATTTGGAGTGAAATAATAAAGATCGTGCTACATTTAAGATATGTTGATGCTTGCGTTCAACAATGCTATTTTGTTGTGGTGTTTCCACACACGAGGTTTGATGCAAAATACCTTTGGAAGCATAATAATCAAGCATAATGAATTCAACACCATTATCAGTTCGAATGGTTTGAATAGTAGTTTGAAATTGATTTTCAGCAAGTGTAATGAAATTAACAAGTGCTTGACGAGTTTCAGATTTATTGCGCATCAAAAGAACCCATGTATAGCGTGAGCAATCATCAACAATGGTTAAAAAATAGCGATGGCCATGTATAGAAGCAAGGTTATAAGGGCCCCATATGTCAACATGCAATAAGGAAAAACTCTTATTAGAATGTGAACTGCTAACAGGAAAAGGAAGGCGCCTTTGTTTGCCCATATGACAGGAATCACAATGATCAAAGGACTTATTGGAAACAACATATGGATATGTTTGTTGAATACATTTGAAAACAGAATCAGAAAGATGGCCTAACCTATAATGCCACAAATCAAAACTGGAATTGAATGGAGTATTCTCTGAAGATGCCACAGAAGAAGCTAGACAGTAGGCAAATTGTTGGTGAGAGAGAAAATATAAACCATCCTTTGCTTTAGCTAAACCAATCATCCTCCATTGGCGCTGATCCATTAGGAAGCAAAAATTGTTCTGAAATATAGCACAACAAGGGAAGGAGTGAGTGAGTTTAGAAATTGAGATGATATGAAAATGAAAATGAGGAAGGTATAGGACATTATGAAGAACTAATGAGGCAGAAACGTTAACTGAACCAGAACGATCAGCAATGACAGAAGTACCATTAGGCAAATTAACAACAATAGGTGATATAGAATTAAGAGAAGTAAAGAAAGATATATCAGAACAAATATGGTCGGTGGCACCAGTATCTAGAATCCAGAAATTTGCAATGGAAAACGAAACTTTGTTACCTGATGCAACATTGTTAATAACGTGATTAGGAGAAGGAGAAATGTCCTTTTGTACCAATTGTAATAGGTGCTGGTATTGCTCAACTGTGAAACCAAGGTGTGGAGCGTTGCTATTGGACTGTGAATTCGGCACTAAAACAGAAGGAACTTGGTTCTCTTTGCCTTCTGCTTGCTAAGAAACATTATTAACAGAAGCTGTGTTGTTTCGAAACTTGAAACCAGGTGGATAACCGTGCTTTTTATAGCAAGTGTCAACAGTATGTCGTGGCTTACCACAATAAGTGCAATGCTTACTGTTTCGGTCAGAACTCTGAAACTTAGATGACTGATTAGTTTTAGCAAGTAGGACTGTAGAATCAGCAATAGGTTGTGTAAATCCCATTTCCCTTTCTTGTTGCAAAACAAGTGAAAAAACACGATTTATAGGAGGCAAAGGATCAAGAATCATAATCTGTGATTTCACAATGGAATACCGATCATTAAGGCCTTTTAAAAAACGAATTACGTAATCTTGCTGTTGATATTGATGAATTTTATCAAAGGCACCACAAATACATCTAATGTCACAACCACATACAGGAGGAGGACGAAGATTGATTAATTCATCCCAGAGAGTCTTGAGTTTAGTATAGTACTCACTGATTGTAAGATCTCCTTGTTTGAGAGAGTGTAACTCATCTTGTAGATCGGCGATTCTGAAAATATCACTCTGAGAAAAACAACTCCGAAGATCTTCCCAGATGTCAGTAGCCCTATCAATCCAAAGGATACTCTGAGCTATTGTGGGCGAAATTGATCGCGTAATCCATGCTACCACCATCGTATTACAACATTCCCACACCGAATACAGGGGATCGGTCTTCGGAGGAGACGAAATCGTGCCGTCAACGAAATGGAACTTGTTCTTCGACTGCAACGCCATCTTCATCGCTCTGGACCAAGAATGATAATTTGATCCAGTCAAGATCGGCGAAACGAGCACGAGCGAAGGATTCTCGTTAGGATGAACATAGAAAGGGCTCGATGGATTCTGAGTTGCATCTGAGAAGGAAGACGAAGAAGAATCAAGGCTCGCCATAATCGAAACTCGAATTAGCAATCAGATGTGAATTTCTCTGATACCATAACACAGAAGCTACAAATCAAGCTTCTGAATACAGAAATGACCGAAGAACACGAGGAAGAAGAAGAGAGGAAAAAGAGAGAAAGAAAGAGAATGAGAAATCGAAACTGGGAAAAAAATGATTCAGTTGTATATTATTTCTGTACATGTGTCTAATATATACACGCAAGTAAATACATAAAGAAAGCACAGCTGGCATTTGCTAATTAGCTGTCATAACAACTAAACCAATTAAGTTATAACAAAAACTAACTAAAACTAGTTACAATAGTTACAAGTTTATCACCTTTTTCTTATTTCTTATCTGTTTTGTCTCGCTTTCAGGTGAAAACCTACTGGTTGAATTCAGATGGCGCTGATGTGGTTTTTCATATGATAGATCACTTCCTTCTTTAGTAGTTCTTGACAAGTTTGCTGTCAATAATCTGTGATCTGAAAATTGGGTGGATGTATTTAATTAGTTTCACCCCCTCCATTTTCGTAAGTTGAGGACAGAGGTGCAAGCCTTAAAGAATTCGTTCTGTTCTGGTGAAATTGTGCAAGTAGCCTGTTTTTTTAATTCTTTGAAATATATTTATGTGTTTGCAATATTCATATTTTCCTTTGCCCTGTAAGGGGGACTGTTATTGGTTGGCTCAAAGATCAATTACGGATATGGTGGCTTCTTGATTTGAATGTCATTTCGCAGAAATTGTCAAAGGTTTTGATTTAAGGAGGTTATAAACAATAGGGAAAAAGATAAAATAAAAAATATCACTTGAATTTCAAAATCCTAAATTGGTTCGGTTGATAATAAGAGTAATGGAATCGACAAAAAGAGTATGGTAATTGACAAATCAAGTTTTTGAGAAATCATTAATTTAGGATTTTGAAGTTCAAGTGGTATTTATTTGTTTTTTTTTTCCTAAACAAAATTCAAGGGGAAAAAATGACATTTTAGGGTATTGCAAGAAACATTAATGACAGTTAAGGATCTTGAAATATTGAAATACCGAAAAATGATGGTAGTATTTGATAGGAATTAAAAAAAAAAATTAGGTGAATTTTTTCAACACTAATCTTTTATATTTTTAGTGTACAAAACACATGCATTTTTAGTACTCAATTTTTCAATGTCTTCAGTAGTCATCTTTCATTTTAGTTACTGAAAAAGAATCAAAGATAAATGTTTAAAACATGGAATATTACAGAGATTAGTATTGAAAACATTTAAGATGATTATTCAAAAAAAATAAAAAAATTGATTATTAAAAATGCTGAAGATGATAATGGAAATGTGAAAGATGAATACTGAAGAAAAGGAAAACGAATGCTAAAAATTCCAACAAAAAATCATGGTCCTCTTTTAGAATTTCAAAATTTTAATATATTTAATTGTTATTAATGATTTTAGAGAGTCCTTAAATGTCGTTGCCCAAAAATTCAATATCATGCATACTTAAATTTGGTGCATTTAATGCATATGAGGATATTAAATTTAAGTACATTTTGTGATGGATTGAAGTCCATACACTGGGAATAGAATCAATTCCATCTTGATTGTTGATATTATTAAAACAAGAAATTAGGATTTCATCGTAGTCCCCATATTAGTAAACAAGGATTGACTCCAAATGATATATGAAGCTTTTCTATTTATTCTCCACTCATTCTAGAACTATGTATAAAGAATAGGTGAACTAATAACAGTTAGATCGAGTGGAAGAAACTCGATTCTTCTTAAATAAAATTGAGAATTTAAATATTTCAAATTGAAAAATTATGCTAGGAAAGTTATATCATAGAATAGTTGAAAGAACAGGGTGATAAGTGACAGTTAAAGGGTAAAAAACTTAAGCTCCAAGCTTCTAATTGACCAGGTGGGGATCACAAATCTCTTCCTCTTGGTGTGGTTGGCCAATGACACTATTTCGAGAAGTAGAGAATTAACACTACTAGTTGTGGAACGACCATTCCAGTTTCAATAGATTCCATATTAAGGACATGAGGAAGTATTACACTTTGAAATGAGAAATTTCTATGGTTGTTGTATTCTTTCTGTCCTCCCTAGCACTTTTTTTTATTGTCGTTTATATAAGCAGAATAGTATATGATGAGGATTATGTGACATTTCATGTGATACATTGCCTTATTTATTTTTGTCCGGAATATTTATTAAAATATTACTCTGCTGTTTTCATAATCAACTAACGTAAAAGTTAATGTTATGAGCTAGTGGCCAAATTTTTGGCCGCACATACAGGTAGCTTCTCATGGCTCACTCAGCATTTGTTGCCTTTTCTTCTTTAACACTGGTAGTAGTCCGTGCTTCAGGTATCTTTTTTTTCTTCATTAGCTCATTCCTTTTCATGTGACAAAGGTATGTCCAACTTTAGTGTATCAAAAAAGAAAAAAAGGTGTGCAACTTTTCAATACCGACAAGAATTTCAACGAGAATTTGCTCTTTTCTTAACAAAGGTGTGTAATTTTGTGTCTTATTTAAAGTATTTAGAACCTTTCATTCTTTAAAATTGAGACTCAGTAGATAAAAAAGACCCATTTCTTCTATTTACATCTACCATCTGTCAAAATAAATTATATTTCATCACTTTTAGGATTGCAGAGGATCAATATTATTCATCATTCCAACTTACAATTATTGCTGCAAATTTCCATTTCACATTGAGATAAATGAAAGATATGGACAATTTGATGAACTATAAGTGATAAGTTTGTATCTGTCAATATGTTTGCGATGAATGAAAAACCAAAAAAAAAAAAGGAGAAAAGAATTCTTGGCTTGAACTTGAACTTGAACTTATCAGAATTGTTTTGGACTTTTGGTTTATCAACAAAAGCCTGTCCCACGCTTATTCACACTAGAAGAAGGATGAAGACAAAGACACTGGTAAATCCAATCTTCAAGCAGATAGTTTACTAAAAAGCAGATATATGATCATGAATGCCTTTATTATCTTCCTGGTTCGACTCTTCAGAGCTGAAATAGTTAATTTCAAGTTAGCAAATAGTTTCAATGAACATAATGACTTATTTGGTTTCACTATAAGTAAGTGTTTTTAAACTTTATGAGACAAAACATCTTCATATGTGTAAGCGCAAAATCACTTATTAGTTGATCCAAACAAGTAGGGATAGGCTCATAATTGCCGGCCAGCATCTTGGTTATTCTTTTCCGTGATGCATTCTTCGATAGACTCATGGGATTGCGATAATTCAACAGATTTTTCTGTCAGTAGATTGGATAGACTTTGACAAAACTGGTCATCAAAATAAAGCAACTTAGTAAGTCAAACAAAAAGAAAAAGAAAAAACCAATGAACTTGCATAACCAGTAAAGAGGGAATGCCATTTTACTTGATTGTAGATTATTAAATCTCCTGCAGATTTTGATATTTCAACAAAACAGTGATCTGGAGCAACTTCAATCACCTGGAAGTTAATAACTTTTTAGTAATAAAAGAGACAAATACAAAATAGATCATAGTATGGAACAATAAATTACCTTAGCTGATAGGTCATAATATGATCTGGAACATCTAGTCATGGTTCGTTTGGGTTGCATTTTTAACTGATAATAAGGGAAAATCCATTAGTTTCTATCCTCAAGAAAAGCTACACAATGTAGATTCAGTAAGAAATCTACTTAGCCTGGTTTTTTACCATGAAGTTGTTCTTTTTTTCTATTGACAGCTTCACATCTGTTGCTGCAGTTTCTATTTTCTCTATGGTTTCATCAATGTTGTTCTTGGATCCTATTCTTGTTATCTGTTTGTGATTCTAAGCAAAGAAACAACACCCAACACTGATATTAATGATTGAATCATGAAACATATAGAGATCACTTCAAGATGATACTTTTGAATTTTTAGATTTACCTGTTCTTCAAAAAGACCAGATAGATCAAGGTCTTGAGACATGGCTATAAGTTGGAAAGCATTAATGAAACTTGAGGACTTGGGGATTGTCGCCTCTAAGATATTCTCCTGAAAAAAACAATGTCAGGTAATTTTTTGGGTTTCCTTTTTAGTTTGTTATGCTATTTTGTTGATAAATTACCTCAGCTGAACCAAAAGCTGCATTAACATCATCAATGTGAATGTTCTGATCACACTCAGATTCACAAGCAGGAACATAATCTGTTTGAAACCATTCATCTTCCATGATCTCTGGTATAGTTATTCTCTGAATGAAAGTCGAAAAAAGCATGTTGTTACCACCAAGTAAGTCACATTTTGCAGGACATAGTTCATCGTTTTTAAAAAAGTTTCTACCTTTGTAACTCGTGGTTCGAGTATTTTGGCAATTAGTTTCCTTTGACTCGCTGTAAACCCAGGTGGACACATGTACTCTGCTCTACATATCTGCAGAATTGAAATTTTTTACAAGAGATTGTAAATTGTCTGCTGAGTTTTTCTATTAAGTTTTACTTCTGTATTTTTTATAGTACCTATAAGAGTGTGTGTACGTATATATATACCTTCTTATACAAGTTCATCAAGTTGTGGTCATCAAAAGGAAGACGGCCTGCAAGTAATTCAAAAAGGATCACCCCACATGACCAAACATCAGCAGCTGCTCCATCGTAGCCCTTGTTCCATAGAAGCTGATCATGAACGTAAGTTACAGGATTAATGTCATATATAATATAATCATTAGCTTTATTCCCAGAAAGCTAATTTGATTTGTTCAAGAAAATTTGAAATTTACCTCAGGTGCCACATAGCTTGGGGAACCACATGCAGTTGTTAGAACATTATCAGGCTGTGAATATGTATTGAAATTTGAATCAGAAAACAAGTTATCAGTGATTTGGGATGATAAATTTTTGGAAAAATCACTGAAGTACCGAGGAAAGAATGTGATCACCAAAAAATTCCAATAACAAGCAGCATGAACCTGTTGGCCCTTTTCTATACTAGAACTTGTCATTATTGCATGTTTCTCACTTCTTGTGATACTTTTTGGTGATTATATTCCTTCCTTGGGATCTCATAGTAATTATTCCTAAATTTTTCAGCATATAGACACTACCTTTCTCAGTGCGCTTAGTCCAAAATCAGACAGCTTCAGATTCCCTTGGCTGTCGAGAAGCAAGTTTGCTGGCTGTTATTTAAATACACGCCATAGATCCAAGTTACTGATTTGTTGAAATTTCCTTTCAAATAGGCAAAAAAGACAGAATTTGATTCAACTGACCTTGAGATCTCTATGGTAAACTCCTTTGTTATGGCAGTAATCTACAGCATCAACAAGTTGCTGGAAAAGTTTCCTTGCTTCATTTTCATTCAAATTTATGGCATAAGACTGAAATTGATCATTATGGACAGAGATTAGAATATTGAATCAGCACACAACAAAACAGTACTTAATTAGTTTGAACAAGTTATAATATTCATCAATCCTCACCAGCTTGTCTGATAATTGTCCTCCTGATGCATAATCCATCACAATATATATCTTCGTCTTCGTGCCAAGAACCTGTTTTCAGATCGTTTCAATGCTAAAACAGGATTCACAACTCACAAGGGTACTGTTAGGAGTCCCACATTGTGAAGCCTCACAAATGAAAGGCTTCCTGATGTGGGAATCATAACAGGTACCCATTTCCACATCTCAAACTATACATTCATATATACATACCTCATGGATTTTTACAATATTGGGATGGTTCAGGAGCTTCATTGTTCTTATCTCTCTTTGGACCTGAAACATGTAACTCAGTAGTATGAATATGCAGAGAAACGTTTATGGTAAACCAACCAATATTAGTGACTAGTTTCTCAATTGAAGGGAAAAAAAAGAGGAAGACAAAGGATGATATGAAGGTTGCCTGATACTTGAGATGGCTCTCCATGACCATATTCTTATCAAGGATCTTGATTGCCACATGTTGACCATTGATGCTGTTAACAGCAAGCTTAACCTTAGCGAATGTCCCTTCGCCAATCGTCCGACCAAGTTTATATTTTCCAATACTGCTTGCAAACCCCATTTAACTGGTAATGTTCAGTATCAAATTAGCTTGCTTGCTTGCTGCCACAGACAAGGTAATGGATATGTTCCTTCAATGGTTGACCCTCTTGAATGATCGTTGTTTGTTCTTAAACTTTGTCTCTGTGTCGAACTATGTGGTGAGGATCTGATCTGATGATGAGTCCCATTTAACTGGAGACGGTGATGAGAGAACACTTCAAAGTTTTTTGTTGGTGGTGACTTCCATGGGGGCTGCTTGGCTCAAAATGCAGAAACAGATTGTGTGTGAGTGGTGTTGGAAATTTCCAAGAGTGAATGTTTTCCCTGTAATCCAAATCTTTCGCAATCATGAAGAAACGGTAACCTTTAAAAAAAAATAAAAATAAAAATAAATAAAATAAATAAAATAAAATAAAATAAAATCTTAGGCTGTATGAGAGGGTAGTTGCATTAACAGGAGAAAATTCAATATCTTTCAGATGACTCAACCACCCTCAAGTGTAACCAATAGCATATTATACGGACAAAGCGACAGGCCGTAAAAAAGATAATTGGATTAGGAGGATGAAAATCTATATACTCCCTCCGGTCCTAATTATAAAATAAAGTTAATTTTTTTAGAGAAATTAAGGAAGTTAATTGAGTATTTAGAGTATTTTTATTTTTATTTTTTTCTTCAAACTAATTAGTTTGACTAATAAATTAATATATGATCTAAGGATATATAATATATGATATAATTAAGTAACTTATTTAACTTCCTTAATTTCTCCAAACAAAGTCAATTTTATCTTATAATTAGGACCGGAGGTAGTAATTAACAAAGTTTAGTCTTGTGAATAATTCAAAGAAAAAAGGGTACATTCGGAAAATGAATATAGATACAATACGGTAGATACGTCAATAAGGAAAAAAATTGTTGAATGATGGATCCATACATGAGATGTGGGGTTCTTAGGAACAACGTAGGATGTCTTTTATCCCAACTAAACTTTTACCCACCGAGATTAGAATAAAAATCAAGTAATGTAATATGATTTATGTTTAAATTATTTTATAATAAAAATTTTTTTACAAAAACTTATTTAAATAACATATTGAAAAAGTCAATTTTCAAAAGGTAAGTATAAGAAAAAGACGGAAACCAGGAAAAAAAAAAAAGTTGATTCAGCTTTAAAAGTGATATTTGAGCAAAAAAATCAGTTACTTTTAAAATTATATCAAACATCATTTTAAATCTAAATTGGTTTTATAAGTTGAAAATGTCACACTCGTAGTCCCATGCATAAAATGCATTATATTCTATATTAATGTTGCAGAAAAGATGAAGTCACATGCCTATCGTTAACAAAAATTTGGTCAAGTTAAAAAAGATAAAGAGTTTGAATTTTGTGAATTAAAAAAAAAAAGGTAATGTTTGAGTTGTCATTCAAAAAGTACATTCGCGTAAATTAAGACAAAACTCTTCTTATAAACTTATTTCGTATATCATAAATCACGTTAAAAAAACAGTTTCTCTCGCTAGTCTAAACAAACACTAAAGGCTTATTTGAGAAAGCGGTGAAAAATCACGTTCAGGTAAGTCAAGATAAAACTTCTATCATTAACTTACCTTATATACCATAAATTTTGTTGGAAAAAGAACTTATACCACTAATACAAACAGACACCTAGTTAAAGTTATGTGGGGGTGTAAACGTGGGTGGACAGGAAGGTGAGGGACGGGGGTGGTTGGTGGAACGTGGTTTTTGAAAGGAAGGTAAGCGTTGAAAAGCGCGTCGGTGTTTCAAATATTTATTTGAAGGGCCTTTTTGTTAGGTTTCATATTATTCATATGTGTGTTTCGATTTTGTAGTCCATACTCCATCTCATGTATCTGACTGTAACCACCTCATTAGAACGAACAACTGGTCATAAGTCATTAGATTTATTTGAAAATGAAGAAATTTCCAAATTTATATGTATTTAATACTGTGAATTACATTTAGAAAGTGATAGAAGTTGTCATTAATGTGATTTTAAGTAAGGACAATTTTTTTTTAAAAAAAATGTAATTGATAGCCTACTTGATAACTTATAACCAGGAATATGTAACTTTTCTAAAAGGCGCCTTATAACAAAGACGTGGGAGTATAAGGTCTTTATAATCATAGAATTTTAAAAAATAATTAAAATTGTTATTTGTACCAAGGAACAAAAAACCGGACAGGTCAATGAACCGGTCACAGAACAGATTCAAGGGTTAATGGTTCAACCAGAGTCGAACCGGTGATCAAACCGGTGGTCGAACCGGTCATATTAAAATATTACAATTTATTAGTATCAATATATATTAATATATTCTTAAACTTATATAGATAAAATCAATTGATTATATTAGATTTGATTACTTAAATCATATACAATTAATTGACTAAAATATTATATATTATATGTATATAATATATAATTTTTTTTTATTTTTATTTTTAAAATTTTTGTAGCCTTGAAATTAAAAATTTGTTCTTATAATTTAGTAAAATATTATAGATTGTATGTATATCGGTCTAAATCTATGGTTTTCTTTCTTTTTCAGCTTTTTTTTTGAACCGGATATCTCATTTTTCAAAAAAAAAAAAAAGAGCAAACTGGTTGAACTAGTGACCCACCGGTTTTGACCAGTTTGACCGGTTTTGGACCGGTTCGACCCTCCCCCCTCTAAAACAGCAAATCGGACCAGACTGAAGACCAGTTCACCATTTTTCCGATCGGACCAGCCGGTCTGGTCTGTTTTTTCACACCATGATTTGTACTTAAAACTGTATGTGGAGAATGTGTGACACTTTTCATAAGTGCACAAACTCTTTAATGATTAGAACTTAATTTGCAGAGATAAAAATGCCCCAAATCAAAACTTTTGAATAGATCTCTCATATTTAGAATAGAAGGAACTTCTCCTTATCATTGACTCCTTAAAATTGTTATATTTATATATCTTTATTTTGATGATTAATTTAATTTATTTATGTTTTATACATACCATTTGAGCCTCTATTATAAGCCCATTTTAAATAATTCTCACATAATTAAAAAAAATAACAATTTACTCATTAAATATGCCTTAAATTGATAAATAATATTTTCTAAATTTATCATTATTAAAAAAAATTCTTTCTTTTTCTATATTTACAAATCAATCTTGTAATATCCCGAATTTTATTTTTCTAAGCTTAGGAGGTTTGTTAAAACCAAATTTAAGTGTAATTCTACTTAAGAATCTAGTCATATATAGAAATTTAAAGTAGAAATTGACATCAAGCACCTCCTTAAATCTTGATTTAATTAAAAAGCTGTGAGTTTAACCCCTCCTTACATATAATTGATACGTGAGTCCTTTGGCAAATGATGACAAAAAATTAAGAAGTCTTATTTTTTTTTTAAAAAAAAATGATTGTTGAAATGGTCATCAATAACAACGTGTAATTCATATGCCCGGCCCCACTTAATAAATAAGACTGGTTGTTGTTGTTGTGAAGTTTAAATTTTTATATTTTCAGACAAAATTTACACTTAAATCATTTAATTTTGGAGTGTTTTGAAATCTAGCTTTTAGAAGATGAAGAGGAATATTCTAAAATATAATAATTTTTATAAAGTTTTGCGTTTCAATTTATAAGAATTTACACAAATGAAAAAATTCTAAGAAATACTGTACTAATATTAAAATTCTAAATTAGTTTTATTTACTACTACTAAATGACAACACACCTTTAGTAGAAATCCGAATATAAGATTTTCTAATTCTAAAGATAGTTAATTAAAATTTTTCCTTTAAATTTCAACCAAAAAAATTCCCTTTACATAATTCAAAATGCAATCAATATTTTTTTTCAATTAAAATAAGCATATAGGATCAAAATTACTTGATTTCTATTAGAAATGTAATCAATGATTGGTGGCAAATATTGATAGTATTAAGAGAATTGAAATCTTAACTATTTAATTATTATTTTTGTGGGAATGCGTTAGAGGAAAATATTATTTTAAAAAGGTGTAATGACTTTTTTTTTTCCGAATGCGTAAGTAGGGTCAACGACCGACCGGTGACAGTTGACTAGTTGAGTATGAATTATGAAATGGTAATATGATGGCATATCGACATTTTTGTTTTCAAAACTTATATGCCTTTTGGTAATATCTCATGTTCCACGTGGTTATTACTTTGTTTTACATGCACCGGCTTGTTCAGTCCTTTCTAGATTGCAGCTCCCCAGGGAGTCCTTTTTTTCAACAAAAAAAAAAAAAAATCCCTTCACCAATAATAAAGTATGAGTATCAAATTTGGATAAATTTTAGGGAAAATCCCACAAAAAGAACTTTTAAATTAATAAAAGGCGTAGAGGTGTTCCGAAATTCCATATTTCCACAAAAGTGTGAGTGTCTGAACTGGGATATTGAATTTGAGACAAAATGACGTGCGTAACCCTAGGAGTTTTTAAATTGAAAAATGTTGAGGGAGCCGTGATAAGAAAGGCGAAATTGTGTGAAAACGCCGTCGGGACTCTTCATCTTCTTCTGGCTTTGTCAGTGCCGTTGGTCAACCCTGGTTCTGTGGCGTTGAGAGAGGATAGTGGCAACGACACTGTGGGGCAAATTTGGGGTGGATTTAAGGAGGAGTGAAGGCGAGGAGAGGTTGTGGTGAAAGGCATTGGATAGTTGCAAAGGTATCGGTGTTCGGATGCGAATTTGAGCTTTGGTTGAAGTTCGGTAAGTGGTTGTGTTAAACAATGTATTTCATTTTAACTTCCCCAGCTGATTAGAATGGCGGTTCAATGTGCATGGGTTAAAATAAGTTTGGGAAATGTGGATAAAATGTAACGGTGACAAAACCTATGAACTCTATTGTGAGAATATGCATGGGTTAAGATAAATTTGGGAAATGTGGATAAAACGTAATGAGAAAGGTTGTAAAATAAGTTGTGAAATTTTGTTGTTAAGTGAGGAAGTTTGAATTACAACTTTTGAAATTTCTAAACCGTTAAAACAACATATGAATGCGTCAATTGGTGAAGTTGTGAGACGGTGTTGAGATGTAGGAAATTATGATTTTATTGTTGTGAGAATGTTATACATACAATTGCGAATGGCTTCAGTGAAGTTGTGAAACAAAACCTATGAAAACCCAAGGATAACCTGCGAAAATCGAATGTTATAGGATGCAGAACTCGAGTTTTCCATTCACAACTCGAGTTCATATCATCACTAGAGGGTAACCGGTGAGTGATTAGCTTATAGGATGCAGAACTCGAGTTATGAATTGATAACTCGAGTTTACCAACATAGTCTTACATTTTCACGGCATCCCGTTAGACTTTCACAACTCGAGTTTTCCATTCACAACTCGAGTTCTCCATTCACAACTCGAGTTCATATCGTCACTAGAGAGTAACCGGCAAGTGATTAGCTTATAGGATGCAGAACTCGAGTTATGAATTGATAACTCGAGTTTACCAACACAGTCTTACATTTTCACGGCATCCCGTTAGACTTTCACAACTCAAGTTTGCCATTCACAACTCGAATTCATATCGTCACTGGAGGATAACCGGTGAGTGATTAGCTTATAGGATGCAGAACTCAAGTTATGAATTGATAACTCGAGTTTACCAACACAGTCTTATATTTTCACAACATTCTATTAGACTTTAACAACTGGAATTTGCCATTTTCACAACATTGCAGAGTAATCATCCCACTTCTGGAGATAAGACCATATTGAATAATTCAATTTTCTTCGTAAAACAATTACTGAATAGAAAATTTACCAACCTTCCCATGTAAATATGTATGCATAATTTTAACTACCACAATCAACAAAATCTGAATTATAACGTTTATTATTTTGGCAACCAAAGATTATCCAGGGTGAAGGAGCAACAACATCAGATGTCATAGGATTCAAATTTGTAGAAGAAAAAAGAGTCTAGTCTAAAGAATTTGAGTGCCTTTTCCTGTTAAAACCACTTAATCTGTAAGCATAGAAACACCAATAGTATTAAGGGTTATGCAATACAAATATCAAGATAACATCACAAGTAAATAATAATTCAAAGTTTTTCGATTCAGACATCTTGAAAATTCATTGCAATACAAATGTTTTTTATGTTGCATGAAAAATTCAGTTACTTTACTTAAATGACTGTCATCTCCTCTTAGAGCAAGCTACAGGAATATCACCAAGATCAGGAGCATGCTGCATAGATTCATAGCAAAAGTTTCTAAAGAGTAAATATAAAGAATACCTGATTTAGCATTAATATAGTTAGGGCGGTTTGCTCCTAACTATAACATTCACATTACTTGATTTAGCATTGAAATTTAAAAAAAAAAAAAATTAGCCTAATAGTGATCTCACCTTTAATTGATCACAATGATTTGAAGTATTGTAAAGAGTAAATATAAAGAATACCTACAATTTGTGCAAGGAATTCCTATTAAGCATATTTCATTGGTGCATATTGATTGGAACAGAAAGTTGAGACAAATATTAACATTAAACCACAAAGAAATTGTGCTTATACTTTTCTGTTAATGATTTCCCTCCCATTGTCTGTGACTCATATGCAAGAATCTACAACAACACTTCTAAGAGGATCATAACAAACAGTTAAAGAATGTTTCACTTCGTCAACCTTGATCAAATAGAACAAAAACTTAATTATAACACCTCATATAAAAGGTCGATATCCAAATTAGTAATTTACTCCTTCATTTTCAAACATGGGTAATCAAGTATTTTTATTAAAGTCAAAATTTTCAGTTTATACATGAAAAGTAGCTGACTGGTTTCATGAGGAGAATATCATGTAACTACTCTCTGGAAAAAAAACCTCTTATACAAACACAATAAGCAAAACTCAACTTTTGCAAGATGTTTGCTTTTACTCTGCCATTGTTAGACATCATCTTAGAAGATATATTGATATGCAGGCTCCCAAAGTAGGTTCAAAACTTTAGGAGTTTGAAATGCAATTATCTTAATCTAATCATCTAGAGTTATTGCAAACAGATGCATGTACAGGCATGAGCGTATAGCATTGGCGCCCAAGGTTTTACGAACCGATTGCCTTGTTTTCCTCTGAATCGATTAACAGACTAACCAAAAGTGAAAATCTTAAAAACCAATTCAATATATCTTGCATGCACTTCTAAATAAACTAAAACAAAATAATCCAATCACTCAGCCGTGTGAGTGCGCTTGCGCATTCTCTTCTAGCCAATTAGTCAACTCATAACAATTAATGTCTAACAAGAAACAACAGCTACCAGTCGAACAATATAATCCTGATGGAAAAGAAATGATAACCTTTGCTAACAAAGAATAGCAAAGAAAGTTGGTTCAGCTTTATTATGATAACCTTTACTTATTTTGTAGGATCCTCTGTATATGCGCTAAAAAACAAGGATAAACAGAGGATGACAGTGATAACTTATGAGACAGAACAGACAACAACGGACTAATAGTAAGTTTCTCTTCAGTTAACTCGAGGGTTATAGAAATCAGAGGTCGAGTAGAGTCAACAGAAATGTTTGGGGATTGAGGGATTTAAAGCGTGGAGGGCTGTTTAACTCGAGTTATAATCAATCCACTCGAGTCCTTCTTCCCCTTTTTGTTCCTAACTTTCCAGTTACCCTCTAATGATGATCTTCACTTGAGTTTTAATTGGTAAACTCGAGTCTAACCATGGATTGACAGCACCACCTAACTGGAGTGTGTTATTTACAACTCGAGTTCTGTGTATATTGATAGGATAACTCTCTGATTACCCTCCAGTGATGGGAAAACCTAGAGTTTCTAATGGGCCAACTCGAGTCCACATGCGGATTGAACACAGGAATGCACTGGAGTGAGTTTTGTACAACTCGAGTTTGGTTCTACTAGACACCATCACTCTTCGGTTACCCTACAGTGATCAGGATAGCTCTAGTTTTTAGATTAGAAACTCGAGTCCGTACGTGGATTCATAACACTGCCTCACTGTCGTCTGTTCTTTACAACTCGAGTTCAATGCAGCTTGAAACACTTACTATCTGGTTACCCTCCAGTGATGTTTATAACTCGAGTGATATATGGGCAAACTCGAGTTGTCATGCAGAAGTAATACAAGTACGCACTGGAGTTAGCTTCTGAACACCTCGAGTTTGATGCGACTTCACACCATCATTCTGCGGTTACCCTCCAGTACTAAGCAAAACTCGAGTATAAATTTCATCAAACTCGAGTTTAATGTGTGCTTTAACAAGATCTTGTTTCTACCTCATTAGATTAGATTGTTATCATATTCATAACAAGATCATACCTTTTCCTCAGCAGAGAAAGTTTGAATAAATACTCGGTAGCATCAACAACTATAGCCCTGCTTTTCCCATTGCGATCCAAACAGAAGATTGTATTTCCAGAAATCTTTGAAATATAAACTGGGACATCAAGTGTTTTTATTAGCCATTATCTCCATTTGGAAGACAATATTTGATGTGATTTAAAGTTGTGTAAATAAAAACACCATTGTCATCCCAGCCTCTACTTTTTACACGGATTGTCTCATGCAGGGTACATTGATGCACAAGCTTGTTGCTAGCGATGACAATGCCATGTTTGCTGAGCAAGGCAACACGTTCCATATCATTAGACCAAACAACATACTTCACAAAGGGTATCTGAATATCACCAAGAACTATCCTTTGCTGAAGATCAAATATAACCACCTCATTAATCTCGAGTATAATGTGTACTTACATTGGGTTACATGAACACAAATCTTTTTGGTAGCATAGCTGCTGTGGTCAAGTATGTTTTAGAAGGTCATGATAGCAGAGTCAAGTGGGTTGCATTCTCATACCATTTTACAACATTCCCATCACAACCACAACAATTGGAAAAATCTATCTCCCCACAATTAAATAAGGTCTCACAACTTATGGAGAATCATTCACAAGTTCTGCATAAGGATTCACAAGTTCTTCTATGAATTTCACAATTTCCTCACCTAAATTGACCTCTACACATATTTACCAACTTTTCATTAGGTTTTCACAAACTCCGATAATGTTTTCACAGGATAACATTCGATTTTCTCAGGTTATCTTTGGGTTTTCATAGGTTTTGTTTCACAACTTCACTGAAGTCATTCACAATTGTATGTATAACATTCTCACAACAATAAAATCACAATTTCCTACATCTCAACACCGTGTCACAACTTCACCAATTGACGATAATGGTTTTGCTTCAGCTCGACCACGCGGGGGAAGAACATTGTCGACTCAATAAAATACATACCTCACTCCTGTTTGTCTCGCCTCACACTTACGTTCCCGCGCGCTGACGCTCACCCTGTATCGCATCACCTTCTTTTGTTATCAACAACTTCTTTTCTTTCATCAGAGGGCTAAATCTGTCATTTTACATTCAATTCTAGTATTTCAGTTCAGGCACTTGCATTGATCTGGGATATTAAATTTCGGAACACCTCTGCGTCTTTTATTAATTTAAAAGTTCTTTTTGAGGGATTTTCCCTAAATTTTAGGTAAGCAACCTAATTACTGCCTTTTTTTCCCAAAATAATTACAGCTTTTTTTCCCAACATAATTACAGCTTTTTTTAACCTAATTACTAATACCTCATGTACTTAATTCAAGAACTGTTGCAGATAACTAATTTCATAAATGAGTATTGATTTTTCTAAAATATTCCCTCTGGTCCTTAATATAAGACATGTATATTTACCTAATTTGATTATATTAAGAAAATGATTTAAGTTAATTAATATAACATGTGTTTTCTAAAACACTCTAATAATTTTTCTTAATTCTCTCGTTCCCTCCTCTTCTTGATTATTGTTGAGAGAGTATTAAATTAAGAAATGATTGAAAAATATGAAAAAGGCTAAACTACATACAACTCCCATGAACTTTAACCAAGTTGCATATAACCTAGTTAAACTTCAAAAGTTTAAAATGGACACCCTAAACTTTTTCAAACTTTATTTATTAACCCCCTAACTGTAAAATGGCGGTCAAACTTAACACAAAAGGCCACCTCAGACCAGTGAAGAAGAACACATAGACATATGACATAGCTTAAGGTGAGCATAAAGAAGAAATTTAAAAAGCAAAAAAGTGAGCAGATTTGAAGGAAGAAGATGACGGAAATGAGATGAATAGGGATGCCTTTCGAATAGCCAACGATCAAGAGGACCAGCAAGGCTGCAAGAGCTGTAGAGAACTAGGAATTGTTGTAGTAGAATCACAAAATTAGCCTTGAGTCTATATATGGGTTTTTTTAACCATGAGTCTATATATGGGTTTAACGTTAATAAAATATTTATAAAAAAAAAAAAAAAAAAAAGCTACATGTCATAATTTGCTAGGTAGTCTTAATTAATCTGATGCGGAATGTATCCGGTTAGATTTGACGATGATTTTAACAGTAGGGGTTTAATGGTTATAATATGAAAAATGAGGGTGTGATTTTTAATTTTTTGAAGATGAGGGAGGTTATGTGCAACTAAACTAAAGTTGAGGGGAGTTATGTGTATTTTGGTCATATTTAAACTATCAATGCTCAATTATCCCAACAAAATAGGCAAGTTTTATACAAATGATGACATTTTTATTTTTTTATATATTTTTATTCCTTTAATTTTTGCCAACAAAAAAGCTATTTTAATTGATAAATCAAAGTAAAAATCTTAATAAATTTATTAAAATGATAAAAGAAACGACAATGTGTTTAATATTATAAATCAAAATTTTAAGGGAATTAAATTTAAATTTTGAAATGTTATTGGGTTATTTTATAACTAATGAAAATTCAGAGGGTTATCTGCAATTGGTTAAAGTTTAGAAGGTTTTATGAAATTAATAATTTACATAGAATGCCACGTGTCATCTTTTATTTAGACATGACAATTTTTGTTAAAAAATAATCATTAGTTAAGGGCAGAGTGTTAATTATAAAAAATAAAAAATAAAAGCTCAGGGGATTAAATTTAAGTTTTGAAATGTTAAGAGGATTGTATGCAACTAATTGAAAGTATATAGAGGTTTTATATAATTTAACCTATAAAAAATATGTTTTATTTTAGAAGCAAGATTAACTTCCCAAATGACATATATATAAAGATGAGTACCATCTTTAATCATATGACTTAGAACTACTCCTTGATATTCTCCCTTCATGTACGCAATTAATAGAGATACTTTAATTTGAAGTAAAAGTAATGTATATGTGGGACAAATTAAATTTAGATCTTATATTTAGGACCCATATAAATCCTTTATTTAACTCTTATATTTATTATCGGAGCAGTACCATATGTTCTAAAAAAATGACAAAAAATATGAAATATAAACATTTAAACATTGATATTTCCCCACCCATGACAACTAAAACCACAATTTTACTTAAAAGTGATATCAAATCTCTTGTGTCTTATATATGCTGTATTAATACATCCTTGAAAATATAAACTTACGATAAAATCATTTAGTGGGTCCACTAATTTCAAAACAAAAAAGAAATTTAAATATTATGCCACAAAGTCACATCATACCCAACCAAATGTAAACCAGATATATCAAATTTCACTACTGTTCACAAGCCCAAAATATATCCCGTGGGTTACGACACAATTTATTATGTGTGTGTAATATAATAGATTATAGATTAAATATCTGTGAATGTGTGGTGAATTGACTATAGAAGATCAGATCTGAGATTTGGAGGGAAATATACATCTACCCACGTGCTTGCTTTTGAGGGAACTAATTATACATCTACCCACGTGCTTTCTAACTCATAACAACCAAGGAGGGACGAGTTCAACTAAAAAGTATTAAAAGTTAAAGCCCATTTTGTGGGGTTGTGTTTCTCTTATTGTCCCATTTCTCATTTTTTTCTTCTCATAATTTTATATACACTGTTAAATTAAAACAATATATGGTTCAGATTCAATCTTTTATAAAATTATTTTATAAACATAAATAAATAAATTTAAAATTTTAAAATATGATCTATACCATTCATAATTGCAGTCCATAAAAAATAAATAAATTTTAATTTATAAAATATTATAATAATAATTTTATAAAATATTAAATCTAAACCATTCATTCCATAATCTAATGGTGGAGATGAGATGATGAGAAGATGATGAGAAGATAATGAGAAATTGAATAATGAAAGTATCTTCTTCCTACTTTGTGTGTTTGTGTGTGTGTGTGTGCGTGTAGGAGCTTTTTTTAGATAAGAATTAATCCGTTAATTAAGAAACACTCGTAAGATTGAATGATTATGGGTAAGACCAAGGTTCTGAAACCCAGATCGGTCACTAAACTAGTTGGGGTAATAGGTTAAGGGTCAGTGGATTATATCGGAGTTAAATTGAAGCTAACCCGAGGACAAACTGCTGAGAAATTGAAGATTTTAGGGTTATTAATATAAAATTGTAAAGAAAAATTTTAAAATAAGATTTATTTTTAAAAAATACCGAAATAGACTAGTTTATCGGCCTGTTCAGTTTAGGTTTAATAACCTGGGGTACGACATATTCGGTATATGCATATTTGGATGAACAAATTTTAAATGATTTTGTCTTCTACATGGCAAATATTATACTAGAGGATCTTCTGGCAAAAAATAAAAAAATTACTATAAGAGTTTTGTCTAATAAAGTGTAATAAAATAAATTTGAACAAAAATAGAAGCTAAATATCTATCATTAAATCAGACAATGCTTGAATCTATCTCGGTCATATAGTGATATGAAAGAAAAAAAGCAGATGATGAAAAAAGAATCCATCTTATGTGTATGTGTGGAAAGGAGATAAATTTATATCTCTAGCATACAATTATTTGGGATGAGTATAAAGTTATAGGAGAAAAATATAATTTTTTTAAAAAATAAGTTTTGGATCTGATTGTTAAGTTGGCCTCCTTGGTTAGATGATCCCAATTTTCAGCTTTAATCATCTTCTTCTATTTGGAATATATATTCCTTAACTAAAACACATGATGAGATAATTGGATTCATATATAGTTATAGTCTAATCGCAAGCTCCAAGAATTTTTATTTAAGTTAAATTTATCACAAGCATTATATATATTATATAGGCTTTACTTTTTTTTTTTTGGGTAAACTATATAGGCTTGACTTACAGCCACATGAGGTGACAATAACATCTCAATCTATTCCAAATCCCCTCCCTAGAACTGGTAAAACGGGGCGGGCTGGCAGGTTGGGCCCGTCAGCTCGCCAAAATTATCGGGCTCGGGTTGGAGGAAATTCGGCCCGTTTCATAAACGGGATAAACTCGTTTAACCCGCGGGTTAAACGGGTTGGCCTGTTTAACCAATTAAAAAAAAAAATTCGCTGTCACTCTCAGTCTTTCTCACCATGTCTCAGAGTCATATCAGATCTCAGATTCTCAACCCTCACTCCTCACTCACGCTCTCTCATCTCGACCGAACCCTAGCTCTCTCGCCTCTCGCTGGCTCACCCTCTCCGTCTTCGTCTCCCTCTTCGCCGGTGACTGCCTTGCTGGCGGACGGTGGTGCACTGGTACAGTGGTGGCAGCCCATCTTGTCTCTTCGGCTACGGAGTCTCCTCGATGGCAGATTGTAATCCTCCTCGTCTCTCAGTCTGTCTGTCTCGTCTCCCTCTTCGCCTCTTCCTCTTGTGTCCGTCCGGCGACTACCTCCATCTTCCCCGTCCGGCTTGCGACTGTGCAAGGCAGTGAGGTAATTTTTTTATTTTTATTTTGCTATTAGATATGTAATATGTTTCCTATTTCTTCTGAGTGGATTGGCGACGGTAGTTTCGATTTCCCCTTATCTAATACTCCAAATCATCTGTAATGGTTCCAAATTCCAATCAACCTGTCATGGTCTATGTAATCATCTTCGTCTCCCATTTCTTCCTCTTGTGTTTGTCTGGCGTGCGACTGTGCGAGGCAATGAGAGTGTGAGACTCTGTGCGAAAATTATGAATGATGAAATATGTTGATTTTGCCTCTTTTTTAACAAGCTTTCTTCAGGTCATAGAGAATGAGCAGAACCTGACTTGTATGAGCCCACTCCATGCGAAAAATTGTGTGTTTCATGGGGAAGATTTTTTTTAATAAAAAACTCAGTGTTTAATCAGGCTAATGGGCCAGCCCGCCAGCCCAATTAAAACGGGCTCGGGCTGCGAAATTGCAGCCCGTTAGGAGATCGGGCTGAATCAGCCCAACCCGTTGGGTTACTAACCCGTGTCGGGCTCGAGCTGGCCCGAATTCCCAGTGCTACCCCTCCCCCTCAATAATCCAATATTTGTTGTGTAAATGAAAAACTAATTTAATATGTGAAAAGCCCTACTCGGAAACCATTTAAGTCAAACTAACAATACCTATTTTTGTTTAACAAAACTAATGTTCCCGTGAAAATTATATCCAAGTCATTTTATTCATAATTTATCGACAATTATAACTTACTTAATAGACTTGTTGTATCTTGCATGCGCGCATGCACACATATATTAATAGATAAATATAGACTCATTATATAATGTATAAGATCTTAAAAATGAATCATACTATTTTTAATTAGTTTA
This sequence comes from Inga laurina, assembly GCA_963855925.1. Lineage (NCBI taxonomy): Eukaryota > Viridiplantae > Streptophyta > Magnoliopsida > Fabales > Fabaceae > Inga > Inga laurina. The sequence goes on along the minus strand of OY979709.1, from coordinate 47,042,439 downwards.
AATGTACATAAAAAAAAATTAAGATGTTTTATATAAAATCATAATATTTTAAATCAATTAGTGTAAATATTATATTTCATTCTTGCCTTCTTGGTGCAAGAGTAGTGTGAATTTTATTTTTTTTATAGTCGATTAAGCTACGCTCCTCTTTCGCCTTGGGGCCCGCCGTGTCCACATCCCACATGCCACATAAAAGAAATTAAGATAGACATGGTTAGATGGAAGAAGGATATATTAAATTAAGGACAAATATTTGAGTAAATCTAAAAATTAAGGCTCCTTGGCAACAAAAAAAAAAAAATCTAAAAATTAAGGCTAAAATCCACAAAACTCCCCAAAACTTCTGATCAATTTTATATAAGCTAATTAATGTTTTAAAATTTAAATTTAACCTCATTAACATTTAAATTTTGGGCGTTATCATTGGAGCACAAACCTCAAGATTGAGAGTTATTAATTGTTGTTATGTCATCTCAACATCATTCACTAATCTGGAGGAATCTTCTTGTTCATCTCAAAATTAAATGATACTTCTCTAATTTTTATTATTCAGATGTAGCACGAGAAAAGAGAAAATGGTTAAAAGAGGGACAACAACAACAAAAGGAGGGAGATATATCACGAAATAAAGGAGAGGTAGAGAAAAAGGAAACTTAAATATTAATATACCCTTATTCAGTTCATTAAAAGGCTTGCAAATCAAAATATAATTAATTTAAACCTAACCTAAGTTTCAAGTAAAAAAAAATTAAAAAGGAAAATCTATTAAATAGAAATAATCTTCTTATAAATCTAAACTTAATCCAATTTTTTTTTTTTAAAAAAGGAAACTATATTAAACGATCTCTTATTACTTTGACTAGTAGTTGACGGAAGAGTGTATTAATAATTCATCAAATAATGAACACATATGAAATCTTCTAAAACAACCATTATTGACATTTTCAAGTCTGATTATCAGAAAATAATCATACTTAAGTCAAATTCCTTATATCCATTACATCAGGTTATTCAATCACACATAGTCATGTTTTCTATTTTTGAAGTATAAATCCGCATGAAAAAAAAAATGCACACGATGAATATAAGAAACTTGACTTAATAAGTTTTAATTTGTCCATTAAAAAAAATTGGAATGGGGATTGCTTCGCATAAACTTAGAACTAGATTACACGATTTATAACTTCCAAATTATGCAATTTTTAAAAAAATATATCTTGATTGCCTTTTATTAACAATTTTTCTTCTGAGCACTTTTTAATGAATTAGAATATATGATAAGCAAGTTAGTATGGCCAGCTTTATCAATTATAACACCAGAAAGATGTTCGTAGAGGGTGTGATTGAAATTACTTAAGTTGATTCTGAATTGCATAAGATAAAGCTTTTAGAGATAGACAGCCAAGTTGGATTTGATGCCCTAAACCAATTCACTCGTAAATGCGGCTAATCAATGGTTCCTACGTAACGTGACAGGCCGCGGCTAATCAAAACACGAAGCGTCCCATTCTAATTATAGAGCCATCTGTGTGAAAGAGACCCTGTTTTGCAGGTTCATTTGTAAAAGAGGCTTCGCCCATTATACTTCCATGCTCTTGTTTGGCTTTTTTCTTCTTTGGGGTATAATGAAATTTTGGCCAAATCTGTACAGCTCTTTACAATATTGAAATTAATTAATGATTGGCCCTCCTTTTATATATGTTTTCTCTTTGTTCAGAAGTACGTACAAGACATACATTTTTAACTAAATTTTCCTTTAAGAAAACAGTTCACATCATTACAACTATTTATCTTATCTTTAACATAGAAACTACTACATAACTAATTTGAGTATACTCAGGCAGTAAGATAGGTTATTTAATTATAATATATATGATATGAACAATATAAATTGGTTTATAAGTTGGGAAAAATTATTTTAAGAAAACATGACAAATATTAGAAATAAGATAAATTGAAGTTTTATATTTAGAATTAATTAAGACCAACCTGCGTCTATATATGACCAAAGGAGTGTCTATTTTTCATTCATGTTTCCCATATTTAATTAGCTAGGTAACTTCACAAATGAATATAAAAATTTCATTGATTTCACATATTTATATATTGAAACCATTTTTGAAAAAAAATAACGTCATTAATTAATTTTGAAAAACACCAAAATGTCTTATATTTTTAAATATGAAATGTCTTGTAATTTTGAACGGAGCAAGTATATATATTAGTTAAGTGTACGTTTCTAGTTTCACATTGATCTTTCAAACGCAATCACGATCATGTCTTGCAGCTCGTATGCATGCATTTATCAAATAAATTTGAATCGAAGTTGAATTTCTACTCATTGAAATTATATTATACTTAATTAATCGTTAAGGGTTGGGATGAAAGAACATTTATTTATTTCTCTTAATTCAATATCAAATCACATTTTGTATATTGTTATTATTATGAAGGAATATTGTTAATAAATGGTATGTAAGGCTCATGCCTCGCACAGAATCTAAGGTGAAGAATCAACAATTAAAATTGATTATGAAGAGAGCAAGAAGTGACAAAATATTACAATACAATAGGACTATCAAGATGAACAAAACTAAATCTATAACCTTGAAATAGCCAATTAGTTACCAATTAGAGTTTCTACGTTACGACATTGAAAAACAATAAAAAAAAAATATACATATTTGAGTTACAATGTTTGTGTGACTAGAACAATAATGTATAAATAAAAATTTCAGTGCTTGTGAGAATAATATTAACTGTCATAATCAAGGTGGGGAAGAAATAAATTTTTTAAATGAAAAAAATCGACAATGTAAACACAAGACCGTAGTAATCTGCTGTGTCTTAATTCCGGGAAGTAACAGATAGATCTAATAAAGATGTGAAGATATATTAATATATAAAGTAATTGTTGGTTGAGGTGGTAGCAGTTTCATTTATATAAAAAAAAAAGACACAAGTTTAAATCCTAAAAAATAAATTTATTAGGAAAGATGAAAGCTCTTCCATATACTCTCCAAGCCTAAGACAATAAGTATGAAATCGAAAGTGACTCGGAATACCTTTGGTTTCTAAAAAAACAGAAAAGACATAATAAATATGTTTCATGTATGTGTTAAATATAACACGGGAACATGTACATTTATTATAGAAGAAAAACAGAGTGAAAACAAAAAAGTCAACTTTTCAGTAAAATATTAGCTAAAGATATCACACTAGTCTATTATAGCTCAAGAGTCTCAAGCATTGTTGTCAAACTCACGAGTTGACTCTTCGAGTTTACCATTTTTACGTTTCTAACTTATAAAATCGAGTCGAGTCATTGGTAAACTCATTACCATTGTAAACTCAGTTAAATTCACGAGTTTATACATCGAGTTTTCCGTTTTTACGTTTCTAACATACAAAACTGTGTTAACGCACCCTTAAACTTGTGTTAACTTTTTCAATTTGATTATGCTCAACGGCTTTATATATGAATTTCATAGAAATTTCTTTGTTAAATACAATAAATTATGAATGTTGATAGACTTAATTTCAATTATTTGAATTTAAAATATATTTAAATTAAATTGTTGTCAACTTTTTATATTTTAATTATTTAATTATATACTAATAATATCTATTTAATGATAAAACTAAATTCTTACGAGTTTATGATTCGAGTTCACGATACGAATTTATATCACTATAACGAGTTTACTTAAACTCGTGAGTTTAATAACCTTGGTCTCAAGTCACGGGTTTCAACACTCTAAAAATTGAAAATACTGACAAACTACTGAGTGTTTAGAAAATGTTAAAATCATAATTTTTTTAAAAAAAAAATTCTGTAAGTTAAGATAAAACTCTTTTTATATATTTATCTCGTAAATTATAAAAATTATTTTCTAAAAGCCAATCTAAATAAGAGAGTCCAAATACCTTATTTGGATATTATATTATTTATACATATTAAACAAGAAAGACCCTTAGAGCTTTTATTAGAAGTTATTTTTAAAAAAAAAAAATCAAAAAGCTTATTTCACATGAAATCATTTACAGATCCCTTGTTTGTCATTTTCCCTATCAGACAGGGGCTTTGTTTCATTCTATGGGCAGGATCAATACTCTCTAGCTTTCTCTCTCTCTCTCTCTCACTTTAGTTTCTCTAATTTTTTTGGGGTAAAGTTTCTTTGATTTTTTAACCCATGGAAATTTAGTTGCTTTGGTTGGACTGGGCTCATTGACCCATTTCAGATACTTGAACAAGTTAAAAAGAGTAATCTTACTAATATGAAGGGTCACGTAGCAAACTAAAATTTGAATCCTCATAGAGAGAAGGACCCATATTTAGTATCCGACGTAATGAAAGCTTAATAAGTTTTTAGACAGAGTTACCAAATTTTAAGGTTTTTCCTTGATTCCAGCTAAACAAGTTGGGGATGACTTATAAATTAATGATAGAAATCCGAGTGGAATTATACAATGTATAAAAAATAATTTATATAGTTAATGACTTATCCCCTCCATCCCTATATATAAGTTCCTCTTTTTTTTACAGGGCTTGTCCCTTTTTATAATGTATCATTTGAGTTTGCTTTAATAATAAATACACTTTTACCCATTTTGTCCTCAATTAATTTCATTACCCACCTTCTCTTTCATCATTTTCTCATTATTTCTCTATCTCTTTCATTCATAAATAGGGGCATTTTTGGGGAAAAAATATTTTCTACATATTTATTACTTTTAACTAATTTTAACTATTTTTTTAGAATTCCACAATTTAGTTAAAAGGACTTTATATATAGCAACGGATGAAGTATTATTAACAATGTATTGGTGATTTTATTTTCGGGCACAGGTTAGGGCTCATACCCTATAAAGTTATTGTCAAACCATCCTCTGCAAGACTCCAATAAATCCCATATTGATAGATTGATCATTGATGTATGTGTTCTCCAAGTTTTTAAGAGCTAGCCGCCATGTTAGATTTTGCAGCCCAAGACATACAATGGGATACAAGACTGATCAATGCCTACGTAACATAACAGGCCATAATTAAAAGCACGAATGTTCCCCACTTGTCATTCTAATTAGGGAAAATTCCAGAAAACTACAAACAAAAATAGAAAACGACAGAAAGGTCGGGTGAAAATAACAAATCCCAAATCAGTGAGGCATGAGGAATCTGGCATTTGAAATGTTTACAAAATGACCTAAATACCTTCTAAAAAGGGGAACTAAAGGCACAAGTGGCATACAAATTAGAGAGTGACGGAGAGTGGGTGAGAAAGGAAGAGACACGAGGCAAAACGAAAAGGAGGAGACACGAGCGTGGGCTGAGGGAAACGAGGAGACACGAGCTCGGAATGACGGTGGGATGGGGGACATGGGGTGGCGCGGCGAAGCCAGATGAAGGTTCGGCGAGTGTAGGGTGTGGGAAGGCGGAGTGGAGTGGCGCGGTGAGACGAAGGTCGGGCGAGTGTGGGGTTTGGGAAGGCAGAGCGGCGCGGCGCGGCGAGGCTAAAGTCCGACGAGGGTGGGTTGTGGGAAGGTAGGGTGGAGCCCCTCTACAGTTCGTTATTTTCTCACTTATTATTGCTTTTGGCAAGTGTGGGGTTTGGGAAGACGGAGCGGCGCGGTGAGGCTAAAGTCCGGCGAGGGTGGGGTGTGGGAAGGTAGGGTAGAGCCCCTCTGCAGTTCGTTATTTTGTCACTTATTATTGCTTTTGCTCTCATGCAACTGTACTATGATTTTGGCATTTGCAGTGTTCATTATTTTCTCACTTATTATTGCTTTTGCTTTCATGCGACTGTGCTATGATTTTGGCATTTGCAGTGTTTGTTATTTTGACTGTACTTTATTGTTTGGGTGTCATAAGCAGATTATCACCATACCTCTCTTGCAAAGCTACCCTTTCATATCATTGTTTTCTGGCTTCACACTGAATCTATTGATAACAAGTGCTTCTGTCCTCAAGATTTGTCTCTCTGTTAGTACATTTGTTTTTCTAATCTTACAAAGCAAAGTAGTAATAAAGAGGGGTTAAGTGTAGGTAGAAAAGCTGAAATGGATTTTTTTTAAGTATCTTCCTTGTGTTAAATGTGACTAGTAGCAATTTTGTGTTGTTGTCCCTATAGTTCAATCATTAGAGTAAATTAGTGTTTGTTTGCCTCCTTTTTTAAATAATCACTTTTTGTGTTTTACAAGACAAAACTACTCTCACTTATTTAAGCCTACAACCAATTTAAATGCTGAAAACATAAAACTCCATCTCCTTCATGCATTATGAGCTTGTCTGATTGTAATGTTTTTTGTTTTTGGCTGGACCCAGCAAACCATTATTACTAGAACGTTGCTTCTTCAAAACAAGGCAGTGGTAATTGTTTTTTCTTTCCATATTTTTTAATGTTATTTTTTCTTTTCAAGTTTAGAGATTATCAGTTTTGCATTGAGCTAATATTTTCTTGGTTCATTGACTCGTACAAGTAGATTTTTATATTTTACATGTTCATATGTTGATTTTTTTTATTAATAGTGAGAGGGATGTTGTTAATAAAGAAGCTGATGTTGTTAATAGTGAGAGAGATGTTGTTTTCAGGCATAACAAAGAACTTCAAAATTTTGATTGAAAACTGTAGGCTTTGAAGTTATTCCTGTAGTGACAGAAATATAAATTAGATCGATGGCCACGAGGTTTGAATATGTTTATGAATATGACTAATTTGATTGAGTGTAACATTGTAGAGGTTTGTATTCTCATGCATAGAGAGTTGATTGGATTGTATAATTGGATACATGTTTGGTTTAAGGTTTATTTTGTTAAGGCCCCTGTACTTGGATGTTGAAAGTTGTTTTGCAGTAGAACATGATGGTTGAAGAAGGGCAGGAGGGGGGAGGATAAAGGCAAAACGTTGGTGGAGAAGGCCATGAGATTGTTGAAGAAGGGCATAGAGTTGTAGGAGGAGAGCAGAATTTGGATGAACAAGGGAACAAGGAGGTGGGAAAAGGGGAGACGGCTAAAGGATTGAAAAATGTCTTGGTGTTGTTTAAAATATATTTTTTCAATAAATTAAAGGGGAAAAAAGTTGATAAATGTGTTCTACCCTTCAATGATGCGCTACAAGCATGAAGAGCATTGAGTGACTAAGAGAGAAAGGAATATTGTGAGAAGGCAAAATATACTCAGAATGAAAAGAAATCAATAATAGAGAAGAAGAGTACGAAGAGGAAAATACCTTTTATCACACGTTCCTCAATTCGGCAATTCAAGCAATTGGTTGACTTCATAAGCAAAGACACAAGTCTGAAGGATAGGGTTGAGAGATTAGGTTTCAGCAAGTTGCTTGAGGTTGGAGGTTGCAATCGGTTATCGAAAGATCTTATTGCGTCAATGTTCCGGTCATATGATCCACCAACTCACCAATTCCAAATTAGGGGCAAGACAAGGGAAATTTCAGCTGTTGATGTGCAGCAGTTACTTGGTGTCCCGCACGAAGGTAAACTTATTTGTGCTAATGTGGATGATGATGACCCAATGTACACAAAGCTAAAGAGTGAGTATTCAAGATGCCTATATAGCAAGATTTTTGAGGCCATTATGAGGGGGAGAGAATGATAATTTCGAGTTCTTGTTCATGTTGACACACTTGGAACATTTCTATCTCCTACTGCAAGCCCAAAGGTCAGTTATTGGTTACTGAAGGTGATGAGTGCGACCATAAAGGGCTTTCAGAAATTTGATTGGGCGACCTTCATAATTCAAGAGTTTTGGAAAGAGATGGAAGACTATGTTAGAGCTGTTAGGAAGAAGAAAACTACCAACACGAATGTCGGTGGATGTGTGTACTTATTGTTGGTACGTATTTATATTTTTTTCCCATTTATATGCTTCAATTGCCAATTGCTGTAGCTGATAATATGTGATTGAATGGATAGGTATATTTCGGTGAGCACTTCACAATGGTGACAACTGAGAGACACCAATATGGCGATGCTATTAAGTATTGGACTGAGGAGAGATTAAAAGAAATGGTTAAATTAGAGAGGGAAAGCAATATGGGCATACTATTTGGAGGAACAGTCTCCCAAACATATGTGCAGCCAGAGGACAACATAGGAATTGACCATTTAGATCAGGTATGTGTATCTAACTTCCCATAGTTGTACGTTACAAACAAATTCATAACGTTGACATTTCATTTGTCGTGATTAGGACCTGAAAGATATGTATAGAAGATTGACGAGGGTCATTGCTGAAGAGTTGATAAAAGTCCAAGTGAAGAGAGGGGGCAGGAAAAGATCGAAGGATAGAAAGATCACAAGAAGAAAATGGACCCTCATGCACATGATAATGATAACGTTGTTTCTGCTGAAGGAGAAGAAAATGATGAGGAGGAAGAGAAGGCCTCAGAAAGTAAATCGTAACCACAAACCACATAAACATTTTTTCATTAACATTCAAGAAACATAGCATAATGATCATTTCTCTCTCAAATTTACTTACCTATGGCTTGCCTCTAGTTTCCGTAGCTTTTCCTCCTGTTTCGTCACTTTTTGGCGCCACAAGACTGCACACTGGTTATGCTGCCTTTTTTACTTTTTGATGTATACTAGGAGGGTATTTAGATCATTTTGTAAACATTTCAAATGCCAGATTCCTCATGCCTCACTGATTTGGGATTTTTTATTTTCACACAACCTTTTTGTCCTTTTCTATTTTTATTTGTAGTTTTCTGGAATTTTCCCTTCTAATTAAGCCATATTGTAAGAAAATTCCTTGTGAAAGATACACTGTGTTGCAAGTTTATTTGGAACAAGCTTCATCCATGAAAGCACTTTTAAGCCTAGCTATATAATGAAATGGCTCATCCTCCAATAGATAAGTGGGTATTAGTTCAGTGCACGTTTCTGGTTTCTCATTAATTTCAAAATGCAGTATCCATGTGTGTGTTTTGCTGCTCTTGCATGCATTAATCACTTTAAGGTTTGAATCAAAGTTGAGTTTCCACTTTGAAAAGTAGGAGTATACAATTATGTGCTTAAATCGAGGTCACATCACATTTTGTATTAATTTTAATTTGTTTGAAGGAAATGTTTATAAATGTTTTACAATTTAGATTGTAATTATAACTGGATGCAGGGCTCGTTCCTTACATGAAGTTTAGGGTGAACGAAGATAATGAGGGTGATAATTGATTAAATAATAACCTTTTACAAAATATAACAATGTTACCTCGCACTGTTAAAAACTAATATTGATCATTAAAAATATTAACATTAACCATTAATATTTTTAATGATAAAGGGAAATATTACTCAATTTTAATATTTCTAAGATGATATTGAACCTAAAAAAACTATCAAGCAACATGGATCCTCAGTAAAAACTTATGGGAAAAATTCACACTTTAACCATTTATTTTATCTCACAAATTATTCATTGGGAAAATTTCATTTAAATATCACATAAACTTATAAAACCCATAAAAGTCCATTAAAACTTGCAAAGGACATATAAGAGTTAGGGTGGGAATTTGGGTTTTTGATGTTTTGGGTTAAAGACCAAAATGCCCTTCACACTTATTTAATTAGACACTTAAACGCAGGATTGCTCAAAACGCACGAAGGCTTAGACTGGTTCTTTCCTATAAGGGTCACAATCGGCGTCGTTGCAGGCGAAAAAAACAGTTGGTGTCACCGTCCCCAAATCGGCAATCGTGGGTGGAATCCGTCATAGAGTCACTAGTGGGTGGAGTATTTTGAGTTGGTCATTCTCAATGTCTTCTTCTGCCTTATGTTTTTTACTTTTCAAATCCTAGGTTACCTTTTTTAATTTTACTCTTCTGGTTTTTATTTGGCCTTTTGAAGCTCAAAAAAGCTGAGTGTTGCCGATACTTTTTGAAGCACCAATAGGCAGAAAGCTTATGAGGATTTGGATTAAGGTTTGATTAACATCTATGCTTCGGTTAAATCACGCATGAAATTTATATGTAAACCGTTTCCTTTGCTTTTTGGGAACCATTATACCATTGTCGATAATTACTCACTCTTTTACCTCATCTCCAATTGAAGTTTTGTCTTAATCCTATAGTTCTGTAGGTGATTGCACAAATAATTTTACTAGTATTATTCATAACAAACTTTATTGTGCTTTAGGCACTATGATGATAAAGCTGCTGAGGCTGGGTAGGGCTTCTGGAATTGTCCTTGTGTTCCTATAAGAGAGAGGTAGACTTATCTCCATAACCACAAAAAAATATATGCCTTTCATGTTTGTAAGGTGTGAAGCTGGAAACCATTATTTTCATAAGCAACAATCCTTATCACTAGCCATGTTATGTTTGCTACACTTATATTTTCCACAATGTTCTTATATATGTATCTACAAGACTTGAGCTGTGTTACAGAGGAGCATCACTATTACATTATTTAAACATTACTATTACAAAGTTGGAGTTTCCAATGGAAAATTAAACTCATTTCAATCCCTTCCTGACGGTAGAGTTTTCACAAATTCTTTCAAAACTTCATCCCTTCCCTGGTCTCAGTTTTCATGTTTCAAATATAATTACATGTGCAGTTAGTCGCATTCAAATATATCAGAGTATATAACAAAGTCCCGACAACTCCTGGGATTCATTCACTAAGGGTTAAAAGTTTACCATATAGGGGATTACAATACTGTTCCAAAATATTATTTACATCTCCAAAAATAATATACAATAATCCCAAATCCAAATAGATAACCAACAACCCGAAAGTAATTACCCCTACAGGGTCCTACCCGCTCCTGGTCGCCCGTTTTTCCTTAGAACCACTTGCCCTGTCTGTAAGGTTAGTCAATAGAAAGAATGAGATTCAAAAGAATCCCAGCAGTAACAAATCACGCATACAATATATAAACACATAGTATGTAAGATCATGTTTAGCAGCAACACAATGATGCATGGCTCACGCCACACACGACAACACTCACGGCTGTATACACAATGCTACAGATTTCGTTGTAATCTCTATGCTCAATGCGATAGCTTACGCTGTAATCACTATGCCAGCTTTCACTGTAATCTCAAAGCAACACAATGTATCACAATGCATACAATGCTTTACACACAATATAAGAGAAAGAGTCACTACCTTATTCTTTCCTCACTTGCTCCGACACGGTTCACTCACGACCAGGGCAAATGTCAAACCCTATAAACCAAAGTTGAGAACGGCGGATTAATCTCTTATTCCAAGCTCTTTATTTTACAACACTTAAAGTTGGCTATCACTTAAACTCTTTAGGTGGCTATTAGAAGTCTAAACATACACCTAAAAGGTTGGGGAAAACTACCCTGAAGATCCCTTTTTGGAAGCAAAAGTACTGACTTTTGGCTGAGTCACTCAAGTGAAGAAGACCTCACTCGAGGGATGCTTGTCATGCCCTTATCTCAATTTCAACCTTTTTCAGAGTGTTTGCTGAAAATGATATGCGGCTCGGTAGGCAACATAGGAATAGCATAACTATACTGATAATATGTGCATGATTACATAAATTCCCCATAGGGGTTTGTACATTATACTTACGATTAAGGTAGCCGCACAAGGCTACTAGGGTGTCTAAACTCATCCCAGTGAAATGGAGACTTCTTCCCATCTTCGTTCTACTACTGTAATCCCCTCGTACGGTACTCTGCATTGTTGTTTGCATATCTTCTGTCATCTCCTGTCTAAATTGTTGGTAGGGGAGGGTGAGATTCGAGAGAATCTCAGTAGGAAAAAGTTACCATAATGTATGCATGATTGATGTTATGTGTATCACATGTTAGCTTTATCTAGACGTATGCCCCAAAATGACATTTCTGCATGCTCAATGTTTCATACAACAAGACTATGGCCACAACGAAAACAGAAACAGAGCTTCATTTATTCATATATACTTTACACAATCAAGTAAAGCAATCACATACATCATTATACAAGCAAAGATATCAAATACATGTAAGTAAGGTAAGTTCCCTACCTTAACCCTTTTTCCATCTCGAAACACGTGCCTCGATCTACATGCAAACAACTCGGGGCTCCATATCCGATCCTACAATGTCAAATGTACTATTTAGACATTTCCATAGTGTTTCTGGGGGGTTATATGAGTCTATCTTGAAAAATTACTAAAATACCCTTGGGGATCTAGCCCCATCGTACCCGATCCAGCTGTACTTTTCTCAAAATCTAACCTAGGCTATCCTGACATATTTTCGCCCAAGGAATCCATTCCCGGACTCGGAATTACCAAATTCACTACTAAAAGATGAAATTGCCTTGGCAGCCCTTAATTCAGTGTTTTAGGGGCGTTTTCGTAATTATGCTTTTTCGGCCTTTTCCGAAAAAGTGACCAATTGTAACCCCACATAATTTTTGCTCCTGAACTCAACGGAACCATCAAATCATTGAAAATCCAACTCTAAGACCCATTTATAATGATGGCTGAAATATATGGGTTTTCAGGGGAAAATCGGGGTTTTTGGTTTTGGCAGCGTAAACGCGTTCCTTTCTACTCCTAACCACTTTATTGACTATTCCATTAGGTTACAGCTACCATTAAGACCAAATTTTGGCAGCATAACCCCTATATCATCACATTTCCAAACTTTAAAACCAATGACAACCTGACGAAATTTCACCGATTAAATTGTCCACATCAGCTAGAATAGTCAATATACGAAGGTTTGGAAGTTACCTCAAGCTCCCACTTGATTTTCCTTGACTTGGCTGAACCCTAGCTCACTTCAACAAGCAAATTTGAGCTTCTAACCCTTGAATCACATAGAAGAATATCTTAGGAACGGAGTTATACGCATTTGGAACTGATTTACCGAAGAAATCACTTACCTTTGTAAGCTTTTTCCTCCCCTTCTCTCTCTCTAAAAATTCTGCATCTCCTCTCTCTAAATGTTGAACTTCACGTCAGTTTATGCTTGAGGAAGGAAGGAGATGATGACCTTTTAATTTAATATCTAATATCATATTTCATTTATTTGATAATTTCCCAATTTTTGAATTTTTACAAAATTCTGACAGATTTCTGCCCAAACTTTGAAAAATCATAACTAATTCTAGAAAAATTGAATTGGAGTGATTCCAAAGCCTATAGAACCCTTATTGAGTCTAGTTTCAAGGAAAAATATAGAATTTTGCTAGATGGAATCACAAAATTCCTAGAATTTCAATCTTTTCATGTTGTTCCAGAAAATTTTTAGTTTTTCTGGGCTAACTTCAAAAATTCATATCTTTTTGTATATAGCTCTAATTGAGTCATATGACCTCCCAAATTAAAGTTTAGGATGTCTACTTTCATCCTGTGAAATTTCATAATTTTTTATCATCATTTGATCATTCAAAATCACATGACAAGCTCACTACCTCATAGGCTATTTCACTGAAAACATAATTATATTCTCCAAAGTTCACCATTTTACTTTCTTAATACCCCAAAGATATAAGAATCATTAGGGGATAAATTTGGGCTTCTACTAAATTAGGACTTAGTAGTCCATTTAATTTAGGCTTGTTCCCAAGCCTCCAATCCCAAAATTCGAGGTATTATAATGCTCTCATTCCCACTCGAGTCCCAACAAGTGAGATGCAGAAAGTGTTTACCTGAGAGCACCAACACATCCTGGAGTGGCCAGTTCACTCGAGCACTCTTCTGAGCACTCGAGTGATGACACATAGTCACCCGAGTCCCATCGAGTGATAAGTGGGAAGTGACAACCTGAGGGCAACTAAAGAACCCCAAAGTGACCAGTGCACTCAGTACTAGCCCTAGCACTCGAGTGACTTCCCAATACTTGCGAGTGCCCACGAGCACTCTTGACAATTTTATTGTGAGTGTTAACCCGAGACGCACGTCCATAGTGCTATATGCACATGTACTCGAGTGATACCCTATGCACTTGAGTGATAACGCATGCCACTCGCAGATGAGGGAGTGCGCTCTTGCCTTTCACCTAAAGACCCCACTAAAGTGCTGAAGAGAAAGGGAAATATCATGCTGCACTCGAGTGAGACCCTACCTCACTCGAGTGAGGCTTATCAGAAGTCAAATTGCAGCAACTGATATAACTTTCCAGACTTGCCCAATTTGCTTCTAATGGTTCCAAAACTTCTACCAAAACTCATTCTCACCTAATATGTCATAAGGAACCTATTGGGAACCTCAAAACAACCCAATTCCCATTCAATCAACACATACTTTATTTTTAATCAAAATACTACACAATCCTCCAAATTATTAAATCTCCCAATTCAACTCCAAACTAAATCCATTGGCATCAAGACACCATTTGACACCTATTCCACCCCAAGACACTAGCTAATTAATTCATTTCAAAATTAGGCCAAAATCAGGGCAATAATCCAAAGTTCTCAAAACTTAACCAATGACCAAAATAATTATACCAAAATGCATCAAATACTTACATCTTCCTTCTCCCAAAGTTAGCTTCTTGATTTCACAACTTTCAAATTTCTTCAAGTGCTTAAACACCACCTTTCAAAAATCTAAAACCATGAAGATGAAGCTCTCAACACCAAGATCAACTTTAATGAAGAGAATTTCATCATTCAAGGTCAAATGGAGCACTTACCACAAAATTCCTTCTTTCTCTTTCCTCTTCAAGCTGAACGGAAATGGAGAATAATAAAGAGAATGAGATATTGATGAAGAAGTAGATTTTCCTCTCTTTCCCATGCACATAGCTGACTCTAGGAATGGGAGGGAAGAGAAAATGAGTTGAATCTTTAACCCTCATCCCATGGCTCACAATCTGCCACTTGTCTTGATCTTATGCTTCCTTCCATGATCTCACATACTCACATACACACTTAATTCCGCCCCATTGATCATTCAAGAGCTAATTCTAGCCATTGATCCTTAAGTTACCAATAAGTTTTCTCTTCGGTAACTAACCAACTGGTCGGTAAATTTACCATTTTTTCCCCTGATTATCACAATGTTTATTAAATCATCTTCCAACATATTTATATCACAATACAAATCATATTCTTCAAAAGTGTTTATTCATTAATAATTACATCCCTTATGAAGTCATTAGCCCTTAATTACAATTCAGGATATTACCGTTGGTATATGAGAGAAGCATGGATCTAGTTAGACTAAATACGGTATATCACATTCTTGACAGATGCCAAATGGGATACAATCGTTAGTAGAACAAAGGAGTATTTTTAACATTTTGCAAACTTGGGCATCGCTTTGTCCCTATGGCCAATGGTCAGATGGCTGATATGGCATTATTTTTTGGAATTCTTACTTATTTTTTTCATTAACTTGTCCTTGATGTGGGTCATATTTTATTTTGATAATAATTTCTGTGGAAGATTTTTAATGTTTGGCATTTGAAACTTGGTTACCACTAGATTGAATGTCATATTTTACTTGCATGCATTCTAACCTCTTGCTATTTGAGACTTAGAGTAAGATTTGAAAGGCTCCACGAGTTCCACAAATTGTTATGATCTCCACCCTAGTGAAATTTCTTTATGCAATTGTGACTCCTTTGGTTACTATTTTGTATTTGTTATGTTGTCAAAGTTGAACTAAGAAATTACTTGTGAATCTTCGAGTTAATACTTCTCGCCTTGTTTTTTATGCTCAAATTCTGCAAGAAGGAGTGCCACTGCATACTCTTTCCCACTCCAAACAACGACTTTACTGGCAGTGAATAGGTAATTCTCTAATTTAGTCCCTTAACTGAATGTCTCAAACTGGCTGTCAACAACTTCCTACTTTTTGTTGATATTTAGTGTCCAGCTTTCATTTGAGATGAAGGAGTTACCATGGTAGCTTGTTGTTTCTGATGTTTTCGTCAAAAGTGTTTCTCTTCTTCAGCATATCACATCCATGCATACTTTCTTTGAATAAATTTCATTTCCTTATATGATGCAATGTGACATTTTCTTTCATGGAAGATGATCACCATAGATGAGATTAAACAAGCAATGGCAAATATGTAACACACAGACTATTGTGTACCAACTTACTAGTAAAAATATGCATCTTACGTTCAACTGATGATATATTTGTATTTACACAATAATATGTATTCTCTTCTATGAGTGGTTTGTCTAATTGGGTTGTTTTCCACAATCCTTATAGATTTTTCCACTTTAAATAAAAGAAGGTTATGGTCAAAACCATTCGGGAATGTAAAGAAAAGAAAGCTAGTTCAAAGCATTATATTCCTCACACATGTGAGCTTCTAAGATTTTTTTTTAAGGGAAAAGTAATCTCAGTCTTTCAATTTTTTACTCACTTATAACTTAGTTTCTCAACTATGATTTGGTGCGACTCAATCCTTTAACTTTTAATTTGCTTATGACTCAATCCATAAACTTTTACATTTTTTACATTACCGTCCTTATCATGTTCAACTCAATTTTGAGTCATCTTATTTGGCAATTACAATTAATAAAACTATTTCCAACTTAGCTCCACGTTGAAACTGTTTGGAGCTCCGCTATATATGGTTTTTTTTTTCAACATATGAATTTAACTCCTTGACTTCTTCATCAAGCTGTTTTATAAGCCCGAAAAATTAGAGTGAAACATACATTTTCTTTTTCTGTCAGATTTTGTGGTCATGTTTATGCTATGGTCTTGTTATAGTAGTTTCACTAAAATCAAAAGGCAGTATTATTTGGATTGTCAAATTTAGAATATGGCCCCTTAAATGAAATACCCTGATTTGTAAAAGATTCCCTTATTTAAATTGAATTAAACCGTGACATTGTTTTGCAGGATGAAAGCTATCGACTTTGATCCAATGACAAGTAAAGAGGTCGACGGCCATAATACAAACGTGGAGGGCCAGAATGAAGAGGTGGGTGTGAAGAGGAAAGAAGTATGTGTAGAGAACATTGATGTAGAGGACCATGAAAGAGCGGGGGATAAAGTGGATGTGCAAAATAAAGATGTGAAGAATGATTACATTTTTTTGGAGTGAGTTTGTAAAGGGGAAGGACTTTATCAATTTTACTGAGAAGCTTAGGGAGTAAACAAAGGCGTTGAGGAATTTGACTGAGGAGAAGAGGAAAAAATATAATTATAGGGTGAAGCAAGGAAGGCCGAAGAAGCAGAAGAGGAACTACACAGTTGCTTTTCACTCATGTTGCTCTCTGAAGTAATTCACCAAACTGGTTGCTTATGTAAATTGTAATCCAAACTTAAAAGCTAAGGTAGAAAGGTTAGGATTTCGAGATCTGCTTGATGTGGAATGCATAAGACTCCCTTGGGACATTTTATTTGCTATTATGAGAGCGTATGATCCCCCTATCACTTAATTTTTAATAATGGAAAAGACAGTTGAAATTGAAGCAAAAGATGTGACAGAATTGCTTGGGGTACCACATAGTAGGGAGGAGGTGAAAGTGGAGATTAGTGAGACAGATGAGACATATAAGAGATTGAAGACAAACTATGGTAAACTCAAGTATGAGAACATACTTAATGCCATAACATCTGGGGAGGCAAATGACAATTTTGACTTTTTATTCATGTTGCACACGCTGGGTACTTTTTTGGCTCCCACCGCAAGCTCAACAATTAGTGACAAGTTGCTTAAGTTGATGTGTTACACCATGAAAGGATTTGCCAGCTTTGACTGGGCCATATACATTGTCAATGACCTGCGAAAAAAGATGACAGATTATGTCGAACTAATTAGATCGAACAAAGAGGGAACCTACGAAGGGTGTTTATACATGCCATTGGCATGTACTCTAAGCAGTTTTTTGTTATTTTTCGTTTTCCAATGGAAAATGTTCAACGTTTGGCATTGTTGTTGCAGTTATATTTTGGTGAGCAGTTCCCATTGTCTAAACCTATTTGCCATAAGTCAACAACTGCAATATAGTTCTAGACAAAAGAGAAGGTGAAGGAAATGATTGAGAGAGAACAGAAGAGGGACATAGGGATTTTGTATACGAGAAAGGGTAGCAAAGTCAAGGATGACAATGAAATTGTCAGCAAGAATAGTATGCCTTATTTAGACCCAGTATGTGCTAACAGTTGTAACATTAATTGCATGGGTTATCGATGTGTCTGACCAATTTTTAATTGTGTTATATAGGAATTGAAGGAGTTGCATGGAAGGTTGATGGCTATCATTGACAAGAACCATAAAAAGGTTGTTGAAAACCACAAAAGGCTTATTTCTGCTGTTGAAGAGGAGCTACTAAAGGAACAACTGAAGATTGAAAGGTAGCGTAACTAGCAAGTCCAGGACCCTATTGACACTATGGAAATAAACGATGACACTCCTAAGAGACATGAGGAAAGGGATAAGAAAGATGGTGAGGAGGATAAGGGACATGATGACAATGACGATAATGCTGATGATGATGACAAAGATAATGATGGCGACAATGACAATGGAAAAAATGGAGACAGATCTATGGCAACGCCCATAGCCATTTCTGAATTTAATGAGGAGACTCCAAACTAAGATGCTATATGCAATGAAAGAGAAGAATCCAAGGATGAGGAATCGGTAGAGAAGGAACAAGGGCCAAGGAGATCAAAGAGGCTAAAGATGCCAAAAAACATGTCCCCGTGGACTTTAACAAAGCCAGTTAAGCGAAAGAAGAAGGTTAAAGATAATAAGGACAAGTTTTTTGAGTTCATAACTCGAATGTGCAAATGTGATCAGGGTTAACAGTAAGTTGTAATGTTGTTCGTTATTTATTTATGAGTAAATGGATAATGACGGTGTTTACACTTTATAGGAAACTGCTTGAAATATGTGATGAAGACATCACACGGGATCAACTATGGACACTGACTTAACAGAATAAGTAACCGTGTAAGTGATATAACAGCTCAATAGGTATACAATATATTTAACGCATCTAATACACATGACTCCGTATGCAGGTAATGTCTGTTGTGTGTAAGATATTAATGGTAGATCTAAAAAACACGGGACAAGTGGACCAACACATTTTTTACGCAGATTTTATGGTGAGTATGCTATAATTTTACAACAGAGTTGTTTTATTGACGTTTATAGATTGGCCTAACAAGTTTGTTCCTCATGCAGTCAATATTGGCTCGTAAACCTATAGGATGATCAGTTGCTAAATAGAAAGATCAACTACTGACTAAAAAAATTGGTCACAAGATTGCATATTGTGATTTGATTATGGGACCCATGTTGGCTGCAAAACACTAGTTTTGTGTGGCCCTTCAACTGCACATGGAAGGCTCAGAAGAGATCTTGCACTGCACTCATTTCATACAAACTCATCACTCATTCCATAACACACAGCCTCGTCAATGTAACACATTTGGTCTGCAACTCCCAAGAATTGATCAACCCTGCATGGATATTAACAAGTGTTGTCAATATATTACCAAAAACACTATAGGAAATAACTACTTCTATAACCACAAAAACTGAGACTTGTCTTTCTGTATCCTTCATGGCCTTTCCTTCATTATCACTTCCTTTACATGCTATATACACATGTGCACTACTATCATTATAATGAAACAGATTTTCCAATTCGGAATCATCAATGAGATATACTAATATCTTTTCATCAAAGCTCAAAGTGTATTTAATGTTATAGCAATGACCATCTATACCCAATCATCCTCCTATTATTACCATCAATTTTTCAATTGTAATCCCCTCTTTTATTGATTTTACCCTCACACTCCCACCGCTATATTTAACTTCATCTTCAACATTAGTTACAAACCCCCCAATATGGAAAAAACAAATAAGTGACTTTGAAGAAGGTGTTGCTCGAATATTCAATGTCATTTTGCATGCTAACCTATGAGAAAAAATTAAGATTTCATCACAATGTTAGTCCTATACTAATGAAATTTCATCACTTAAAAAAATCTCCACTACACATCCACTTAGACCATTAACTACTTCAGCAAAATGTTTGACAATACCAGGTCAGCAATTAACAACAAAGTTAAGTCTTTAACCTCCAACTCTCCACCTATGTCATGACAGCATACATTTCTCAAGAAATTGACTAAATTAGTTATGCTCTTGATAGAATCTGTTATGAGATTCACTAAAATAGTAATGGTGTTGACAAATTCCGTAATGGATTTGATAAAAATCACTAAGTTCTAACAGCATGTGCCAAAGAATTGACCAAGAGTTTTGGCTTGTCACCAATTGAGTAATGTGAGTGACGAAACCAGTAATGTTGTTGACAAATACTGTAATATTTCTCAAACAATCGTTAGGTCCTAACAAAATGAGTAAATGCCTTTACTATTATTGTTAATGTTAATGAAAAATTTAATTATGGTAATGACAAATCATGTGATGGCATTGACAACAAATCAGATATGATCATGATAGCAATTACCATGCACGTACAGATATGGTAATAATGCCTTCACTATTATTATTAATTTTAATGACAAATTTATTATGGTAATGACAAATCCTGTGATGACATTGACAACAAATCAGATATGGTCATGACAGCAACTACCATGCACGTATAGATATGGTAATGGCAAGTCTATTGAAGATTACTCATTCCACTTATACCTAATGCATACAAGTCATCAACCCTACAGAACATGTTCCTTTCCTATACATTACTTACAATAAATTTTCACCCTTAACCTGGCATGCACATAAAATACCCATGCCTGTTACAAATCAATAAGCTCTTCATTTATACTCCCTCTCACAGCTAACACGACCAAATACATAAATAACCAACACCACACCGTCGATGCCGTCATACTTACGTAAAGTCCTAACATTTAATCTCCCTCAATCGACAAACCCACTTACCCACGGCCAAAACCACTATAAATAACCTACAATCACAACACCATGTCTTTGTTCTTAGCTCTCATTAACAACCCCAAATAAATTATCTCACACACCCCACGTAAAGCCCCAAATTTTTACTATACATGCTCCATCAAACCCACTGAACCACACTCAAAACCCACCAACATGAACAATAAGAATAAGATGGTTATTGTTCGATTCATCTAGAAAAGATGATGGTTGTCTAAAACTTACTTACACTTGACTCTCTTCTTAGCTTCCCTTTCTTCAACATTGATCAGCCACCTCCTTCGTCATCTTCACCTTCACCTAATAGCAACGTCTCACTTAACATTTTCACCCACTAGCCAGCTTAAATGTGATACCATTTTAAAAGTGGCCTTTTGGTCTTAACCCAAAAATAAAAAAACTAGATTCCCACCCCAACCCTTATCCATATTTTGCAAGTTTTAATGGACTTTTGTGGCTTTTGTAAGTTCATGTGATATTGAAATGAAGTTTTCCCTTATTTATTACACTCTACACTAAGTCATTTAACATAGGTCCTGGTTTGTCATTTCTCCCTGATAAAAGTTCGTTCACTTTCTTTGATTGATCTGGGCTCATTGACCCGGTTCAGACACCATGTTTTGGGCCAGTTCATATACTTGGACAAGGGTGGGTTATTTCTATTAGCGAAAACATAGTTAAATTCAACGCCCCCCCCCCCCCCCCCAACCCTCTCCCCAAAAAAAAAACAATCTTGATTCACCAGGCCCGTTCAGCCTATTGAAGAGTTACAACAACTTACACCTCGAGCAAGACATACTGCTTCGACTTCAAACGGGGCAGGAATGATGATGATAATAGCAGAGCTTCGAGAAAAGTTGAATATACATTCTAACCAACGAAAAACACGTTAATCGATCACGTTTTTGCACTGCCAAAAAAGTGGGAAAACAATCCCTGATATTTGCCCTGCTAGTCGGCCAACACTTCAAGGAATGAGAACCCTCAACTTAAGTAGGTGCTGCCTATATTGTGTAAATCACCTCAGTTTTCATGCCATAAAAAGTGTCAAAACTCAGGCCAGAGAATAAATACACATCGGCGTTTAGAAGGCTCACAGATAACCCTGATATATGTCTGCACAAATATCAGAGACCGTAGACAAATAAAAATAATCTAGAATACCTGTTTTAAGAATCTACTAGTACATATTATTATTATGATAGGGCATAAGCGTGCGAGATTCCACTCAACCGTTTGTGTTAGTTTGCATCAGATTTCAGAGGGAAAAGTTTTGATCCGGTGAGCCTCAACTGAGAGAGCCTCACGGCTGGCCGTCCCACCCACACCTTCGTCATCAAAACCATAACTGTTAGATTCAATGTCAATATCAACTCTAGAAGATCCTGACCTGTGGCTGAGTTTCTTCATCACACTCTATGCCAGTTCTCTTGCTTGGAAGTCAAAATAGTTGCAACATCAGATATTGAGGAGACCCTATCTGGTACATTCAGCCCCTTGCCTTCTGTTTCTGTCGGACACACAGACCATCACCAACAGCATCATTACAGCCACCAGTGAAAGTATATCATTGTTGCCTTAGTCAACATTAACACCAACATCATTGTAATTATCACCACCTCCATTGCCATTTTTTAGGTCATTATCACCATTGCCATTATCATAACAAGCACAAATTCCCCCCGCGCTTTGCGCGGATGCATCAACCACATGACGTATAACATACACTGACTTTCAACTCATCCATTGTGATAAGCACAAGAACAAACATGAAATGGAATAACATTCCTCAGGCTACCAACAACCCTACATTACAATACATTGCCCACTTAATTTAGATAGCTACATATGTTGATTCATACGTGCATCCCACAAAAAAATCGGGAAAAAAAACCCTACAATATGCAATCATCCACCAAAACAAATTCTCCCAACCCCCCCCCCCCCCCCACATACATAATCGTATTCACAAACTCCGTTGTGCATAGATCTTCAAACCCATCAACCTAACAGAACCAACCATAAAATATACCTACATTATCAAGGGACCCCTTTAAAATATGATTAAAAATTTTTTGACTGCATAATACAAATACCACACTCCCATTGATAAGAACCTAAAAGAAAAAGTTTAATAACAAAAGTGTGAAGAATTACTGATAGGACATAAGGATTGCTGGAGATAAAACAGATATTTCAGTGCAAAAGGAGTAACATATGTTGAAAAGAATCTTTCCATGTCAAGAGTTATTGAGTGTTGGACCATTGAGGAGAGTAGGTAGCCGGATTTAATGTATGACAGACCTTTTAATGAATTGTCAGTTCTTCATGACCATTTTGAGACTCCAACTTGGATGAGACATATCAGACACCAATGCTGCATCATATGACACCAAAATTCAAAGGATTACATTTTTGTTTCTAAACAAAAACTTGATCCTCCCTGTCCCATCTATTAATTTTTTAATCATGACTATTTATGAAACCTCATAAGTTTGGAAAGAATTCAACATGGCTTAAGCACAGCCATCAATAAAAAAAAGGACCAAACATTAGGATCATTGCAGTGAAAACAGGTATACCAGAATAAAAGCGGCAAATATGTTGAAAAGCATCAGATTATTTTTGCAGTTGTAATGTACACTTGTATCTTCTTACATGAAACATATCAACTTACATGAAGCATATCTGTTGCACTTCTAACTTCCCATCAGCATTCTCAAACACAAACTTACATGCAATGTACATTAATCACCAAAACTGCATCATATGGCATGAATAGTCAAAGTTGTTAAACATATACTTTCCCATGAGAAAAAACACATCTGCAGTTAGAATTCATGAAGTCATATATCATGATCAACGTTGATTTAACCATAGCCAACATTATTAAAAGGCAGAAAAAACATGCATACATTACCAAGTATGATTCTATATTGCAGTTAGAACAGATATACCAGTCTAACAACAGCATATATGTTGAAGAACAACGTTGTAATTTAAGAATTGATGTGTTCCACCATGCTGAGACAGAACTCAGTGTTGAAGATATATGGCAGACCTTGAAAATAAAGGCAATCTCCTTCATGATAATTTTCAGTCTCCAACTTAAAGACAATCACCAAAGTTGCATCATTATGGAATTATCACTTCTTTATGACCATTTTGAAACGCCAACTTGCATGAGACGACACACACCAATGCTTTTTCATACGACACCAATATTCAAAGGATTACATCTTTATGACTGAGAAAAAACTTGATCCCACCAGTGCCATGTATTAACTTTTTTATCTTGACACCTTAATTGAGAGGCATTGTAGTTGTGCTCAGTCATATCATAAACAAACACATAATCCATCGACATTTAAGGGATTGCAATACCTTGACAGAAAAGTAAATACCAATAAGTGACTTACTTTAAACTATTTAATTAATTATTGACTAATAACACCACTCAGAATTAATGGACCGCCAGAATAGACATAAAGTAAAATGGCTCTAACTTTGACAGCCCTTTATTTCGAAGTCTATGTTGCAAGATATAAGTCCACTTTCACATATTATGTCTATCCAGTCTATAACGTGTAGAAGCTACTTAGGGAGTAAAGCCAATGAAAATCTTCACTATGAAACATATCTGCAACGTATTTTAAAATGTTAGTTCAATATTTTCCAAATGAACTACATGGTGTAGAAGATATTATAACAACACCTACTGCAAAACTATAAAAAAACTAATTTCAACCTTCACTTGAACACACGACCATTATTTTATTACACAATTAGGCATTATCTTATAGGCATTACACATTAGGCATTTAATATAGTGAATTTTCGCAAGTATTGACATGGTCACAAGTCATAACAGATATCATGACCATTAGTCATAAGGCATTAAGCATTTAAAACATGTCAGGAGACAGTTGGAACAGTTCAAGGGCAGGCAACCATTCATCCCTACTCCCATGTCGAACTGTGTGCCACCTACTTCATTAGCCATCATAGTCATATACTAACCCTTCTGGACAGACCATACACAGTATGAAGCATTTAGAACAGATCAGTGAAGAAATATTGATTATGACACCTTGATTGACAGGCATTTAAGTTGACCTCAGAGAAGGTACAAAGAATTACATAGTACACCAAGATTTCAGGGATTGTCATACCTTGAATAATGCAGAAAAATGACTGCCCTTCATTGAATATCCATTTTTCTTAGTGCATTCTGAGTAAATAAGGCAGAAAATATTAGTTTAAAAGCCTATGTAGAAACCCACATAGTCAAGAAAAAGTGACAGATATAGAGATACTATAGATGGTGACCTTCATTTTGCAACTTGATAAGACAACTTGAACAAATAAGAAAACAAAATATTTGAACTTGTGCAAAAAATCCCAGGTTTCGGGTAAACCAAGTTACTATTATAGATGGTGACTTCATGAAAAATGACTTCTAGCTAATAGTAATTATCCTCACGTCCACTAAAAAGCATTCTCAGTTATTTCTACTTTGGAAGTCTCATTAGGAATTTTATCGTACTTTTAGTGATATAGAAGAAGTAGAAAAAAAGAATAGAAACAGAGAAGTGGGCTTTCATGAAGATTTCCTTGATGTTTCTACTTCTTCAATTTCCTTCCCATTCTTCAGTTTTGTCTGCACTTTTGCCTCACAGATCTTTGTAAAATCAGGGAATATAAGATTAATAGACAATACTCAAATTAAATCAAATAATCCCACGGTTTTAGCACTCATATCTTCAACCAATTCCTACAATTTAGTACCCAATCAATTAAAATGTCCACCCTAAAACAATACAAACCACATCACCTTGATTGATGTAGACGGAGTAGAATAAAAAAAGTGTGTGCTTAGCTATAAAAGTAACATAATTTAATGAAGTTATAAGAGACTGAACAATGAACATTATTCAAGGTACATTCAACATTAAAAATAATACATTGTTGAAGCTAACCATCCCTAAAAACTGGAAAAAGTAACCTACAATACCTACATGACAGTCAACACATTGTTCTACAATCACCTATCGAAAATAGCCTGTAATCCAAAGATTTGATGCAGAAAATCTTCAATTGCCTCTTGCTTCTACATCTACCTACCGCTCTATGAATTCCTTTGTTTTTTTAATCAAATCCTCCATAAGCAAGCAATACCAATAACACAAATTCCTCTTGCTTCTGTGTAGTATGAGAATTAAAAACGATATGAAAAGAACCACCATATGATTCCAAAATAATAGATATAAACCAAAATAACCAATCATTCAGGATGTTTAGAAAAATAGTAGATATGAGAATTAAAAACGATATGAAAATCAAAACGACATGAAAAGCACCACCATATGTATAATAGCCTAAGTTTCCTAATATATGAGTAATTGCAGCTTCCTAGAATATCATCTATTAACCTTATAAATAGGTGTCTCTTTAGCATCCCTCCCTCCATCTATTTTTCTCTCTAGTGCAGTGCATTCTACTTTCTCCTCCTCTTTTATTTGCTAACACGTAAAAACAGTAATACGGAGATGCAAGAGCTGCCTGATTATCTCACCCACCAAATGTAAAACTTATTTAGCTACATGGTTTTTTGCAGTACTTAAAATTGAGGTTTGTTGACAAAGCATGTATAAATGTCTCATAAATTATTCTTCACCCTTCAACCTAGTTATGATGGGTTGCTCTAAAATTATAGACTAAGGGCAATAATCGAAGCCTGAAATCTCTAAAAGAGTAAGAGAACTTTTTATTAGGTACATCATACAAATGCTAAATTACTTAAACAAATTCAATGATACAAGTAAATTGATTTACATACCGGAGTTTACTTCAACAAACAAACCTCGCTTCACTACATAACCAAACATACCACTCTCTTTTTCAGAAAGGGAGGACTCTTTTATCTAGGCAGGAAATTCAATAGGAATTCCTGCTTTGGATGTCCTGACAAGACATCACTTTATGTCTTCTGGTTTAATGATCAAATTATCTGTGAATGTGGTAGACACTCGTTAGTAAATAATAGATAAAGGATAAGAATAGAATTTAAACAATAAATGATAGAGGAAATAATAATTAACTTAGTCATATGTTCCTATTTCTCCTATATCACGTTTCTTTCCTCTCACGTAGGTTGCAAAGGGTCTGATAGAATTTCTACCATAATGTTTTCTCAGAATTTGTTGATTGGTTAAAAAGTACTTTGCTTCTTCTGCATAAGGATGGACATATATCCTTATTGCATAACTCCATTGCCACATCAAGCAAGACCATTGAGTAGGATATCTCTTATCTGTTTTCTTTTTTTAATGCAGCAGCAGTAGTTCCAGATGCTTTCACTTCGGATTTTATTAGTAATGGTTGTTTTAGTGAATACATTACAATAATTAATCTTTTATGAAAAGTAATAGGTACCTAAGCAAAATATCAAGCATAAGAACACAATTCTTTGCCTCCTCCTATAAGCTGGAACAACCAAAATGAGAGAAACTTTACCTATCAAGTAAGGGCAGTCAAAAGTTGCAGAACCTTTTGGTAAATTGTCACCTGGCAATTGAAAACAGATTGCCATCATCTCCTTCACTACACAATATAGCATTTGGTAGCAAAAATGCTTAGAAACCCGTTCCCATATTATAACTTTTATTTGCTGAAGAAAAGTAATTTTGTAAAAAAAAACAGAACCTCAGCAACTCAAACAAATGCATACCATGCATTTTCAAATTAACATGCGTTGAAATATTACAGATCAAAACTACTCCAATCAGTACCTAATGTTACTGATCAAATTAACGATTAGGAATGAAATCTCAAAACACTATCAAGAAATGCCGCTACCTACTGTTTCAATATCCGACTCAAGAATGACCAGAAATATGCCAGAAAATCGGTTAATACTTAATAGATTAAGCACAAACGAAGCAAATCCATAGTTATTTTGAAACCATATGTGCAAATATTGGAGAAAGAAAGAACAAAGAGAGGGTGAATTAGAGAGTGCAGTCACAGAAGAGGAAGAAGTAGCAAATAAGGAAGAGCAAGGGCAGAGACTTCAATACCGTCACGAAAGCCCAGACGCATCATCCACTATGGAGAAATCAAAATTCAGCCTCCGTAAACCATCATGGCTTCTACAGTTATACACAATCGCGTCTCATTCTCTTCAAGTATTCAATGATATACGAAAGCCCTAAAAGTCCTAATCCAATAAAGAATTTCAATTCCAAATCTGCCCAAAAAGCAATTAACGGCGAACAGCAACCCAAAAAAAATAACTCAACAATGACATAACAAACGTAGAAGCGTTGAGGCAGTATTTGCAGGTTACCAGATCAACGACAGCGACAATAGATTGCCCATATAATGGCTTGGTCCTCCATCCACAGCATAGTCGCAACTCCTTAAAGAGAGGCATCAATATCGGATCGGCAAGGAAAAAATCTGTTCCGGAGCTCCGACTTACAGAAGAAATTGGGAAAAGTAAAGGCAAGTTCTGTGAGTATATTGACTAAAGAGAGGGTAAAGGCATCAACTTTCGAATAGAGAAGGTCTTCACCAACACCACTATGACCTCCAGATTTCGAAAGCAATGAATCCGACTAGAAAGAGTGTATTGGGAAAGCAAGAACTTGACCAACTCCTTACAAATGTCAGAAAATTTACTACTGGATAAGACACAATGAAGTGATGCCTTTACCACATTTGCACTCACATGTAGGAAAAAATTTTAAAAAAAAAACGGAAACTTCATTATTGAGAGGAGCTATAGCATCAAGCCTTTGTAGTGATGAATCGATTGCATGATAAAATAAATGTGTAACAACAAAATAGGAACGAAAAAGCCGAACAGAGCAAAAGCAGAAGCAGGAAAAAATTAAAAAAAACGGAGACTCTACTCTTTATGAAATACCCGAATGATGACCTGCGCTTCCTCCCACAACACCCACCCAGATCCTGGAACAAAGACATCTCAATCCGGCAAGAGCTCAATTTCCTTTCTTCGCACAGAGACCGGGCGACGTTGAAGGAAAGAAGTGGAAAGAGGTGGCTTCGATTTAGGGAAGTGAGTAAATGCTTGACCGACTTCACATGTTTTCTCTAACTTTCCCTGCTCATATTCAATAACTGACGATGACATTGACAATTGAAGAAGCAGATATGATGTGACGTTGGGCTGGGAAGGACTTGTTGCAAAAAAGCACTGTTTTGTTTAAGTTGTAAATGAACGAAGCCAGGTACATTGAAGGCGGCTTGAGGAAGTAGCCGTTACTGTTGTTGTGAATAGTAAAATGTGAGAGGAAAGTGGGAAATAAAAAAGGCACGGCTTATTCTCCTATTACTATTAAGTATATATTGATCAATGTTGTTAACAATATAATCATCATCACAACCCACAGTCCTTATCAGAGACAACATCATAGAAATCATCATAGTCATCAATGTTGTTGTCATCGTCGTCACCATCAATTGGTTATCAATTGTAAACCAACGAATTTGATCCATTAGAAATCAGTTCCCTCTTGCCCAAGCAGTTCATAGAACATAGCAACTCATTCTTACCATATCAACAATTAACATGATACAATTGGTGTTCAATTCATGTTTTTCCCCAAACCTTTTCCATGATGAAGATTTTTCTTTTTTTTTTTTAAATTTTCCTATCATCTTTTGCAATTTCATCCCCAAAAGAATCTCCAAATGAACTTCTCCAGAGGAAGAGTTCAGAAAAACATTATTTACTCTAGGCATCATTTCTACACCCAAAATCATGAACTCCGCCACATTAAAAGACATAATTAAACCCTAGAAAGTCATTACAGGAAACAATCTGTGCAAAAAAATCCAATAGAAAGTCACACATAGTTAAACCCTGGAGTTTCATATCATGCCTAGAACAAAAATGAATTTCCTCAAATTAAAAGACATCCAAAAAGGATTACAAAGAAAAACAATTTTCTTGGTTTCATCCCTGGTCTCCATCATAAAATTTTTGGCTCTTATGTCCAAAAGAACAACTTTCTTGAACATGGTCCCATACTATTTTTAAGTTCAAGGATTTACCTAAACAGTTTTTTATACACAATGTAGTGTTTCATACACATAACAAGCATTATGCCATAAAAAAAAATAAAAAAAAAAAAATCATATCTTCGAGTGCTTAACTTGAAACAATTAGGTCAAGAAGATATTTCATACTCAATAAGTAGCTTTCTCGAAGGCCATTGGGGTCCACATCTTGATGTCATGATCAAATCCACTGCTCGCAAGAACCATTGTATGAGGATGAGATGCGATGCAATCTGCCAAATGCTTATCAGCTTTCCTAACACGAGTAAGCTTTCCAGCTTTCTTTCTCCAGATGAAAATCTGGCCACAGTCCGAGCCACTAGCCACATACTCACATTTAGGCCCCAGAAAAGTAACATCCTTCACTGTCTTAGAATTTATATGCCCCTTGTAAACTTGAGGAGTCATTTTCTCATGCATATCCATGCTTGATAGAGATGCTGCAGAGCAATGCTCAACCCCCATTTTACTTGCATAACTGCTCATACAAACCGGGGACTTAGGAACTGGGTTGGGTCCCAAGCCCATATCGTGTGTAAACAGATAAATGAACTCATCATTGTAGGACACGAGCAATTCACTCTGTTTGAAAAAGGCCAAGCTTGATATTTCAACTCCCTCATCACCAATCAAGTGCGGAGGGCAAAATAAGTCAATAGGTTGACCAAAATCAGTTGATCCATTCCAATTGTGCTTGCAAATATCATAAAGTTGAGTGAACTCACTTGACCCAGCAACCACAGAGATGTGGGTTCCTTGGATCAATTGCAATTGCAGTTAGATTGATAACTGGCATGAAACTCCTTCTATCTTTATTTATTAGCTGGCAAGAAAAAAGTTGCGTTGCAGCCCCAGTTCTCAGATCAAACTCTACTGTTGACGAATGCCACTTGAATATACAAATTCATTCTAAAATAAAAATTTCAAAAAACCTACCCAGAGCAAGATATAGGCATCAACAGTGGGCTTTCCATTTAAAACAGTCTATGCATCTCAGAGATAACAATCAACCAGTCGTTTGATTACAAGTTTAGGATTTTCATCTAAAACAACACAAGTCAAGGAAAAGGTTTCAGAAGGATAAAGCATCACTTTAAGCATGGAAACCATCATTGTAGTTACAGTTCATCAGTTTTGTATGGGTCTCAAATGCCCCCCACCGCCCAATAGAGAAAAGGAGATATTACCTAATCCTTCCCCAATTGTAGCCACACTGAATGTAGAATAAAGGATAAAAAAATTAAAATAAAAAAGGGCAAAGGAGATCAATTACTCACATGCTGTACTAATCCATCTTCACCGCAAATATAGAATATATGTGGAATATAGAATATATGTGGGCTACCGGGCTAAATAGCCAGCTTATAAGCCCGTCCTTCATGTTGGCCAAGCACCTTAGTTTTGAATCCTCCACATTCCTGAATTAGTGCATGTATCACCTAAAATTGAGTATCCACTCATAAGGAATTAACCTTTTCAAACAAATAACATATAAAGATTCATCAATATTAATAACATAGAACATCATTACTTATCTCAATGTTGAAGTAGATAAACAAGTATGGTTGCACCCACACACATCATCCCTGTAAGCGTGCAACCATATTATACTTTTCTGGTGCATAAAGATGAGATACATGCATGAGATAGGGATAACTGCCAATCATTAAACGATAGTGTTCCTGATATGGCCTATTCAAATGGAAACAGTGTGGTCCTTCTCAAAATGTAACAGATATGACAGAAAGGACAGAATGGAAATGTAGACGAACATAAATCGGATGCTAGTTTTTCCACAATGTGACAGAAAATAAAAGGGAATACCTGTCCATCAGCACCACAAGTCACAATGCTTAGATCATCTGAGGAGGGCATAAACTTTGCTTGGAAAACATTTCTGGTGTGACCAGAATGAAAAGACAACTTCATATGCCCAATCTCCCATCCCAAAGGATAACTTGCCCGTCATCAGATCCTGACACCAATATGCCACCATCCTCATTGAAACCTACACTGTTAACAGAACCTCTGGGCTTTTCCCGCCTCCTGTGTAAATCAATTCGAACGACTCTAAAACATGACATGAATTAGTTTAGAGCTCTGAATTAGAAGCATATTCTTTTTCATCCCCACACAGGAGGGTCCTATTTTGAACGGAAAAATAGGAAGGTAAATTTCAGGGTCACAATAAAAGCTAAAGGAACTGCATGAAGACATAGATTTTATATGGTAATAACATTAAAAAAGTTTACAGTCAAACGAATGAAAAAAAGGAATAATTATCTGTCATTAAAATTAATATGCTAATTACAGATGGAAATAACATTGAAAAAATTCCAGTCAAATGACTAAAAAGAGGAAGAAAGGCCTGTCATTAGAATTAGCAAGTCTATTGTGATGCAACTTCACAATAAATTAGTCCACAAATTTCAGTCAGAATGGCAGGACCTGACATCCCACTGATGAGGGATTTTGACAAATGAACTCTTCCTGCAATAAAAGAACTATCATTGGCAATTGGAAGAATCTACCCAACTATACCCTGTCTGCTTCTTGATTGATCTTCTTTCCATTGACACTCTCACTTTCTCTGCATCATCCCATTGTCCTAAATCAGCATACATATTATATAACAATACAAAAGGCGCTGAACTTTTTGGTTCAAGCATGATCAAAGCTTCAGCTGCTACTTGGGCTAATTCTACATTATTGTGGACTCTACAAGCACCTAGGAGTGCGCCCCACACA
The DNA here is from genome assembly GCA_963855925.1 of Inga laurina. Taxonomy (NCBI): domain Eukaryota; kingdom Viridiplantae; phylum Streptophyta; class Magnoliopsida; order Fabales; family Fabaceae; genus Inga; species Inga laurina. The sequence continues at coordinate 47,009,755 of OY979709.1, read as the reverse complement.
GCCTTATCTGGTTCAAATGGCATATTATTTATCAAATCAAAAGCTTCCTCAAGTTGCCCATGCCGACCAACAATGTCCACAAGGGAGGCAAAGTGCTCAACTCGTGCCATAATACCATATTCATTAATCATGGAATGGAATTGCCTCTTCCCTTCTTCAACCAAACCTACATGGGCACATGCGTTTAGAACAGAAATAAATGATATATAAGTAGGGTGAACTTTAGACTTCTTCATCAATTCGAAAAGTTCTAGAGCCTCTGCAGCAAAGCCATGAGATGCATAGCCTCCAATCATTGCATTCCAAGAGATTACATCCTTCTTTGGTTCCATGTCATCAAATACATTACGTGCCTCAATAATTGCTCCACATCTAGAGTACATGGTGATAAGGGAATTATTTATTGGCACATCTGGAATAAAAGTCTTTGTCACAAGCTGGTGTCCCTGCTTACCAAGGTAAAGATCCACCAAACCAGTAGAGACAGTAAGGACTGAAGATAATGTGTGTCTATCTGGTCTGTGTCCTTCAAGTTTCATCCGAGAGAAGAGTTTGATGGCACCCTTATAGTCTCCGTTTTTCTCATAGCCTGCTATTATTGAGTTCCATGAGATCAGGTTTTTGTGAGGCATCCTCTCAAAGAAATCTTTTGCAAGTTTTAAATCACCTATCTGTGCAAACCCAGATATTATTGAATTCCACGAAAATGTGTCAGGATTTGGCATCTTACCAAAAAGGGTTGAAGCCTCTTCCATAGCTGAAATTTGAACATAGCCATTGATCATGGTGTTCCAAGAGAAGGTATCTCGCTCTATCATTTTATCAAATAGATCCCTAGCAGAAACAATATCACCCACTTTCACGTAGCACATCATCATGGAATTCCAAGAAACTATATTTCGTTTAAATTTATTTTTACCTACATCTGTTTGACCTTGATAATTTGGTATTTGATCAAATAGGTGCCGAGCTTCTTCCACCCTCCCTTTTTGGCCATAACCAGCAATTAGGGTGTTATAGGCATGCACCAAATCTTCTTTTCCTTCATCAATGTTCCCATATTCATGCAGAATTCGAGCAGCCACATCCAACTCACCATTTTGAATGAGTCCTGATATAAGAGCACTAAGAGATGCTGAATCACGCTTAGGCATCCTTGTGAAAAATTCAATTGCCAAAGCCACATTACCATTCAATAAAAACCCAGTAATAATAGCATTCCATGACACAATGTTGCGTTCAGGCATTCTATGAAATAGCTTCAAAGCCTCGTGCATCCTCCCATTTTTGGCATACCCACTAATCATAGTATTCCATGAAACACAATCTCTTTCCGGCATTTGATCAAACAATTTTCTTCCTTCCTCAATATATCGACTAACATGACATGATATGTAGCCCAATATCATCAAATTCCAAGACACAATATCCCTTTCAGGCATTTCATTGAACAGCTGATGTGCCTTAGCCATCTCTCTTCGTTGAACATATCCATTAATCATTGAATTCCAAGTAATGATTTTTCGTTCATTCATGGAATCAAACAAAGATCTCGCCTCACTTAATCTGCCGGATCGAATTAAATGAGATATCTTTTTGTTTAACTGGTACACTTTTGGTGTTTGAGAAAAGCCCCTGAATAAGGAAGGTAAGCCACAATAACAGAAGAACATACTGTCATGTTTATGCCTAATTTTTAAGGTTGGCATGCAAGGGCGGAGAGGTAATTTGCTCAGTTTCATTACAACCCTAAAGAACATTGCCGCGATGCTCGGCAAGCACCGAGATAGGTAGAGCGTAGCAATGCAGGTACATCCGACCTAAGTGAAGATGGAGTAGAAGAACAACATATGTGCATTACACCTACACCAAATAAGGTAAAATAATGCAAGTCCAGTACCATTAATATATTAATATATGAAGGAAGAATCTGTCATTAAAATTGGCATGTCTATTGTGACACAATTTCAAAATAAATTAGTTCAAAAATCTCAACCAGCTTTTATAGTGACAAAATTGCTTCTAATCCAAGTTCACTGCACTATGAGACTGGAGTGATTTTCAGAATATTTCCAAAACATAAATTTTTTATCTTTTGATAAGATATTTTGTTAATGGAGGAGAAGAGAAATGCACCTGTAATACTGATATATAAGAGATATTACTGGTTGAAATGGTTTTATTGTTTTAAAACTACTTTTCATCTCTTCTAGATGGCAACATGTCAGCACGTGAAACAAATATAATCTTATACACATAATGTAGCTGAGATATCACTCACTGGAACCTGTGAAATCAATGCTAAAATCTGGTCTACTTTTCATCATAATTTGAAACCCATGCATTGCCTGGAACCAGTCAGCACCATACTTTTATGAATGGTAGAAAAGCAAACAATATACATTCAAGAGCACAGTGCAAAATACTTGCACTGAAATGGTGCTAAATTAAGGGAATAACAATTTTATAAATCCTTCAGCTCCATTCACTTCAGTTCAAGTGAAGTTGGATCTGTCTACACAAAACAAGTTCATATAAGAAAAAGCCTAATTATCTTCATAAATAGCTACGTTATTTAGAACCCCACCGCACTTTACACGAGAACAAGGCTACCATTTCAATTTTAAACCATATTCATAGCTCCTCTTCGTTTAAATGTAAACCATAAATTTTCCTCGACAACCAACCGACAGAAGTCGTCAATTAAAAAACGAAATCAAGTCCATAGCAACAGGTGAAAAAGAAATGTTTCCCAGCTGCAACCTACAACAGATACGACCTCTAAACCATTGCATTTCCAGAAATAAAGATCATATTTCCTCCAATCAACGTATGCATCAACAAGCAAATAACTGACAAGGAAAAAATGCAAGCATAATAATAACAGGGAAGCCAATACTGGAGAATTATGGATAGTCAGACCTCAGAGACACCGTGACTGTAAACGAAATTCCTGCCAGATAGCTCGCCGACCTCTCGCTGCCAGACATCGACTACTGAGTTGCCAATGCTCGTTCTCGACCTCCTGTTCATCCTCTGCACCAGAAGACAAGCTGAGTAAGGAAACTTTGCTATTAATGGAGCAACCGATTTTATGTATCGATGAAATTATAACCAAGAAAAAGAAAAAGAAAGGAAGAAAACATCAGCAAATTGAGACGGCAAAGATGAACCAACCCAATGGATCTCAGAGATCGATTAGGATGAAGACACTATTGAGAGATATTGACTAAGGTGAAATCGAAATATCGAATTATTGTGAGATCGCCACAAATGTATCGCCACAAATGTATCGGTTTCGACAGAGTTGAATTACAGAGACCAACAGTAACAACACAGCCGTGGCCCTTATGACGGTCTCTCTCTATCTTTCAAGAGTGAGAACCCGAGCTGCGTTTGGTAGGAGAGGAGAAAGCAGCTTCGAGACTAGAGAGGGAACTGTATGGTTAAAAGGCCAAAATTAATTGTTAGGTCCTTTAGTTTACACGTTAAGGGGCAAAATTTGCAACCAAACGTTTGTTTTCCTAGAGCATCCAACACAACTAATAATTTTTCTGCGTAGAAGTAGACATTATCAATTTATTTAGGAGTAGATATAATAATGTAGTTAATCTATATTAATTTTTGTTATTTTTTATATTGTAGGTCCCAACAGACAAAACTCTTATCACTCTCTATTATTTTACTATATCTTTTTAGAAGGATTAAGTTGCCAATTTAGAAATGAACTATTTTTTAACGGCCACCCAATATAATTATTTTTCATAAGAGCATTTACAAAATAAATATAAGTATTTACATAAAAACATTTACATTAATGCCCTTACTTCGTTTTTTTCATAAAAACATTTACAAAACAAATAAAAGGATTTAAATGAATCCAGGGAATTAAAAAACTTTAGTTATTTACATATTTATCTTGTAAATACCTATATTTTTCTTTTCACTGACAAAACTTAATTTTATTTTGACCCAATGATGCAAATCTAATAACTACAAGATCATCAAGCCTTATAATCTCTGCAACCATCTTGTACTTCTTTACCAACCTGTTGTTCTAGTTAGGGCATGTCTTTTTTACTTTAACTATGTGTGCATCATTCTTTCACTGTCTAGATTATGCTATGCTCATATTATTATATCATTTTGATTTCCTTAACTTCTTGTAAAATTCATTTGTAATTTCAATTAACTATGGTTCAATTAAGGAATGGTATGAGAAGAATTATGATCACAAATAGGCTAATAAATAAGAGTTCATCAAGAAAGAACCACATATTCTAATTGTCTGTGGTGGTTTTTCTTTAAAAGAATTAGGACAGTAGTTTGAGCATATTGTTTGATATGAATGTGGTATAGTTTTATTTTTATCTAAGTCATGAAAAGAATATATTAATGTGTGGTGCTATAGTTTGCAATTTGAAAACTTCTCCAAGCCTGTAGGTATCATTGTTGGGCAATTGATTTTTGTAGCCTCAATGTTGCCTCACAATGCGTATATTAGAATAATTTTGCCTCTGCAGTTTTCACATTTAGCCTGGGAATGAATGTTTGTGCCATTTAATATTTTGATTATAGGTATATGCTCTGTTGGAGCTGAAAACCTTATGATGTATATTGGAAAATAATTTTAGAGGAAAAAACACAAAGTGCCAAAATATAATATCCTTGTAATTATGTTAGAACTATATAGATTTCCTTTATAATTTTTCCAATTTTGACATATTTAGCTTCTCAGTGCGATATGAATAATGTTGATAATAGAACATGTATTAAGTTTTTGTTTCAACATAGGGCATAACCAAAATAGGCATTAAATCAAAACTCATTATTCTCTCTTGTATTCATTTTCCCTTTTTGATTTTTTTTTTGTTTCAGTTATACAGAGTGAAAATTATATAAATGTGAAAATCATAAATAAATGATGAAAAATCGTCATTGGTAGGTTTAAACAGTAAAATAATGTTAACACATAACATGGGAGGAATATTATTCTTATATGAAAGTGTGAAATTTAGTCTTTGATTCAGCTTCAATCATATGATGTGGGCAAAACACAAAGTTACAAAACACAAATATGATAATTACATTTCGAGGATATAAATCATACAAAATAGATTAGTGACAAACACTAACTAATTAGTTGTAAAACACAAATTTTGGAAATATGTTGTTTTGTGGAATCTAATCCTCCACAGGTGTCTAGTCATTTTATATCTGACATTGTTGTCAAGCACTTCAAAAATTTGAAAGTGATAAACTTCACGCTTTGGGACATCCCTTGTTTCATCAATCATTTTTGGGTGACGAAACTTTCAATCATGATCCTTGCATATTTTTCACAACTCATATAATGGTCTTGTAGAAGTTGATGCTAGAGGAACTTTATGATTGACAAACTTGTTCATCTACCAGAATCATGCCCGCCTCCCAAGGACCATACAATGGAGTACATTTGTGTCCAACCAGCTTCCTAAAAACACATGCATCAATATCTTAGGTGTCCTTGCTATCATTGAGTGACAAAACTTTCAATTATGGTTGCCTACATATTTTTCACAATTTAGTGTGATGGTCTTGTAGAAGTTGATGCTAGAGGAACTTTATGATTGACAAACTGAACCTATTCAACCAGCAGAATCATGCCCACCTTCCAAGGACGGTGGAGTAGTTTTGCATCCAACCATCATCCCTAAGAATGCATGTATCAATATCTCAGGTGTCTTTACTATCATGATTTGGTATATAAGGTGTAAGACCCTGTCTTACATACCTCTTAATATTGCTATATTAACCAGAGTAGCAATACACAGCTCAACGGGCACATAAGAATAGCATAAATATACTAATATTATTGAAATAATATTGCTTGATTATAATACAGGAGTTCCCTACAGGGTTTCATACATAATAATTACAGACCTTTCAACAATAAAAAGCCTTCAGATAACCAACAACTCCTCTTGTATTCGTCCGGAACCTTTTGTTTCCGATAATTATGATTCTTCCCTCTGAGCCTCTATCTGCCGAAAATTTTTTATATTTATGAAAAGGGTGAGATTCGGGGGAATCTCAGTAGCAAACAATACTAATATACATACAAGATAAATGCTTAATGCATAACATGCTTGCCTTAAATAAACACATGCTAACATAATGACATATTAGCGTGCTCAATGTTTCAAATAACATATTCATGGCCATAGTATAAACAGAGCTTCAATCATTCATATATGTTTTACATAATCAAGCAAAGCAATCACATGCATCAATACATGAGTACAAATATCAAATACATGTAGGAGAGGTAAGTTCACTACCTAGATTGCCCTTCACTTGACTGACTGTCGATCCAATATTGTATCCAGCTTGGGCTATCGATATTTCCTAAAATTCCAAATTTAGGATAAATGAGTTATTAGTCACTCATAATTCATTCTAAACTCATTGTGTTCGTTATCTTTGTCTAAAACCACGAAATTACCAAAATACCCCTGGGGACCCGATCTGAGACCCTTAATACTTGGTCCAACTATACTTTTACAAAAATATGAAATGGGCTAATCTTACACAATTTCACGTATAGAATCCATTTTTGACCTCATATTGGGCAAATTCAGTGCCAAATTATGAAAATGCCCTAAGGGCTTTTTGACATTTTACATTCTAAGGCTTTCTCATTTCGCACCCAACATAAACCCTACACAATTTTCTATTATAAATCTAATGGAATCATCAAAAGCACCAAAATTCAGTCCAAACACAGCCAAAATAGATGTTGGACGAAAATAGCGGTAAATTAGGAAAATTGGAGTTTCTTGATTCCATTCCATTAATTACCTCCCTTTCACCTTTAATCATTTGTTTGACCATTAATTGCCTTGTTTTGTCATTTCCTATGCTCTTTAATTCATCATTTTATTCCCTTAAACAAAAGGAATTTCAGTGACTGAAATTCGGGATATTACATAAGGTCTCACTAAATGTTCGCCATATTTTGAAATTTTGAGAATGACAAAGAATTTGGCTTAGCTTGGATGCAAAATGTGGGTGATCATGTAAAGTAAACCACTGTATTATAAAATAGAATATGAAAGAGGCTTGGTTAAAACAACTCATTTTCGAAGATTTAAATTAAAAGTGTGATCTTTTTAGAAATCAATGCCCCTTTTCATTTAAGGGCCAATATTAATTTTGTAAGTTATAATTAAAAAGCATTCAAAGCAATTTAAATTTTAATAATAACTTAGATTAATTTATTGTTTTCTAATTAATTTATTTACCATGCTTAAAAGAAAACTGTTCTTTAATACCGTTATTGTTATTTCTTTAGGAACATTGTTCATGTTAATGTTAATTAGAGGCAAAGTTACAATGCTACTTAAATTGAAAATGTAACTCTAACATTTTGTTAGTAATGCTTGTTTTGTCATTATTGCCCATATTATGCTCTTTTATTTACTATGTTTGGATGAAAACTGTTTAACATTGTTAATGATATTTCTTTAGTAAAATTGTTAATTAGAGACAATTCGAATGGATGTTGTTACCCACATTATTACTACAAGCTTTCTAAAGATGTAACAGATAGATGTCATGAAAATATAACCTAATTGCATGTGATCCATGGCCTCAAGACTTGAAAAAGGGAGTCATTGGAACTTCATTGCAGTGTCTAAGTAGTGCATTAGCCATCTTCCATTGTGGTCTCTAAGTAGTGCACATAAGCAGAGCAAATTGAAATGAGAAATTGTGAATAAAACAACTCATTTCATGCGTTATATTTAAAATATAAGAGGCTTGTCAATGATTAATACTACTTTTGTTTCCTTAATATAAGAACTAGTGATTTAGTCCTAAATATATTTGTGCAGTTTATTTAAATCTTTAAACCAAAATTCCTGTTAAAAAAAAAAATCTTTAGAAAATGGGTCAAAGTGAGTCAAACCACATCGAAGAAGCAAGCAAAACACATTGTAGCAAAAGGCTATAGACTCTAGCACAAGCTAAATAAAGTTGAAAAAGTGGGCCAAAAAAATAAAATAAAATAAGGGTGACAAAGAAATTAATAACATAATAGAAATAGACCAGTAACTGTAATTGAAACGCTATATGCACTTAACTTGAAGCCACGGGCAGCACAACCTATGATAGAAAGTTTGGGGGACCCAAAACTCCTATATATGTGTTGTTCGTTGTTTTTGTTTTTTGAGTAATTCCAACTCTCTGACAGGACCAAGCATTTGTAGCTTTAGTAGAACTTCTATATATGGATCTCCTAACTAAGCTGTAATCCATACACATTTCGTTCATGTGAAGTTTAAAAGCAAGTAAGGACAAAAGGTTAGAGAATAAGGACACACAAAATTTCTGATGGAGGGAGATAGATAAGGACAGAAGTGTAAAAGCATAAAGAGAAAGGGATGAAGCAGTAGAAAGTAGAAACACTTGAAGCCATAAGCCAGAAAATTTGGCTTCACATACACAAGATTTCAGTAGCCCTACTGCCTTCCTCCCCAAGCCATCCCAAACATACACACTATATATATATATATATATGGCGCTAATAAAATATTTTGCAGGTTTTTTTTTGAACTGATATTTTGCAGGTTTCAGTAGCATTGCCTTTCTCCCCACTGTTCAACTTGTTTGTTTTGTTGTTTTAAAAGAAAAAGAACCATAGCTCATATATATGTGTGTCTTATTGCTTTTTAATCCTATTTACTGTTATTATTTGAGTATATACATGTACGATTGAGTGTTACTTATATTATAATCAAGACTCCATAATAGTAACACACTCACATATAAGTGTATTATATTAATAAAGGGTTAAGAACCAAATTTGCTTTGGAAGTTTTAGCTGAGAAGCAATGTTATCTTTGAAATATTTTTAGGTTCAATATTGTCTGAAAGTATTAAAATAGAGTAATTTTGTCCTTTTCCGTTAAAAAGTTAATGATTAACGTTAATTTTTTAATAATTAACGTTAGATTTGTTAATGGTATGGGACAACATTGCTATGTTTTGAATCTTCCAGGGTGACATTAAGGTTGAAAAAACTTTCAGAGTAACATTGCACCTTAGCGAAAACTTCCAAGGCAAGTAACCATCAAAATTTGAAAAGAGATGGAGTAGATAGCACCTGGAGTTTCGAAGATGACATGTAGACTATCAGCTCAATAAATTTAGTCAATCAACCATCAAAATTAACTAAGATAACATCCAAGATAAAATTGCTCCTCAGTGAAAACTTTCAAAATAAAATTGCCCCTCAAACCTAATAAAAAAAACACAGCCATCTAGCCATGGGTCGCTGCCATGGCCGAGGCTTATCATGGGCCGGGGAAGGTTTATCTGAAACGCATGACTGTGACGATCTAGTTCTTCTCTCTGAATTCTTTCCCTGCTTCAAAGAGCTTGTCCTTGTATGCCGCGAATGTTTTGGGATCAGTGGACTTGCCACCGTTTTCAGTAGATGCAAGTAATATTTTTAAAAAAAAAAGAAGAAAAGGGGTAATTAAATCTAGTTTTATTTTAGTTTACCGCTACGGTTATTGGTTGCTCACACTCAATCATTTATGGGACTAGTTTGATCGGGTTTGTGTTTCAATTAGAAAATTGTTAGTGCTAATGGGGTCATTGGGCGTGAACTTGTTTGCTGTGGGTCGATTTTTCTGTTTTATCTTTCTTGTTCCAGACTGTTTAAAGACTAAAGATGAATAATATATAAGAAATAATAATACGTAATACATCTTTTTGGCCAAAAAAAATCAATACCTAATATATTTATTTTTTTGGATAATATGTAATTTATCTATTTATATTATAAAAATTCAAACAAATCATTATAATGCATATCCAAGAGAAATAATATGATTTATTTTTCTATACTTATATAACAAACACAAAGCCAAGACTCTCATTGGTTAAGAATAAAATTTAAAAATATCGAATTTCTTCTACGATAGAGCGGCAATTCAACAAGATAAATAATTAAATGAGTTTTAATTAGGGTATCATTATCAAATCTTGCTTACGTTATCTCTTTTTTTAACTATTGCTTTTGCTGATAGCCAAAAACAAAAAAAACTTGGGTGCTGGTGCGGAACTTTAACAAAAAGAAAACTTTATTTTGTTATAACTGATTTTTATTATTGTTGGCAAAGAAAACTAATTTTTATTCTTAGTAATACGTTACCTCTGTTTATTAAAAAAAATTACTGTTAAACTCCTAAATTTAAAGTCTACAGATATATGTTCTGATTTGATTTGTTAAAAGATATATTAAATTAAACTTAAGTAACTAAATCACTGGATAAAAAATTAAAAAGATAAAATTTCGATTTTGGAGTCGATAGGCGTGTACATAAATACAGTCCTGTTTTAATAACTTGTCGTACTACGAAAAGACAAGAAGGTGAGGCTTTGAGTTTTGTATTCTCTTGAATCCTCACTTTTCCTTCTGATGATTCTTCATATTTGTTAGCTTTAGGCTTCGTTTTTCTTTCTCAACCATCTTGTTAATTATTTCCACTGCCTGTGTAAATGACGATCCTTCTTCATACTCTTGTATCGCTCAGGTGAATATAGTACAACTACGAAGATGAAGGCTCCGAAAATTTTATTGCTTCTTCTTCTTTCTCTGCAAGTCATTGCTTATACCGTGGTACAATAACTCCCTCCCTTTTGATTTTCATGATCAAATTTGTTCATTCGCTTATGTTTGGTTCTGGACCTAATGTGCGAATTCCTTTTCTTTCTTTTTCTTTGTTTGGCAATCAGATTGCCGATTCCCAGACTTGCCCTGCTACGAATATCGACAGCTGCAGCGATGGATGGGAAGGGGAATTCTTTCCTGGCATTCCCCAAATTAAATACGAGGTAATCTTGCTTATGATTTATGATAGTATTGTTAAATGTAGCTCCTTTAATTTGATCTTCTCATCACAAGAGTTTCTGTATGTTACACCACGATGGAATGATTGGTGTGTCTTTTTTTGCCTATATTGAATTACAGGGTCCCTCCAGCAAGAACCCACTTGCATTTAAATATTATAATGCGGAGGAAGAAATTCTTGGGAAGAAAATGAAGGTTGGTTTTCCCATTATTCTCAACTTTTATTTTAAATAATCCAGTAGGTATTGGAATCAAACTGAAATCACTGTTATATCTGCAGGATTGGTTTAGATTCAGTGTTGCATTTTGGCATACATTCCGTGGGACAGGTGGTGATCCATTTGGTGCGCCTACCAAGTCTTGGCCCTGGGAAGATGGTACCAATTCATTAAAAATGGCCAAAAGAAGAAGTATGTTAACTCTGATTCTACAAATGTTACTCTTCAAATTATAAAAATTTTGACACTGAGACTAATGCTTCTTTTGATTAACCCAGTGAGAGCCAACTTTGAGTTCAAAAATAAACTTGGAGTGGATTATTGGTGCTTCCATGATAGAGATATTGCCCCTGATGGTAAAACTCTAGAGGTGAGTCAATCTTAAGTTTCTGTTCCTTATTTCCATTAATTCATTCGATGCTGATATTTTTTAAAGTTTGGAAATTCTAATTCTTCAACTTAAGAGACATTGTTGTTGCACTTTATTCTAAAATAATGGTTTACTATTTTTCAATAATCTTTGAATCCAATTCCTCATCTTTCGGATGGCGTATCTCCTATTTATTACAGGAAGCTAATGCAAACTTGGATGAAGTTGTGGCCCTTGCTAAAGAGCTTCAGGTAATATGACACAATGAACTATATAATTTTCAATTTTTGGTACAAAAACCCATAGAATATTGATTATTTTTCAAAATCATGTTCTTGTCAGTCAAGTATCTATTTTGTGGCCTAAAATAGGCCCCAATCACTTTAATACAGTAGCTTTCTAGAAGCACCCCTGACGTGTGTAAAATCTGTGTTTGGCTATACAGGGAAATAAGAAAGTTCTATGGGGAACAGCTCAGTTGTTCATGCATCCTCGCTATATGCATGGTGGTGCTACAAGGTAATTTATATTTGAATGAACCAAGTTATATAAACTTTATGCATCTTATACACTTGTAGCTAACAATTTGATTTTTCCTTATAGCTCCGAATTAGGAGTGTATGCTTATGCTGCTGCTCAAGTCAAGAAAGCCATGGAGGTACATAATACTATATTTCTGTGTGAACATGAATTAACAAGTGATAGTTCAGTTCATTACTGGAAACTTCTTTAAATTTTTCTGATGTTTACAATTTGCAGGTTACACACTATTTGGGAGGAGAGAATTATGTTTTCTGGGGTGGCCGTGAAGGTTATCAATCTCTATTGAACACAGACATGGAAAGAGAGCTTAATCATTTGGTTAGCCAATTGTTCTGCCTGTCATCTATTTTGATTATACTACCCCTTTTCATTTCTTGTCTTGTACGAGTATATTGTTTGTCCAGAAAAGTACAAAAGCTTTTTTAACAACTTTTCTTTTTTAATATGCTTACAGGCTAGGTTTCTTGAATCTGCTGTTGCATACAAAAAGAAGATTAGATTCAATGGTAACTTAATATGCAATTCTCAATCATAACATGTGTTCTGATTCGCATATGAGTAAATAATGAAATTCTGTAAACAGTTCTGTTCAACTGATCAATCAAATCAGCAATGCAATGAAACTTTTATAGTTATATTTATTCCTTCTTTTCTTCTTTAAGAAATGGTCTTTTACTCATGATTTTGTTTTTATTTGTTTAAGGCACACTGCTGATTGAACCCAAACCACAAGAACCTACAAAACACCAGTATGTTTTTCATTATTTTAATTAATTATTTTATTTACGTTAAATCTTCATTCTTCACTGATCTGGATTATGTATTCTTTCAGGTATGATTGGGATGCTGCTACAACAGCTAATTTCTTGAGAAAATATGGACTTATAGGTAATTATGAATTTATTAGAATTCTCCTCTTTTTAGCTGCATCATGCATGAACCTGAAGTTGATTTACATTTTATACAACTTAACTGCTTAATTTCATTTCTTTTCCATCTGCAGATGAATTTAAACTAAACATTGAGTGCAACCATGCCACCCTTTCTGGCCATAGGTGAATCAAACAGGGTGTTTTGAAATTATTGTAAAGTCTCTTATCCTTTAAAGTGTTATTAACTTTTAATGCCTTTCTACATGAAGCTGTCATCATGAGCTTGAAACTTCAAGAATCAATGGATTGTTGGGAAATATTGATGCAAATACTGGCGACCCTCAAGTTGGTACGTGTGTTTCTTTCTTATCTAGACAACAGTGAAGCTCTCAATGTTGAAACACAGACAAGATCATGTTGAGATGTCCCAAGATAGCAAGTTATAACAAGTTGTTCTATTTACAGGTTGGGACACGGATCAGTTTCTCATAGATATCGCAGAGGCAACAAACATAATGCTCACTGTGATAAGAAATGTATGATATTCCTGACTCTCTTAACCTGCACCACAATGTCCAACAACAAAATTTGTAATTATTAGTAATGAAATTCTCATGCCTGTTCTGTATCTTTGTCAGGGAGGAATTGCACCTGGTGGTTTCAACTTTGATGCAAAATTGTAAGCCTAGTTGGTCTATATTTTAAATGTGGTTTACACATGTAGTGTATAATTCATGTTTGTTTTGCTCAATCTCTTCATGGAACCTACAATATTGCAGGAGGAGAGAGAGTACTGATGTTGAAGACTTGTTCATTGGACATATAGTTGGGATGGATACAATGGCCCGTGGCCTCCGAAACGCTGCCAAACTAATCGAGGTGATTCATTGTTACTTCCCCTAATAACCTTTATTTGAATTCTTTCTAGTGTGTGTTGAAGTGTTTGTCAAAACTTATCTTTTATTTTTCTGACAAATAATGGGCCTTTTTTCTGTCTTGTTGGACTGTAGGATGGTTCTTTGGATGAGCTTGTCCGCAAGAGATATCAGAGTTTTGACTCAGAAATAGGCTCTCTTGTCGAGGTAACACCCTACTTTTCTTTCTCATTCTCCTCAGCATGAAATGTTTTCTGTTGTTGTTAACTAATAAAACATGTTGCCATAGGCTGGTAAGGCTGACTTTGAATTCCTGGAGAAGAAGGTCAAGGAATGGGGAGAGCCAAAGGTTGCTTCTGCCAAGCAGGTAATGCGTATAATCAAATTCAAAACTACTTTTCTTGCTTAAGAGCTCTCCATTAGATCTGAATGGTTCAAATATGATAAGATTTGGGTGCTTATCACTATGATAAACACCCAAACCGGTTCCCTGTTCTCTACGAGCATTCTTTGTAAACTTGGGCAAAAAGTTAGAAACAGTGAACAAGTCACTGGTCCTATGTTTGGGCAGATATACTCTCTTTAAATTCATTGATTCTTTTGACTGTACTAACTGTAACTGAGCTTAATTTCATGATCGTTAGCAAATGATCTGATGTTTCTTTCTGCAATGTTGCAGGAGCTTGCGGAGATGATCTTTCAGTCTGCTTTGTAGGAAGCATCATATATTTTATTTTTAATTTTTATTTTAATGTTTTTATTCTTCTAGTATTTTGGAACAATATAGGTGTATATCCACGCATACATAATAAAGATATTTTATGGTTTATAGTTTATGTTTATCTTTTTTTCCACCGTTGTTATAGCAAGGTTTTTATTTTTTTTTCTAAGATGTTCCATCACACTATGAGTGTGTTTGGGTTAGCTTTTTTTAATAGCTTCTGGAGAAAAAATGGAGAATAGCTTTTGGAGAATAGATTATAAGAAGAATAGATTATGAGAAAAAAGTGATTTTTATAAAATGAGAGTGTTTGGATGTTTTGATCAAAATAACTTTTTTCATGGTCAAATTACTAAAAAGGACATTAACTTTTGTGATAATTACATATAAAGAATAAGATTATATTTTATGTATTATTTAAGGGTTAATGTCAAATTTAACCCATTATTAAAATTTAACGGTATTAAAAATGATACATCTTAACCCATTATTTAACATTAAATTTCATAATTAATACTAAAAATAAAATAATTTTGTCTATATGTAATGTTAATTAATTTAACTAATTTTTTTAATATAATTAAATTAGATAAATAAGTCTTAAATAGGATAAGAGGGAGTATTAAAATTTTAAAATTTTTAAAAAAAAATAGAGAAAAAACGTTGAAATTCAAAAAAATAAAAAAGATGAGAGAGAGTGTGTGACGTGGGGCCCACAAACAGAAAAAGAACCAATGAGAATGAGATGGTGGGGCCCACAAAGTTGAAAAAGTAAGAACAAATGGATTATGCTCAAACCATGGTTTTGGACACCAAAACCATGGTTTGGGGGTCAAAATGGATTATTTGAGATGAGAGGGTGTTTGGGTGTTTTTTTAGAAAACCATGGTTTGGGTCCAAAATGGCTTTTTTTAAGTGAATCCAAACACCCTCTATATGTCGGATGAGAAAGCTAAAGGGAATAAATAATAACATTCATTTTTTTTGCCATGGAAAAATAATAACATTCGCCCCTCAAAATACATCACGACATTCCCATTTTTTTTCTTGATGCGGTCAAATTTGAACACGTGGCCTCTCAATGGGGCCACTAGACTTAAAGGCAAGGTTCATGAACCCGGACCGGCCGGCCCGGAAACCGGTGAACCGGTCCGGGTTCCAATTTAAAAAAAATATATATATATATATATATATTTCTTTTAGAATTTCTTGCTATAAGTCTAAAATCTTCAATTTCTCATCGATTTAGTTCCGATTTAGTTCCAGTTTAGCTTCAATCTGATACACTGACCCTTAACCTAATACCCCAACTGGTTCAATACCCGATCCAAATTTTAATACCTTACTCAATATGTGGCCAGAGCATTCGACGTTCCAAATGTACCAATAACTTCCAAGTACATGCTAGAATCTAATATAGAGTTTTGTCATGTCAACATGGTATCCAACATATTCTATTAAATAACTTATAAGTGCCATTTAGCTAAATAAAAGTGTTTTTCTGAATGAGCATTGGCTCACATGACAAGCACATCTCCCTTTAGAGAAGAGTTCACAGACTCACAAGTTCAAACTTCTGCAGTGTATTTGGGTATGTTTATCTGACTAAAGTTAATACTCTCTCCGGTCCTAATTATAAAATATATTTACCTAATTTTGAAAAAATTAATGATAATAGTCAAAGTAGTTGACCATATTTATTTTCCTAAAATGCTCTTATTTAAAACTTAAAAAAATAGTAAAATTGAGGTGTATGTAGCATTAATGAGTTACAAGTATTACTCACTTTATAGAATACATATGTGTATTCTTAAATTATTATTGTGTTTAATTATTATTGAGAAAGTATCAATAGGGGGTATTTTGGGAAGAAATTGACAAAAATTAGAACTTTGTTCTATAATTAGAACCAAGATCAACTTCCAAATGTTGTCCTATAATTAGGATCGGAGGGAGTAATATATTTTATAATAACTTTTAAGTAATGGATATTTAAAATAAAACTGTTTCTTCTCGTCCCAAATAAAACTCTAAACAAAAAAAAAACAATTTTATTTCTTTTTTTTCATTATATATTTCTATTCCATCATAAACTCTCAAACACACCCTTCGGATAATTTACATTAAAATACACCTCAATCAATTTTCTAAGATAACTTTATAAAAATATCAATACAAGAGAATAAATTTATAAATTCAAGTGACAAAAATTTAAATGTTATTATTGCTTCTCTTGAATTAAAATATACTAAATTACACAATTAATTTAATAATAAAATAACAAATATATATTTTAAATCAAAATTATAAAATAACCCTTGTTATTTTTTAAAATAGAACGTAATAATGAAAATATGAAATGATAAAAAAAAGTAGGGAAAAAACACATAAATATCATTTCAACTTTCAAAACTCAGAAAAGTTCCTTAACACATGCAAAGGACAGAGAGGAGATAAGGTGGGAATCTGGGTTTTTTATGTTTGGAAAAAAGACCAAAAAGCCCCCATTACTCATTAATTTTTACTTATTAATTTTGTCAAAATCATTACAGATTTCATCAACACTACTATTCACGTCGTCAATCTCATTACTCAGTTGACCACAACTCAAAACTCTTTGTCAATCCTTTTACACATATTATCAATACTTACGAATTTTGTCAAAACCATTACGGATTTCTTCAATACCACTATTCATTTTGTCAATCCTATTACTCATTTGACCACAACTTAAAACTCTTTGTCAACCCTTTTACATATGTTGTCAGTACTTACAAATTTTGTCAAAACCATTACGGATTTTGTCAAAACCAGCACTCTTTTAATCAATCTTATTATTCAATTGGTTACATCCCAAAACTCTTACTCAATTTATACATTTTATCAGTACTTGCTAATTTTGTCAAAATCGTTACAGATTTTGTTAACACAACTATTTATTTCGTCAATCTCATTACTCAATTAGCCACAACTCAAAACTCTTTGTCAATCATTTAACACATATTGTTAGTACTTATGAATTTTGTCCAAACCATTACTCTTTTAATCAATCTTATTACTCAACTAGCCCAGGCCCACACGATGCGGATGAGAGACTGGGTATTTATTAATATGTTGTTACGTAAAAAATCACTTAGATTTAAAATAATATTTTATAGTATGGAATACACTATGACCCATATAGAGATATATATGGGTGGAGAGGTGATATAGCAGTTTTGACTTTCATTTCTCAACATGCACATAAAATATTCAAAACTGTTCTATATAAAAAGTCGTAATTAATTTATTAGAATTCATATATTTTCTATTGAATAGATAACCTAAATTTACACATTAAAAAAATATTAATAATTAAAATATTACATTCGTTCCTTTTAAAGAAACCAAAGGGAATAATCAAAATATTAGATTAATTATTTACTTAATATTTTGCATCTACCTTCCTCATTATTAATTTATAAAATATTATGTAACTCCCTTCCTCATTATTTATCTGTCATAGCTGTCTAGCATTATTATCTTTTTTATATATTAAATTAATTATCTAATTAATTTTTTATATCTACCTTCTCCATTATTAATTTATAAAATATTGTGTAACTACCTATCCTATTATCTATATGTTATAATCGCCTTTCATTAATATCTTTTTTTTTTATTTTAGTGTTTTGAGCCTATCATTTTACTGATATGCAAGAGATACACTTACTGCTCTACTTTTATATAAACCAGAGCTTCAAAGAGGTTTCCTGATTCAAACTCGCATCCTTTGGTCCAAAAGAATTGATAGAACTGACATCCACAACAGCTTGCTCTTATCTTAGAAGCTCATTACAGGTCCCTTCCTTTCTCTCTTTGGTTCTTCAGTGCTCCGATTCAGTTACTGCAATCAAGAAGGATGAACATTTCCCACACCCGCCGATGCTCCTCTGATTCCAATCTGATTTAGACAGCGTCAATGCAGAAGAACCAGTCACAACGGCTTGCTCTCTTCTTCAGCTCGATCTGGTTTCTGATGCTCCCAATAGAGGACCTACTCCACCATCAAGCTCGCTGCTGCTCCTCTCTGGTTAACTGGTTCACTGAAAATCGCTGATCTGTGAAGCTGCCTCTGTCTCTCCAATTGTCGGCTGCTCTCCTTCAGCAATTGCTCTCTTCCTTTAGGGCTTAATGCTTTTTTCTTTGAATGGAAAGAGGAATATATTAAAAATATATACAGGATTACATAACACAATCAGTTAAGCATTAGGATCCACAGAACAGAGTAAATCCCTAGCTTGACTGACGCGAGAAACAAGTGAGCTAGTTAAGAGAATAATACTCTCTGGTTGTTGTCTCTTATTCAGAAATATGTTCCTATTTATGTTATCCCATAGTTTTCAAGCAAGGATGCCGAAGAATAATCTCCATTGGGTACCCATGATACCTGGGTTCAAATTACATCAAAACCATTGGTCCAGCAGCATGCTAAGGAAGGTTCCCAATTGGTGAGCAAGAGTGACTTTAGACCAGCAAATAGTTTATGTGTGATAGTATCTGAGAATATGATCAAGATCTTCTGTAGCCTTATGACATAAGGAACACACCAAGTCTTTTGCCATGCCTCTTCTCACCCTTTCCGCATTTGTAAGGAGTCGATTTTTCATAGCAAGCCAGAGGAAGGTCCGGACGCGCTGCATTCCTGGCCAATGCCAAATCCACTTCCATATAATGTCTGTGTCATTCAATGGAGATACAGTGAGCTCTTTATATGCTGAAGCTACAGTAAAAAGGCCGTTAGGGGTCGCATTCCAGTAGCAGGTGTCAGGTTCTTCACTGGCTATGGGAGGAGTGGTTGTTGCAATTTTAACCAGGATATTCGGTGGGAGAAGGTTGCTGAAGCGAGGCCAATTCCAATGATTATTTTCATCCAGAAAGCTACAAACTGGTTTGGCCCACTCACTTTTGGGGATATCAGCATAGGTGAGATATTTCAGCGTCCCCATGTCACCTACCCAATTATCACTCCAAAACCTAGTAGTGTTCCCATTCTTCAGTTGCCAAGCAAGGTTAAGTTCAGTAGTGTCCCATATTTTTGCTATACTACGCCATGTATGGGATGCTTTGTTCAAACGAAATGTGTAATTACTTGTGTTGGACCAGCTATATTTGGATCTTAGAACCTTCACCCATATTTTATCAGGATTGCACAACAGTGAAAGCTACTAGCTTGGACAGAAAAGCATTATTTTGGCTAACCATATTCCTTAGTCCAATTCCCCCTCTTTATATAGGTTGGCACATGTCCCGCCAATTAACTAAGCTCGACTTGGTTGTGTTTTCTCTAGATCCCCATACAAAGAGTCTTATAATCTTTCCAATGACATTGGTGCAAGAGGCCGGCAGCTTGGTTGTTTGCATGGCATATGAAGGGATTGTACATAAGACTGATTTCGCCAAAGCTATTCAACCTGCTAGGGAGAGAGTGTTTGCCTTCCACATTGATAATTTTTGTTGCACTCTTTCGGTTATGTAGTGGTATGTGTCCTTGGAAACTCTAGAGTGAAGGAGTAGAACCCCCAGATATTTACCTAAGTGTTTGGTGCGTTGGAAGTTCAATTTTTCACAAATTTACATTGCTTCTCTTCTTGACACATTTCTTGAGAAGTGAATCCAGGTCTTGCTTTGGCTTACAACTTGTCCCGAGGCAGCACAAAAATCATGCAAGACTTTTTAAATCAGTTCCTGCTGTATAGGAGATGTGGAACTAAATAGAACAAGGTCATCTGTGAAGAAGAGATGGGAAAGAGGGGGATCCCAACGTTCGAGCTTGATTGTTTCCCAATTTCCTTTGTTCACTTCTTCCGATATGGTTTACGATAATCTCTTTATATATAGAACAAATATGTACAGGAATAAGGGGTCACCTTGCTTAATACCTCAAGATGGGGTGAATGGTTGGGAAGGGACACCATTCTAAAGTACTTGCATTTTAGGCATGGTGATACAGTGCATGATGAGGCGTATTATCCTGGGTGGCAATCCAATATCCTCTAACGTGTCTTCAATGAAGGGACAATTCAATTTGTCAAAGGCTTTTTCCAAGTCCACTTTAATAGCTAACCACCCTTTTGCACCCTTCTTGTTTCTCATAGAGTGAATGGTCTCTTGTGCTATGATAATATTGTCTGTGATATTCCTCCCTTTAATGAAACTTGATTGATATGGAAGGATAAGGTGGGGCATGAGATGTTAGAGTCTTGCTGCTATTAGCTTAGTGAGAAGCTTGTAAGCCACTGAACACAAACCTATTGGACAAAACTCCTTTACTATAGTAGGCCTCTCCACCTTAGGCACCAAGACTCAATGTGTCATTGAGTCCTTCTTCCAAGTGGCCTCCATTGAGTAGCCTATTGACCATGTCATATAGACTTACACTAACCGTGTCCCATTGGGATTGATAGAATAAGGCATACATCCCATATGAACTTGGTGCCTTTAATGGTTTCATACTAAATAGAGCATGCTTCACTTCATCAAGGGAAAAATCAGTGTTCAAAAAATCCCAAGAGTGAGTGGGTATGAGTGAAAATTTACCTCTGGGCAGCTTGTGACTCGGTGTTGGTACAGGGGAGGAGTATAGGTCCAAGTAAAAATCTTTGACTATTTGTTGGAGTGTTTGCTCGTCAGTAACCCATTAGCCATTCTCATTTTTTAATGTAGATATTCGATTTCTGGCTTTTCTGATTCTGGCCTTGATATGGTAATAGTGGGTGTTTTGATCTCCTAGATTTATCCATTAAGCTCTGGATTTTTGAAGCCATAACAATTCCTCCTGAAAACAAGTAGTAACATATTCCTACTGAAGTTCATTGATTAGACTGTGTAGTGCTATAGAGTGGGGTCAGTCTTCAAGCGCCTTCTGGGCACCATTGAGACGAGCTTCAAGCTTTCGTTTTCTCACTCCAATCATGCCGAAAGTTTCACAGTTCTATGCAGACACAACTTTTGTAAAGTTTTGGATGTTTTCCTTTAGTGTAAGATTTTGCCTCCACTTGTTTTTTACTAGATCAGTAAACTGTGGGTGTGTGAGCCAGGAAGCAAGCAGAATTGTCTAGGCTTGCTTAACCCCAAGCAAGGAACTAATGAGAGTTTTAGAGGTATGTGATCAGATTGCACCTTTGGTAGATGATGAACTGAAGAGTATGGATAAGTTTGAGCCCAACTGCCATTTACTAGTACTCTATCTAGGCGAGCAAAGGAAAAGCCTATCCTCCATGTGAAGCGGGGCACACAGAAACCCAAGTCAATGAGAGATGAGTTATCTACAAATTATTGGAAAAGGGGGCACCCACTATTAGCTCTACTCATGCTTAACCGCAACTCTGAAGTTGAAAGTACAGCGTTAAAATCCCTGGATAAGGCCCAGGGTTCTTGGATAATTTGTGCCATACTACAAAGAGCTGGCCATAATCGGGCTCGGATGCTGGGGGTAGGACTAGCATATATTGTTGTTAGGTAAAAGGAATAATTGTTGCTTACTGACCGAACTCTCATATACACATATTGCCAATGATCTTGTAATATATTGATGCTACACTTTTTTTACCAGAGAACCCATATCCCACTAGAGAACCCTCTTGCTTCAACCTGGTAGGAGTTTGGGAAGCCAAATTTTCTTAATATTTAATCTGCTGTGATTCCATAAACACGAGGCTCAACTAAGATGAGTAAGTCGGGCTTATGATCTTTAAGGAAGGATTTAAGATTAGAGTGAAATTTGCTCTGTGCCACACCTTGACAATTCCATGTCATGATAATCATAAGAAAAAGTGGTTATTTAGTACTCCAAAGAGGAGTTTTGAGGATCTGGTTCTTTCAGTAGCATATCGTCACTTAAATCACCTTAATCTTCTTAAAATTGAGGATCCAGGGCCTTTGCTATGGCCTTTAACACCATGCCAGTAAGGGATGGGGGTTTCTTTTGGTTTGGGCTAAGCTTGTTTAATGGATACAAGGGAGTGGATCTTAATACCTAATGGAGGTAGGCTACAGTTTTTGCCTTGGGGGTTTATATTTTCTTTGTTGTTGCTAGTGGTTTGGGTCTGTTTTGGGATGGGCTTATGGGTAAGGTTGGGGTCTGGATGATGTGGGCTTTGGGAATTTGTTTAGGGTGCAGGAGGGTTGTAGCTGTGTGTTTCTGGGATAGGGGAGTGGAGCTCGAGGTTGCTTTGTAGGCTTGTGTGGCGAAGATTGTGTCTTGGGATTAGGCGGGAGTTGGCTTTTCTAGGGTTTGTCTGAAATGGAGGCTTGTTTCTTTGGTTCTTTGACAGGTTTGGAGGATGTGGTAGGAATAGTTTGAGTCAAATTGGTGTTAGGAGTATGGGCTTGAGATGGAAAGTTGACCTTGGAGCTTTCTTGTTGGGCGTTGATGTCAAAAGATGAGTCTAGGTTCCTTAGCATATCAAACCTCGATCCTGGGCTAGCATTTTTTTAGGAATGATTGCTCTGACATTTTCCTTGGTTCCCTAGTTAAGCGTCTGCTTGAGGAAGGTGCTTGTATCCACACGCCATAGTGATTTTGGTCTCCAACTTCCTCAGCAGTGGGGAGGTAGCTCTCCGGCGTCATGTTCTTGCTCGGTTGGCTAGATTCTGCTTGCTCATTTTTCTGCTCTACTATCTTCCCAGGCTATGTTTCAGCAAGGCACCCATATCTTCCATAATGGAAGCAAATTGTAGGTAGCCCCTCATATTCGATAAATAGAGCTCTGCCATCTACATTGATTTTCGATGTGAGAGGAGCAGTGAGATCGAGTGTTATTGCCATTCTCGCGAATTTCCCTCTCTCCCTAGATACAATATTGTAATCAATGCGAAGTACCTGGCCAAGAACTTTTCCAATGGCTCTTATAATGTTTTTCTTGTAGTACTTTATTGAAAGACCTGGTATTCTAATCCAAGCCACTACATGGGAAATGGTATGTTGCAGCGGTAAGAACTCCAATGTCCAAGGGTAGACCGTTAAGTAGTGGCCTATGATTACCCAAGGGCCTTCAGTGAGCACTCTCTAGTAATCTTCTTCAGAGGATAACGTCGCTGTGAAGCATCCACCTTCAAGGTTAGAAAGCTTGAAGCCGCTGGTGAAGTGCCAGAGTCTTAGGAGATGTTCTTTTAACCTCCTGAGGACTATCGACCGGCCAAGGTGTTTTAGGACTACAGTGTATCTCATGCTATCATTTAGTAATTTATGAACCCATGGTGAGAAGGTGATATAGGGGAACATACCATCTTTTTTAACAAGCACGTCATCCTCTTCCAATTTGAAGTCTTCCTCCTCACTAGCTCTTTTATCCTTGTTGATCAGCATATCTTGGAATGAGATTTTTGGTGGTGGTGCACTCTCTGATGGTTTGGAACCATCAATGTGTGAGTTGACACCTTGAATGATAGTCAGGCCAGAGTTTTCTGTTTGGTTGGGAAGGTTTTCCGCTATTGTTATCTTAGTGTCTTACATGTCTGGTTGATCTTCACATATTTTAACTTTCTTGACTAAACAGTCGTCCTCTGGGTGTGGCGGGGAAGACTTCTTTTTCGTTAAGGTTAAGGTAAGGTTGTGCTCCATCATTTGGCCGTCA
Source organism: Inga laurina (assembly GCA_963855925.1). NCBI lineage: Eukaryota > Viridiplantae > Streptophyta > Magnoliopsida > Fabales > Fabaceae > Inga > Inga laurina. Next base: position 46,985,639 of record OY979709.1, on the reverse strand, counting down.
CTTGATTGTATCAACATAAGGGTCTGTAGTAGCAGCGAATGTTCGCTACCAACCTCTCTAGCTCGGGGAGATTCTAAATCTCCGGGGAAAGCATTCTCAGTGCCAGATTCCGCCAGTCCTCTGGCCCTTTCACGGCTGCGATCTCTCTCTCTTACAGACATTCTCTTTAGACTTTTTCTTCTTCTAGGGCTTAATGCTTTTGTTTTTCCAATTGCTCTCAGTCAAACATCGGCCCATTGCTTTTGTTAAAAATTCCAATTGGTTGAAAGATCCTTCCATGTGGCCCATGTATTCTCCTCTTTCATTAGGAAATTGCTTCATAACTTCGGGCCTGTTTGGGTTAGCAGTGGCAGAAGTTACTTCTTTTTAATCTGACTTTTATAAAAGTCGAATAAGATAAATGTCATATTGTAAATGTGATTTGTGTTTGGATTGACGGTGACAGAAGTGACTTTTTTTAGACAAGCTAAACTTTTGAGCTTCCTCTCAAAAAGCTATTTTTGAAAAAAATAATAATAATTTTTTTTTATTTATCGCAATCAATAAGGGCAAAAAAAAGTAAAAAAAAATGCATTTATTATCCTAAAATTAGACTTATAATAAAGACCAAATTTTTTTTTGTCAAAATAGATTTATAAATAGGACTAGAGTGGTACCATATATCAAGAACACTTCTACTCTCCCACTCTCATTTGCCAAAGTACCCCTTTTCTTTCGTAATCACTGTTTTCTCTCTCTACGGTTATCATAAAAGCACCAAATATGAGCTTATAAGTTACCGTGACTTTTTCATAAAAGCACAGTTATGCCTACCGTGATCCCAAATGCCTAAAATTCATTGAAGTGCTTTTTCCCCACTGTTATCGTTCGTCTACCAGTGATACCGCTCTGTCAAACATGCACTTCTTCTCATCCATAGAGTAGAAACCACGTCACTTGTTATACATTCAAAAATAATAGATAAGACAATAAAATAAAAACATCCTCTTCTTTTTTTATTAGAAACTTTATCTTATTAAAATTATTTTTTTTATCCAGAAATCTATTTGCGTAACAATAATTCTGTATTTTTTTTCAGGATATATGTAACTGTAAAACGAAGGAGCTGACGTGAATTCTATTTTTCTAACTAAATCGAAAATCATTAATTTCATTTAATCATTAATTTTATTTACTGAATCAGAATAATTATGTAGTTTTTTTTAGGATATATGTAACTGTAAAATGGAGGGGATGATGTCGCTAGCAGAGAGCCGCTTACTGCTCTGCTTTATATAGGTAAGATTGGTCACAACCTAAAACTCTTACTCAGTCCTTTTACACAAGACGAATCAAGACTACTTCCTACATATAAGAATCAAAGCCAAAACCTCCAATAAATCAACAATTTAAAACCTGTCAGAAATTCCTATATTGAACACTTTCAGCCTCTGTGCGAATATAATCAGAAGGGAGGCACACTCCTCTCCACCGCCATGACCATTAACCACTAGCATCAGCAACATCCTCAATGTCCCCTGTTCTAAAACCTCCACCCGCTTGATTTTTCCTCCCACCATAATGCCATCAGTTTGGCGGTGGAGGCAATCGTGGTGAAAAATTACCCCCGGCGAGGCATGGAGTACAATGAGTACACGCCGTCGAGGATCATACTAGGTCATTGAGGTACAAGAGGACGAGGATGATTTATAGGGAGAGGCAGAAGAGTCAGGATTTGGCATGGTTTGCGAACGTGGCTCACAAGAGAACTGGATCCGGTTTCGAGGGAGACTGATTATGGTTTTCGGGAGGCGGTACCAGGGGCGACGTTGATAAGATAAGAAAGGAGAGAGCCAAGGGAGAGAGGGAAGTGATGGCGAGATCGGGGAAGAGGAAGAAAGAGCCAATGAAGGAGAGGGGGAGAGGGTGAAGTTTTGATTTAAGGGGCATTTTGGTCATTTGACACAAACATAAAAAACCCAGATTCCCTCTCCAATCCCTTCTCTATCCTTTACATGTATTAAGGTCATTTTCTGAATTTTGACAATTTATATGATATTTACGTGTTTTTTTTTCTTTAAAAAAAAGTAACTTAAAAAATATATCAAAATGCGGTGGAGAGCGTGGCTCGGATGGGATTCGTGGATAAGTTGGCAGAGGCGCTTGCTAGAGAAGACAATGGAACTTGACAGAAAATATACAGAAGAACAGAGCCAAGGCGTCTTCCACAGAAACATGAAATTGAACCTCAAATCGCTATGCTTAACCTCTCTGATCCTCTTGCTCATGAACTGCACTGCAAGTTCGACTTCAAACCCAACCCCGACGCCTTGGCCGGAGCAATTCCACGCGCTTCTGTACATGAACCTGAGCGACGCGCGCCTTCAACTCAGTGACCTCTGGTACGACTGGCCCGGCGGTCGGAACGTCAACATATTCACCAGGCAACTGATCGGCGACATTCTGTATGACGTCGAATGGGACAACGGGACGTCGTATTACTTCACCCTGGGCGAAAACCCTACCTGCATGGTTAGGGAATTCGAGGTTGGAATTCCGCGGCCGGATTTTCTGTACGACGCTAATTACCTTGGAACTCAGGTCACCGACGGTTTCCTCTGCCACGTCTGGGAGAAGGTCGACTTCATTTGGTACTACGAAGATGTTATTACCAAAAGGCCCGTTCGCTGGGACTTCTTTGACGGTAGTGTTCTTCTAAATTCCAACTTCACACAAGTTTTTTTTTTTTTTGGACATAAACTTCACACAAGTTTGATTTGCAGGACTTAATATGGATTGGGTTGTAATGAATCTGATTTTGACATTTTGCAGGAATATCCTCACACGTCATAGCCTACGAGGTTGGTGCCGTTTTGCCAGATTCAGTGACTCAAGCGCCTGCGCATTGTTTCAACCAGGACAATCATAAGCCCATAGCCACCTCGTTTAATAATTTTCGCCCCGCTGATTTTGATTTGATTAAATAATATGGATATGGAATTCTGTGTTTTTGTCGGCCAGAACTTTTTAGGCATGTCCGGTACGACTTTTGATGGACTGAGATTAGGAAATGAGACTGGCACTGGAAATGGGATTTTAAAGTTATGTTTGGTATGAATAAATATTTTGTCAAATTTATTTGTATGGACGCGGGAAAGAAAATCATTTTAATGGTTTGTAGGCAATTAATTTTTTTATAATTAATTAAAAAGCTATTAAAAAAGACTATAACGCCACTTATATTTGATAAAAAGAAAATATCATGTCCTTAAATTACATTCTGTCTACCCATATCATCCACCATGGTGCCCCTAGTGGTTAGGACTATCATGCGTTGATGGCAATGGGAGAAGATAATTAGAAAATCAAGCATGGCATCCTCTTCTTCCAAATCTACTTCTTTATTGTTGTCTTAAAACACATCAAATATTCTTCTCTTCGTCATATCTGCTTTTCTTCGTCGTCGTCCTTTGATTGTTCCTCCATGGCGTCTTTCTCTTTGTTTTCAAAAGAAGATCAATGAGTTTGCAATATCTCATTGTCTGACTTACTCCCTCGATGACAAAGAGAAAGACATCATGGAAAAGAAAGACACTATATGGAAGAAGAACATCATCATAGATGGAAGACCAGCTGAGGGAGGAAGATGAGAGGACATAATTGTGCGGGTGGAAGAACGTCGCCGGCAAAAAGAAAGGAGACTAGAGGACCACGAAGGGAGACACAAGAGGTGGGCGGGCGGAGAGGTAATTTGGTCTGAAATTATTCAATCTCAAGACTAGTTTTTCAATGTCAACGAGGGGTGCCATTGGGCAGTTCTATGAAGAGAAATGTTGTATAGTTTGAGGATTGTTCAAGCCTTTGAAATAGTACAATAAAATGGGCAATCCTAACATCCATGCTGTAAGAAAAATAAGGAGAGAGAGAACTAGCGTATCGGGGCAAATATATGTTTGGATCCGGGTTAAAGCTCCAATACTCTATAATAGTGCCCACACAATTATTAGATTACTAGAGCCTAATTAGGATTGGCATAACAGATCATCAGAACAAGAAAGATGGTAGGAGAGAAGAGATTGCTAGAAAACTCAATAGTAGGAGTAAGGAATAACTGAAGGAGACACCTCCTATTTATAGTGGTTTAGGATGGCCACTAATTAGGAAATGATGTCCACCCTTCTTGCCTTCTAAGTCAGTAATTAATTTAATTAATTTCTTAATTATGGTGACTTGTTCCTCAATTAACAATCCCATAATTAATACTGTCTTATTCCCCCAATCTGTAATTAATGCTTATTTTATTCTTATTTGATTAGGCTACTTGTATCCTAGTCAAATAGTCTAGCCCATCAAGGGCGGACTTGAACCCAAAGTCCAATATCTCCTACTCGCACTTGATGGGCCTCCCATCGTGCGTCTGTTAATCTTTCCTGTTTCATACTTGGCATCAAGATTTGGTACTGTGATACTAGAAATCCCTCATATCATATCAGCATCCAAGGACACCCTTTATATATATTTGAAGCTATATATTCATTGCCCCTGATTCTCCTATACATATTACTCATAGCATATATAATCCCTCTCGAGTTAATATATTGATTAACTCAGATTGCCTTCCATGCACTTTGTATCTGCACTTACAAGCTACACATAGAGCTAGTAAGGGGTCGACCACAGACACTAGCACACCTTATGTATCTAGGAGTAAATCTTCCTTCTTGACTAAACATCATTTTATCTTGACTTAGTCACTTTCCTAGTTTTCACTTGTCTGACCAAATCGAGTGTGATCATAGAGCTTCAGCTAAAGTAGCTGTCACCAAACCAAACTTTCATGATGCCGCCTAAGTCTTAAGGGCATCATGGAAGGATTCTTTCTTCCTGGGACTCACACTGTAGTGAACTAGGGATCTTTCACCTACATCCCATGTTGCAGTCTAACTCTCAAGCACAAAGTATGATTTGCATTCTACAGTGAACGGTTTGTGGTGTACGTCGATTTCTTTCTCTTTCACCGTACAGACATTAGTTACAAAATGTACTCAACATTCAAACTAGAACTTTCTTTTTCACAATATCTCTTTTACAATCTCATTTGTGAAAAAAAGAGTTCTTTGCCTGGCTACATGTCTATATTCATGCTTCGATCCATTTTCTGTGTATATACACACATGTGGATCTCATCTCAGTCTAACTGAGGCAACTCAAACGCAATGATTCTTCTTAACCATCTCATGGTGATCATTTGCTCGTCCTACCCTCCCATGCCCCTGTAAAACATGGGAAGACGGTTGTTTGTGTGAGTGAACCAACATCTTCAGACATGTACGACATACAAAATTGTATACCTTATATGTATTGACTCATAACATACATACTATTTCTTTTGTCTTCATATAAAAGAAGTTCACGACCTTATATTTTATTCCCCAATATTTTCACTAACTCAATGAATATCAAGCTACGGGCTCAATAAGGGGATCTACCAACATTCTGTCAGCAGAAAGTCTTTGAACTGCCGTTTTCCCTCTTTGAAAGCATATCTCTCATTGAGATATATCAAATGTATGTTTCGCCTTATTGTGATACTTACGATCCTCATCATAAGATGCTATCATTTGAATCCTTCTATCCACCATTCATTCCCAATCACTCGTAGAAACTACTTTAGCCATATGGCACCTTGAATGATGATAGAACATACTATGTGTTCTAATTCCACGGATAACAAAAATACATTGTATTTTTCTTTACTCCATTATCATTTGCCTAGGCCTTATATTGAAGTATCCTTTCAAAGGAAAGTTGTTGTCTTGACAACTTAATCCATAGTGATTCTCATAATCTATTTCACAACAGGACCAAAAATAGCTTCCAAGTCTGACCAAAAACATTTGGTCTTATATACACCAATGTGTACATTCATATTACCAACCATAGTGTTACATGGGACTCTATCCACTTTTTCTATCTTGGATTCCTCATAGGACATGTAACCTCTCTAGGTTTCTGCCCTGAACTTCGGGGGTGTCCATGGGTTTGTAGTTTGGCATCTTAAGATTCCTAAAGATCACACTTGTATATGTCTTAGGTAGCAAAGACTGTATTTTCCTTGTGCAATCTCCGTTTACCTTGTCATTCAAGATATTATTTATTTAACCCATAATTTTTCAACTCAGAATTTAAGGATTCTTTGATTCTTTATTCCTTTAACTCCCTTGACACTTGTTTCAGCTAAACATATGTCATTTGACAAAGAATGACTTCACAAAGAATCATTACTAAACCGTTTGGCACTCATGTAGTATTCTTCGATTATCTCGAAGTTGGTGAGGCTTTCACCTTGTGAAACCTCATGTATTACTATCTAGATGATTGTTTCTACGAAGCCCTTAAGCTGCTTCATGTAGAGTTCATCATCCAATTTCTAAAATTCCAAATTGGAAAGTGGTCTTCACATCATCTTAATGTAGCTTCAAGACTAAGCTTGTTGTCATAGTCAAAGTTCAGAGTTAAAATGCACAACGAACAAACTTCCATTATAGTACCCCTTAGCCACTAAGTGTTTTAGGTTCTACATGCCCCCAACAGATTTGAGAACCTACTTGTTCCCAATCACCTCTTGGCTGGTGACAAATTGCCCAAACATGTACTTGGCTAGTTTCAAAAAGAATCCAAATCCTTCTGCATGACACTTTGCAATTCTTATTAACAAGTCCTTCTAGTGTTTTTCAGACACTTATAGGTAGTTATAATCACCTTCTAAATGATGAAGAGAGCATTCAATCCATTAGAGAATTTATCCCTTTATAGTTATTTACTGGATGACTATTTACTCCGAGGTGGATTTCATAGGATTCTTTTCCTATGTATGAGTAAGATAATCCTCTGGTAACTTACCTCTTACCTCTTTCATTGTGAAAATGGTCTCAACCCTCCCACTCGGATCAATGAACTTAGAAACACTTGATTATTCCTTATTTCTGTGAACCTCTTAAAGAGATTCAGTACGATTAATACTCATTTCCTATTAGGAAATTTGGGTTTTATGAATGTTGCATCCCTCGGTTCTCTTGCAGTCACTGAGCCGCCATCATTTTCACTAATAAAGATGTGTTTGTCAAATTCTCTGGTCATCTCACAAAGAGATACCTTATATATCTTAGCCCCAATCTTCCTTACTCATAGGGATAATTATGGATACGAAGTTGCTAACCCTTAAGGTCTTAACGAGCTTGGACCTGTTCTAAGGCCTATCTATGATTCATAGGGTAAGGTCATGACTAACTTAGAGGGTATTTGGTTAAGTGTGAAGATAATAGCTATGAGTTTACATACCAAAATATGGCTAATAGTTTCACTTATGCCATTATTTACTCAACCATGTCAAGGAGAGGTCTATCTCTCTATTTCAACAACTTTATTATGTTGAAGGGTTCTAGGTATTAAAAGTTGCCTAACAATCCCTTTCTGGTATACAAAGCAGCTTGAACTAATCACATAGGTGTCCTTAATTCTTGTTAGTTCGAAAGGTCTTATCCTTTTATGTTAACTGATTCCTGACTAGTTCAGTCATTATCTAACAGCTTCACACTTACCTAAAATCAAGTAGATATTATTGTATTTCAAGTAAACATCCACGACGTTAATGAAACACCAAGCTTTGTGTTTTGCCCTCACGTTTATTAGTTCATAAACGTCATAATTTGCTAATTACAATGGATTTTCTCAAATTGTTTCTTTGTCTTTCTTGCTAAGTAGACTAAGTTCTTAACTTACTCACAAGGGTATTAACCTTTTAGCATACGTTATTTAGCAAATTCTCTTTTACTAGTTTGATAGTTTCTTTTGATTATTGTGCGCATATGGCAAGAAATGAAATTATTATCCAGAAAAACATCAAAATCCAACAAAGGATTTGAGAGTCATAGTCCCATCGATCCTTAACTAAAGAGAGAGCAAAGCTGTGATTTTGGCAGTTGCAATTGCATGGAGTGAATCAGGTTGGTTTTTCTATGTAGAGTTAGCGTGCAAGTTCCAATCCCTTGATTCTTTCTCTTTCTTGCTTTGCATCTGATATGAAGCTATATACTTCTGTGAAACATCTACTACTTATGTGGATAGCTTCTTCTGAAACCTTTAAAGGATTATCAATGTAGCCTTTCATCTTTGTAGAAATCATTGACCTCCTCTAGATCAATTTTGCCTCATATGTTTCTTGCCCTTAGGCTTAGAGGATGAATCCTCCCACTCTTTAGCTAAGTTCATCTGACTGATGGATCTTGGATCCTTCAGTCTTTCATACTCAAGTTCGATGTGGTGAATCTCATTGTTGACGGTCACAATATGCATATCAAGGAGCAATATTTGCTTTCGTATATGCCCATTCACTGGAAGACGTGGCTTACTCCCACTAACTAGGAGACGTCTTATCACAACATACACTTGTTGTTTGTTAGAAAGAACTTAGCATTTAATTTATCTCAACTTCTTAGTTTGACATTTGCCTTAAGTGTTGCCTAGATGACACTTTAGGACTTAATACACTATGTTAAAACTTAACTTAGTTTTAACGTTATGAAAGAAGATCATCAATTCCACTATCTTCCAATACTATCCAAATTGCTTGGATAAAGTTACATTACTCATACCATCATAAGTCTGAGCAATGTAGTCCTTTTTATGCTTGATAGTATAAACTTTTTGTATCCTTCGGTTGCTTCAGCCTCTAAATGCTGAAGACTAGTTGGTAGGATGTCCCTGACATCCCATTCTTCCTGAATGAAAGAGATTTGAGAGTTTCTAACCCATAGATATCTCTATTGAACTTGTCTTCATAAGCTCAATCAAATGGACTTGGTCATAATTGGTCACTTAGACGATTATGGTATATAAATCATATTTGTTGAAATAAGATAAAGGATAATTATATAATAAGTTTACTAGTTTCATATTCAGGAGACAACTATGTTGACTCCCATCCCAATCATGCTAGTTAGCTTATCATCCTTTTAACCATGGTCTTTATTGAACACATTCCCCTTTGGATTTCTAGACACATTCTAGAAACTCCCACTTAATCAAATGCAGTTATAATAACATAATATTATCTAATCAACATGAATGTTCATGAAAACAAGAAGAGAATAGTTTAATTCAATTCTAATAACAAAGAATTTAATCATAAATTCAATGAAAAAGAACATTCAAAAAATTTGCAAAAACTTTGCCTTATATTGTTGTCTCCTAACTAGGTTCTCCCTCTCACAGGCCCTTTTGACCATATGAACTCATGTAGCATCTAGCTACAATGTCAAGCTCTTCTTTACCATGTTTACATCCACTCACTTGAATGCATTTGCAGCATACCTCCCACTTGATGAGATGATTCTCACATCTCTATTTGTCTTGTCCTTTGTCACAACATTTGTGATAAAGGGTTGACTTTAAAAGTCACTACTTCAATCCCAATTGAATCAATGTGGTTAGAAGCATGAGAAGACTTGTTATTATTTAATAATTTCAGGTTGCTGCAATTTTCAGGTTTTATCTCTAAGAGTTTGAGTCAAGGTTAGACAGGATCTTACATTCAAAAAACTCATTTGAATAAGTCCTCACTTTAAAGAATCTTTCAGCATTAACTTTATGTTACAGCTAAAATACTCTTAATAAGTAAGCCAACCTATCCCAAAAACAATAGAATCATCATTGACTTAATTTCAACGTTTTTGGGAATCTCTAAGTGTATATAAGCACCTTTTTGACTTAAATCATATCCAAACGTGCTTCAAATATATGCAAATTATATATCAAATTGAAGCTTTTGAATTTAGGGATTTTTAGGAACAAACCATGTCTCAATCAGAGGTCCCACGCGCCTACACGCTCCCCTAGAAGTGGTCTAGATCATAAAATTCTGAAAAATTGGAAAATTCCAGTGAAGGCCACTCTCAGCGGAGGCGCGTGTATGTCACGTGCTGCCTTGCAGCCTTCTGCCAGTGACATGCACCGATTTCCATGACTCCACGCGTAGTCCTTTGTCCAACGGTGCTTACCACAGTGGCCCAGTAGGCCCCATACGCCACATGTCAATTTTTGGGTATTTTCTCTCTTTTTTTTATGATTAACATTGACCGTTGTCCAGTCAACGTTGACTATTCTTCCCTTGACCAACTGCTGATGTGGCGTTGACGTGACGATGACGTGTCTCAGTCAACGGATGACGTAGCCAACGTTGATCGATGCTAATGTGTGACTAAACGCTAACGTGTCACTCCCTCATTGGTGTCACATGGTTCAGTTGACTAATAATGTGGCCGTTGACTGCCACGTCATCATCTTCAACCTCCAGCTGGGTCAACTCGACCTGATTGGAGCTCTAGCAAGTCATTGCTACCTGCCAACTTCGGAAGGCCATATCTCCTTCATTTTAGCTCCATTTTCCGCTTTCTTGGTGTCATTGGAATCATAGTTGAACGAACTATAAATCCAAGGCCTTTATTTGATCTGAAAACATCTTTTTCTTTGATCAAATCGTGAATTAAGTGGCGGCGGTGACAAGCGACCCGCCAACTTCTTTCCTTCATTTCTCCCTCATCCAAACTCTATTTAATGTGTTCTAAGCATTGTTGGAATTGTCTTCTCGAACTCTACACATGTATGGCCTTACTTTGAGCAAAAACACTCAGTTTCGAACACCCAATTTTTCTCAACGTCGACAGCGCTCCGTAATGTGACTTGGATGTGTGTCCTCTGTGTTTCAAAAACTTTCCTAGCTTTTGAGGGTTAAAGTCTCTTGTTTTTTATTCCACATAGGTTTCAAAAACTTAACTTTAATCAAATCGAAGATATGAAGAGGAGAAGAAGAAGAAATTGCGCCATGAATTATATATATGCACTTATTATATATATATATATATATATATATAATAACTAGAGGAGGAAATAATATTCGACTAGTACATATATATATTAATAACAACCAATGACACATATATATCATGCCTGAAGCTTTCAAATATGTGGAAGCAAAATATATATATGAACCAGAGATATGGAAGCAATATGTTTTACAGAGCCAAACATTATGCACATATAACGCCAGACATTACATATATAAACTCTTCTTGTATGTTAAAAAAAATTGTCCAACAAGCTTCACGGATTTTATTTATCATTATTGAGGACATGTATATGCATGTGCAAGAGATAGGAGAAGAGAGAAAACATGCGCAAAATAACATCATATATTCAAAAAAAAAATATGATAGCATATCACAGCGGAAATAATATAATGGAGATATAAATAAATTATATCACATGTTTATTCACATAGAATAATCACAACCTCAAGGATCAACATGCTTTAATGCCAATGTAAGAAAAATAAGGAGAGAGAGAACTAGCGTACTGGGGCGAATCCATGTTCGGATTTGGGTTAAAACTCCAATACTCCATAATAGTGTCCACACAATTATTAGACTACTAGAGCCTAATTAGGATTGGCACAGCAGATCACCAGAATAAAAAAGATGGTAGGAAAGAAGAGATTGCTAGAAAACTCAATAGCAGGAGTGAGGAATAAATGAAGGAGGCACGTCCTATTTATAGTGGTTTAGGATGATCACTAATTAGAAAATGATGTCCACCTTTCTTGCCTTCAAAGTCAATAATTAATTTAATTGATTCTCAATTAATTTCCTAATCATGGTAACTTGTTCCTCAATTAAAAATCTCATAATTAATACTGACTTATTCCTCAATCTGCAATTAATGCTGATTTGATTCTTATTTGATTAAACTACTTGTATCATAGTCAAATAGTTTGGCCCATCAATGGCAGACTTGGACCCAAAGTCCAACACATGCCAATACCAACCCTCAATGTTTTGTACCAAACGAGACCTTTGATGTAAGTAGACATAGTTTTTCAGTATATTATATACTCGTCTAATTCTAAATATAAAACAAAATTGTTTTTTTAAAGAGATTAAATAAGCTAATTAAATTACTTTAAAGTTTTTATTTTTTTATTTTTTCCTCTAAACTAATTAGTTTGACTAATAAACTGATATATAATTTAAGGATACACAACATATGATATGATTAAGTAACTTATTTAGTTTCCTTAATCTCTTCAAAAAAAGTCAACTCTGTTCTATATTTAGGACCAGAGGGAGTATATGTATATATATAAAGCATGACGAAGACATCAAATGAGACAAATTAAGTAGTGGAAACCAAATTTTCTTTCAACAACTGTATTTATATGCGTAACATATATCCTTTTTTATAGCACATGTATACTTCTTGTTGTATGAGAAAAAGAAGGAAAACAAGTTTTTTTTATCAAGGTTAAGGTGCAACTAACATCCTAAAATATTTTTTTAGGTAGATCCAGTGCCCTAAAGTATGTTGTGGTGCACTCAACACCTTAAAGTATTTTTTTAGGAGCTTCTATTATCTTAAAGTAGTTTTTTGTGCAATTATCAATTCAAATAATTTAAGGTATTGGATACACTTAAAAAATATTTTGTGGTGTTAGATGCACAAAAAAAAGTTGATGGTACTGAACACACCTGAAAAATACTTTAGGGTATTTGATACACTATAAAAAACACTTTAGGGTGTTTGATGTACTATAAAATAATTTAAGATACTAGATGCATATAGAAAAATACTTCATGCTGGATGCACCTTAGTTCTTTTATTAATTTACATTGAAATAGGTACCATAAAAGCAAGGTACTGAAAACTGGACCGGACACTGAACCGGAAGAGGTATTGGGTTAAAGGTCAATGGTTCAAACTGGGGTCAACCCGAGGGTCAGACCGGAGTAGATCGGGGTCAATTAAAAAAATATATAATTTAAATGTTTATACATATCACTCAAAAAACTATGAGAGTTTTTTTCAACCAATAGTTCAATATAACCTCTTGAACCTAATACCTATAAAAATATCATTAAATAAGAAGTTTTCTCCAAGGTATTAAAACCCGGACCGGGTATTGAACCGGTCGAGGTACTGGGTTAAGGGTCAGTGGGTCAGACCGGGGCCAAACTGGAGCTAAACCGGGACCAAACCGGTGAGAAATTGAAAATTTTAGACTTATAGTATGAAATTCTAAAGGAAAAATAAAAAAAAAATTTAAAATAGGTAACCCGGACCAGACCGGTTTACCGGCCGGTTCGCCGGTTTCCGGGCCGGACCGGCCGATCCAGTCTGGGTTTTATTACTTGGGTTTTCTCCCACCGAACAATCCTTTTAAAGCTACTTACAAATTAATAAATATTAGGAAAATAATTTCTTTTTCCCCTTCATTGTCCCCACCCCACCCCTCCACTTTTTTGTTTTTTCCCGTGACTCTTTACTTTAGCTCTTCCTCTCTCTATCTATATTTCTACGGTCTTCCTCTTTTAGTCAACACCAACTCTGTTTCTTCTCACATGGCTTCCATTTCCCAAGGTCTCATTCTCACCACTGCCATGCTTGTCTCCAGCATTGTTCTCTATCTTGGCTTCCTCCGGCAGAAAACTTTCCCTCTTCCCCATCATTCAAGTTCAAATCCAAATTCCAAGAAAGCCCTCTAATCTTGCTTATACTCAGATTAGTATGCTTTACTTCTCTTCCCCTGTTTTTTCTTTTTTCGTTGTCCTTTCTGATCGATGCTTCTTGGAGAAAGTTTCGTTCTTTGTTCATTTTTTATGTGGGTTTTATGCCTACAACCGCTCAATACTCTTTCTTATTGGTTTTGGCTTTGCTTTCTTCTTCCTTCATATTATCTGTGAATTTCACACTCTTGCTGCCCCTTTTCTTTTCCTTTGCAAAAAACCCCAGAAATCAGAAGAATGCCTGAGAATCGAATTGCTTTTTACAAAAAAGTAGAAAAAAAAGAGGCAACTCGTGACAAGACCGGGTTACCCCGGTTCACCTTAGTTCAACCGGACCGGACTGATGACCGGTTCACCGGTTTCCTGTCTGAATCGGCCGGTTCAATCCAGTTTTCAATACATTGTGTGAAAGACGTTATATCCCAATATGCCAACGCTGTTATGTTTTCTTACATATATGTTATTGTCAATTGTCAATACCCATAATGGTAAAAAAAAAATAGTCAATACTCATAGAAATTGGAGAGAGGGATGTCCATTAAACTTTTTTTTTATTTAATATATCTACTATTAGATTAACTTTTAATAAAATAAATGGAGAGAGAGGTCAATGGAGACCCCCTCTCCCATATAAACGGGTCCTTTATGTGGACTAATTTGCCACCATTGGCCATATGTCACGGACATTATGTTTTCTTATATACTACTACTACTATTTATTTTGCATAGTGTAAAATCATTTAATAGGGAATTTCACCTAAAACAAAAATAAAATCACTTAGGTAAATAAAATTCTCCCACATTTACGTGATTTTCTAGGTTAGAATTTAGAAGTGAATGGAGAACAAGGAAGAGAAGATTTTAATTAGTCAGATTTTTTTTAAAAAAAAAGGATAATTAGAGTTATAAAATTTTAATAAAATTATTTATTTATTTTTAAAAATTGAATTTCTTAAAATCTCTCTGTCATTTTAATTTTTTTTCCAATAAAAAAGACTTAAGAAAGACTAGGGAACCAACAAACGAGGAAAGAAGAAAAGTAAACCCCAGCCAATATTAATTATAATATTGGAGCAAAAAATATTAAATATGATATAATTATAATTATTTGTCATAGTAAAAATTAAAAGGATTATTCAAGGTTAAAATATAAAACTTACTACTTTCACTAACGTTATTAAAATTTCTTAAAAGCTACTGTCACTAGTGTTCTTGTATTTTTTTTTTTTTTTGCGCGCACACACTAACACACGCGTACAACTTACTTATATATGGCATTGGAAAAAAAAAAAACTTACTTATACATAGGGTGATGGGATTTGCAGTGTAGCTTTTTATTCTTAAGAGGGGAAAAAATACAAAGTCACTTGCGCGAATATTTTTTTAAAAAAATACAGTTATATATTTTTAAGAGGGAAAAAAAACAAAGTCACTTGCACGAATATTTTTTTAAAAAGGTTTTTTTTAAAAAAATACAGTTATGGATGAAAATACCTTAGATAGATAACATTTTAAGTAAAAGGACAAGAAGATAGTAGGGGCGTTCAAATCCCGGGACGGGACCGAGATCACCCATTCCCGGTTCCCGTCCCGGGGGTAGCCGAGAATGGGTTCCCATTCCTAGTCCCAGTCCCAGGAAATTCCCGGTATAATTGGGACCAGGATCGAGAATTCCTGGTTTCAATAATAAAATTATATTAGTTAAATTTTTTATAATCTAATGTTTAAAGTGATTGTTTAACACCTAATAAGGTCATAAAAATCACACAAATTGAGCTAAAATTGGAGAATAATATATTATTATTATTATTATCACATTCATCATTTTTGTTATTATCTTTATATATTACATAGTTAGGATTAGTATCACGATATATACGATTTAACTCTAACTAAATATGTTATATATATTTTATCAAATGATAACTTAATTTATGAGGTAAAAAATACAAATATAAAAGAATAACTTATTTTTTTAAGGAACAAAAACAGGACCGGGAATTCCCGGGATCACAAGGTGTGATCCCCGTCCTGGCCAGGACGGGAAATTCCCAGGATAAAATGTCCGGGACCGGGCCGGGACAACTGAGACTAAAACACTTTGAACACCCCTAGAAGATAGTAATAACATTTGAACTTTAAAGTTTTAAATCATTATTGTTGCCTATAAGAGAATATATATTAAATACACTTGTGTAGAAATTGATAACTCATTTTAATTAAAAAATTAGAGATTTTGGATTTTGAAGTTCAAGTAATATTTTCTTATCTTTTTTCTTAATATTTACTATTTAAATTTTATCCTAGCATTAACTCAGTGAAAATAAATTAGGGAAAAAGAATACAGTAATGCATCGTGTTTTCAGACAATAACTAGTGTTAACCCTCGTGCGTTGTACGAACACGTGAATTGTGATTAATGGTATATTGTAGAATTAATTTTTTATAACTATAATGCATTTGTTTATATATCTATAAAACTAATTTTTCAACTCATGAATGCATAAAGGGTGATTATAATCATGCTTATATATATCATATTTTGAGGGAGCATTTTTTGGGAGCATTTATTACGCCTTGGTGTGTCAATAGGGTATCAAAAAATTAATAAATGGAAGGCTATGTGGGGGACAACATTGGATAAAGCAGAGGTAAATGACTACAAAATGAATAATTAATGCAATAATATTCTAACCAAATCAATCGGGTAATTATTCAGGTAATTAATAGTATTTGTGATGCAAAGACCCCAATAATTGGGTAAATTGATAAAGTAAACTTATGTTGTTCATTTGTGGAACCTTTAACCATAATTATCGTGAGAAATCACTGACGAATATGTGATGGGATTGAGCCAAAGTAAAAAAGCATAGTAATTATAGCAATGTTAATACAAATGTACGGTAATTATAATAATAAGAATTTAAATCAACCAAGATAATAATTGAATGATGTATTCCTTCACATAAATTATAATCATTGTCAAGTTTTCAAATTTATTGTCAAGGTAATAAATTATTTTTCCTTTTAGGTGAACTCTTAATTTTAATATTAATGGTAATATATGCAGAGATCTATCAATAATAAAAACACGCTATTTTATAAAAATAAAAAAAAGGGAAATAACAAGCAAGGAACTCATAATTGATTTTATTTTGGTAAACCATAGTTGATTAAAGCTAATGTAAATTTAAATAGTAATTTACAGTATTGAACTTCTTACATTACTTTAACCATAACTTTATTATTTGTGAATCCTCATACCTCAAATTTCATAAGAATTAAAATTATGATGTTATTTTGGTTACACATTATTTGTAAATCTGAGAATATCTTTTTGCTTGCATATTTTTTATTTTTTGCATCATATGTTGGGCAAACCATCATAACAACATTAGGTAATTATGATATTATAATAAAAGCGTATGGTAATTGAAATCAACCAAGGTGATAATTCAATTATGTATTTTATCGCATAATTTATAATTATTTTCAAGATTTCAAATTACCATTAATTTGATATAGGATCAATAATTTATTTTTCCTTTTGACCTCCAAATTTTAATATTAGTGGCAGTATATGTAGAGATTTAACAATAATAAATTCACGATATTTTATAAAAAGGGAAGTTAGAAAAAAGAAGCTCAGAATTGATATTATCTTGATTCCTATTCAAGAGATTTATACCTAACGTGTCAGCATAAATTTTTTTATTTTAAATCATCCATTAAATCAATGAATTTCTTGAATATCTATGTACGGGCTATTTGTAAAAGTGTAATACAAATGCAGTTTTATTGCCATATTAAATGTATATAATCTTATCATTTTTTTATTGTGTAGATACTTGCAACTAACAAATCACATATGAAAATAAGTTAAAGGAATATAAGATAAACACTCTTGTTGAAAAGTAGAAGATTACCACTAAGCATTATAGCTCTTTAACTTTTAGAAAAAGTCAACCATCTTAGTAACAAAAGCAAAAATAAATTCGGAATCCACATTCTGAAATTAGCATGACCTTCTACAAACTTATTGGATGAAGAATTAAAGTACGGAATAGAATTTGAAGAAAAGACTACTACTTATTTTTCTATTTTGATGTTTTTGGTTGGTCCGGTTGCACTAAAGCTAGGAGGTGAAAATTCGGACAACCCAATATCATCAACTTCGACATGTCCACTGCTTGTAATCTTCTTTCTCTTTGATGCAGCCATCACAGGACTTGTCAACACCCATTTCAGTTTCGATATTCAAAGAGTAATAAAGATTAGATTCCATGGGCATATAGAAAAATACATATATACTGATAACAACATTCATTTACAATCCCAAAGCCATTCGTAGACAAAATACAGAATACAACGGAAACTTCAATATATACAAGATTCCCCAAAATATCTTAAGCATAAACTAATTATAACTACCAACTCTAACCTTGCCTCGAGACACGTGCTAATCACTTCCCAGCGTTTATGCCTTTGCCTTTTGATCCATTAGCACCGTTGAGATATTTGTTTAGAAAAAGTGGTGAGATTCCAATGAATCCCAATATAAACATGCTATCGTTCAAAGAAAATGTGAAAAGTAAATATGATATTCGTTATGTATGCACCAATTAATAAACAATATAAACACATCATCTGTATACATACATGAGTAGGGCTCAGCCCCATTATTCACACACAATTGGATTCTCACCAACTCCCAGTGCAAGTGCCCTTGGCACTAATTGCCCCTCTCTAGACAAAACATGTTGATTAATAAAGTGCATTTTACAAACAATGGCATCCACACATTCATCTAACTATGGCATAATGTATGAAGGATAATGTCTCTACCTTAAAGTTCTTTCAACTCCTTTTTAGTATGCCTCATAAAACGTGTCGTTTCCGGCTTCCGATTTGGTCCTAAAATATTAAATATATAAGAAATGGGTCATAACCTATCCAAGTATCATTTTAGACTCTTCCATAGCGTTTCTTGGGATTATATTAGTCAATGGTGAAAATTTACCAACATGACCCAAGGACACTGGTCGGCCCTGCCTTACCCGGCCGATGGCACGTTTTTTCAAAATTTTGACTAGGGTTATCCTGATGTATTTTTGCCTAAGGAATCCATTTCCGGGATTGAAATTACTAAATTCAATGTCAAATTATGAAATTGCCCTTGACATCCCCCGTTTTAGGGGCGTTTTGGTAATTATGCTTTTACGGGCTTTTCCAAAAAAGTGACAAACTGTAACCCCACCTATTTTTGCCTCCTTAATCCAATGGAACCATAAATTTCATAAAAATCCAAATCCTTCCCCCAGATTTGCTCTTGGCTGAAACATAGGTCAAGAAAAGGGAAAATTTTGGAGTTTTGTGTTTTAACTTCCAAAACTTGTACTTTTTTACTTCTAATCCCTTATTAAGTTATTTAAACATATACTAATCATGATTCAAAGAAATTTGGACAACATAACCCCTTAGGATTAGGACTTTTCAAATTTACACTTAATCAAAAATCACCAAATCCAACCACAAACCTCAACAACAACATCATACAAGAGTATATCTAAGGTTTGTGAAGTTACCTCTTGAATTCTCTTTCTCTAGGTGTCCTCCTCTCTCTCTCTTTGAGCTCAAAATGTGTCTTCTAAAACATAGATTCCATAGATAAGAAGGGTTTAGAGAAGGTTTCCAAGCAATATTACAAGAAAAAGGCTTAAGAGACCATCCTTATCTTAAGCTTCTTCTTCCTTCTCTCTAGATCTCAAAAGTTCTTCAAGGCTCTCTCTCTCTCTTCTTTCTCTAGATTTGGACAAAAATATGAAGGGAAGAGGGAGGAAAATGTTTTATAAAATGTCCCTAATCTCTTTTAACCACTTGATCTCCATCCTTGCATCACATGGTGACACTTGGCATTAGCTTTTATCTCCTCCCAATTAGTGTCATTAAGCTTCAATTAGGCTTGAACCAATTTTTCTCCTCTTTTGGTTAGCCTAAAACTTTCCCTCTTCATGCTCTCACTAATCAAATGAGTTTCTTTCAACTAATCCAACTATGCACTCAAGTATTATACCATAATCATGATTACTTTGTAAAGATATCATTATTTTAACTCAATTTGACATGTGCTCATCTTAATCAATTATAAACTAATCCCATTATCATAGGATAATGACACTTGGTATATTTAATCCCATTAATAATTTTTCCCTCTATTTTTCTTGTGCTAAGCAAAAATTGCAAGAAAAAGGGAAATGGGAATTGTTTCAATATTTTCATAATTCAATTAAATGAATTATGCACATGTCCTCTCAATTTCACAATTCTTGATTTATTCTATCAAGAATATTCAATGCATATATTCTCCTTTATTTTCCTTAATTAATTGAAATTAACTTCAATTAATTGAAAAATAATTAATCTTGTGCTAAATTGGCAAATTTTCGATTTTGCCATTACCTTTGAAATATAATTACGTTTCTTGAATTAATTTTCTCATTTTCTCATGAATATTCACTATTTTATTGAATTTCTCGAATAATTACAATATATTTAATAAATATAAAATTCGAGGTGTTACGGGAGTCACCATTTGAGATATGCTTATGTCTTCTCCATCACCATCCTTTTCATTGCTCATATTCTGTTCCAAAGTTATTGATGTAGATGACTCCAGTGGCAAAATCTGGGAAGCAACATCAATAAAGGTTGTTAAATATTAAAATAGTTATAATGCAGCTTGCTTATGTTCTCATTGGAACTGGCATTAGAATAGGTAAAGTTTTTAACAATATCCTTCTCAATAGTAAAGTGCGAGACACTTATACTACTCGCCGGATATTTCATGTTGTTGTCCTTCACCCTCAGCTTAACCACAATAACCCTCCCAACAGCTCCAGTCGTTAACTCTTCTGGGAAAGATGAAGATGCCCCTGCCTAAAATTGAAAGAACATAATGATGAAAATCACATATATCATGTTATCAGTATTAATAAGTCTAAAAATTTTAACACCTTCGTCTTAAGCTCAGCTGCTGAACAACATAAAAGCTTAGATACATGTCGGTTGAACATTAGTATGGAACATTTTGCAGTTTAATCAAACATTGTGTAATGAATTTTGAACCTATCAGAAATAACCATTCAAATGGTAATGTTAATCATTGAGCAGAAAAGTCATTAATCATTTAGTGTTTAAGTCATAAAGTAATATGAAAACACATTATTGAAGAATGTTGAACACTATTTGAGCTTACTTAGGCTTGGTCTTCATCATTTCCCTATAACATGACTTGCACATCAATTTAGCACCCTAATATATTGGTTTTTTATCACATGAACATCCATCATAATACCAACCATGTGTTGTCTCAAGCTTCTGGATTGTTACCTTGGTAACAATTTCAAATTCCTATAGATCACACCACATAAGCAAAGATTAGTAAGCTTAAAAGAGATGCGGTTGGGATATATTGTATACGTACTGCAAAGTTAAAATGAAAGCTATTTAACTTTAATAACTTCAAAATTTCATGCAAAGGAATTCTGACAGGGAATGATAAGAGTGAGTCACTTGAAATCTCATGTGACACAATGGAGGAGATCTATGTGAAAGCTTGATTTGCCTCAGGGGCATTGGTAACTATATGTAGTAAATGCGACATTTATGTTAGGAAACCCTATACGTGATATAATTTAGGGACACAATGCACAAAGAACATGGATACAACTAAATTTTAACTTGTCATAAAGGTCCTTTATGTCTGGAAAATCAGGGTTGAAATAAACTTGTGTGGCATTGAAGGTGCTACATATGTCTCCATAACATTAAACAAAAAAAAACATGTAATTAAAACCCAAAAAAAAATTATAGGGAAATTAAAGATACATGTAATACTTTGTTTTTTGTAATCCTAGACTAAGGTGGGCACATTTAGATCTTCCGTTCTGTCCTCAAAGGCTTTGACTGCAACCTCCCCTAATTGAGATATGTTGACATGTACTTCACTGCACATGTTATCATATGATTATGATGATGATGAACTAACATGAAAGTAGATGTTAATATCATAAATAGATTAATGTTAAATCTAGAGAGTATGTTACTTATGATTTGCAATTGTGAAATCCAATTTATTTGTCATGTCAAAGTCTCTCCTCAGATCAATTAAGTTCCTAAATGCTTGCAGGTAGCCCTTCACATATAGATGAATTTGTCTTCCAGGTTAGAATAAAATGTTTTGAATAAAAAACATAGTAGAAATATACACTAACCAATTAGCTTTTCATGTGCGGCTTCACCGCTGGCGATGTTATTGACTGGGACAAAGTTGAATGCATGAAGAGGGATTTGGAAGTCATGTATTTGAAAAAATGCGTTAGGGTGAAATGTAATCTTCTAATGGTGTAAGCATGTTTTGTAGTCAGCATTGTTGGCCAACACTTCAAAGTTCTCAAATCGATACACCTCACTCTCTTTTAAATCCTCAATGTACCTACGGATATGTCCCTTCTGGACAATTGAACCCTCAATTCGATCACCCTGGTTGCAAATAGTTAGATGAAATATAAGCAACACATAATTTTCACTTAGTGAATTGGTGAATGTGACGACTACATTAGATACTTACTTGTTTGTTGATTAATATCATACTGAATTCCAAACCTCAAATGGTGCGACCTTCTTTGCCATTGTCCACTTCCTAAGTACCCTAACAATAATGCTCCAGGTTTCCTTGCTATCATCAACGTCCTTGAGTAACGCATGAGCAATGTTTGCCATTGCTTGAGTCGATATATAAAAGGATGGGAGGTTTTTGATGAGATATATAATTGTACGTGTGTGCTATAGATGAGGAATTTCCAAACGCTTTTATAATGATTTATCCAACATCATAATTTTAATTCTCAATTAATGTGATCCGTTCCTTTTTTTTAAGCGATTTAATACCCTTATTCAACCTTCTTCCTTCCAAATGATTATTATTACTTAATAAAAAATTGAGTGATATTAGCTGTAATATCCTTTCATCAATTAATTTTATGACCTCTTCCTTCCAAATTATTCCTTTTAGAGCAATTATTATTTTCGGTACTAAGAAATTATTATTTGTTTAAAATTTGAAAGGATACGTCCAATTATTATCTACTAATCATCATAGATGTGTAGGGATAGAAATAAGCTAGGCTGAGTTAGACTTTCGCGAAATAGGCCTAGGCCTGCAAAGGAGATTTAGAGCCTGAGCCTGGGCCTAAGCCTGCATATAGGCTTTTTTTTAGGCTCGGGCCTGAGCCTTCAAAAGGCCTCCAAAGGCCTGAAGCCTGTTTAAAAACCTACTTAAAATGTAAGCATTTAAATATACTTAAAGCCTATGCCTCCATATTCGTTTATAACCTTTCAAACATATTCAAAAACCTATATTATGTCTTAAAAGTTTAGGATTTCTTCTCACCTATAATAGTTTAGTAAGAAAAAGAACATCTAGTGACAACAATTATTTAAGCACGTCATAATAAGAAAAATCAATCTAAGAAAATATATTTTATAAAACCAACCAAGTACAACAAATAGTGACATGTAAAACTAGATTTTACCCTTTCTTATATTTCCTATAGAAACCGAGTCAAACTCCTTCTACTGAGATTGTAATATTTCATTAGGGCAACACTAAAATAAACTTGTAGCAATTATTATGTTTCAACGAACGACGCAAATCAAGGGAAATGAAGGGAGCTAACATTGTCATCTTGGGCTATTGAAGAAAAGAGAGGTAAATGTGTTAAACTAATGAATAAAAATGTTGAGTTTTGAGGGTAAATGATGAGATGTGAAACCTAAGATATAAACTAAGTTAGTAATTATATAAATAATTTATAAAATTGATTTAGATTATATATAATAGTATACATTTTTAAAAAAAAAACTAAATAGGTCAGGCCTGTAGGCTAGGCTTTATGAAAATATGCCTGGTATATTTACCTAGATAGGCCTGACAAAAAGCCTGAGCCTTAGCCTAACCTATTTACTAAAGAGGTCAAACTAGGCTTAATGTAGGTTAGGTCATAGGCCTCTGATAAGGGCCTAGCCTTTTTCCATCCCTATAGATATGTTTCAATGTAATTAGGTTATTTGAAACTTGAAAAGATATGTCTAATTATTATTTGCCAATCATCATAAATGTGTTTTGATTTTATTTGGATTGGAATATTAAAGTTATTATTTCCTACAATCATGAAAGATTAAAGTCATTATTTGAAATTTGAAAGGCTATGTTAAATTATTATTTGTCAATCATCATAGATGTGTTTTAGTGTACTTGTAATTGTGATTATTCGACTCGGGTCAAGCGTAATTGGGTTATGGAGGGGGTAGTGTAATTGGGTTACGGAGCGGTTCATACGAGATTTAGAGAGTGAGGTTGATTGATTGATTGATTGATGATTTCATGTTTGAAATAATAAATAGGGAGAATGACAGTGAAGTCCCAAGGAAGAAGAGAAATGAAGAAATGGTCCCTATAGATTGCAAAATGAAAAAATGGTCCCATGGAGTTGTCAATACAGGCTCCTGGAGTTGTTAATTTTTTCATTTTTTTTCTTGCATGGGACCTAAGTGTAAATCTCCCTAATAAATATTGCATAGTACCCCTTTTGTTCTTAATATAAAACATACGAGTATAATATAATTTGATTAGATTAAAAAAATTAGTTAATATGACATGTATTTTCTAAAATAACCTAATCATTTTCCTTAATTTCCTCATTCTTTTTCCTCTTTATTTGATTATTGTTGAAGGAGTATCGATAAGAGTAAATTAGGAAAAGATATATAAATATAGAAAATATATCTTATATTTAGGATCAAAACAAATAGTTAAATATGTCTTATATCAACTACAGAAGGAATAATAATTTTTATCCTATTTATATGTCTACGTATTTGTATATTGCATTAATTACATTTCTTAATTAATATTATGGAGTATCTTGTTAACGAATCAATATATTAATACTATAAAAATACAAAAAATTAAGGAAGATTAAAGGGAAAAGGATAAATAAATATTACTTAAATTTTAAAATCCTAAATCAGTGATTTTTTAAAATCTTGAGTTATCAATTGCTATACTCTTTTTGTTAATAAAGCTAATTTGGAATTTTAAAATTTAAGTGATATTTAAATATTTTTTTTAAGATTAAATGGGACGCTGTGTAAACCAGCTAAAAAAGAAATGCTTTTTGTGCTTTACTAAGTGCACGTTTGGAATAACTTATTTTTATGTAATAAGTATTTATAAATTGTGATTCACGGTATACGAGATAAGTATGTGAAAAGAGTTTTATTTCGGCTTGTGTAATAAGAACTTATTGTCTAAAATTAAGTGATTGTTTGAAATAGCTTATTTTTGGGCAATAAGTGCTTATAAATCGTGATTCACGGTATACGATGTAAATATGTGATATGAGTTTTATCTCAACTTGCATAATAAGGACTTATTATCTAAAAATAAGTGATATCAAATACAGGTTAAGTGATACCAAACACAGATTAAACAAAACTTCTTAACGCCAAAAAACAAATCTTTAATTTTGCGATATATTTTTAAAATATCTGAGTCAAAACTATCTTTTTCTGGGGTATAAATAGACTGGGACCGAAGACGAGGAAAAAATATTCTCCCTGATAAAAAAAATTCAGGCGAGAAAAAAAAAATTATCAAAGAGCAAAAGGGAGAGATCCCCTGTGCTTAGTCGTGGTCGTCGTCCCTGCGTAGCTTCCCTTTCCATTTTTGATTCGATTTTTTGAGAGAGCGAGGTCGTCCCTCGGAGGACGCAGAGCCAAATCCTTCTCTCTCTCTCTCTCTCTCTATCTATATACTCCGCTCCTCTGGAGTGTTTCTGCTTTCGAAGTTCAATCACCGGCGCTCTCGTCTTTCTCCGGCACGCAAACGCATGCTTTAACGTTTTAAAGCGCATTACTGACTCACACTGATATTGACCTTCATTCCTATCCGAGGTTTTGCCGGCAACTTCAGGGTCCTGCTTTGAGATCTGATCTTGGTTTTCTCATAAATCAGTGTTTCTTCTTCTGATTTGATTACTATTGATGCAGTAAGTGCACTCTGCTCGTCCTTCTCGACGCAATCACAACATGGGTTTATTGTTTAGCAGAATGTTTTCTTCCGTCTTCGGTAACAAGGAAGCTAGAATCCTTGTTCTTGGCCTCGACAATGCAGGAAAAACCACAATTCTCTGTATGCATCCAAACTCTCTGCTTACCGTGTTCAAGCTTTTCTTTGTCCGTTTCCAGGATACTGACTTTTATTTTTTTTTATTTCATACCTTTTCAGATCGGCTTCAAATGGGTGAAGTTGTCTCCACCATACCAAGTTGGCACCCTCTCTCGTTTTATGATTATCAGAATCTAATCATCTGCATTCCCTTTGTTTAATAGTTTGCTTTTATTGCTGATCTGCTAGAGCCTCTAGGAAGATAGCAGGCTATATAATTTTGAGTTTTGATTTCTTTGGTTTTGGTCTCCATTGGATCTTCTTGGAAGTCATTTTGTACGATGCAATACACTCTGTTGGGTGTATCGTGTGATAATACTGTGTTCCTCTTATTTCATGGTCCAAGATATAGATTCTGAATTTTGGTGTGACTCTATTTGGATGTGTGCACTGCATACTGCGTACTTGAAGTTTTCTCAGCACTGACGTTGTTTATGCTCCTTGATATTTCCTTTATGGTAAACGACTGACCGATTTAATTATTGGATGCAGCAATTGGGTTTAACGTTGAAACAGTGCAATATAACAACATTAAATTTCAAGTTTGGGATTTAGGTAAGCACTTTAGTAGTTTAGTAACCTAGATCAAGCTCTGTGTATATTTTGTGGTGGCACCTAATTTCACTGCAATTGTCATACGACACAGATTTAAAATAAAAGATAATCTTATATCATTGGTTGATAACGGAAAATAGTGGAAATTATTATTGCTTTGAATCTTTACGTCATTTAACCAGTGATTTCTCAGTTACTACATGTTCACATATGTATCTTAAACTTTAAATGAATGGTTAACAAAATGAATAACTTGTACGGTTTTCTATCTTCTAAATTTGTATGTTAATGAAATCTCTTGGTATTTGTATACCTAATTGACTATATCACATCTGCATGACATTTCTCTGTATATGTTTAATTCAAGCCAGCACACACGGACCCATGTTTGACACAAAACCTCTTCTACTTTTAAATTAAAACTCACAAGTTTAGCCCCTAATACAGTGAGAAGATGACATAATTTTGTTCTCTTTCATGTACTGGCACCGTTGATTGTTAGAAGAGTCATTTTGACACATTACTATCTTGTTTCATGTTGATCCTTGAGGATTTTCTTGCATCTATGTCTTGAACGAAATAGACACCCTCTCTCAGTCTGTTTTGGGACTTTCGTACTTTCATTTATTCCCAATCTGTGAATTTGCTATTGCTGAGGGATTTAACATGTTTTAGTCAAACAATAGTTATTTCAATATCTTATTCTGACAGTATACCTTTGTTGAAACAGGTGGGCAAACAAGTATCAGGTAACTCGTAGTTTTAGATTTGTTCAATAAACTGATTCAAGATTTGTTTTTCTTTTCATATCCCTGCTTCTTCTTCTTCTTGGTTTTTTTTATCCTTCCCTTTTATAAGATAATAGTTTGTAAGCTTTGAGATTTGTTGCCACCCAATAGTGATGTGCTCTTTTTACTTTTTCATTTTATGTACTATAATCAGATAATAAAAAACCAGGCTGGACCGCCCGGTTTGACCGGTTGAACCAGGAACTGATCAAGGGTCCGGTCTGGTTTGATCATTAAACCATCACCGGTTGGACCGGTTAAAACCAGTGGTTCAATTGGTTGGACCGGTTTCAGTTTTTTTTTTTTTTTTTTTAAATTTTTATTTTGTGCTTTTTTAGGGGAAAATAGAAGGTTGAAGACCAAAATGAAAAAAAAAGTAGGTAAAGAAAGAACAAATCTAAAAAAAAAAAAATGAAGAAGATAATGAAAAAATTATTTAAAAAGATATAATTGTAGAAAAGGAGATATCATTGCATAAGTATAAGCATTATAACTAATACTAATAGATTTTAAGCATTTTTTTTTTCTAAAAATCTTTATTTTTATCTATAGAAGTTTAAAAATATATTAATATATATTGCCACTAATAAATTATAATATTTTAATATGACTGGTTCAACTACCTGTTAGACCCCGGTTGACCCATTAACCTTTAAACCTGTGCTGTGACCAGTTTATTGCCCGGTACAGTTTTTCGTTCCTTGGCTGTAATCATGCCCAACTGACATATAGTTGTGACTCTCTGAGTTAGCATGTGAAGTTATTTTAGAGGATTTTACAAGTAATTCACATTCATCACTATGATATGATACAATACACCCTGCAATTTCTTTGACTGAGACAAAAGGCATGAGTAGCTGTAAGGTTGCTCCTGATCACCAGGCGATGCAAGGAGCAAACAATTTTAGGAAGAATTAGGTTTTTTCTCAACATAATGAAACATAAAATATTTAGACCAATTATATGTTTTTACCAAGCAATAACATTAAAAAAAACAGATTATCATGCATCAACCTATTATTTGGTTGGTTCCAGCATTGTCATTACTTCAGTATATGATTTGCATGGGGTCAATGATGCTGTCATTATTTGATTGCTGAACTGAGGCTCATTTTGCCGTGATAGATCAGATGAATTATTATGCAGCAATAAACAAATACATTTCCTGCAATGTAGATATCTAAATGAAAGAAAAATAAATGAAGAAAAGCATTTCAAAATGGAAGGAATGGTAGGTTATGGTCACTATTGTCAAATGTAATTAATACTAAAGTAAATAAATTCAATTTCCCAAAGGTTTATAAAACTTCTACCCTCACCCTCTATATTTTCAAATATTATGCTAATTCCTTTACTTCGAGTTTTCTCCAATGTCATGCATTTATAATTTCATTGAAATTGTAGACACTCTTTTTAAAATTACAGTAGCAGAAAATTTAGAAAACGAGCCTGCAATAAAACTGAACATCATCTTGCAATACATTACGGATTTAAATTGGGTTATGGATGGTTTAACAAGATATTGGAGAAAATTTATATTGTATGCATTTATATGTAGTCTTTTATTCTTAAGCTCTTGATTGTTGAAAATGAACATTCTATTGTTTTCATGAGTGTTACAACTTGCTTTGATTTTCACTTCATAGGCCATATTGGAGGTGCTACTTTCCAAATACTCAAGCAATAATCTATGTTGTTGATTCAAGTGACACTGACAGGCTGGCCATAGCTAAAGATGAATTTCACGCAATTCTTGAGGTATGCTGTTCCTGGTTTTAATTCAACACGTGCAGTGTATTTATATGATGTCAACTCTTTCAATCTTCTTGTCAGTATTTAATGTTAATAGGTATTAGAATTCTGGAAAATTTTGTAGGTCATGGAAATAGATACTTGTAGTGCTCAAAAGTAGCTGTGTTTGTGTTTATAATTATTGAAGACACTGAAATTTCTTATTTTATTCCAAAACAGATGCTATGATATATACAGGTAGTAGGCCACAGAAAATTAACTAGTCATGTTTACCAAAAAAGGAAATAACATGAAAGTCTCAGGAAAAGGAGCCAGATAGGAATTGGGCAGAATGGGGGGCCTGAGTTCCACATCAAATATTATGGAATATTTGGTGTCGTTCTTGAGAAAATGATTTTTACTCCTTGAGACTCTGTGTTACCACCACCTTTAAGTGTGGGTTACTGTCACCTTGAGTCTACCATTTGATATCAGAGGAGCTGGTTAGTCATTGGCACTTTATAAGGCTACCCCAGGAGGTGATCAACAAGAAGCTAGAGTGAAGAGTCGAGCCAAGACATCAGCTCTTGAGGGGCTGTTCTATGTTAGTGACTTGGTGGTTAGTATAGGACATCTAAGTTTCACATTAAGTAATATGAAATTATGAGGCGTTTGGTGTGGTATTAATGAGAGTGGTTCATCCTTCTTGAAAATGCACTTTTACCTTGAAGAATATCTCCATGAAAGCTTCTTTTTCCAAAACAGAAGTTGCAACATATAGACAAAGCAAGCCACAAAAGTTTACCTAATCAATCCTCAGCTGAAAAGAATAATAAACATGCAACATAAAGCCTGATAAAACAGGAATTAAAAAGGGAACAAAAAATTTCAGGTCCAAATGTATAAAATCATGATTGGGCCAAAGAATTATCTCTCGTTAACATCACATATACCATTGATTCTTCCCAAGAATTTTAGGATGCCAACAAGTGGGGATGGAGTCTAACAAGTATGAATAGGAGTGGTGGGTGCATCTGTATGTGCATGCCCACATACATGCCTGACTTTTATAGGTGAAACTACAGCAAATGGTGAGTATTCAAGTAAATTTTCTAGACATTATCATTAGAAATTATTGTATTTCTGCCCTATTTCCGCCATCATGTATTTGGTACTGAGAAGCTCTCTGTAGAAAATGATGTCGGATTGTCTGTTGAATCTATTACTAACAAGGGCTCGAGGATATTATTAATTGATTTGTGTGCTTGATCATGCTAACATTGTTACCCAAATTCAAAATCTATTATTTCTATTAGTAATTTAATCATTTAAATTTGAAGTGTTGGAGAGATCGGTGATAAGCAGAGCATTATGTGGCATGATATGATATGAGAGAGAGAGTTTGCAAGAAGAATATTCATTTTTTTTCCTAGTAACAGAATGTTCAAGAGTTATCATTAAAATTTGCCCCCCTTTTATATGGAAAAACATGGGTATCGAGTTCTAACCAAAAATGTGGAGATTGCTACCTTTTACTGTATCAGTGAGGAGCTTAGCAATCCCAAGACATATATTAACAATTAGAGTGAGAAATTTCAAGCACTAATATCAACTTTCTTCTTCAATTATCGCATTATACATCTAAGCTTGGAGGAGGCTTAAACTTGCTAACATTATAGGCTTATAGCTGTATTCCCCCCTGTAACAAGTGTTACTGTCTTGCTTACCACTTTTTTTTATTCTACTTATCATTAGCGGCTATCATGAAGGAGGGCTCATTCTATGCTGAAAGACTATCAAGAAAAGAAGAGAACTGCACGAGTAATTTCAGCTTGGCAATATTGAGTGCTATAGTGCTTAATTTGTGTTGCCGAAAAATGCAATACTAGTACACTATAACACTCACCCCACTGGTCAATTTCATCTTTATATTAATGTAAATTCGCATACTCCCTCCGGTCTTTAATATAAGACATATTTACCTAATTTAATTAGATTATTATTGAGGGAATATCAATAGGGGTAAATTAGGAAAAGATTGACAAATATGAAAACTATTTTTTATGTTTAGGACCAAGATCAACTACTCAAATATGTACTATATTAAAGATTGGAGGGAGTATTGCTTTTAGTAGATGCTCTGCCTGTGGACATGATTATGGATTGTAATGCTTATGTTGGAATAGATTTTTTTTCTTTTTCCCTGGCATCATTTCCTGGTAGTCTACATGACTGGCTCAGTTGCAATTTACAAGCCTATTAAAGTATGCAATAATAACCACAACTTGTTACTATCTTGGATCATTTTTCTCAGGAGGAAGAGCTAAAAGGTGCAGTTGTTCTCATTTTTGCCAACAAACAGGTCTGACCTTCATCTTGGTCTTGGCTTGTACAATTCTGCTATCCAAGGAACATAGATATCATTTAAATGAGTTAGGAAGCTGATAGTATTGGTGAAAATCCCTGCTTTGTTAAAAATACACTTCTATTAAACCCTTATTTTCTCTCCCTGTACAGGACCTTCCTGGCGCCCTTGATGATGCTGCGCTGACTGAGGCTTTAGAATTACACAAGATCAAAAACCGCCAATGGTCTATTTTTAAAGCTTCTGCCATAAAAGGTGAAGGGATTTTTGAGGGCCTGGATTGGTAAGTCAAATGAACTTAAGTGAAAATATCTGTTTTGAATCTTTGTTCTTTTTTAACTGACAATAATCTGTAACTCGCTTAACAAAAAACTGTTTTGAACCTGTTAGTTACAAATTGATAGAATGTAGTCTGAGTCCTTCTAAGAGTTCAATTTGGAATTAGAATGGAATAGATACCGGGTAACATGTATTATACCACCCCATTGATAGTACTGTAATTGGCATGTTGAAGGAGTATTCAAATTACAATTTTCTTATAGATGAAACAAATGGTTTACGGATAACTGATACATTTCGGTGACATAAAATATAAGGGAAAGTTTACCTTGTTCAGAAGATATAGTAGTGATTACAAGGAGCATTTCATATGAAAGTTGTCTGTCTTAAGTGAGAGATGAGAGGAGTAACCAAGTACCATTAGATCACAAATTAATTTTGTAATTATTGTAACCATTTATTTGTAATCTAGTAATGATTAGTTAGCCCTCTCATCTATCACCTAGATCACCCTCACGGGTTGAAATGCTTAGAAGAGTTGCCTATACCACGCAAATATAGTTTAATAATTGTTCCTTCATGCTTTGGTTATTTGAAAGTTTTTGCATCATTGGTACATGATTTGAAATTATACAAAACACTTCTTTTGAACCTTGGATGGAAAAAAAAATATTGTATTTGGCTTAAATTAACCACAAGAATTTACATGAAGATTCTGTGTTCTCTTGTATCTACATTTCTATTCCAAGTCGATGCCTATCAACAAAAATTGTTGAAGCAGTTAAGCAGTCTATTACAATTAATTTTAATTAATTTTTAAATAGTCCCAAAATTTAAGAGGTGTTATATTGATTCATACACCGATTTTATATTTAAATCTTAGTTTGTGGAGAAAAAAATGTGCCTTTCCCAAATTTTGGAGTCTTCTCATTTCCCGCACTGTAAAATGTAGGGGCGGGGTGCTTAGAATGTCCTTTACTGCGATTGAACTTTAGGGTGGTTAAGGATGATAACATATAAAATTTGTTTTGAAGATAAATGGAAATGTCAATTTGAAGAGAGATATGGCAATGACTTTATTTATTTATTTCCTTTCTGTTGCTTCTTTCCTTTTCTGGTTGAAATTTTTGGCTTGTTATCTTATGCTGTGTTAATGTATGAGCTTGTTGAGTGCGCAGGTTGAGCAATACACTCAAAGCTGGAGGTGGCTAAAAGCTTCAAAGACTTGGATGAACTTGGACTTGAGAATTAAAGGAAAGGTTGACATATGTACTCGCTCGGTATGACTTTCACATGAATCTCTGTCATGATCGATTTCTTGACACTAGATTTTCATTCATTACTCGTATACATGTATTTTATTATCTTTCCAATTCCATTTATTTGTAGTAAAGATTTGGACATTGGTCAGTGGTTTAGTTTTTTGGCCTCTTCAACATAAATTCTTTTCTGATATGCGTGATCGACATTTGTCAAAAGCGTTACCTATGTGCAGTTCTGCACTATCACCACTGAAGAACCAAAATTCATTTCATCTTTGTTTTTCTTCATTAAAATTCGTATGATATTTGCCATATCATGCTCAGGTAAACCCTACAAAACTGTATTTTATATTCCATCCTTTGTGGAGAAACTTGAAGGTAAACTTGGTGTGTAGCTGTTAAAACAGTCAGTGGGCATAAATAAAGCAGTATTACTACTGGATGTCGTGCCTCCTGTACTTGAATTGAGTAAAACTATTTCTTGAAGGAGTGTATTTCAGACACTTTCTAACCTGTGAATAATATAAATTAGAGTAGTATAGATTTTATGTTTTATGTATTGATACGATGTTGATTAAAATAAGGTAACAATCCATAGAAAGAAATGAGCGAAGCTAGCTCGAAATATCTATTTTTTTTTAAAGGTGTGCTTTATCAAATGTCTTTTATTCAATAAAATATGTGTAATTTTTATTTACTCGTGCCCTTTACAGACTCAACAATATTATTTTAAAACCAATTGGTGTAAATGGACAGTGAAGATGGGAGTGACCTTTAAATTTAGGCCATGTATTGTTTTGTGCATCAAAGAGGGATTCGATGATAGAAAGGGGTATAGGAAAATATTTGTATTGTATATTTTTTTAAAGCAACCTATTTTTATTGTTCTGTATTTGGTAAATGAAAGGAGCTAATATTTGTCTAGAAGGATTTTTGTGTTTATGAGATGGAGCCTTTTTTTTTTTTTTTTTTGTATAATTTCCATTTTGTACCAAATCATCAATGCAAACGATTAAGCCAGCTAAGATTGCAAATATTGAAGCAATTTATTTTTGGTCCCAAAATATCGAGGCAATTTAGCCGACTTCGGCTGCCTCACGGTTTGATTCTTGTCGAGGACTCGAGGGGAGTACCTAACATCTGAAACAGGTTGTTTTCTAAAGCCTAACCTATAACATTCATCATCTAATTTTCTTTTTCGAGAGCTATATATAGAATATTGGTTTAACTTCGAAACTATAATAAATTTACTCGGAGAAATAGAAAGAAAACAAGTAAAAGGATGAGGGATACGATTTGCGGATTGCATGAATTAGTTAAGGACCCGCGCACACAAGCTTGAGATTAAAAGATGTAACATGCTAATAATTTAGTATTTTGTATACAAAATAACACACTTAAATACAACATCTATTTATATAATTTAGGGTAAAAGATTGTAGAAAATCTCCTTGATTATAAACTATGTTAGAACTTTGACTTGTCAGTTTCCCTTCTGCATTTAAAATAAGAATTTTCAACCCCTCTTTTCGTCTCTCACATGAGACTGCAACATATAACTGGTTATGTGTGAAGGCTGGACGTGGTAGATATAATCTAACATCAAACAAGCTCTGACCTTGGCTTTTATTAATTATCATGGCAAATGCAAGCATAATTGGAAATTGTCACATGTACAAGATAAATGACAAAGTTGAATCTGAAGGTGTGATGTTGATTCGTGGGATGAGCACATTGGTTGAGGAACTGTCTCTAGATATAATGTTAGCTTTAATTGTCATGGCAAATGCAAGCATAATTGGAAATTGTCACATGTACAAAGTAAATGGCAAAGTTGAATATGAAGGTGTGATGGTGATGCATGGGATGAGCACATTGGTTGAGGAACTGTCTCTAGATATAATGTTAGCTTTAATGACATGTTTTTCTAATCTTGTGACAATCAATTGAGTTCCATAGCACAGTCCAATGGATTTATCAATGGTCCTCATTAATATAATGGGGAACCCACCTTTAGTCAGAGCTCATGGTTTGGAAAACCTGACATAGAGATTTGAGTTTAATAACTCAATTGAGTGCATATCTGCAATAGAGCTAAGGATACCATCCTGTTTAGATACGCTATCAGCACTTAAATAA
The DNA here is from genome assembly GCA_963855925.1 of Inga laurina. Lineage (NCBI taxonomy): Eukaryota > Viridiplantae > Streptophyta > Magnoliopsida > Fabales > Fabaceae > Inga > Inga laurina. Next base: position 46,950,636 of record OY979709.1, on the reverse strand, counting down.
ATCTTTTCTTCACCATGAAGCATATGAAGCACTACATTATTGACTTCATCTACTACAGATAATGTAGATGTCAAAATGGCTCTATCAAGGAAGTACGACTTTATAATGTAAGTGAAGTAGCAAATATGGATAAGTTGAATGTATGATGCACTCCAATGCATTTGTGGTGGGTTGCAACAGGAATTCACTCGGGATAGTGATTAAATCATTGATATCATCTTTTGTTGTCACACTACCATCACCAACTGCAAGAATCCACTTTGCAAATTCAACAAGCTCTGTAGTAGTACTCATAGATTCAGCTGTCAACAAACACATGTTCTGTGTCAACATAAAGACTTTGCAATATTTCCACAAATATGATGCATTAATAGCTGCGAACACAATATCTTCATGTGTACCCCTCGAAACAACTGATAGTATCTATCTGAAATCTCCACCAAGAACTATAACTTTACCACCAAATGGCTTATCTCCTGCACCATTCACATATCTACCAATTATATCTCGCAATGTCTTTTCAAGTGCTTCAAAACAATACTTTTTCGCCATTGGTGCCTCATCCCATATAATCAAAGAGATATGTAGTAGTAGTTCTGCTAGATGTGTCCCCTGCTTAATATTGCAAACAGAAGCTTCGTTAATAGAAAGAGGAATAGCAAATTGAGAGTGAGTTATTTTTCCCTTTGATAGGAGAAGGGATGCTACACCACTGCTGGCAACATTAAGTACGATTTTACCCTCAACCTTTAATGAAGTTAATAGTGTTTTCCATACATATGTTTTCCCACTACCACCGTATCCATAAATGAAGAAAAAACCTCCTACAGAATCATTAACAGCTGGTTGGTATCATGGTAGTTATTATTTGGAAGAATTTTTTAAATTGCACAAATGTATTAGAGAGAATTTCAGGGCTGACGTGGTACGCTGTAGTGCCTACTTTCAACCCTATTTTTAAGAATAAGATAGATTTCTACTTTCTTTCCCCCACCTTCTATCTTTGCTATAGTTGGGAATAACGGTTGGCCTTTCACAGGCTCAGTCCTAAACGGACCGACCCGTTTAGGCTCGACTCCTATAAACCTCCAATTTATGAAGCCCACGGTCCTACAGGGCCGACCCTTCACAAACTCGGGCCTAAACTCATTTTGATTCAAATAAAATTCACTTTCAAGTTTTACAATTTATTTATTATTTTGCTTTAAATTAAGATACATTATTTTTAAAACTCATAAATTTCTAGTTAAAATAATTATCTAATGTCCAAATTAGTTTTTTTTTTAAAATTTTAAACGAATAAACTATTGTAGAAAACCAAATAAATCAAACATTTAATAAGTGTTAGCCTGTTACTAATACTCTATTAGGTACTTAGGTGTCTCTCATATTAATAATTTGATATAATGATATTACATATATTAATTTATTTTTTAAAAAATTAAATGGACTTAAAAGGGACGGCCCTTTTAAGCTCACAGCCCTACAAGGTTAGCCTTTTTAGGTCCGACTCCTTCTGAAGGCTTTAAATCATAAGCCCGGCTCTTGACGGGCTTGAGTCTAAACGGGGCTGACCCAATAGGCTCTACCTGATTTCCCAACTCTAATCTTTGCCTTATGCAGGAATTACTTCTTGGGCTCAATAACAAAGCCCTCAAATAGCCAATCTGTAGCCTCCACTTTCATTGAAAATAAAGAGCATTACCAATAAGGGTTGTGTTTAACTGAATAAACTAGTTATTTATAATGTGATGAATTATGATTTGAATCCTCGCTAGGAAAGGTACTCAGTATTAAGTGTCAAACAATATCTCAAATAGAATTGTCTTTAATAAAAGAATACATGCGCCTATAATAAAATAAAAAAATAAAGAGCAATTGCGTAAATGGTAGTAATCTAATACCTATCTCAAACAGTATAGTCTTCAAAGAAGAATACATGTGCCTATAATAAAATGAAAAAAAAAAAAAGGAGTAATTATGTAAGTGCTAGTAATCAATACCTATCCTCGTCCACGTAATGACATACTATGACAGTGTGATCGATGGATTGGATTAGATTTCTATAATGAACATACGAGTCATTTTAAAATAAAAATTCATTTTTCACTTTTACAGGCCATCCACGAGGAGTTTAATTTACTCAATTTGCCATAAATAATTTATGCCCTATTTGATATCATGGAAGTGAAGGCATGAAAGTGGTATTGATGATGGAACTCTAATTTTATCATGTTTTGATATTATTGAATCTACTTTCAACCTATATCCGATGGAAGTCTGGACAAAAGTCAAACTTTGTACCTTCTTGCCTCTAGCAACTAGTAAGGGCAAAGATGGCATAGGGGGTTAGGATGACGACACACGATGACAATGACAGCAACAACCATGACGAAGGCACAGCAACAACCACGACAACGGCGTAGGCGACGGCATTAGAAGGCAACGATGATCATGAAGCTTCTTCATCGGAATCACAACGGTGGCTTCTTCTCCCTCTTTGATCTACAACTCCTCCTTCTTTGATGTGTGACTTTGTTCCCTCTCAGACTTCTTCTCTCATCGATCTACAACTCCTCTTCAATCTGTGATAGGTGACGGTGGCTTTGCGTTCAGATCTGAGTAAGTTTCGACTTCATATTAAACTCTCTCCACCTTCAGATTTGTGCGACTTTGTGTTCAATCACGACTCTCATGTTGTTCGATGTCTAATTTGAGTCTGTAATCATAATCGAATTCTCGCCGGCAGTTTTCTATGGTGGTTGTCGCAATATCTATGGTGGCTTATGGTTGTTTTGGTGGTTGGGGGCTGTTTTTGGGTGGAGGCTTGGGTTTTTGGGAGGGGCATATGAGTCATTTTGTATTTAAAATTAACATAATAATTGAAAATTATATTTCACTGTCATGGTCATACCAAACTGCCATAAAAAACTCTTGTACGATACCAAATAGGGGCATTACAACAGGGGCATTACTATATATAAACATAATGCTATTTAAAAAATGGGGAAAAATTAAAATGTGCGTAGAAAAACTGAGTGGGTTGAGACGTTGGGTCTTACTTTATTTCTCTTTTTGGTTGGGATCATACTATCACGGTCGGCCTTTTGGTTGCAGAAAATCAAACTAAGTCGATCAGGTTTATTTGCCAATTACTTTCACGATATAAGAATAATAAACGTGCTCTGACCGCATTACTTTATTTTCATAACGTGAATTATTAGCTAATTAGGGTCAGACTAGTGTGTTTGAAATTTATACACAATAAAAGGCGATGAGGAACGTTTAGGGCATGTTTAGTGTGAGGGGAGGGGAGGGTAAGGAAAATGGGAGGAGGAAAAAAAATTTTAAGTTGGATTTTAAAAAATAAGAAAAGTGGGGTTAAAAGTTTTAAATTTGTTTTTCTTACTCTTTTATCTTACATATTCTCTATATTAAAATTTTATAACCTCACTTCTCCAATTTTTTTAAATCTAACTCATAAAAATTTTTCCTCCCCTCTTTTTCCCTCCAAACCCCTCGTACCAAACGGACCCTTGATGAATGATGATGACATGACTTCTTCTAATTGGAGGCCATTAATTGAGTTCTAATAATTGGTTATATTAATCGAAGTTGTAAATGTGGATGAAATCTAAAAATCATCAAATCTCTCAATGATAAAAAATTCTTAAGTTTAGCGTTAATATACTCACACTTGTCTATAATTTAATAATCAGTCTTTGTTTTTATAGATTTTTATTATAATGATATTCTTTACATATTATTAAATCCCAACCATTGAAAGTTGATCTAATGGTAGATTCCCTCAATAGAAAGCAAATGGAGAGAGAAATCAATGGAGATACCATTCTCACATAAATGTAATGGATATATTCATTGCTTCCAAATTATTGTACTTCAATTATTATTCATAAATAGTACGGCTCAATTTTGAATTTAATATAGCTACATTAGACTCTAATGATCATATTATATACTATATATCATATTATTAATCAGTATATATAAATCTCTTTGTGTTGCACATGGGTAAACAAATTATATATTATTCATAATTTATAGATAATGTGAGTTAATGATTAGAATTTTTATTTGCTCAAAAAAATTATTAGAATTTTTATATATGTACATTAGTGATATCTTAATGTTTCATCCATTATTGGAGAGAGACGCCAGCCTAATAAATTCCTGTTCCCACATTTTCTTATGTTTTTCTATTGGCCAGAAATATTGAAATTTTTTTAAAATTATTTATTTATTAATAATAATTATTTTTTATTACCTCTTTTAGATATAAAAATATTTTTAAATTTTTATTTTATTCTTTCTATTTTATTTATTTATTTTTTTTTTGCCAGCGCATCTTCACTTATTTTATATCTATATCTTCTAAATGAACTATAAATAGTACATGCATCTCACCTCAAACTTTATACAAGATATACCATAGTGACGCATGCTCTTGGTTTTTTTTAAAACATTTTCTAGACATAGTGTTTAAAATAATTATTTAGTTAAGACTTGTTCCATTTTTCACCGGGATTATGGGTTATTTTTATCTTAAAAGTATTCGCAAAGGAGCTATGAAAATTCAGAATTTTTTTTTTTGGCTCAATATCACTCTAAAAGTGTTAAAAAATGAGTGATATTGCATTTGTGGTAATGTAAACATTAATTTGAATTCTAGTTTATTAATGGTTATTTGGGTGATACTCTTCCTTTTTTTTAAACTTTTTTTTAGCATTTTTGGAGCCACATTAAATAAAAAAAAAACTTTCACAATACTCGTTACTCACTAACAAGCTATTGGTTATGAGGTGGTAAGCGATGTCACCTTCATAAAGAGGAGAACAAAAGTTTAAATTTGGAAATTATACTTGTTAGAAGAGGTAAAAACCATTTACATTAAGGTTGTTTGATATGGGAGATTTGGTGGGTAGGGAAAATTTTTATGATTGAGATATTAAAAAATTGGAGAATTGGGTTATTAAATTTTAATAGGGAGAATATATAAGATAAAAGAATAAAAAATTAATTAAAAAATTTTAACTTCACTTCTTTAATTTTTTAAATTCAAATTAAAAATATTTTTCTTCCACCCACTCCTCCCTCCTAATAGGGGAAACCCTTAATCAAAAAATTAAAAATACTCATTACTCCTTTCTTGGAGAACACTTCTAATTAATCGGATGCTATTAATTAAGTTCTGTTAATTATTAGTGTACTAATCGAAGTTGTTAATGTGGATGAAATTAAAGTCATGAAATCTCTCAATATAAAAAAAAATCTCTCAATATAAAAAAAGAAAAATTAAGTTTAGCGTTATTTTATTCACACTTGTCTACAATATAATAATCAGTCCTTGTTTTGTAGGACACATGACATGATCGATGAGTGTCTAATTATATATTTGGGGAAACCCAACTTAGTGCTAATTCACTTTAAAGTCATGAAGTTACGGATATATTCATTGTCTTCAGATTATTGACTATAAATTATAATTTATAAATAATACGGCTCATTTTTAAATTTAGGGAAAACGAAGGAAAAATGTTCTGAAAATTAGAAAATGACAGATGGAATTTTTTTATCAAAGGTTGATTAGAAAATATCAAAACAGAATAAAAAATTCCCAATTTTATCATTTACGAAATTACCCATATATCATTTCCCAATTTTTAGACCACTTTTCATCATTTTCCCTTAAATTTAAGACAGCTACCCTAGACTCTAAAATATTATATCATATATACTATATCATAGTATTAATAAGTATATATAAATGTCTTTGTTGTTGGCAAATACGCACGCACGCACGCGCTCCTTCTGATCATTTTTTTAAGGAATAATTACCAAGATCGTTATGTTGAAAATATTAGATAAAAACAGTAAATATGTACTTTTTATAAATTTTTTTAAATTATACTCTTATTTAAAAAGAGTGTGTATGAGAGATAATAGATAAAAATTTATTATAAAGAGATAATGACTAAAATATATGTAATGATGGAATAAATGAAAAAATCAGTTTAGAATTTTAGACAAATTGAATTTGTTCCTTATATTAAGGACTATCCTCATAAGAGATAATGTTCCTTATAATAAGGACTCATGGAAATATATCTTTTTGTTGTAGTACATGTGAAAATAAATTATATTATTCATAATTTATAGATGATGTGAGTTATTAGCACTTTTTATATCATCTAGGAGTATACTCCATCCGTTTCTTTCGCTTAAAATTTAAATTGGTTTGATTTTTTTATAAGAGTCTAACAAAAATTGTTTAAGCATTCAATAAATTCTTTTTATTTTTTTCTCTCATTAATTATAGATATTACGGTAATTAAAAATTTGGTAATAATTGTACTTATTCTCTTTATCTCTTTTATTTGTCCCTTATAAACAAGGTCATACTTAGAAACAAAAGTTTATTTTAAATATATTTTTTATGTTTAATCAACTTTAATTTTTTCTAAACTGCATAATTCGATTATTAAATTCTTATGAATAGAGTTGGAGGGACTTGGCCTACGTCCGTTGTCTGTCCTTTTCTCCCAAACTACACCGTTTTGGTGTAGTTTTGAGATAAAATGTTGGTGTTGATCTTCTTTTTTTTTTTAAATGGTGTTTATTATTTTAAAGTATTTTTTTTTACTTATCTAATATTTTAAAATATTTTTTAAGTAACGTGCAATATCCTAAAATAATTTTTAGTGCTTTTAGCCCCTCAAAATATTTTTTTTAGTTATACCCAGTCTATTAGGAGATTGATAGTAATTTTAAATTTAATGTATTTTTCAGTTCCAAAACTTACTTTAAAATATTTTAGAGTGGGTGAAAATCAATAAATCAGTACCAAAAAAGTATTTTAAAATAATTTTTGGAGCTGAAAAATACATTAAAAGTAAAATTACAATCAGTCTACTAACAGACTGGGTATAACTAAAAAAAATTTAAGACGTTAAAAGCACTAAAAATTATTTTAGGATACTACACGCTACTTAAAAAATATTTTAAAATACAAGATAAGTTCAGAAAAATATTTTAAAATATTAGATATCATTTAAAAAAAATTAATCATAACATTTTATCCCAAAACCACATTAAATCGGTGTAGTTTAGGAGAAAAGAACAGGACGCTTAGCAGCGGACGCAAGCCAAATGCGAGTTGGAGACTTGGAGGAGGTGGATGAGTCGTAGTACAGCGTTTCATCCATTATTGGAGAGAGAAGCCGGCATAATAAATTCCTGTCCGCACATTTTCGTATGTTTTTCTGGGCCGGCCGGAAATGTTGAAATTTTAATGTTAATTTCATTCACAATAAATGAAGCGTATTTTCTTTCAAAATAAAAAATATTTGCAATATTCTTAAGTGTGGACGTACAACTTACTCTTTTATCAACAGTATCATACATTCATAGCTCTTTTTTTTTGCCAACCATACATTCAAAGCTCACTAACCCCTAAAGTCATTTTCTTTAATTAAAGGAGTATGTTATATTTATATATTCCACGTATCTATATCTGAGCATAAGTCATATTATTATTAATGAACTATAAACAGTACACGTGTCTACTGAGGGGGAAAAAACAGTACAGGTATCTCAATCTCACACGAAACTTCATACAAGATGCTATGGTCACGCCGGGTCTTGGATTTTTTAAACATAGTCTTCAAAACAATTATTTAAGATTTGTCTTTTTCTGAGTAGTTGGAGTCATTTCAGAACAATTATTTAAGACTTGTCTCATTTTTATTCTAGAACTATTCGTGAAGAAGATGTGGGTTAAAAAAGAATGTTAACAGTTGATGCTAGTTTTTAATGTTTATTAATTAGGGTAAAATTGCTCTTTTTTTTTTTGGACATTAACGGTGTGACATTGAATTAAAAAAATTCCGAAAGTTTTGATAGTGTGTCGCATGATGGGTCCCGCTTATAAGGTTAATTGTCATTTTTGTTCTAAAGATATTCGCGAATGAGATGCGTATCCAAAATTTTTTAACTTACTAACATCATGTTTGAAAATGTTAAAAATGGGATAATATTATATTTTCCGTTAAAAAAAATAAACAGTCTATATTAATTTTTTAATTGTTAATATTAGTTTTTTTTTTCAACTATTACCACAGGTATTAAAAACAGGATTGGACCGATCGGTTCAGCCTATGAATCGGCGAACTGCTGGTCCAACCAGTCCGGAACAGTGGTTCACCCAATTTTTTTTAAAATCATTTTTAATTCAATTTTATACATGATTTCATATAAATAAGCTTGAAATATTTACTTTCTTACCAGTCTAGCCCCGGTTTAACACCGGTTTGATTCCTATATGACCCACTAACCTTTAACCTAATACCCCAACTGATTCAATATCCAATTTAATTTTCAGTACCTCGCGGTTAACGCGACTAGCCATCTTTTACTGGTGTATATTTAGATTAGCTTTTGAAAATAACTTTTAAAATTTACAAGGTAAATATATAAGAAGAGCTTTATCTCAGATTACGCAAACCTAGGTTTAAAACCTAACTTTGACAAATTGCCAAACACTCATTCCGATCATCCAAACCATAGATCTTTTTTAATTTTTCACGGCCGGTTGCGTGCTGGGTCCCACTCATCATGTGGTGGTACGATGAGATTATGCACAACTTGTTTATCACGGGGAGGAGGATTGGGATCTGTCATATATATATATATATAGTAATATTTTGCTGGGGCCCGGTGCATCCAAAATCTCACCCACACAAGTGCCTATCAAAATCGTTTAATTTAGGCACGATGAGATTATACACAACTTGTTTATCACGTGGAGGAGGATTGGGATCTGTCACACATATATATATAGTAATATTTTGCTGGGGCCCGGTGCATTCAAAATCTCACCCACACAAGTGCCTATCAAAATCGTTTAATTTAGTTTCTGACAATTTTTTTTTTAAATATATTTTGTGTTTGGTGTGTTGCACGCTCCATAATTACAAAGCTAATAAATTGCACGTCCTCCTTACTATTGCCAACCAAATACTCAATATTCAATATCCCTTCACTTAGCTTCCTTCGTCCCAATTGGCACAAAAAAAAAAAAAAAAGCCTCCTTCGTCCCACCTTCATTTATGTTATTTATTTATAACAAATACATAAATTAGTTTTCTTAAAATAGCATATTTTATCATGACTACATTTAGTCAGAAACTTCTTAATGTGCTTTTTTTTAGAGTATAAGTCATTCCAACTAATTCAAATGTATTAATAAAGATAGTAAAAAACTTTAAATTTGTCATAAAATTCAAATGCTTTCTCATATTACCCCTATTAACTTATTAAACTTTAACATCATAGTATTAAACTATTAATTTTCACTCTCTCTTATTTCCTTTACTAAACATAGGCATATATGAAGAAAAATATTTAATACTCCCTAAAATTATAAAATACACTATAAAAAATCAATATATATAATAAATATTAATATTAAATTTCAGCAGGTAAAATTCAAGAATTGCTGGAATTTTCAAGGTAAGCAAAAAGGGGAAAAAATACAATATTAGAAATTAAAACGTTTGTCATGAGACCGATTTATATTTCAATATTTTATACACAGTAAAACGCGTCGTCTTTTATCTAAAGATCACCATATAAATCTTCAGAATTTTAAATTGTTATTATGACGGTTAGTTTTAAAGTGAAAATAACCTAGTGGCCTTCCTTTCCATCCATTTACGGTCCTCTTCTCAATCTGAACTGTTAGATTAAGATATCAACGGTCCAGATTTTTTTAATATAAAAATAATAATAATATTATTATTATATTTTTATAATAGATTAAATCTGGACCGTTGATATCTTAATCCAACAGTTCATATTGAGAAGATGACCATAAGTGGATGAAAAGAAAGAGGACCGTAACTAGATCGGGGGAAGGATAGCCGATTAGGTATGAGAGATGGGAAACTATCCTTTTAAAAAAAAAGTACTAATGGTAACACGTAAGCCACAGAAATCACATAATTAACGTGGCATGTTAAATAATAAATACTCTTAACTTGACACTATTTTTTTTAGGATTAATAAGATTAGGTGTTTGTTTGGGATAATTTATTTTTAGACAATAAATACTTATAATTCATAATTCACGGTATAAGAAGTAAGTATGTAAGAGAAATTTTATCTCAATTTATATAATAAATATTTATTTCTAAAAAATAAACTATTCTAAACAGTGACGACAGTTGAGAATGACTTGAGATACTTTTATAGGGTCAATGTTTTAAAAAAGTTTTTTTTTTTTGATAGTAAAAAAGTTTGTTTTTCCACTACAGACATAACACAGGTAGATGAAGAAAGGGATGACACTGGACCACATCATTCCTGTCACTTGTCAATTTACATCTCAAAGGAGTTTGTACTTCCCATCCTCACGGACTTGTACATATTTCATAATTTAATATAGATTAAAATATATTTTTAATCTTTTAAGTTTAGATAATATTCTATTTTAATCTTTTAACTTTTAAAAAATATATTTTTAGTCTTTTTAAATTAGCATCTAATTTCACTAACAAAAAATGATGAGTTAACAAATTTAAAATGCCTACTCAATGATTTAAAGGTTGACATGTCTTTCCAGAAGATTGATTTTAGAATTAAAATATAAAATTAATTATATTCAAGAATTAAAATTTAGACATGTTAGCATTTTAAATTTGCTCACTCATTATTCTCTGTTAGTAAAGTTGACGGTGTTAATTCAAAAGGACTAAAAAAAAATTTTTAAAGTTGAATAACTAAAATGGAACCTCGTCTAAATTTAAAGGATTAAAAATGTACTTTAGCCTTTAATATATTATGTTTAAAGTATTAATTTTTAATAATTTTTATTGAGGGTAATTATGATATTTTATAAAAAAAATAACTATTATAGTTAACTTCATTAATTTATATAAAGTCATTAAGTAATACTCCCTCCGGTCCTAATTATAGGACAATATTTGGCAGTTGATGTTGGTCCTAATTATATGACAAAATTCTAATTTTTGTCAATTTATTCTCAAACTACCCCCTATTGATACTTTCTTAATGATAATTAAATACAATAATTAATTTAATAACACGTTTATATTCTATCAAGTGAGATATTCTACTTTCTTTTTTTATTTTTAAATGAAATAATTTTAAGATTTCTTTAAAAATATGTTCCTGTAACTATCCGTTCAAAGTGATTGATTTTTTCCCTAAAAATAATCTAATAAAATATTAATTTCATTATCTTTTTCCCTTGGCTAAAATAAAAACCTATATTTGTATTATGCCCAATCAAATAGATGTCCTTTTGGTAGAAAATTTTGAGAGGCAGGAGAGGTACGATGAAAAATAGAGGTACAATGTAACTGATACTATTTTAAATTTTAGATAAGAACATTTTAGGAAATTAAATATGATTAACTAATTTAACTACTATCCTTAATTTTTTTCAAAGTTAAGTAACTATGTCCTATAATTAGAATCAGAGGGAGTATTACGATATTGGGTTTTAACTTTTTTTTTTTCAGTGGGACATATTGATAGGAAATATAAGCATTTGCAGAATGTTAGGAATATCAATAAACTCAGTAGATTACTACGCAAACCTAAGTCACATGCCATTATTTTGCCTAGTTTGCAACTACTTTCCTTCTCGAGGGAGAGATGTCTCGTTAATGTCTCACAATTTCCTCTTTATTGAATTTTTTTATCATTAGTTTAAATTTAAATGATTGAGATTTAATACTATGTAATATTATTATAACATTAAATATAATAAAAATTTATCATGATAAACTATTCACATCAAATTTTAAAATATAAATTTATTTATCTATTTTTTATTGTTTAATATTTAATATTATGATAATTTAGTTACAAAACAAATTTCAACCATTAAAGCTTCATCTAATGGTGGAGTTATTATATAAAAAGGGAATGGAGAGAGAAATCAATAGAAACATTCTCTTCCTTTCTTGATCATATTTATAAAATCTTATTCATTGATCTTAAATTAAATATTATACCTTTTATAAAATTAATGAAACATCTACTCCTCTAGTTCTTAGTATAACAAGAACTAATTAACTAATTTGAGCAGATTAATTGAGAAAGTTAGTTAAATTAGTTACCATGATTTATTTTTTCCTAAAACACCGCTAAGCTAAGTACTTTCCTTAATCCCCTTCGTTCTTCTCCCACTTGATTATTGTTAAGAGAATATCAATAGGTTTAATTTGAAAAAAAAATTGATAAACAAGTGAAATAGGTATCAATTTACAACAAACATCAACTCTCCAATCAGATTTTACATTTAAGATAAGAGAAGTATGATTTAGTTTTACAAAGTGTGAATAGAACTAAGAACTATTATTAATCTAAACAACAATCCATACAATAATCAGTTGGGCACTATATATGCCACACACACAATACACCAAACTAAACTACCAGGTGGCCTTTATATAGGCTTATAGTCTACTAACTACCTACTAATAAAAACTATCCAATAATATACATAATATTAATTCTATTTCACTTAACACCCCCCTCAAATTGGAGGCTATACACATTTATAGTTCCTAACTTACTCATGATTCTCTCATGACTCTCCTTGCCAAGTCCTTTGGTGAATATGTCGGCTTGTTGGTCCTTGCTCCTTATATGTTGCAGATTGATGATTCCTTGTTGCAACTTATTTATCATAAAGTGACAATTTATTTCAATGTGTTTGGTTCTTTCATGGAAGACTAGATTGTTGGCAATGTGGATAGCAGCTCTACGGTTACAAAAAACATGTACATGCTCCAATCCTTTTATATTTAGATCCCTTAGCAGCCTTGTAAGCCAAACTACTTCAGATGTGGCTATTCCAAGCGCACTATATTCTTTCTCAGTAGAAGATTTGGAGATAGTATTTTGTTTCTTTGATTTCCAGGAGATTGGTGACCCTCCAAACTTCACTATGTAGCCTGTGACCGATCTCCTGGTGTCTGAGCAGGTTCTCTAATCTGAATCAACAGAGCATTGCAGCTGGTTCTTCCTTACAGTTGAAAAGAGAATCTCTAGTCCTAGTGTTGTCTTGAGATATCTCACAACTCTCTGTGCAGCTTGAATATGTGACCTCCTCGGAGCTTGAATGTATTGACTTAATCCCTGCATAATGAAGCTTATGTCAGGCCTAGTTATTGTAAGATAGGATAACCTACCAATCAATCTTCTGTAGACAATTCGTTCTTGCAATAATGGATCATCTCTCTCACTCTTTAGACTAATTCTTAACCTCATATTTAGCTCAACTGGGACCCCAAGAGGTCTGGTTGCATTAAAACCCATGTCTGAAATTATGTCAAGAGCATACTTTCTTCGATTCAGTATTATTCCTTTCTCAGTTCTCAATACCTCTATGCCAAGGAAATATCTAAGCTAACCTAAGTTTTTGATTTTGAATTTATGATGTAGATATTCCTTTACTTCATTTATCTTTTCTATGTTACTACCAATGATCACTAGACATCTACATATGCCAATACAAAAGTCATTTTAGAACTAGACTCCTTAATAAACAGTGAATAATCATACGTACTCTATCTAATCCCCCTTTTAATAAGGCTTGGGTAAGTTTTGTTGAAAATTGTTCCCAAAGGGCCAATCATTGTACTTTAAACACTATTAATTTAATGAAATTTCTCTATTCTGTTATCATATTATTTACATGTTAACTGTGATAATTGTATCCTTGGATAAATCATAAAGATTATCCTAAAATGTCCCTGGTCGGTCATCTATGCGGGAGCAAAGATGAAACAAGACCAATATGACTTTGATAAGATATGGAGATACGAATTAAAGTCTTAGGCACTTGTAAGAGTACAAGGTGCCGGATTGACCCACTATGAGAAAGCTACATGGATCAAGTCATAAGCTTTTCTCATGTATAACCATGTCACAATGCCCTTAGACCTGAGGTTATCATGGATTCCTATATGAGAATTGCTAAACTTTGAATTAGTCAAAAGTCACTTTTGATCGGGTGATGATAAAGGCTACGATCGGGTTTGGTGGTTTTTCATGTAGAGGAATATGAATGATCAAGATGGAATTTGTCCCTCACATTAGTAGAGAGATATTATTGGGCCCCTTGATGAGTGAGTTTGAGAAATGTATTGTCATACTACGATAGAAAGGAGTTTCCATTTCTATTGTCAGGCTATTCAGGAATCGAGAAAGTAATGGTCAGGAACAAGAGGATGACATTATCCATGCCTTATCCTTAACCGATATATCGTGTGACAAAAGGGACGTGACATGGTTGAATGATACGTTGCATCGTGTTAATGATCCTCATATGAATTAGGTAGTTGTAATGTCTTGTTAGAGGTCACTTGCGACTTATGGGTTAGTACAGTTATTGGCCCACTGCCAACTTCATATGGGCTTACAAGGTCGCACACAAGAATGACCCAACATGGGATAATGTTTAATTTATGGTGGATGAATTATATATATATATATATGATATAAAATTCATTAATGATATTATATAGATATATATTTTTGAAATACATATCTTATATATATATATATATATATATCTCTGTGTGTGTATTATATGATATTATTATATTGTGTTAGTTTTAAATTTAATCTATTACGATATATTAAATTTAATAACTAACATGATAAATATATAGTATCTCAGATTTAATTTATAAAGATAACTTAAATGTAATGGCTCTTTATTTGGATTAAATAAATAGGTTAAATTAAAAATGTTGGACAGATTTAATTTAAATTGAATTTATTTAATTAGCTCATCAAGATAATTAATTTTTAATTAATTTCAAAATTAATGAAGATTAATTTTGAAATTCGAATATAGCCCTCATAGGTTATAAACTTGATAAAGCAGATATACTCATACATGCATGAGAAATCAGAGCTGCAAGGGAAACCCTAGGAGATATTGGAGGTGCTAGCATGCAGTCCGTGTTGGAGAGCATTCGTGTAGATACCAGTAGAGGGAGCGGACCTGACGTGTTGGCTCCTAGAGATCAAAAACTCTAAATTGAAAAAGATACGAATCATTCTAACTCGGTTTAAACGTACAATTTTGATGGATGCTGAAAATTGTGTATATGCATATGCAATAAAATTCTTGAGGTGCGGTGAAATTTCACTTTTATTCATCATCAAGAAAATCCATACACATTGAGAAAAATCATCAACAATTGTTAAGAAATATTTATGCCCTTTATAAGTTGGTTCCCTATAGGGACCCATACATCAACATGAATGAGCTCAAAACAATACCTAGACTTAGATTAGCTAGATGGAAAAGGTAACCTAGTCTGTTTTGCACACGGGCATACATCACAATGTTTGACACAATTATCATGAAACTCAATTGGTCCACCCCTAACTTGGGGCTTTGATACCATGTGAACATATCTGGGAACTATTATTAATATGAACAACAATCCATACATAAATCAAATGGACACTATGCCACACACCACAACACACCAAACTAAGCTATCAGGTGGCCTTTATATAGGCCTATTGTCTACTAACTACCTGCTAATAAAAACAGTTCAATAATATACATAATTTTAATTCTATTTCACATAACATAGGATATAAACTTGGATAAAGAAAATTTTTTCCCCATGTTTAAAACATCTTTACCAACCCAAATTTTCTTGATAAACATGTTATTATGAACATATTGAAACAACTCATCCCAAGGTTTGTTTTAATCTAACTGTGGATATGAGATTATGAAGAAAAAAAATGAGAAAGAGGACAATGAGATAAAACCAACCTGAGGTTTGTAATCTATTTAAAAAACCACAATGAGAAGTAAGATAAAGAATTCCAATATGGTTAATAGATACTTATGATTATTTTTATCAAAATTCAAAACGTGATATTTACCCTCTGAGGTTTGTATACTATACAAATAAAGTGAAAACTTATTAGCAGTTTGGTATGAGTCTGAGTCTATTGGCAGTATTTTTTTTGTTATAAAAAATTATTACTACCTCTTATCCTGAATATAAGACACAGTTGACATTTTTTGGAGAGATTAAATAAGATAAATAAATTACTTAATTATATTATATATTGTGTATAATTAAACTATATATCAGTTTATAAATAAGATAAATTAATTTGGAAAGAAAATGATCAATATAAATATTTTAAAATAAATTAATTAACTTTTTTAGTTTTTTAAAAAAATTAACTGAATATTATATTTATTACCAGAGATAGTATTATTTTTTCCTTACTTACCCGGTTGCAATCTGGATTGGGCCTGATGGAAGAAGAACAACGAGGCCGATGATGTCAGACAGATTGTGAAAAAATAAAAATAAATCAAAACTAAAAAATTCCAATGTTAAAAATACAGTCAACCTCGTTACGTCAAACGGTCAAAAACGCGGGAAGCCGAAAATCAGTTCTATAAATTCCACAGAAATCCGCTTCTTGTCAGAGCACCTTGAACTCTCTACCTCAAAGCACCATCTTTTCACTCCTCCTCCTCCTCCTCCTCAACACATAATATAAAACAAGCTTTCTTTCTCAATTTCTCAACAATGGCTTCCTCTGTTCTCGGCACTAGTTTCCTTCCCCGGCACTATTCTCAGGATAACAACAACAACTCAGCTTCCTCTGCTCTTTCATTCCGAACCAACAAAATTTCTGCAACTAAGCCTCGAAGGGTATGATGATGATGAGATAAAGCAATTATTTCAAGCCAGTTAATTAATGGAGCTAAGATCGTGACATTTTTTGTGTGTGTTTCTGTTTGATTTTCAGATGAACAGAGTGATGATGATGGCGGCGGCGGGAGGAGGCAGTAGTAGTGTTGGTGAGGAGGGAAAAGTACCCTTGGAATCAAGAAAGTTAACGAAGCCTTTGAATTTCTCCGGCGAGAAACCTTCTACTCCGATCTTGGACACCGTCAATTACCCCATTCACATGAAGAATCTCTCTCCTCCGGAGCTCGGTGCGCTTGCCGATGAACTGAGAGAAGAGATTGTTCACACGGTCTCGCAGACAGGCGGCCACCTGAGCTCCAGCCTCGGCGTGGTGGAGCTAACCGTCGCCCTCCACCATGTTTTCAACAGTCCCCAAGACAAGATCATTTGGGACGTTGGTCATCAGGTATTAATAATAATAGAAATTAATTAAACTCTAGTAGTTTATGGGGATCACATTCTCTGCTTATCACTTTGATAAGCAGAAATGTGCCCTTCACCTATCTACATCTACCTCTACATCTACATCTAAATCTACATCATTAAATTGATTTTGGATTGTGTCTAAATTTAATTTATTTAATTTTTATATTTTAACTAAATATTTATTTTAATATATGTAAAATTAAAAATAAAGATAATCTTACAACTATTATTTCTTATAAAAATAAATTTATCATTTAAAAAATAATAAATTAAAAATTTTAAATATAAATAATTAAAATTAAATTTAAACGGTTGACATCTCATCAAAACCTAAAACCACCTTATGAAGGCCAATTATTAGCTTTACGTAGTCTTAAACACATGGATCTGGTTTCAGGCTTACGCACATAAGATTTTGACTGGAAGAAGATCGAGCATGCATACTATTCGACAAACCAGTGGGCTCGCAGGATTTCCCAAGAGGGACGAGAGTGTTCACGATGCTTTTGGAGTTGGTCACAGTTCTACTAGTATTTCAGCTGCCTTAGGTAGGTATATATATATATATATGGATATAATATTTAATGAGACTTATATATAACTATTATAGTTGCATGTTCTTTTATCATAAACTGTATTTTTTTTGGTTAATTTAGGTATGGCGGTAGCGAGGGACTTGATGGGCAAGGATAACCAAGTGGTTGCGGTAATAGGTGACGGCGCAATGACTGCGGGACAAGCATACGAGGCAATGAACAACGCTGGTTTTCTTGATACCAATCTTATCATAATCTTAAATGACAACGAACAAGTCTCCCTTCCCACCGCCACCGTTGACGGCCCTGCTCCGCCGGTCGGCGCTCTGAGCAAAGCCCTCACAAGACTACAGACCAGCAGAAAGTTCCATCAACTGCGCGAGGCTGCCAAGGTAATTTACAAGAAGTCCACAGAAATCATATTAGTCTTTTGTTGTTTTCTCTTGGAGAGAATAATAAAGTAATAGGTGAAACATGATGGGACCCACACCCATGTGATTGGCATTTTTATCTTGCGCGTCTTTATATGTTCTAAAGCTAATATACATGGAAATAAAAATATAACAGGGAATAACCAAGCAAATTGGAGGCCAAACACGTGATATTGCAGCAAAATTGGATACCTATATGAGAGGAATGGTGGGTGGTTCAAGTGCTTGTTTGTTTGAGGAGCTTGGGCTATACTATATTGGTCCAGTAGATGGACATAATGTAGAAGATCTTGTTCATGTTCTCAAGAAAATAAAGAACATGCCAAACATGGGACCTGTTCTAATTCATGTAATCACTGAGAAAGGAAAAGGCTATGCTCCTGCTGAAGCAGCACCAGACAAGATGCATGGTATTCAATGCTTCTTTTCCCTCTAAAACTTCTGCATATACTCCCTCAAATCCCAAATATAAAACCTAGTTGACTTTTCTTAGAGAGATTAAGGGGGCTAAATAAATTACTTAACCATATTATATATTGTGTATCATTATATTATATACCAGCTTATAAGTCAAGCCAATTAGTTTGGAGAAAAACGATAAAAATAAATACTTTAAAGTAATTTATTTATCTTCCTTAATCTCTCCAAAAAAGTCAACTAAATCTTATATCTAGGATCGGAGGTAGTATAAACTTCTCACCCACAAATTCAAACAATTTAAGCTTATTAATGTTACTCTTGAATTTGTGTGTAGGTGTTGTGAAGTTTGATCCAAAGTCAGGGAAGCAAATGAAGGCCAAAACAAGCACTCGTTCTTACACACAGTACTTTGCAGAGTCTCTAATAGCAGAAGCTGAGGCTGATGATAGAATTGTTGCCATCCATGCTGCTATGGGAGGAGGCACTGGACTTAACTTGTTCCAAAAGCAATTCCCCGAAAGATGTTTCGATGTCGGCATAGCAGAGCAGCATGCTGTTACTTTTGCTGCTGGACTTGCTGCCGAAGGACTGAAGCCTTTTTGTGCAATTTACTCTTCATTTTTGCAGAGAGGTTTTGATCAGGTAACAAAAATTTTTGAAACTATTTTAGGATTGATGCTGCAAATTGTTGTTTTGATCTTGTAATCACTTTGTTAACTTGTGGATTTGCAGGTTGCTCATGATGTGGACCTTCAAAGGCTTCCGGTGAGATTTGCAGTGGATAGAGCTGGGCTTGTGGGTGCTGATGGTCCAACTCATTGTGGAGCCTTTGACACAACTTTCATGGCTTGTCTGCCAAACATGGTGGTCATGGCTCCTTCTAATGAAACTGAGCTCATGCACATGGTTGCCACGGCCGCGGCCATAGATGATCGTCCTAGCTGTTTTAGATACCCAAGAGGAAATGGCATAGGATCCCTTCTTCCACTAAACAACAAGGGCACCCCACTAGAGGTACTTAATCTAATTAAACTAAGTGATTTTAGGTTAGAGATTATTGTTTGGATCAGCTTATTTTAAGTGATTTTTTGTAAAAAAATAAAAGCACTTTTTTGTAGTGAAAGGAAGAGACTTGTAAATGAATGTGAATTGAAAGTCATAATTCAGTAGTTTTATGCTAATGGGGACTTGAAATGGATGAACGTAGGTTGGGAAAGGAAGGGTGTTGAAGGAAGGAAGTAGAGTGGCACTTGTGGGATATGGAACAATTGTTCAAAGCTGTATGAAAGCAGCAGAGTTACTTGAAGCTCGAGGAATCTCAACAACTGTGGTTGATGCTAGATTCTGCAAGCCTTTGGATCGAGAATTGATGAAGCAGCTAGCTAAAGAGCATGAAGTTCTTCTCACTGTCGAAGAAGGATCCGTTGGAGGTTTTGGCTCCCATGTTTCTCAGTACTTAGGCTTGAATGGACTGTTCGATGGTAATCTTAAGGTAACACCCATGATGAACCAATCTCTTTTTCTTTTTCCCCTTTCTTCTTCAATGGAATGCTTTGATAACTCAAAAGGAGATTGTTGAATTTTGTGCAGTGGCGAGCCATGACACTACCAGACAGATACATTGACCATGGAGCTCAGACAGATCAGATTGAAGTGGCTGGATTGAGTTCAAAACAAATTGCAGCTACTGTTTTGTCTCTAACAAATACTCAACCAGACTATCGTTACCGATTCAGTCTTCATATGTGAGAGAGACTTTAGCATAAGATGAGATGATGTGGTTGATTTGGAAAATGTCTCCTTTACACTACTTGTAAATACTCATCGTATGGTTTGATGCTATGAGAATAAAAAATATATATAGTTATTTATATTTCCTTTCTTGTAGTTATTTATTTATAATTGGAGTATCACCAACAATGGAAAGGCTTTGATACCATGCTTGAGTAATGACTAAAGAATGAAAATCAAGAGAAAACTCGAGTGTATTTCATTAACTACGCTTGAATACAATATCTTTAGACTTGGATTACATAAATGAACTGGTCTCTTAAGATGAAGTGGTTATATGGTAGCGACAGAAACATAATAGAGTTCACAACTACGGTTGGGCTAAGGCCCAATACTACTAAAGCTACATTATTCGTATATCTCTAACATTGCTATTAAATTAGCATATGTTATAGTTATAGGTAATATATTCAGTGTTAAACTATTCTTACAAAAGCATTGGATATTCTAAACCATCGATCAAGAAAGTTTGTTCACTTTTAAGTTTTAAGGATATGAACGACATTGCGAGCTGCAACATTTGTTGGAATACTATATATATATTCTCCAATGAATACTCACCACACATTCTATCTATATGAAGTTTGATGCATGGATAGAGTAGGATCTTTAATTTCGCAAGAGCATAAATGTGTTCATGATAGGTGACTTTTCTGATACCCGTATTTTAAAATAAGGGCCCCAATCAGTTTTCGATTTATGAGTGGTTGTCTTTTTTTTTTTTTTTTAATTTAAATTTGGCCCCTTCTTTATGGTTATTTGGGTCTTTCAATTATATTTATACATGTCCATTATTGGAGAGAGAAGCACATATAAATAATAAAGGGAGAGTTACAATGAAAGGTCCCATTTACAATTTCCACTCTTTTTCTTATATTTTCCTATTAGTTTGAAAAATATTGAAATTTTGTTTCACCACAAAAAATTATCTAAGTGTATTTTTTTTTCAAATTATTTTATAGTTTATTTTAATCCATACTTCTATGTTATTTATAAGGCAAAGAGATAAGTTGTTTTTTTTGGTCCTATATATAAGTCATGTCATTAAATTTTTCATATGAATATATAATTTTACCCTTTATTTATTTATTTATTTTTGCCCAGAATTTTACCCTTTATTTTTTATTACATAGATTTGTACTTATGAGGTATAGTCTATATTTAATTGAGCTAAAGGAAAGTTATTAAATTTTAAGATAGAGTGAATGACATTTAATGTTTTTTTTTTTTAAATTCCAATGAAACATGTTGGAACTGTTTTTATAAATTGGATTATAAGAGTAAGTGTGTAAAACGTATTCTTTAAGTGAGTATGATACATTCATATCACACTTATCACTAAAATAATCTTCACATATTTTATATTTATATCTAAATATCTATATACAAGTCATGTTCCTAATAAACTACAACTAGTATATCTCACATCAAACTCCAATATAAAATATAAGAGTAATACTTTTTGTAATAAGAGATTTATCAACAAATTTTCCCTTATTATATTATATAAAAAGTAACAATTTATATTTAATGTTTTATAAAAATTGTATTACAATTTCATAAAAAAATACTTGAATAAAATTATGTTATTAAAATTTGATCTGAATAATACATATAACTATAAATTATAATCATTACTATTAACATATTTTAAAATATGAGAAGCAAGAAGAGAAATGAAATTTCATATTGTATTTTCTTAACCCAATGAGTATGTCTCATCTCATGTATATACACTTTGTGTTACACATAAGTAAACACTTCTAGCTAACTAAGTTTGTTACACTTTCTGACTAATATTTGTTTACACAAGGAAATTGGTTACAACAAATATAACAAATATATGCACTAATAGCCCCCAAGCTGAAAAATGTATATCAATCATTCCCAACTTGGAAAGGAGGGTACAGAATGGAGTAGGAGCAAGGGGCTTGGTAAAAATATCAGCTAGCTGATCTTGAGATTTAATCGGAAGCAAATGAATCAAACCACTATGGAGCTTCTCCTTACAATATGGCAATCAATGTCAAGATGTTTAGTTCTTTCATGAAAAGTAGGATTGGTAGCTATATGACAAGCAGATTGACTATCACAATATAAAGAAGCAAGTGAAGTTAAAGGAATGCCAAAATCTCTCAATAAGTAAAATAACTATTGTTGTTCACATGTAATAGAACCTAAGGCTCTATATTCAACTTGGGAAGAAGAAGTAGAAAGAGTTTGTTGCTTCTTCGAATGCCAAGTAATCAGAGCTTGTTCCAAAAACCATAGAATCTTGTGATAGAGTGTCTTGTATCAGTACAACCTGCCCAATCAGAGTCACTAAAAGCATTAATCTTCATAGAAGAATCAACAGGAAAGAATAAGCCATGACCAGGAGCATCCTTGATATGTCATAAAACTCTATGTTTAAATCAATATCAGTAGGATGTTGAACAAACTGACTTAATTGTTGAATGGTAGAAGATATATCAGGTCGAGTGTTGGTAAGGTAAAGTAATCTTCATACCAAAATACGATATGTAGAACCATCATTCGAACGAATACCAAATTCTTGGGAAAGTTTAGAATCTTTAGGTATAGGAGTCACAACTGGTTGACTCTCAAGAAACCCAGGATCAAATAGAATATCTAGGGAAAACTTTCTTTGACACAAAGAAATCCCTTTAGAACTTCTTGCAATTTCTAAACCAAGGAAATACTTAACATCACCCAAGTCCTTGATCTTAAAACGATTATCCAAGAAAGCTTTCATTCTATCAATCTCAACTAAATTAGTTCTACTGATAATCATGTCATCCACATAAACAAGCAAAGCAGTAAAAGAGTTGTCAGTATGCTTAATGAATAGAGAATGATCAGCATGTGAATGATGATAGCCACAAGAAAGAAGAGCATTGGAAAGCTTAAAGAACCACTGGTGACTAGCTTGTTTAAGACCATACAATGACCGTTGCAATTTACACACTTAAGTGGGGGAAGAAACAGGTAAACCAGGAGGAGGCAACATATATACTTCTTCCTTAAGGTCTCCATAAAAAAGCATTATTAACATCCAATTGTTTTAAATATCAATTATGAGCTGCAACAAGAGTTAGTAAGACACGTACAGTTGTAAGTTTAGCAATAGGAGAAAATGTATTATTAAAGTCAATTCCCACATCTTGAGTAAACCCTTGAGCCACCAAGTGTCACTTATAACGATTTAAAGTTCCATCATAATTGTAATTCTTGGCAAAGACCCATTTACATCTGATAGGTCATTTGCCAACAGATAAATCAGTTAGCATCCATGTTTGATTAAGTTGTAAGGCTTCAAGTTTAACCTCTATAGCTTTTCTCCAACCCTCATATTTAATAGCCTTAGAATAGGACTTATGTCACCCCATCTCACATACACATCTCCACCCCACATCACTCAGGAAGGGTGATACGAGCAAAAGGGCGATGTAGGTGGACTCACAAGAACTATCCCCGACCTCTTCCTACACGAGTTTCTTTCGCCTTTCCAAAGTCTTGAAGACGAGACCCTGGAGTCATAAGTACGCGCTTCATGTGAAACTTGGTACCATTGAGCTAGCTAGCTCAATGAAGCGCATACTTATAACTCCAGAGTCGCATCTTCGAGACTAAGGAAAGGCGAAAGAAACCCATGTTGGAGGAGGTCGGGGATAGTTCTTGTGAGTCCACCTACATCACCCTTCCTCTCACACCGTCCTTCCTGAGTGATGTGGGGTGGAGATGTGTATGTGGGATGGGGTGTGACAACTTAGGAATATCATCAACAGAGATAGACAAGGCAAAATGGATATAACAAAAGGAAAGGTGAGAATAAGAAAGAACATGAGATAATAGATGATAGCTACCTATCTCCAAAGAGTCTGATGTGGCAGATGTGTATTAAAGAGCAAAATGATAATCATGCAAATAAGCAGGTGGTCTTTTAGGTCTAGTAGATCTCCTAAGCATAGGTATTGGTGAAGGAGAAGAAGAAGAAGGTAAAGAAACAGAGTTATTAAGTGGATCATCAATAGGAAAATCCAAAGATGGGAAAGCTTGGGGTAATGGGATTGAATTAGGTTAGGAAGGAGTATCAAGGTTACAACAAGGAAATATAGCCTCATAAAAAGAAACATTCCGAGTCACATGTATTTGTCTTGTGTGTAAATCTAATGTGAGATATCCCTTAGTACCTTGTTTGTAACCTAAAAAGATACATTTATGAGCCCATGGGTCTTATTTGTGCCTATTTTGTTTAATGGTAGAAGAAAAACAGAGACAACCAAATACCTAAGAGTTTATAACACCTCAAATGGTGACTTATTATCCAAGACAAGGGTACGCAAATGACTAATACTATATATGGCATGAGAAATGGCATATGACCAATATACCTTTGAGACATGAACCTGGAATAATAAAGCCCTAGTGACATTTAGAATGTGCTGGTGTTTCCTTTCGACCCTACTATTTTGTTCTGGAGTTTCAACAAAACTTGTTTGGTGAATAATGTCATATGTATTATAAAAGTCTATCATATCAAACTCTATCACATTATTAGTCCTAATGACCTAACCCAAAGCATTAAATTGAGTTTTAACCATATTAAGGAAGCTATGAATATTAGGATGAACTTCTGATTTGTTTTTAAGTAAGTAAATCCAAGTGTAGCGTGACATATCTTCTACTATGGTAAGGAAATATTTGTGACCATGCATAGAAGGCAAATGATAAGGACCCCAAATGTCTATATGAACTAAACTAAAAATTTTATTGGATTTAGTAAAACTTACATGAAAAGGTAATTTGCGTTGCCTAGCAAAGTGACATACATCACAACAAGGCAAGAAATCGAAAGAAACAAAAGGATTTTGCTTGTGTATGGAATAGAATGTAGAATTTGAAAGATGCCCTAATCTAAAATGCCAAAGATCAAAGGGACTAGTATTGGAAGATTTGGTAGAGACATTACCAACAAGAAGTGGTGTGAAATTTTCATGTTGTTTCATGATATATAACCTAGCATACACATCAGCTAAACCAATCATCCTCATTGAAGGTGCTTGATAAGGCAAAGAGAGTTTTGAAAAGAAACATCACAAGGAAGACACTTAGTCAATTTTGATACAAAAATGAGATTAAACCAATAATCTGGAACATTTAACACATTATGTAATAAGAAAGAATCTAAAAATTGAATAGTGCCACTACAAGTAGCAAGAACTTTGGAGTCATCTGGTAGGTTAATTGAAAGAGGCCAAATTGAATTATAGGTAGTGAATAAAGGAAGATAAGAACAGACATGATCTGTAAGAAAACACTATTAATAGATGTGAATTAGACATACCACTGGCAGAAACAATTAGCATGTGAATAATCTGAAAGAAAACAATTAGCATGTGAATTAGACATACCACTGGCAGAAACACTATTAATAGATGTAGAGGGTTGAGATGAAGGATTTTTAGCTTGAACAAATGCCAGCAACTTTTTATATTGGTCAGGAGTGAAACTCTATGACTCATTTACTACCTTTTCAGGTTCTTGCAAATTCTTTCCAACAAGAACAGAGTCAGTAGCAACATTAATAGAAGCATTTCGAAATTTAAATCCAAGAAGAAATCCATGCTTTCTATAGCAAGTAGCTTCAGTGTGTCTAGGTTTCCCATAATAAGTGCACTTCTTATTTGAATTCCCCTAATTAGGTTTATAATGACTTGATCCAATAACTTTATTTGGCAAAAGAATTGAAGCTTTATTAAACAATGTAACAACCTCAGGAGAAAAATCAAGTTCATACTCTTGCTAAATAACCAATGAAAATACTCTATTGATGTTTTGAAGAGGATCAATGAGCATTGTTTGCAACTTAACAGCTATAAACTGATCACTAAGCCCTTTCAGAAACTTAATAACATAATCCTCAACAATATGCTTCTTATACAGGTCTATGACACCACAATTACACTTTGAATTACAAGAACAAGAAATTAGAGGACACAGAATCAAAAATTCATCCCACAAAATCTTAAGCTTAGTAAAGTAATCACTTACAGATAAGTCTCATTATTTTAGACTAGGAATTTCTTCTTGAAGTTCTGTCAACTGAAAAACATCATTCTGAGCAAATTGAGCCTTCATATCCTCCTAAACATCATAAGCCCTATCAATCCATAAAATACTTTGCGCTAATGTTGGAGATAGAGACCTAGTTATCCATGAGAGGACCATCATATTGCAACGCTCCCAAATGTGATAAGCATGATCATTAGTCCCCGAAATTGTAGATGCCCAGTCGATAAATCTGAGCTTGTTGCTGGACAACAATGCCATTTGTAACCTTCGCACTTACCAGGTCGTAATAGTATTTAAACACGTGTCATTAATTAAGAGATCGAGAATAAATAAAAACTTTTTCCAAAACCTGTATAATACGATCTCCATTCATTCTTAAAAACCATTTGGCTTGTTCGGTTCTGTTATATATAACGCCCCAAATTTCAATTAAGGGCTAATTACAATTATTGTGAATAATTATCTGGATTAATATGGATTTGAGATCCAGATTAAGTATTAGGAATGCCCAACACCTTGTATTTTAGCATAATTATGTGATGAAATAATTATTGGGCTAAATATAGGGTAAATGGTGCATGAAAGAAGGAAAAGAATTTGATTATGTATTATGTGTCAATATTAATTAATATGCCATACTTAGTGAAAAATTGAAAGAATGACTCTAAATTAGTGATTAATGGAAGAGATTAATTACTAATTAAGAGAATATGAGATGTGAAATTAAAATGACTAATGAAGTGGTTAGAGTAACTAATTAGTTACTTAATTTATGAGAGCCAATGAAATGGTGACATTAGGCAAGATGGGATGATGTTTGAGTGTTGAAGAAAGTCAAATGTGCATTTTAATATCATTTCTCTCTCTCCCCCTCTCTCTTTGTGCGTTTAGGCATGGGAAAAAGGGGGGAAAATCAGACTTTATCCTCCATGCTTCATCATCATCACTCTCATCTCTCTCATTCCTCTCTCTATTCGACTGCCATGTCTGCAGAAGAAAGAAGAAGAAGCTCTTGAGATAGGTAAGCATTTGACCCTCCTAATGGCCTCTAATGGAACAACTATCTTCTATAAAGTTATTCCTTGTGTTGAGAGCTTCAATTTCATGGTTTTAGTTTGTCCATTTGGTGGTGTTTGAGCTCTCAAGAAATTGTGGACTTGGGTGAATCAAGAAACTTCTTTGGGAAAGTTGTTGAGGTAAGTGAAAGCTTCATTTTCATATAAGTTTTGTGGTCATTGGTTGGCCCTTGAATTTCTGGAATTTTAGCCCTAATTTTTGTGATTTAGGGTTGTGGGGGAGTATGGTATGTTGTTGTTATGGAAATAGTGCCTTGTTTAGTGTTTTGAAGTAATAGAATTACATTAAAGCTTAAAAGTGAAGTTTGGCAACTTTGTGTTGGTTTTGTGCATTGGGCAAAACAGGGCATGTCAATGGGTTGTGATTTTGGTCATTTTGAAGTTACAATTGTGTTCCTTATGGAAAATTGTATGGGAATAGGTTTGATTATTGATTTTGGAGTCATTGAACACTTTGGTAGAAAAGTTGGAAAATCTGTCTTGTGTGAACTCTGTCTGGGCAGTCAGTTTGAACGAATGTTTTGAATAACCAAATGGTGTTGGAAAATTATGAAACTTTCCAGTTTTAAATTTCACATCCCAAGATTTAAAATGGACATATAATTCATGTCATTTCATTTTGTGAACTGAGAGTTATGCTTTTCCAAAGTTTGGGATGGAAACTGGACTCTGTTTTGGGGCAATGGTGGATTTTGTGTAATTATAGAATTGTGTGGTGATTTCTAGTAATGGTCCATATTTTTCCAGTAAAGAGGACTGAAATAGATTTCATTTGGATTTGGAATCACCTCATTTCTATTTTTCTAGAATTAGTCATGATTTTTGGAAGTTCAGCCAAGAAACCATATTTTCTTGGCCGCGGCCAGAAGGACTCTGGACCGCTGCCCAAATGTTTCTGGCCTATTGTTGGCCGCGGCCAACCATCAAAATGACATTTTGGACTTCTGAAGATGGTTTTTGGTCAAGTGTTTTTCCAAGCCTTTTGGCATGTGTTTAGGCTTTGATTAGCCACCTAAAGGTTATGAATGATAACCAACTTTAAGTGTTATGAAAATGAGAATT
This sequence comes from Inga laurina, assembly GCA_963855925.1. NCBI lineage: Eukaryota > Viridiplantae > Streptophyta > Magnoliopsida > Fabales > Fabaceae > Inga > Inga laurina. The sequence continues at coordinate 46,922,020 of OY979709.1, read as the reverse complement.
TAGAAAAGAGAATGATCCTATGTCCTTGATTTGGTTATAGGGTTGGATATTCACCCTGATCATGGTTCGATGTTCGTATGATCGTGAGTAAGCTGGGCTGGAGCACACGTGGAAGAATAAGGGTAGGGAACTTTGTTAGATCTCACATGTTTTGATGATAACAAAGAATGGGTGTGAAAAAGTTTTGATAAACAAACAAGTTTAAACAAAGTAATGACAGAGCAAATCATCACTTGAAGTAAGCACTGCAGTAATGAAGAAAGGCCAAGAGAGAAAGCTAAGAACCTTCATCACTGGTAGAATTTCTAAATGGATACTCGAGTAAGAACTCGAGTAATAAGACAGAAACTTGAAGTAACCAGAGCACAGAACCTCAAGTAACTCACGTCTAGATACATCACTTGAGGGACGACTCGAGTAATATGAAATGAAAACAAGAGTTACTTGACTCACCATTCGAGTAACCTGCCACAAGGAAATGAGTTGCTCTCGGCCATGTAATCCTGCCAATGTTACTCGAGTAAGTACTTGAGTAATCAGGGAAATCACTTCTAGTTGCTCTTAGCCTGCCAACATTACTCGAGTTAGTACTCGAGTCCCCTGCTTCAAGAAATATGTTGCTCTCGGCATTCCAATCCTGCTAATGTTACTCGAGGAGCAACTCGAGTAAACCATTATGGTAAACAAAACTTGAAGGTAACATTCGATTAATCTGAAATGTTATTATTACACTTCACTCGAGGCACCACTCAAGTATGCAGGTATTAAATTGTTTTATGTCAAAGACTTGAACGAGATTACTTGAGTCAGTAATCGAGTAATCTGCAGAGTTATTTACAATGCACTTGAAGTATCTACCTGAGTGAGCTATGCAGAAAATTGATGTTCACTCGAGGTAGTACTCGAGTAACCAGGTAAGCAAAATTTGCAATGCTCTCGGCCTGAAATCCTGCCAACATTACTGGAGTGAAGCATCGAGTAACCTGTGAAGAAAATTGTAGTATACTCGAGTGAGTACTTGAGTAAACAGGTATTTCCAAAGTTTGTAAATTTGTTTACTCCATGCACTACTCGAGTAATGTGATGTTCATTTATTAACTTGCTCTTTATCAATATTTTCACGAAGATACTCAAGTAGCTACTCGAGTAATCAAACCCAGAAATTCAGAAATCATTCCAACGTTCATTGATTTGTTTCCTATGTGATTAACCCTTCATTGTATTAGTATTCTTAGCATGTTCGCAGATAAACAATGAAGAGATCTTACCAAATAAGGAAAGTCAAATGCAACGTTCAAATACTACCTACCGCCACCTATCGCAAACGGATATTTTTCAAAAACTGGAAAAGTCAACAGTGGCTACGCACACTCTAACGGACGAGAAGAAAATGTTTCAACGGTCATTATCAACACATCTATATAGATGGGAACATCCAAACAGAAATAAGAACAAGAACACACACGAACGCATTATCAAGTTCATGTTCAATACTCTGTTTTTACACATACTTGTAATTCTGTACTTCAATGATTCTTATTCACTCTGTAAGAGAGATATTTCATTCAAACTCAATATTTGTTATTGAGGTAACTTAAGGTTGTGGAACCTTGAGTTGGGATTGGATTACAACTTGTAAGGGGGAGCGAGTGTCCAGGCGAAGGAACTTGCTTGCACCGAGGTGCCAAGAACCCACTGAATCTTGAAAATTATAGTGAAACTCTCAGAGAAGCTCTGAGGACTGAACGTAGGTCACAGTGGTTGTGACTGAACCAATATAACTCCCGGTGTACACTTCGGTAATATTTCTCCTTACTCTTTACTGCTTTATATTCACCGTCAAATTTTATATTTGCAACAAAATTTTTTAGTATCACCCAATTCACCCCCCTCTTGGGTGAAACGCTTACTCTAACAAACTTACCTCTCCTGCATGTATTGATATTTGTGTTTGTGTATTGATGCATGTTATTGCTTTGCTTGATTATGTGAAACATATATGAATGATTGAAGCTCTGTTTCTATTTATGCTATGGCCATGAGTATGTTGTTGAAACATTGAGCATACGGATATATCATTATGTGAGCATGAGTTATTGTGATGCAAGCATGTCATGCATTAAACACTTATCTTGCATGCATATTGGTATCTGTTTCCTACTGAGATTCTCTAGAATCTCACCCTCCCCTACCAACATTTTAGACAAGACAAGTGGCTCGAGGAAGGAGCAAGTGACTAGGGGCGGTAAGAATCCCTTATGGGCATTTGGATTTGGTAGTTGGTTATCATTGCTTTTTGGGATAATAGTAGTTGATTTGGATGTATTTAGAGTTGTATATGTTAGGATGGATATATGGTTGTATATGTTATGGAGGTGTATTTGGATATGTATTTGGATTGAAATTTGTGTAATCCCCATTTGAGAAATTGTAAAAGGCGTATGTGCCTACGTATCTTTAGTGAAGGTATGAACCCGGGATTGCCGGTATTATTATTGTGCACTCTGATATTTATATGAATGTAGTTTATCTTCACGAAGTAATTGTATTTGAAATATGAATATGAGACCAGGTTAAAGTGTTTGTTAAAGAAATTTGTGAAAATCCTATCTTAAGGATGGGAATGTAAATGAATTTTGATTATTATTGGTCTCTATTTCATTTTAATCGTGTATTTCAGATATAATTACAGAGGGGGTTACATTATATATAGGGGTGTTCAAAGTGTCCCGGTCCTGGTTGTCCGGTCCCGGTCCCGGACATTTTTATCCCGGGAATTTCCCATCCCGGCCGGGATCAGTCACACATCTTGTGATCCCGGTCCCGGTTTTTTTATTTTTTAAATTTTTTTTGTTAAAAATTAAGTTATTGCTTTATTTTTGTATTTTTTATCCCATAATTTAAGTTACCATTTGATAAAATGTGTATCACATATTTAGTTGGAGTTAAACTATATATATCGTGATACTAATCCTACTATATAATGTATAAAAATAATAACAAAAATGATGAAGGTGATCATAATAATAATAATAAAATATTATTCTTCAATTCTAGATCAATTTGTGTGATTATTATGGTCTTATTAGATGTTAAATAATTACTTTAAACACTAGATTATAAAAAATTTAACTAAAATAATAATATTTTTAAAATTTTTTTTAAAAAAAAAAACCGGGACCGGGACCGAGACCGTGACCGGGAGTGGTGGATCCCGGTCCCGGATTTGAACACCCCTAATTATATACATCAATATCAAAGTGATAGCAAAAGTTTCCGACATACACCCGGGATATATTCATTAACTAAAAGGGTTTTACAGGGCATCATTGCATATCTCAGTCTCCCTTGTCGAGGATTACAATAAAACACTATTCTGTGATCATATAAATACATTATCCAAAAGTGATAACCAAAAACCAAAAGCTAAAGACTACCATCGGCAATCCTAGTCGCCCTTATGTACTTGCTTGTCCCTTGATCCACTTGCCTTGGCTAAAATTGGTTAATGGAAAGAGTAAGATTCAAAAGAATCTCAGTAGTAACATTTCACGTATATGATGCATAATATAACAAAGCATGTAAGAAAATATCACCATTCAGCAACACAGCAGCATTCAATCATGATTTTGATCACAACTGTGAAAAGCATGACAATTACTAACAGCAGCATTCAATCATTACTATAATCACTCCCGTGATAGGCATGACAATCATCAATATTCAATCATTACCATAATCACTCCCGTGATGGCATGACAATTAACAACATTAGCATTCAAAGACGGGACATTAGCCGTGACTCAATCGTTCATTCAAAGCCGGGCTATCCGTCGCGACTCAATCGTACATTCAATGATAAGTACAAACATACAATGCATTAAACATGATATAGGAGAAAGTTTCACTGCCTTGTTTTTTCCGTTCAAGTTTAGGCACAAGCCTCCTACGTTCCAGGCAAATATCAAATCCTATAATCATAATTAAGAACAATAAGTTATCACTTATCTCAATACTCAAATGACTTCAAAACACTTAGATTTGGTTATCATTAAAGTCCCTTAGGTAGCTGTGAAAGTCTCTAACAATAGCCTAAAAGGATTGGGAAGTACTAAGTTAGAAACCACTTTTCAAAATTACAAAGTGCTGAAAACAGGGGTTGGTTGCAGCCAAAAAATCTTTGGTTGTGGCCAAAAACAGCTCAGAGAGTTTTTGGCTGAAGCTAAGATTTTTCTGGCTACGGCCAAAAGGAGGTCCAAAAGTTTATTGTTGCAGCCAAGAATCCTCTGGCTGTGGCCAAAAGCAGGACAGAAACTTTTGGGCTGTAGCCCAGAACCTTTGGCTGCGGCCAAGGAAATTTCTGTTTTTTGGCTGAACTTTCAAAAATCATAACTAAATCTAGAAAAATTGAAATGAGGTGATCCTAAGTCCTACTTAAATATTTTTAAGTCCTATTTACAGTAAAAATATGAATCATTGCTGTCTATAACCACAAAAATATAGAATTCAACAATTCTCCCTGTTGTTCCAGAATTGATCCCAGTTTCGACATCAAGCTTTGGAAATTCATAACTCCCAGCACACACATCAGAATAACCACCATAATATATCAATTTAAACTTTAGCATGAGCACTATTAGACTAGAAAGTTTCAGAATTTTTAGCCACCATTTACCCATTCAAAATGTCTATGCAATCTGACTGCCTGCACATAGTTTTCACTAACCAAATCTTGCAACTTTTAAACCTGCCTGTTTGGTATGATGGAATTGATTTTGGTGGATATAGAAATGGAAATGGAAATGGAAATGGAAATGGAAATGGAAATGAGGTTTAGAAGTATGTTTGGTATGTCATGGAAATGAGATATGATTTTTAGGTAAAAAGACCAAAATGTCCTTCAAATTTTTTTCAATAAAAAATCATCATCCCTGAAAATTTCAGATCTAGTAAACCACTGTTGAAAATTTCAGATCTAGCCAGATTTGGAGTTCCAGGCCGTTGTCGCTATCCTTTTCACCGCTGCAGCCGTCTCATCATTGCCACAATCGTTCTCGCCACAATAGCCAAATTCAGAGTTTGCGGCCGTAGTTGTCCTCAATGGAGAAGTCAAAGGAGAGAGATCTTGATCTGGCAGGGGAGATAGTGGGGGGAACTTGCCATCAATGATGTGTGAAGCATGAGGGAGAAATTGACTAGCCACAATCATTGCCACAATCATTCTCGCCATAATAGCCAGATTCGGAGTTCACAGCCGTAGTCATCCTCGGTGGAGAAGTCAAAGGAGAGCGATCTCGATCTGGCAGAGGAGATGGTGGGGGGACTTGCCGGTGACGATGTGTGAAGCAAGAGGGAGAAGCTAACCGGTCGAGGGTGAAGGATTCGTGTCGGAGGTGGAGTGTGGAGCTTGCCGACGTGCCGTGCTTGTGCTCATAAAGATGAAAAGTTGGAGGGTAAAATTAGAATTCCATTGAATTTCTTACAAATATGAGCTTTTTGCATGGAATTGATCTTAGTGGAATTGGCCTCATTTAGATTCCATGTGGAAATGGAATTTTGTCAAATTCCATCATACCCAACATCCTCAAGGCATGAAATTGACCTCCATTTCCATTTCCATGGAGTCAATTCCAACATACCAAACAGACCATAAGTTTCCAATAGTACAAAATTCACATCCAACACTACTCCCACACAATTTCCCACAAGGAATCTAATAGAAATATCAAAACAACCAAATTCCCATTCCTTTATCATGCTCTATTTTAGGCAACAATTCAACACAAAACTCAAAATTACCAAACTTTACATTTAAAGTTTAATTCACTTCTATTTATCCAAGACTCAATGTAAAGCACCATTTCTATGACTACAAGATACCAAACTCTCTACGAACCCAATCCACAAAAAATAGGACAAAAATTCTAGAAATTCAAGCCTCAATCAATGGCCACAATATTCACATCAAAAGATTTCTCATACTCACATCTATCACTTTCTCTAACTTGTTCCTTGCTTCACCAACCTCTATATTTTCTTAAGTGCACAAACCACCACCTCTTGAAAATCTAAAACCATACAATTAAAGACCTCAACTCAAGGAACAAGATTAAAGTAGAAGATTTTGGCATCCAAGGTCATTTTAAAGGTCAAATGGTTCACCTTGACTAAAGGCTTCTTCCTCTTTCTTCCTTAACCATGGCTGTCGAATGAGGGAGCGAGAGGGAGATAAAGATTATGAAAATGATGATTTTTCCCTCCTTCCCATGCCTTTGATCGAAAACACCAAGAGAGAGGGAAGAGAAATTGATAAACAATTGATTATTTGACTTTTCCAACAACAACCCTTATCCAAAACATGACAAGTGTCCAAATCCCATTGTTCCTCATAAAGTAATTCTCCACTTGATTACTCTAACCAACTCCACTAACCATTTAGTTACCTCACTAGCACTTTTAGTTAGTGATCCATTTCTTTTTCAGTTACTGACTAATTAGCCAGTAAATTTTTCCATTCTTCCAATTTTGCCCTGACTATGGCACATTCACTATAATTTCCACTTAACACTTGATTTACCTTCTTCATGTGCCATTCCCCTCTCATTTAAGTTCAATAAAGAATTTGCCACATAATTAATCTTAAATACAGGGTTTGGACATTTTCTACTGCTAATTCGGTTATAACCATACTTTATTTCCCAAAAGCATTCATTAAACATTTGTTACGATCTCATATGGGGTCATTAGCCCTTAATCAAAATTTGGGGCATTACACCATTCGCATAGTACCCATCCAAGAGTGATAATTCGAGCTAGACAACACTGAAGAGACAAAAATCAGAGATGGATTTTTGTTTGGATGTAAGTAGAATAGGTTACTTGGGTTTTGAACCATTTCGGACAAATTGCCTGTTCCTACGCTGCTTAGGGTTCCGATGACTGAGGAAGAAGCTTGGGCATCTGATTCAACTCCATTGAACCCAAAAATCTCAATCGAAATGAAGATTTCAAAGAAACAGAGTGATCTAGTAAAGATTTTGCTGTCGGATGAGAAATCGGATACGAAATCAATCTTAGAGAATCATATAGATGAAGCTGCTTGAAATGGTAAAGAAGCAAAGTGACTTATCGTGGAGAGAGAGAAAAATAGGAAAAGAAAATGTAAAAAAATTAGGAAGAAAATAGCAAGATGAAGTCAATGACTTCTCTGCTCTGATACCGAAATATGAGAAGCAAGAAGAGAAATGAAATTTCAGATTGTATTTTTTTTAACCCAATGAGTGAGTCTCATCTCACTTATATACAATTTGTGTTACACATAATTAAGCACTTCTAGCTAACTAAGTTTGTTACACTTTCTAACTAATATTTGTTTACACAAGGAAATTGATTTCAACAAATATAACAAATGCATGCACTAATATTTTATAAAGTGATTTTATATTTTTTTTAATATCAGTTTGAATTATTTAGATTAAATTTTAAAAGTTTAAGCTTATTTATATATTTTTCATGTATAATTATCATAATATTCTTATAAAATATTAAATTTAAGTAATTAAAATTTTGATCCGATGATAATTAACGAGAAAGAGATGTTCTCCCTACAAGTCGCCGTTGAAAACATCACAAATATGAATGAAAAATTCAGAGTTATTTGAATATGCACCGGGTCATTATTCATCAATTCTATTAAGATCAGCCTCAGGTACTCTTGAGAGACTTGAACATATACCCTGTTATTAGGAGTTAATTGGATTAACGTTAGGAAAAATAATTTTTATTCTGACGAATTTTTGCAAATTGAAATTGAGGGTAAAATTTCATGGATGTAATATAATTTATGTTGAGAAAAGGTTTTAAAAAAAATCAGTTTGACAAAAAAATTATTCAAATATTATAGTAAAAAGTTAGTTTCCAAAAGTTCTAATTAAAAGGAATTCTAAAGTTAAAAAGTTTAAACTTGACTTTCGATTAAAAACACATCTTTTTCATAAGCCGTCCAAGACGACTTTTCGTGATAAAAGAGCGACACCACATATCGTCATATCAAACAAACGCCAAATTACTAGAGACGTGAACAACTCATCTTTTTCATAAGTTGCTTGATATTAATTGAGTCTCGAGTCATGTCGAAGTCATCTCTAGAATGCAAAAATCTCATATGATGTGATGATTTATAAAATGGTCACATATTGTGTCAATTATTTATTATCTGTATCTAGTTAAAGAAGCCATCCTTTTTGTAATTCAAAAAAAAAAAAAAAGGTCTGGCAAATTTTCATTCAACGTTAATTGTTAGCTGTCAACATTTTGGTGGCTGGCCTAGCGACACACCATTGTTTTGTTGTTGGCGTCAAATCCTCACGCATATGAGACTACTTATAATAAATAATAAAATACTAATTCTTGATTCGCTCAAAAAAAAAATATTGACAAATTTTAATGTGTTGATTTTTATAGATTGAAGAAGGGAGGTGATGATTAAGAGCATTATTATATACTTTTGTGAACCTATTTTTATTCAAGCAAACGATCATATCCTCGTTACCATAAAGTTTAATGTAAAAAATTTGATAAAGAGAATAAGTATTATGACCGAATATTATAATTATGTTGCCTGGATTTAATGACATGTTACCTCCATTTTATATTAGGCAAATTTTCGAAAATCATATCTTTATATATATATATGTGTATATATATAGGGTTAAGGGGCAAAACTATCCTTAAACTTTTCTCAAAAGTGCACTCACCACCATAAACTTTTTTTGGGTGCAAAAGTAACCATTAACTTTTAAAAATGGGGCAAAAGTAACCATGAACTTTTAAAAAAGGGGTAAAAGTGATACTACCATTAACGGCCGTTTATTCAAAAGTTTTTAAGGGGCAAAAATACCCATAAACTTTTCTTAAGAGTGCACTCACCACCATAAACTTTTTTTTGAGTGCAAAAATAGGCATAAACTTTCAAAAATGGGGCAAAAGTGACGGTTATCTTATTGGGTTCAAATGTAAGAGACATTTGAACACAGTAAGAGAACCGTCACTTTTACCCCATTTTTTAAAAGTTTATGGTTATTTTTGCATCTAAAAAAAATTTTATGGTGGTAAGTGCACTGTTGAGAAAAGTTTATGGGTATTTTTGCCCCTTAAAAACTTTTGAGTAAACGGCCGTTAACGGTAGTGTCACTTTTGTCCCTTTTTTTAAAGTTTATGGTTACTTTTGCACAAAAAATTTTTTATGGTGGTGGGTGCACTTTTGAGAAAAGTTTAAGGTTAGTTTTGCCCCTTAACCCTATATATATATAAGGTATTTAGCAAATTGTTAAGAATACTTTGTATTCTTAAAATTCTCATAATGGTATATTAAAATTACTTACTTTCGTTAATATGATCCATTTCTCATGCATTCAGACAAAAAAATTAAAAAGTTAAAACCTTAAGTGTATATCTGGATTAGTAATTTTATAAGTGATTTTAGACTTTATAAGGTAAATATGAGAAGAGTTTTATTCCGTAAAATATAAAATAATATAACAACGGGATTGAGTTTAATAGAAGGGGCAAGTGATGAACCAAGGTTTGAATCTCTGATGAAAGAGGTACTTACATTTAGTGTCTGACAGTACCTCAAATAAAAAGATACCTATACTTAGCAAATAAAATAACATATTTTAAACCAAACCAATCATCGACCAAAAAAAACCAAACCAATCATACTTTTAGCCAAAAATATATGAAAAAACAATATGGAAAAAGAAAATGTTCAATCCCAAAATGACTTTTTTCATTGACAAGATATTGGCGCGCGTAACTCTCGGATGTTCATATATCAGGTGAATTATGACTTGGACCCGTCTCTCTCATGTATTATCACTTTAAACCCAAAAAAAAGTTTTTGAGGGAATAAATTCCACGTATGAACTAAAATTGGATAAAAAAAACATAGAAACTCCTCAAAATTTAAACTAGCTGCTATGACCAACAAAATGAGCAAACAGCTGAGAATGACTTGAGAAATTTTAGCTAGTTTCAATGTATTACCAAATACCATGTTTTGTTTTTCTACTACAGACATGTCAGCGGTAGATGATGAAAGGGAAAACAGAGGAAAATAGCATGTCTCTCTCGTATTGATGTAATTAACACAACTCAAAGGAGGACCACTTACTTGTTAATAAAGATAACACAATTTTAGGTATTAGCCGTTTTATATGTGGGAGGAATATAACATGTCTCTCTCATATTTAGTCTTCATATGTGAGAGAGACTATAGCATAAGATGAGATGGTGTATTTCATTTGGAAAACGTCCCCTTTACGTTACTTGTAAATGCTCATGGTATGATTTGATGCTATGAGAATAAACATTTTGCTCCTTTAGCCCTTAATATAAGAGTTAGTTAACCTTTTTTAAAAAGATTGAGGAAGCTATAAATCAATTGCATTAAAGTATTTAGATAATCGAGTCTTAAGCTGAAGTAGTTATGCTAAGTGCTAAACAAAAAAATATAATAGAGTTAACAACTACGTTTACAAATCATAGTGAGCTATACTACTAAGCTACACTGTTCATTTATCTCTAATATTGCTATTAAAATCATCATATGTTATAGGTGTGTATATATATATATTCATGTTAAACTATTCTTACAAAAGTATTGGATATTCTAAACCATCAAGAAAGTTTTTTTCTCTTTTAAGGATATGAAGCACCTTGCAAAATTTGTTTTAAGTTTAAAAATAACATAACATTTTGGAACAGAACTAAGGTAATAAAATGTACCTGACCTAATTTTCGAATACTATTACTATAAATGCTCACATCACATTCTAATGAAGTTTGATACATTAATATACTGTTGACAAAAAAAAGAATACTTCCTTTGATCCTTAATATAAGAAATATTTACCTAATTTAACTAGATTAAAGAAATTGGTTTAGCTAGTTATGACATATATTTTTTAAAACACCCTAGTCATCTTCCTTAATTTCCTTGTTCCCTCTCTTTTTTTAATTATTGTTGAGGGGGCATCAATAAGGGTAAATTAGAAAAAGATTGACATATCTAAAAAATATGTCTTATATTTAGAATCAAAATCAACTTCTTAAATATATTTTATATTAAGAATTGGAGTGACTACATGAATATAGTGGGATCTTTAATTTTCGTAAGGGCATCAATGTGTTAATGAGAGGCGACATTTCTGATATACGTATGAACTAAAATTGGATAAAATAATATTTAAACTCCTCAAAATTTAAATTAGCTACTATGACCAATAAAATGAGGAAACAGATGAGAATGACTTGAAATATTTTAGCTAGTTTAGTCGTACCAGATACCATGATTGTTTTTCTACAACAGACATATCAGAGGTTGTTAATGAAAGGGAAAACAATAGAGGAGACCAGCGCCACCCATTTGGCCTTAGGCCCCGCCCCCACTTCACGGGTTCGAACCTCTGCCATTATGTAATTAAAAAAAAAAAAAACATAACAGAGGAAAATAACATGTCTGTCTTTCTCATATTGAGCTAATCAACACAACTCAAAGGAGGACCACTCACTTGTTAACATGGATAATACAATTTTGAGTTAGACTTTTTATATTTTTTGTTAAATTGGTAAGAGGGGAACTTCCAATCCTACCTAAACCTCAAGCAATTTTATCAAGTACCCACATACTTCATTAGCGTCTCGTAACTAATGTTTTCATTTGGATCGTTGAGAAAAGTTGGGAGAAAAGAAAATAGAAAAAGAAAAAATAAAGAAAAGAAAATTGAGTCCATCAAATAATTTTGTGCTTAAAAATATATTTTAGAAATAAAATAATCAAATTATATATGTTTAAGAATATATTTTCATATTTGTAAATGTTTAAAAACAAATTGAAAGAAATATGTTTTTCATATTTGTGAGGGTGACTTGGTGGAGATATGGCTGTAGTGAGAAGATGCCAGGCCTGTGAAGTAGTAATGGGAAGAATAATTTTTTTCCCAAAATCTCTCCATATTTGGAGAGAAAAGTTTACGTGGAAAATGTGGCGGGTCTCACCTTTCATCCCTTATTTTCTCCCATCTTTTTTTTGTATGTGAAAATTAATTAGTTAAAATAGACTTAAAATAAGGATATAAGTAATACCAGTATGAATATATATATATATATATATATAAATAATAAAATTAAGGACCCACATACATTGTTTAAATGTGTGAATTTTGTGGCTTATCTCACATTTTAGAAATACAGCAGACTGAATTTAGTCATATCACACATAATTCCCATAGCCAACCAATCATATCAGTCAATTAAAGAACAGCAAAATAACATGCTACATGCTTCTCTTGGGAGTTGCGTGATTAGACTTTTCTTCTGTTTGAGCCCAAATGATGTGCTGCTTCGACACTGATGGCTCTTTGTTTTGGAATACAACACCCCTCCTTCTGTTGAGGATATTATGAGATTACTTTCAAGTTGAAAGCATGGTTATTACGAATTTGCTATTTTTAGCCATTTTGCATAAGTTTTTGTAATTTGTCAATAATAATCTAACTCAGGGTCATCCTCCCTAATATTGGATCAAACAAATTCACTACAACTTTTTTTCTGTCACAGCGAGAGGATGGTAGGGTTTCATCCCGGCTAGCCTGGGGTGTCATTGGCCAATGTGATGTGTGAATTAAACCTTCCGTGCAGAAGAGATTATGGATAGCGTAAGATTGAAGATGGATAGTGTAACCCCCTTCCATAATCAGGCCAGGATTAACGTTTAAGCATATTTAATTATCGATTGAGAAATCCGGAACAATTAAAAACTTTTCAAAACACCTGTACAAATGGATCTCCATTCATTTTATTCATTAAAACAAATGGCATGTTTGGTCTGTTACATATATAATATTAGAGTAAGCACAATTCCCGACGTTCACCCGGGATAATAACATTAATCCAAAGGTTTATACAGGGCATCATTGGCCATCTCAGTATCTATACCAGGGATTACACAAAACTATACCACTACAATTCTATTCAATATGATTACATTGATCCAAAATGATAACCAATTCGATATAAAACCAAAATATATAGCTAAGACTACCGCTGGCAGTCCTAATCGTCCTTTGCCACTTGCTTGCTTTTCGATCCATTTGCCCTGTCTAAAAATGTTATTTGGAAAGAATTAGATTCTAGAGAATCCCAGTAGCAACAGTTTATTTATATGATGCATATATACAAAGCAAGTCACATATATCACAATGCAGCAATCAATATTTGAGACCGGGCTTTCACCACGTTCCCTTCACTATATTCGAGGTCGGACTTACGCCACGCCCCATCACTTTATCAATATTCGAGTCCGGGCTTTCGCCACGTCCCCTTTACTTTATCAATATTCGAGTCCGGGCTTTCGCCACGTCCTCTTCACTTTATCAATATTCGAGTCCGGGCTTTCGCCACGTCCTCTTCACTTTCACTGTATTCAATGACTAATGCACACATGCAATGCAATACACATGATATAGGATAAAGTGTTACTACCTTTGTCTTTCCTTCCTTGAGCAGGCACAGGCCTTCTACGCTCCGGGCAAATATCAAATCCTAAAGTCATAATTAAGGATGAAGCATTATTCTCTATTGCAATACTCAATTAACTCTTCAACACTTAGATTTGGTTATCAATAATGACCCTTAAGAAGCCACAATGCCTCTAATAAAACCCCTAAAAGGTTGGGAAACAATAAGGTGAAGATCTCTTTTCAAAATCTTAAAGTGCTGGAACACAGGGGTAGGCCACGGCCAGCCCTTCCTTGGGCTGTGGCCCAAATATGGTCAGAAGGCAGTGGGCTGCGGCCAGCCACCCTTGGGCTGCGGCCCGAATCAGGCCAGAAAGGCTTGGGCCGCGGCCAGCCACTCATGGGCCGCGGCCAAGCAATTTCATGATTCTTGGCTGAACTTCGAAAAATCATATCTAATTGTAGAAAAATCAAAACGGAGTGATTCTAAAGCCAAATGAAAGGTATTTGAGTCCTCTTCCAAGGAAAAATATGGCTCATAACTTTAAATCATAAAAAAAATACAGAATCACCCAAGACCCAACATTACTCCAAAACAGAGTTCGGTTTTTGTACCAAACTTTGGCAAAGCATAACTCTCAGAATACTAAACGAAATGACACAAAATATGTGTCCATTTTGAAGCTTGGGATGTGAAATTTAAGACTGAAAAGTTTCACAATTTTCTGAAATCATTTGGTCATTCAAAACGTCCACACAAATAAACTGCCCAGACAGAGTTCACATTGACAGCATTTTCCAACTTTTCTACCAAAGTGTTCTATGACTCCAAAATCAATAACCAAGCTTATTCCCATACAATTTTCTACAAGGAACACAATGATAATCTCAAAATGACCAAATTCACAATCTAACCACATGCCCTGTTTTGACCAATACACCAAAACCAACACCAAGTTCCCAAACTTCACTTTTAATGATTCAAAACAATCCCTTAGTCCAAAAGACATCACAATATACCATTTCCATGATCACAATATGCCAAACTCACTAAGACCCTAATTTTTGAAAATAGGGCAGAAAATTCCAGAAAAATCAATCTCAACCAACAACCATAATCTATATATCAAAAGGGAGTTAACACTCACCTCTTTCACTTTGCCAAAGAGCTTTCTTGATTCTTCAACTTTCTCAATCTCTTGAGATCACAAACTAACACCAATGAACACATTACAACCATCAAAATAAAGCTCTTCATTCAAGGATCAATATTAAAGAAGGAAGTTTGAGCAATAGAAGCCATTTTCCTTACCTTTTTGCAAGCTTTTCCCCCCTTATTTCTGCAACAATGGCGAGAGAGAGAAGGAGAGAGAGGACGAGAGAGAGATGGAGGAGGAGGAGTGAAGAAGAAGCACAAATGATGACAATACTCCCTCCTTTTCAGTTTTTCCAGCGCACAAGAGGGAAGAGAGGAGAGAGAAATGCATTCTTTAATCTCTTTTGACTTTTCTTTATCTCCCTCTCACACCCACTTTGCCACATGTCATTTTCCTATTAGCTCTCACACACTTAGTCACCAATTAATCTCTCTAATCCTTCCATTAGCCATTTTAATTACACTTCTCATTTTCTCTTAGTTAGTAATTAATTTCCCCATTAATTACCAACTTATGCCAATAATTCCATTCTTTCAATTTTCTAACAATTATGACATATTAAATAATATTGTCACAAATATATATTAATTCAACTTTAATCCACTCTAAATCACAATTACCTTCTCAATAATCCTCATTAGCCCTTAATCAAAATTTGGGGTGTTACAGATAGAAGATGCTCAGATATCAAACTCTCACTACTGCAAAAAAATGTTTTTTGTAGTACACCATTTGTAGCGCTTAAATGATGAAAAGCTATAGATAAGGAGGCAGAACCTATTGTAGCACAGGTTTAAACTAGTGCTACAATATATTTTACCAATTATAGCTCTTTTTTAATAAAGCGCTACAGTTGGTCATAAATTTTCTTTGAAAAAAATTATTAAAACATTTGTAGCATATTTTTAAGAAAAAGCTACATAAGTGTCGGTTAAATTTTATTTAAATATTTGGGTATTGTAGCATTTAGTTGGTTAAGAGCGACAATAGGCTTTTTTTAAAAAATATATTTTAAACCCTAATACTACCCCCACTTAACTCGCCCATTATACCCATAAAGGCAGTATCTTTCACATGCTTCTCCATATGAATAACTGTTCTTTTTCCTTTTTTATTTCTAGGGCAAAAAATTTATCAGTTTTCCTTCAACTCCAGCACCAAACTCTCTCTTTGCCACTCAATCTTCTTGTTCTCTAGTGCCCCAAGCTATCTTTTCACCATTTTTCTTCTTCCTCATTTCCTTCTTCTTTTCTCCCTCCGTGCTCAACCCTATTTACTCTTTTCTTGCATAAGGATGCTGCAATGATGCTATTCAAGTTTTTCACCATCATTCATAGCAGTGATTCTGTTCCCCAACATTGAAGCTTGTGAAGCTTTTCTTTGAAGATTTGCCTCCGTTTCTAGTAAGTTTTAGTAGTGAAGTTTCTTTTTCGTTTAAATGGTTTTGGTCTCTTCAAGTTAGAATTTGAAATCTATTTTACATTGTTTTTCCTCTAGTTAGAAATTAGAAAGCTTTGAAGGTGCCCCTTTTTTCCATTTGAAATTATTGCTAACTATTCCCCAGTTTGGCCTCTTCAATGTTCGTCCTTGTAAAAAACAAAAGCACAATAAGCAAGAATAGAGTAATTAAAATTATTGATGCTTTGCAATGTTTCCTTGATTTTTTGATTCATTGGAGAGAATTGAATTTCCTGATCAATTGATTTGTTTAAATAGTTTTGTTGTTAAGAGAATGTTAGGTGTGAGTGAGAGAGAGATATTATATTATATCTAGTTTTATTTGCTCAAGATTTCTCTAAGGAAGTCCAACATATTTTATTTGGTAGCTGCATTTTTTTGTTGTGTTAAAATTGATGGCGCCGTATGCATTTTCTTTTTCCTGAAGACATGGTATGATTCTTCACAAACCACATCCTGGATGTGAAGCCCTTATGTGGGTAGTAGACGGATAGCGATAGTCACTATTAGTGTTGTAAGCTTTAACCTCAAGTTCTTTTTTTTTTCTTTTGCTCGAATTTAACCTGAAGTTCTAAGTTGCCTTTTATATAAGGAAAAAAAGTTGATAGCTGCGTTTTTCATGTCATTTGTATGATATAAAGAAAAGATTTGTCACCATGAAAAAAAAAGGATAAGATAATTTTTTCCTCATCTTTCTATTTCTTATCTTCAAAATATAGAGCTATGCTACTTCTAGTATTTTCTATGTCTGTGTAATTTGGCGAACCTTAAACTTTGTATGATCTAGAAAGGACTTTTTGGGTCAAGTTAAAAAAAAGAGTTCTTTTAAATATTGTATTTAATTTCTTCTGTGTTAGGAATTTTTTTTTTCCATTTAAGAGCTATGATATGTTGGTAAATGAGAGTTCTTTTGTTATGGGCTCTTGAAAATCATTGAGATATGTTATTTAGAATATTTTGTTAAGATTATGATAGATTATCTTATTAGCTGGGATGTCGATGTTTATATTGTTAGGATTTGGTTTAAATATTATTTATTTATTTATTATTTAAGTTAGATATTTAAGGATTTGAACTAGATATTAAGATAGGAGTAGATATTTAGAGTAATAGTTTCTAAAGAAAAGTGTTTTTATAATATTTTTAGCTAAATTAGGATGAATTGAATGACATACTTAATTGTGGAAGCACTAACGTATAGATTAGGTACCTTATCATTCTTTTTCTTTATCATGTAATTTTATTCATGTTAATCTAATTGTTTGTTTTGTATGAAGGTATTTATACCAGAGCGTTTTGAGGGACACCGAAAGAGTACTGTCAACACCTATTTCTATTTCGATAATCGAAGAATAATAAAGACAAAATTCCATGGGCATACAGAAAAATACATTTATACTGATAAAAGTATTCGTTTACCATTCCAACGTCGTTCATCAACGAAACACAAAACACAACGGAATTTTTAATAAATACAAGATATCCCAATATATCTAAAGCATAAACTAATTATAACCACCATCTTCAACCTCGCCTTGAGACACGTGCTAGTCACTTCTCCATATCTGTACCTTTGCCTTTTGTCCCACTGGCACCCGTTGAGATGTTTATTTTAAAAATAGGGTGAGATTCCAAAGAATTCCCGTAGAAGCATGCTATCGTTCATAGAAAATACGAAAAGTAAATATGACATGCGCCAAGGTATGCACTAATTAATGAACAATATAAATACATCATCGTCATGTATACATGAGTAGAGCCCAACCCCACAATTTACACTTGTTGGACTTCCGCCAACTCCTAGTGTAAGTGCATCCCAGCACTAAATGCCCCTCTCTAGGTAAATCATGTTTATTAATAAAGCGCATTTACAAACATTGGCATCCACACAAGCATATAACTATGGCATGATGTATGAAGGATAATGTTCCTACCTTAAAGTTCTTTTAACCCCTTTTTAGTATGCCTCATAAAACATGTCGCTTCTGACTTTCGTCTCGATCCTAAAATATTAAATGTACAAGAAATAGGTCATAATCTATCCAAGTATCATTTTAGACTATTCCATAGTGTTTCTTGTGGTTATATTAGTCGATGGTGAAAATTTACCAAAATGCTCCCGGAACCTTGGCCCGGTGTAATGACCCGATTTGGGATTAAGGGCTATCGCTGAATTCAATGTGAATGTGTTCTAATCAATGCCTAAACCTTATATTTATGCTTAAGTGTGGATTAATGTCTAAATGGGTTGAAATATAGGGGAGGGTGCATAGTGATGTTATTGGAATGATATGAATGAGTTTGGAAGTGATTTATGTGAAATTGCCATAATCAGGGGCAAAATGGTAAAATTGGTTACCGACCAATTGGTCAGTTACCGGAGAGGAAACTCATAGGTAACTTGAGATCAATGGTTAGGATTGAATGAGCAAGAGGCGGAATTCTATGTTTACAAGCCTATGTGAGTCCATGGTAGGGAGAATGAGATTGTGACACATGGCATTGTATGGACCAAGGATTGGAGTCAAATTTTCAACTTATTTCTCTCTCTCTTTTCTCTCCAAGGTCAGCCTACTGGCCCTCTTAGCCCAAAAATCTGACTTCTTTCCTCTTCTTTATCATCATCTTCACCAACTCATCTCATCTCTCTCCTCTCTTCCATTTTCGTTGAAACTAAGCAAGAAAGAGAAAGAAAAAGCTTGGGTTTTAGGTAAGGAAATGACTTTGAATGCTCAAGTGTTCTTCATTAATATTGTTCAAGGGGTTGAGAGCTTTATTCCTATGATTTTAGATTTTTTATTAGTAGAGTTTGAGAACTTGTGGGAATTTGAAAGTGGGAGAATCAAATCAATAGCTTTGGGAAGAAGTTGAGGTGAGTATTTGATACCTTTTTATATAATTTTTGTGGTCATTGGTTTGGTTTTGAAAATTTTGAATTTTTGCCCTAATTTTGGTCTAATTTGAATGCTTGAATTGGTTAGTTGTTAGTGGTGAAATAGTGTCATAGAGTGTCTTTATGCATTTGAAATTGGTTTGGAATTTGGGATTGGAATGGATTGCAATGTAGGTTTTGGATTGTGTTTTGGTGTGACATGTTGAGGTCATTGTGTAACATGTAAATGGAAATGGAATTTGGTTATTTTTATGGTTCCAATGGATTCATTGGGTAAAATTATGTAGGAATGGTGTTGGGTGTGAAATTGGAACCATTGGAGGCACATATGCAAAAACTGAAATTCTGTCTCTTAAAACTCTATATAGGGCAGTCAGGTTGTCTAGACATTTTGAATGGGCAAATGGTGCTTAAAAATTCTTACAATTTCCATTCTTAAAGTTCACATTCCAAGCTTCAAAATTGACAAATAATTTATGTCATTTCGTTTTTTGTGCTTGGAGTAATGACTGTCCAAAGTTTGGGATTAAAGCTGAAATTTGCTTTGGGGTAAAGGTGAATTTTGTGAAATTCTATAATTTTGTAGTGATTTCTGGTAATAATCCATATTTTTTCTATAAAAAGGACTTAAATATCTTTCATTTGGCTTTAGAATCACCTCATTTTGATTTTTTTGGAATTAGTTATGATTTTTGGTAATTCAGCTAAGAAACAAGATTTTATTGGCCGTGGCTAGCAGATTATGGGCCGCAGCCCAAATGTTTCTGACTTGTTTTTGGCAGGAGCCAGTGGATTTTTGGGCCGCGACCAACATCCCAAAATCAGTATTTTTCACTTTTTAAAGGTGGTTTTTGGTATAATCTTTCCCAACCCTTTAGGCAAATATTTAGGCTTCTAATAGCCACCTAAAGAGTCCAAATGATAACCGACGTTAAGTGTGATGAAAGCAAAGAATTTGGAGTAGAGAATTAATCCGCCGCTCTTGACATTAGTTTATAGAATTTGACATTTGCTATACTCGCGAGCCAACTGTGCCGAAGAACGTCAGGAAAGGACAAGGTAGTGACTCTTTCTCTTATGCTATGTGTAAAGCATTGTATGTATGTTTGTCATGCATTGTAATACATTGTGATGTTTTGAGATTACGATGAAAGCTAGCATAGCGATTACAATGTAAGCTATTGCATTGAAATCACAGTGAAAGCTGATGCATAGTGTTTACAGCCATGAGTGCTGTCGTATGTGGCGTGAGCCATATATCATTGTGATGCTGCTAAACATGATCGTATATACTATGTGTTTATACATTGTATGAGTGACTTGTTACTACTGAGATTTTTTTGAATCTCATTCTTTCCATTGACTAATATTTCAGACAGGGCAAGTGGCTCCAAGGAGAAGTGAACCACCAGGAGTGGCTAGGATTTAGTAGAGATGTTGAGTTTGAACTGTTGATTATCTACTTTGGAACGGGGTTACTGTATATTATTTTTGGATGTAAATTAACATTCTGTATATGGTGGTGTAATCCCCTAAATGGGAATTGAAACCCTTAGTATAACCTTAAGTACTAAACCCGAGATTGTCGGAATTTTTGTTGTATACTCTGATATATATAAATGTGATATAATTGCACAGGTAATTACATTCGATATTTGAACTTGAGACCAGAATAGGGAAAAAATTTTGAAAGATTTTGTGAAGACTCTACCATAAGGGAGGGAGTTGAAATGAGTTTTCAACTATCCGACAATCTCTAAACCAATTTATTCTGTGATATCGAATCTTAATTACGCTTATTAAGGTAGGGAGTTACACCAGGCCCCGCGTACCTGGCCTGATAGCATGTTTCCAAAAATTTTGACTAGGGCTATCTTGACGTATTTTCGTCCAAGGAATCCGTTTTCGGGCTTGAAATCACCAAATTCAGTGTCAAATTATGAAAATACCCTTGATAACCCCGATTTAGGGTTTTAGTGTCATTTTCGTGATTACGTTTTTTCGGCCTTTTCCGAAAAAATGACCAATTGTAACCCCACTTATTTCATGAAAATCCAACTCCTACCCCCTAGAACAGTGCTGACCAAAAGTTTTTCAAAAAAATGAAAAAATGGAGTTTTATGTTTTAGCTTCCAAAACTTGTACTTTTCCACTTCTAATCCTTTATTAACTCATTTAAACACATCTTAACCATGATTCAAAGAAATTTGGGCAGCATAACCCCTTAGGATTAGGGCTTTTCCAAATTTACAATTCAACCAAAAATCACCAAATCAACAACAAACTTCAATATCAACTTCATACAAGTATAGATTTGAGTTTAGTATAGTTACCTCTTAAACTTCTTGAATCCTCTCACTCTATGCGCCTCCTCCCTCTCTTCTTGATCTCAAAGTGTGTCTTCACAATCATGGATTCATGAAGAAAAGGAGATTAGGAAGGTTTCTTAACAAGATCACAAGAAAACCTTAAAAGATCAACTTCTTACCTTATGATTTCCTTTCTTCCTTCTCCCTAGCACATGATACCTCCAAGCTTTCTCTCTCTCTCTCTCTCTCCTCTTTCTCTTGCTTGGCCGAATAAACAAAAGGAAGGGAATAGGAAGTGTTTTAATGAAATGCCTCATCTCTTCTCTTAACCCTTGATTTTCCAAGATTAAATATTGTGGTGACACTTGTCACAAGCCATACTTCCACCCATACTTCCTTCCTATTTATGCCATAATTACTCCATTTGGCTACCCTTAGCATTAAACCAATTTTTCCTCCCCCTGGTTGGCCTCTCAAAACCGTCCCCCTTCTTGCTTCAACTAACCAAGTTTCTTTTCTCCAGCTAAATCCAAACTTGCACTTAACTAGTATAACCCCCTGCCTTAAAAACTGTAATTATAGCTCGAAATTCATAATTAAACTGAAATAGAGATCAATAATCATAATAAGTTATTTACAAACCCATTAATTACATAAAGTTTTCACAATTCTTTCAAAAACCTTGGCTCTTATCCTGGTCTCAAATTCACGTTTCGAATATAATTACCCTGTGCATATAAATCATATTATACTTATTAGAGTGTGGAACAAAAATCCCGGTAACCCCCGGGTTATATATACTAACTATCGGGTTTATAATTCCCAACTAGAGAATTACATAACCATATCCAAAATAATATCTACATCCCAAAATAATATACAGTAATCCTATATCAAAATAGATAACCAACAGTCCAAATTAACATTCCCTACAAAATCCTAGCTGCTCCTGGTCATCCATTTCTCCTTGGAGCCACTTGCCCTATTTGTAAGTTAGTCAAAGGAAAGAATGAGATTTAAAAGAATCTCAGTAGTAACAAATCACTCATACCACATATAATCACATAGCATGCAAGTAAATCATCACATAGTACAGCAGCACAAACACAGCATACAAGCTGTCACATATACATGTTGCCTCACTGGCATACACATTTCGCATTGCCTCTCTGACAATGCACATAGCCACTCTGGCTTTCATATTGCCTCTCTGGCATTCACACAACACATTCCCTCTCTGGCAATCACATAGCCACTCTGGCTTTCACATTTGAAATCATCGCAACACAATGACAAATCAAACATACAATGCATCATATATAGTATAAGGGAAAGAGTCACTACATTGTTCTTTCTTGACATCCTCTAGCACAGTGGGCTTACGAGTATGGCAAATGTCAAACCCTATAACCAAGATTAAAGACGACGGATTAATCTCTTTTCCAAGTTCTTAATTCCATAACACTTAAAGTTGTTTATCATTTAAACTCTTTAGGTGGCTACTAGAATCCCAAACATATGCCTAAAGGGTTGGGATAACTACCCCCAAAGATCTCTCTTTCAAAAGAAAAATACTGATTTTTGGCTGACTCACTCGAATAAAGAAGGCCTCACTTGAGTAATGGATGTCTTGCACTCGGGTGAGGATAGCTCACACTCACGAGTGTGTGACAGAGAGCAACAACTAGGAAAAAAAGTGCTCATAGCACTTGAGCATATAGGACAATACTCGAGTGTTAGCTTCAAAAACACTTGAGCTCTATAGAGTGTGGCATATAAAGTGTTTGCCTGAGAGCATAAGAGACTTTAGAGTGGGAGGTTCACTCGAGTATTATTCTTGGCACTTGAATACTATTCTTGGCACTCGAGTGATGACACCTTTTCACCCGAGTCCCATCGAGTGAGGTGCAGAGATTGACTACCCGAGGTGACTCTAAGGTGAAACCTACTCCCACACTTAAGTGAGACCAAGTTCACTCGGGTAATGACTCATATCACTCACAGGTAAAGAAGTGTACTCTTGCCTTTCATCTAAGGACCTCACAGAAACATTGAAGAGAAAGGGAATTATCATGCTACACTCGAGTGAGACCCTACCTCACTTGAGTGAGGCTTATCAGAAGCCAAAATGCAGTAACTGACAAAATTTTTCAAATTTGCCAAATCTAATTCCAATGGTTTCAGAACTTATACCAAAGTTCATTCCCACCTAAAATTTCATAAGGAGCCCATTGGACACACTAAAGAGCTAAAGAAACAAGGTTGGGTCAAATATTGAAGGCCAAGTTATGGAGAAAAGGGGAAAATAAGGTGGGTTGAATGAGATGATAAAAAGATGAATGGGACAAATAATCTGTTAAGAGCCCAAATGGGAAAGTTGAGAAAAACTCAAATTAAATATTGGGTTATCCTTGAGGAAGAAGAGGATGATGGACCTAAAATGGTGGGAGCAATTGTTCCGGTCCAAAATGTTGGTATTGGTGAAATTGCACAGGGATTGAAGGAAGTATCTCTGAAGAGGAAAGCAAACAAGATTCCAGATTTACCTTTGAATAAAAGGAGGAGGGATTATAAACAAGACTCACCGAAAAGTGCAGAGAATCGCGAGAAGGCTAAAGAAGAGCTTAAGAAAGTAGCAGAAACAAATGACTCCAAGGATTTCAATTACAGGTACAATGGTAGACTAATTTTTTATGTTGGGGTAAAAACAGAAAGGCCTAGACGTGTGGTAAAGAAATCAAGAAGGCAATTGTTTTCAACTGATGACTTGAAGGTATAAAATATGGTTAGTAATAAGAAGTATAAGGGAGAGGAGCGAATAGATAAAGACGAAGGAGTAAGAAGGGCTATCAAAATGGAGGAGCGAGGTGGTTGGCCTAATTCAACCACCGAGGAGCAATGAGTTGCATTGGGTGGAACTGTCAGGGGCTCAATTAGCCTAACAGCCCATTATATAAAGTTCCAATGTGGCAAATTTAGGCCACAGATTGTGTTTCTGTCAAAGACCAAGATGAGAAAGGAAAAAATTGAAAATATGAGAAGAAAGTTGAAATTTGATTTTAGAGAGTATCTTGATCCAATAGGTACATC
Organism: Inga laurina; assembly: GCA_963855925.1. NCBI lineage: Eukaryota > Viridiplantae > Streptophyta > Magnoliopsida > Fabales > Fabaceae > Inga > Inga laurina. The sequence continues at coordinate 46,897,593 of OY979709.1, read as the reverse complement.
AGGGGGTTAGTACTTTGGTGGAGGGAGGGTGTAAAATTAAAGATTGGGTTTATAAGTCGCTATATTATACATGCTGAAGAACTCTATGTTGTTAGTGTCTACTGTTTCACACAAAGGGGGGAATTGGGTGATATTAAAAATTTAAAAATCACAATTAAGAAACTTAAACAAAAGATAAGAGTTGGAGAAATTTCACCAAAGTGTACACCAGAGTTTATACTAATTTGGTCTTAACCTTTTGACCTACGTCCAGTCCTCAGAGTACCTCTAAGATTTTCACTATACTTCCAAGATTCAATGAGTTCTTGGTACCACAGTATAAGAGAGTTCCTCAACAGGATACTCACTCCCCCTTATACTTTGTAAGATGACACCCTCACTCAAAGTCCCACTACCTTAAGATTTTCTTCACAATAATAATGAATAAGGTTGTAGAATCTTTCTCAAAGAGTTGATAAATAAATACTGAAGAACAATAGGAATATAAGAGAATATCAAACAAAAATAGAGCACTTAATGCACAGAATTGATTTTATCATTCAGTGGTTGCTCCGTCTTGAATGCTTCCGTATTTATGGGTGAGATGAATTTAATGACCGTTTGAGAGCATTCAAATCTGTCCGTTAGAGAGTACATGTAGTCGCTAGTGAAAGTGTGTGTTTTCGTTGGCTATCTCTGATACGCGTTTAATGCTTCTGACAAGATTTTGCTTTTCTTGATTTTGAAGTTAATCTGGAGATTAAGCACTTTAAACTTATACATAAATAAGATTATTAGCATTTAGAAGTAGTATAAGAAGTTAAGATGTTAATCATAATTAATAGAATAGGTATTAATATTGTCGAAACACTGATTATAAAAGACTGATAAACACATACTTGAGTGTGACTTAGGATCACTCGAGTGATTCCTTATCGCTCGAGTGCTTATTCTGTCACTCAAGTGTACAAGTAATCTTATGCTAATAATCACTAGTAGTGATGTTTAGTAAAAATGAATATCACTCGAGTTCATATTTATTCACTCGAGTAATCCTCTATAGGTTTTGAAAAAGTTCAATTCAATCACTACTAAGTAACTTAAGTGCACTTTCATATCACTTGCAAGTGCTTGTAAATGATCATGGATTACTCGAGTGATTTACTCAATCACTCAAGTGATCTTCATCAGAAGATCACATCACCTTAGAATCACTTACGAGTGACTCGCAAGTGATTGACATTACTCGAATGATTTTCTCTTGGATGCACAAGTGACAAAGTGCATCACTCGAGTGCACCATTTTGTCACATAAGTGATCACCTCATCATATCACAAACTCTCAGATTACCTGTAAGTGATGTCTATCACTTGAGTGTTTACCCCATCACTTAAGTGATCTAGACACTAAAACTTTCACAAGTTCTGATTACTATTGAGTGACTTGCTAAAATTCTAGGAGTGAAGCTTCATCACTTGAGTGCATCTACTATCACTCAAGTGATCCTCTTTGATAATCTTGGTTCTGACTTGGCTATCACTTAAGTGCTAAAACTTTCCACTAGAGTGATTATCCTAAGAAAGAGAAGATTACTATAGAGTTTCACTTTAATCACTTGAAGTGGAAACTCATTACTCGAGTGACTTTTTTATTCAAGTTTTTCCAAAAATACTCATATCACTTGAGTGCTTAAAACTTCACTTGAGTGACTTGAATCGTCAAGTCAACTTTATGTCATTCGTTTTGCTTGTCAAAATATACTTAGATATCAAGATTTGTTATCATCAAAACATTATGAGAGCTAACATATGCTAATGGGCGGTATATAGGAAGCATGATGTTGGTGTATGGCCTAGTGGATGCAAATTTGAATGCTCGATGGTGGATAGAGTTGGACAAGCTGGAGGCGATAGTCCCATAGATAATTTTACATAATTTCAATGAGATGTTATACTCGCCAGATAAGGAGGAAGGAAGACAGTGCTCTCAAAGTGATTTTGATGGGTTTCGTAAGTTCATGCTAAACTGTGATTTAATGGAGTTGGACTTCAAGGGGTGCAAATTTACTTGGGCAAACAATAGAAAAGAGGAAGAATTTATAAGGAAAAGACTAGATAAGGCTGTTATAATACTGATAGAGAGCAATTCCAAAAAGGGCAAGGACAAGTCCTAGAAGCAATTGGGCAGGATCATTGCCCAATATTCATCGAGTATGATAATGTGGAAAAAAGGACACCTCCTTTGTTCAAATTTCACGCGAGGTGGCTTAGCCATCCTAACTTGTTGAGTTTAATTAAACACGGATAGAAGAAGGGTGGGAATAGAAAGACTTGTCAGAGTTTGTGGGTAATTTGAAGGAATTGCAAGAGGTGCTAAGGTGTAGAGCAAAAAGGAGTTTAAAAACAGATTCAAACAGATAAATATGATGCTGAATAGAGTACAGGAGTGCTTCGATTGGAAGTGGAATGAGAGTATAACAAGGGAGGTGGCAGACCTAAAGAAGAAAATCGAGGAGTTGTGGGAGCAAGAAGAAGTGTATTGGGTATAAAAGGCAAGGGTAGAATGGCTGAAATGTGGAGATAACAATTCAAAATATTTTCACATGAGCACGATGATGAGAGAAGTAGGAATAAAATAACAAGGTTAAAGCGCATGGAAGATAAATGGTTGCAGGAAGAGAATGAGATCAGTGAGAGCATTTGCCCAATTTTACAACTCCATATTCTCTGTGGTTGGTGCTAAGGACTATACAAAAGCACTGGACAGTATTGATGAGGTAATATCAAAAGAAAAAAAGTGCTAATGTGTAATATCAACAATGAAGAGGTTAAGCCGGCTATATTTCAAGTTAGGGGCAAAAATCACTAGGACCTGATGGATACACAGGAACTTTCTACCAAAAAAGCTGGGAAATCATTAGTGACCAGCTATGTGATCTTGTTATAGTTACTTTATTAATGGTTTTCCACTAACTGAAGTAAATGGTATGGATCTAGTGTTGATTCCAAAGGTAGATTGCCTGAAAACTTTGAATGATTATAGTCCTATTATTTTATGTATTTTTCCATACAAGATCTTTTCTAAAGTTTCGGCAAATAGGTTAAACCTTTGCTGGAAATATTATTGATGAAAGTCAAAGAGCTTGTGTACCTAGTAGATTGATACAAGATAATGTTGTAATTGTACATGAAGTTTTCCATTATATGAAATTGAAAAAGTCAGGTAAGAGGGGGTCACATTAAGCTTGATATGAATAAAGCATATGATAGAGTAGAGTTGGATTTTTTGTGTTACCCTTTTGAAAATGGGCTTTAGTAGGGAATGGGTAGATAGGGTGTTCTGGTGCTTGAACTCTGTTATTTTTTCTATTATGATATTTGGGAAAAGAGTGTCGAGTGAGACCCTAACAAGAGAAATGAGATAGGGTGATCCCTTATCCCCCTGTTCATCCTAGCAAATAATGTCTTATCTAAAATGATTGAGAGAGCAAAACGTAGAGGATTAATTAGAGGAAATTTATTGGGGAGGGGATGTCAAGAGATTACTCACAATTTCTTTATATATTATTCAATCTTCTTCCTCCAGGCTAACTAGGACAACTGCAGGAATTTGATAAATATTATCAATGAATACTGTGAAGCATCAGACCAAGCTATTAATCTGGGCAAATCTTGTTTGTAATTTTCAAAAAATACACCTAAAATAATTAGGGAAGAAATTTGTCATATTTTTCATATTCATGTAGTTGATGTTCCCGAAAATGGGTAAGATAAAAAACCCAAGAAATGACTTTTGTAATGGATCGTATGGAAAAGAGGGTTCAAGGATGGAGGAAGAAAATCTTGTCTGAAGCAGGGTGTGAAGTGCTAATAAAGTCAGTAGCTAACTCAATTCCAATTTATTCGATGTCTTATTTTTTATACCTAAAAAATGTGCTGAAAAGATTAGATAGCATTGTCTCCAAATTCTAGTGGAAGAGGGATGAGGGAAAGAGAAAGAAGTGTTGGGTATCAATGGATAGGATGAAGAGACATAAATCAATAGGAGGATTAGGATTTAAAGATTTTGAACCCTTCAATCTTGCATAATTGGCTAATCTAGGGTAGAGAATTCTTCAATATCCTGACTAGCTATGCACAAAGTTACTTGAAGCTAGATATTTTCCTAAATGCTCATTTTTGGAGGCAAAAAAAGGGAGGAGAGCATCATGGTTGTGGACTAGTATTGTGGAGGCTATGAGTGTCCTAGAAGATCAAGTGATCCTAAGTATTAGGAATGGCCGGAATACAAGGGTATGGTAGGATCTATGGTTAAGGGATTTTCCAGGGGAAAAACTAATATCTCCATGTCCTCATGAGACTTTTAATGATCTTAAAGTGCAAGATATCATGGAGGTGGGTAGATGGAATCTGCTATCTATAGAAGGTTGGGTTTCACAGATTGAGAAAGAGGCTATTTGCAAAATTATTATGGCTTCTATGGATAGGGAGGATAGGTTGATTTGGACAAGGGAAAAGAGAACAGTGTACCCAATAAAGGAAGGATATGATTGTGCAAAGAGGAATGTACTGAGAAGAACTAAAAATGCACATCTTCTTCAAATAATAATAAAAAGAACTCTTGGAAAGGAAGCATGGAAACTTAGAGTCCCACCAAAGGTTAAAAACTTCCTTTGGAGAATGTTGTCTAATGCATTATACTAGTAGAAAAATCACTTTTAAGACCGGTTCTGGAGGCAGTCTAGATACAGCCGGTCTAAAAAGTCTACTACTTTTTGAACCAGTCTTAAAAAAATATTTTAAAACCGGTTATTTATACAACCGGTCTAAAAATCGGTTATTGAAGAAATCAGTCTAAAAAGTGCATTTTTTTAGATCGATTTTCTAAAAAACTGGTCTAAAAGCAATACTTTTTAGACCGGTTCTTTTAACAATCGGTCTAAAAAGTACATTTTAGACAGGTTTTTTAGAAAACCAGTCTAAAAAGTTGAATTATTTTTAAAAAAAAAAAATTGTTCGTTTAAAACATTTACCCAGCAAGTCATTTCCAGACATTTCACTCAGCAAGCAATCATTTCAAGACATCCAAATAAATTCTTCTCTTACACATTATATAACAAACATCTTATACATAAGCATTTTTATCAAGCATTTTAATTGGATATGCTGTAATACTTATATTATTCTTCATATACCCCATATTCAACAGAAGCAACAACAATAAATCATTTTCCTACACCCCAAATAAATTATTATCTCTTACACATTCCCATTTCATCAAGCATTTTAAAACATAATTTCAAATCTTATAACTTACATTATCATTCTTCCTACACCCCATATTCCACAGAAGCAACAATTATAAATCATTGAAAGTCAACACATAATCACACACAATATGAAAATTAAGGTATATTGATAGACATTTTATTCCCCTATTTTAATATTACAATTAGACAAAAGAAATCAAACCTTTAGGTAAGATCATAATACATGCAGCAGACAGTAATCTATAGCTGATGATCATTAGCTAGCTTCAAAGCATCTACACTAAGACACCTCATATCCTTTATTTTCCTGTGACGACAACAAAAAAAATAGTTTTATATATACTAATAAAAATATACGTAATTCAAATATAGTCCATGATAATTATTTTAGCTAACTAACCTTCAAAGTAGTTTTATAAAGGGAAATCCTCCCATATCGCTTCATGATGATCATTTCTTGTGCCGTGTTCATTGTCTACTTCATCTTCTTTGTTCAATTCTGGTAAACCCCTAGAAAAAGAAGGAGTGTCAAGAAAATCATTCATTGAATAACTTTCCTGATTAATATCAACGACCCTTTTTCCTTGGAGAGCTACAGACCACATTTTATTTTCCTGATCAATAATATAAAACACTTGTTTCGCTTAATATGCCATAATAAAAGGTTCATCTCCAAAACTTCTACTAATCAAATCAACCAATGTAAATCCCAACTAGCAATCATCACACCATTGTTGACATCAACCTACTTGCATTTGAAAATGAGAAATTTAATTTTAACATAATCAACCACTAAATCACTTCAATAACCCCATAATAAGGTATTGCTACCAATCTAGGGTTCCTATCTTTCCAACTAGAGAAGTGCATAGATTCAACCACTAACATAACCTCACTGTTCTGGACGGTACTCCTATCATCAAGGGACTTCATATAAAATGTATAACCATTGATCACAAATGAAGTCCAACTTATGACATCAAATCAGGACCACATGCTAACCATTTAATTGTATCAGAAACACATTCTTCTCCATCAACCTTTTGCTTGAACTAATGTGCAAAAGTTTTGTTATGCTCCCTAATTAACCTTTATTTAGTCATTTCGACTATTTCCTTTCTGTACAATTTCTTTATGAGCATTTATGTAATCTTGAACTTCATCAACATTATTCAAGATGTACAAGTGGACTTGTTGCAATTCATCAAGATCCACACTCTTTACTAAAGCCCCGTATCTACCGCCTTCTTCATCATGAGTTCAGGAAGTCTAATGTGTCTTACATTTGACAAGTAATCTTGACAAAACTTCATATCTTCTTCACAAACATATTTCTGAATAATAGATGCTTCAGGCCGGTTAGGGTTCTTCATATTCCCTTTTAGGATTTTCATAATTCTTTCAATTGGGTACATCTATCATAAATAGATAGGGCCACACAACTTGATCTCCCTGACTAGATGAACAATTAGATGTACCATGATGTCAAAAATAGAAGGAAGAAAAAGCTTCTCAAGCTGGCACAAGATCATATATCCTTCATTTTCCAGTTCATCCAATATTTTTGTCTCAATGACTTTACTACAAATAGCATTGAAGAAGAAATAAAGGCTAGTCAAAATATGTTGAAGATCATATTCGACAATGCCTCGAATAGTTACTAGGAGTAGTTGTTGCATTAAGACATGATAATCATGAGACTTTAGCCCTACTAACTTCAAGTCTTTCATCGACACAAGCTTCCTAAAATTTTAAGAATAACCTGAAGGAACTTTGATGCCATGTAAACACTCACAAAAGCTTCTTTTCTCATCCTTAGACAAAGTATGAGCAGCTGGAGGACAAAAAGTTCTCTTACCATATTGCTTTGGATGCAAGTCTTCTCGTATCCCCATTTTTTGCAAATCTAATATTGCCTTCACATCATCCTTAGAACTACCTTGTATGTTAAGCAGTGTCCTAACAATACTATCACATACATTTTTTGTAATACCCCAAATTTTGAGATTTGAAGCTAGAGAATAAGCTTGAAATAAGTAAACTGCTAAGCCCTAGTTTAGCAGAAGCCCAAATTTATTCTCTAATGATTCTTATATCTTTGGGGTATTAAAGAAAGTAAAATGGTTGATTTTGGAGAATACGATGTGAATTGGGATTTGTATGTGTTGTGAGCAGTATTTAAACCCTATATTTAAGTTTAATTGTAGATTAATATCTAAATTAACTTAAAATAGAGGGAGGGCTCATATTATGGTGATATAGAATGATAAGATGTGCTTGATGGTGATTCGGTGAGAATTACCATAATCAGGGGCAAAATGGGAAAGTTACTGGTCAGTTGGTCAATTGCCGAAGAAGAAGCTCATTGGTAACTTGAAGATCAATGGGATTGATTGTTATAAGATTATAAGGGTGGAATCCCATGGGTGTGTGATCATGTGAGCTCATAGAGATATTCCAAGATCTTGACAAGTGTCACAATGTGGACCCTTAGATCAAGTCAAATGTTCAAAGTTGCTTTTTCCTCTTCCCTCTCTCTATTAGGTCGGTTATTATGCTTGTGGGAGGCCAAAATTCTGATCTATTCTTCATCATTTTCATCTCTCTCCTTCATTCTCCATTTTCGTTAAGGTTAAGGAGGAAAGAGAAATAAAGAAGCTTAAGGTTAGTGCTCTATGTGACCTTTAATGCTCAAACTCTCTTCATTAATGTTGATCATGGTGATGAGAGCTCTATTGCTATGGTTTTAGATTTTTGAAAGGTGGTGTTTGAACACTTGAAGAAATTTGAAAGAAGAGGAATCAAGGAACTAGCTTTGGAAAGAGGAAGAAGTGAGTATTTGATGCATTTTTACCTAAGTTTTGTGGTCATTGGTTAGGTTTTGTGAATTTTGAATTTTGCCCTAATTTTCATGTGATTTTGAATTGGATGAATTGGTTAGTGTATTGTGGTAAAAATGATGCCATAGTGTGTTTTGGTGTCATTGGAATTGGTTTAGAACTTTGAATTGAAAGAATTTGCAATGTTGAGGTTTGTGTTGTAATTAAAAATGATGCCAAGAAATAGGACTTTCTTGGCTATGGCCAGAGGTTATAGACCGCAGCCCAAATGTTTTTTAGCTGTTTTTGGCCGCAGCCAGGGGATTTGTGGGCTGCAGCCAACCTCCAAAAATCAGTATTTTGCACTTCTAAAAAGTGGTTTTTGGTATAGTCTTTCCCAACCCTTTAGGCATATGTTTGGCCTTTGTGTAGCCACCTAAAGGTCATAAATGATAACCAACTTTAAGTGTTATGGAAATAAGAATTTGGAAAAGGAATTAACCCTATGTCCTTGCTTTAGTTATAGGGTTTGATATTCGCCCTGATCATGAGTAGCCGATACTGGAGCACACATGGAAAGAATAAGTGTAGGGAACTTACCTCTCCTGTATGTATTTGATATTTGTTTTGGTGTATTGATGCATATTATTGCTTTGCTTGATTATGTGAAACATATATGAATGATTGAAGCTCTGTTTCAATTTATGCTATGGCCATAAGTATGTTGTTCAAAACGTTGAGCTTGCAGATTTGTCATTGTGTGAGCATAAGTTATGTAATGCAAGCATCTCATGCATTAAACATTTATCTTGCATGCATATTGGTATCTGTTTCCTACTGAAATTCTCTCGAATCTCACCCTCCCTTACCAACATTTTAGACAGGGTAGGTGGATCAAGGATAGAGCAAGAAACCAAGGGCGGCAAGGACTTCCTCGGGTTGGAATTTTGATAGTTGGTTATCATTATAGTTGGGATAACTGTATGTTTTGTTATGGATGTATAGGTGGTTATGTATTTGAAAGGTATTGTGTAATCTGTATTCGTATTTGGATTTAAGATGTATATTGTGAAAGGAAGTATGGTGTGATCCCCTGATTGGGAAATTGTAATGGGTGAATATGCCCTGTATACCTATTAGTGAAGATATGAACCTAGGATTGTTGAGATTACTGTTGTGCACTCTGATATTTATATGAATGTGATTTATCTTCATGAAGTAATTGTATTCGAAATGTGAATATGAGACCGGGTGTATTAGACTTCAAAAGATATTTGAGAAAACCCTATCGGAAAGATAGGATTGTAAATGAGTTTTATTTATCCGACGGTTTCTAATTCATTTTAATCACGTATTTTAAATCATAATTATGGAGGGGGTTACATTTTTCTCCACATACATGAAATCAATACAGTGTCTCACATCAAGATTGGGCTAATATGGAAGATTAAAGAAGATAGACCTCTTTTTCCATTTATTTTTTCATTACTATTCTTTGTAGTCTTACCAAAGATAACATTCATATTTTTCACCTTTTCATAAACTTACTCCCCAGTCAATGTCTTCGGAGCATCATCAAACTCTTGTCCATCAAAAAAAGCTTTCTTTGATCTACGATATGGGTAGCCTCGTCTAAGAAATCTCCTATGGCCAAGATAAATTGTCTTTCTTCCATGTTGAAGTTGATGGTAGCATGTTCCTTCTTCACAAATCGGACATGCTTTATGGCCTTTAACACTATATCCTGATAAGTTTCCATATGCAGGGGGTCATTTATAGTACAAAAGATCATGGCTCGTATTTTAAAAACCTCTTTCTTGTTCGCATCAAAAACATCAACACCTTCATCCTACAATTCTTTCAAGTCTTCGATCAAGGATTCTAGGTAAACATCTATGTCATTTCTGGGTTGTTTTGGTCCTGAAATTAACATAGATAACATGATGTATTTTCATTTCATGCATAACAGGGGAGATAAGTTGTAAATTACCAACAAAACAGGCCATGAACTATGTATACTACTCAAGCTACCAAAAGGATTCATGCCATACTTGCTAAGCCCAAGCCTAAGGTTCTTAGGCTCTTCACCGAAGGCAGGAAATAATTGATCAATTTTCTTCTATTGAGAAGAATCAGCCGGATGTCGAAACTTTCCATCGGATATCCTCTCATCTACATGCCATCTCAAATTTTTTGCATCATTTTCATTAGCAAACAAGCGTTTGAACCTTGGTATGATTGGAAGATACCACAACACTTGTAGGGACGTTATTTGATTTGTACCTCGAGGTTTCACATATCGGACACTTTTGTTCCTCTTCATGCTCTTTTCTATACAATATACAATCATTAGGGCATGCATGGATCTTTTTATACTTCATCCCTAGTAAACACAGTATTTCTTAGCATCATAGTATCGAGAAGGCAACACATTATCATCTAGAAGCAAGTCCTTAAAAGCCTCAAGTGTTTTTGAAAAACTCTTGTTGCGCCATCCATGTCATGCTTTCAAGCTTACCAATTTCAATATTGCTTTCAACAATTGGTATTTTTTACACCCCGGGTACAACGGTGTCTCAGCATCACTACACATATTACTATATGCATGTGTTTACTCAAAAGCCTCTTCTCCTACATCACAAATAATATTTTCTATCCGATCATCCGTATCCATGTCATTATCATCAAAGGTCACTCCCCCTATTGAGAAGAACTTGACATTTCTAATTCTTCACCATGCCATACCCATATTGTATAACTCTTACAAAATCCTTCACAAATTAAATATGTATATATATTTGCAGCACTTAGTCGCTTCTCATTCAAACATACTACACAAGGGCAATAAAACGTCCCACTACCATCATCAGCATTTCTTCTAGCGAAGTTTAAAAAACCCCTCACCCCATTATCATATTCAACACTCGTTCGTTTAGTGTTTATCCAACTATGATCCATATATATCTCAACACTTGTAGCACCCTATATCTAACAACAAAAGGATAGACAAAAAAACAACAACCATAGAGTTTTAGAGATTTCAACAAAAGTAACATGCACCATTTAAAACTAGTATCATTTCAACAAACCAATAACACTGACAATCAAACAATCACACTAAATTAAAACAGAACTTAGAGTAGTATTACTCCAAGCCAAATATCACAGGGATGTACAAGTTAGAGCATCTAACCTAGATGTGCAAATTTTTTTTTCAAATTACGTTATCACAAAACAATTGGATTTCCAACAAACTATAATAGCAACTTGTAGGAATTAAGTGCTCAAAACAACAACAAGAACCATTTTCATAGGACATTATTAATTATTGAACAACAACTAAATAACAGATCGAACACTAACCTGATTGAAGACCAAGGAGTGACCTTCTACCCAAAGTCACAGTGGCGTCGACTGAGATTAAAATGAAGTCCTCAAATTCACGGCACTGACAATGATCACTGCGAAGAATAGAGGTGGTGGCAGAGAAGAGTGACGATGATCAAAGAACAGCAACGACGAACACAACAATGGAAGTGGTAATGACGGAGGAGAGTTGAGCAAATGAGGAACGAGGCGTGATGGACGAGTTCAGAACAAGCAGGGACAGAGCTCACAGAGAAATGGTGAAAAGAGAAGAAAGGGTTCATAGAGCCCGGGATCTGGGCGCGGGAGTAAAAATACGGGCAAAAGTGCTCACCTTTTAGACCGGTTTTTGATAAAAAAATGGTCTTAAAAGGGTGAAAAAAATTTTTTTAAAAAAATTCACATTTAAGACCGGTTTTAATAAAAACCGATCTTAAAAGGTTCAAATTTTTAATTTTTTAAATATTTTGATATTTTTAGACCGATTTTATTTATAACCAGTCTAAATAATTTTTTAAGACCGGTTTTAGAAGTTCTATATAATTACAAAACTGTCACGAGTTAAATTTTTTAGACCTTATCCGCCATAACTGGTCTAAATGTGGTGGTCTAAAAAGGGAATTTTGTACTAGTGTACCTACATTCCAAAACTTAAATAAAAGGAAGTGTTGTGCAACTAATTTGTGTTTAATATGCCAGGAAAAAACTAAAACAAATGAGCATTTGTTTTTCATGTGTAACTGGGCTAAAAGAACATGGTTTGGCAGCAGTTTTTCTTTTAAAATAGAGGATTTTGGAAATCTTAATGTGTTTCAATGGATGCCCTGCTAGATGTGTGAAAATGAATTTACCGCATGGCAGAAAGCATTGATAGCAATTACTATGGGGCAAATTTGGAAAGCTTGGAATGCCTTTACTATTGATGACAACAAGCTTGATCCAGTATTTGTTTTTCCTCAGGCAAGTAGCTTATTAAATGAATTTTGGGAAGCAAAAGGGTGGAGTAATTCTGACGCATTGCCACAGACTGAAGAGAGAGAGAGCAGAAAATGAAGATGGACAATCATGGAAGCCTCCTGAAGGTAATGCCATTAAAATTAATTCTAACTTTGCTTTCTCGTTAGTAGATAATAGGGCAGCGATTTCCTTTTTGGTAAGAGATTCAAATGGGTGGTTATTGGACGGGAATGTGAGAATTGTTAGGGCTGAATCTGTAATGATGGCAGAAAGTATAGTGCTTCTAGATGCGATTAATTATGCACATGAGAATCAAATTATAGATGTTCAATTTGAGACATATAATTAAATTTTGATTAAATGTCTGAAATGCGACTCTCCTCTAAATGAGTAGAGATATGTAAACATCCATGAAAATATTTAGAATTCAAGAAAATTAATTAAGAACCATTTTTTTAATTGGATTTCTAGGAAAACAAACTCAATAGCTGATTGAGTTGCTAGAGTTTCATTTGGTGGGTCATGCATCTGACTGGGTACTAAGACCATCGGAGCATTTGAGGAGGCTGCTGGCCGAAGAATGATCTACGTTCTGTTTGGAGAGAACTGGACTGATGTAAGATGATAGTACTAGATGAGTTTGTGATTTGTTGTGTTTCTTGCTTGTTTCGGACAATAGTTTGGTATTAATTAATGAAATGTTCTATTGGCAAAAGAAAATAAAAAGATCAAACAAATTCGCTACCAGGATTGTTATATTTTAGTCCTAACACTAATGTGAAACTGGGTCCTTGGCACCGGTTCTCCAGCTTCTAGACCACTGTAAATAAGTAGGTTTTTCTTTATTCTTTTATTTGCTAAAAAAGAAATTATTATAAAGCAATGCTTAAGATATGATGTAGAAAGAATACAACAAAAGTTATAGTAAACATTCAGAATCCTTAAATTGTGTGTGAGCAATCTTTTTCCCCATTGTTTCTGTATTTTTTCCACAATGAAGAACATTGATAACTAAAGTGTTACCTGGCAAAAAAAGATAACTAAAGTGTTTAAATAAGCTACCAGACTACTGGCCCATTTGACTTATTTTATTCAATGTAACTAAATGCCTATTTTTTTTTTAAAAAAAAAAAAGCCTATTAATCATGAGGCCTCTTATAGTTGATGCTTAACTGAGTTCCTTAAATATCTAATTAAGAGTTCGACCTCTGGTGGTGTGTATTAAGAGGGTCTTATGACTAGCACTAAAGCCTCTACAGGAAGTCTATGATATGAGGAGATTAGTCACCGCTCCTGATGACAAATACCCTAGGCCTACCAAAAAAAAATGCCCATTCACTTACCCTCATGCCTCAATCATGTGTTGTCATGACCCAATAGATACATCCATACATTTACATCTTAAGATTTATTGGCCCACTCCAAACTATGAGGGCCTCATATATGTTTAGGCCATATTATTTTTTTTGTTTTAATTAAAGCCCATATTGACTTTTGTTTTTGCCGATAAGCCCATATTGTCTTTCACTTAGTAGGAAATGGACATCTAAAGAATATTGATTTAATCCTTCACACACACACACACTAGTGGGCTCAACAAAAAATGTGAATATGTTCTCCCCAAAAATTAGTTAGATATATTTGAATTACATGGACAAAAATATCCTTAGAATTTATTTTTCATTAGAATTATGCCAGAATTTCATTTAATTTAATTTAAAAGTCTTAAAATCAATTTACTATCATGTTTTATTGCAAAGCTTATATTTATTATTAAAATTTAATTAAAAATATACTACTGATATAATAATAATAATAATAATTTAATCTTCTGATTTTTGGTTGACATTGGTAGTCTTGATGTACTACTATTTATAGGAAAGTATTTTAAATGATAATGATGAAATTGATGTCAATGATTAAGTTATAACTTATAATATTGATACTGATATAATTGGCCAAAATAAAAAATTGATATTGATATGGATAATGTATGATTATTTGAGGGCCAACCTGCAGGCCCAACTCAATAATATATCAAAAAGTGGCAGGTTAGATTGGTGAAATGGCAGCTCATTTAGAGGTGGGAAGAATAATGGGAACAACATACAAGACTAATAAATATATACTCCCTCTGGTGTTATTTATAAATATTTTTTTTATTGTGTAAAATGAATTAATAGTTAAAAATAATAAATTTATCAAAAATGCTGTGTTTTTTCCATATATGCCTCTATTTATGAAAAGAGTATAGGAGAGAGAATAGATAAAAAAAAATATGAGATAATGAATATAAGATATGAAAGAGAATACGTATTTAATAAGGGTAAAATAAGAAAAAAAAAATCTTACATTTTCAGATAAAAAGTGAAAGTTACTTATAAAAATAATTAGCCACATAAGAAAGAAAGTTGCGTATAAATAGAACGGAAGGAGTATTAGTTGATGGAATAATACAGAAAAGATGGAAAATGGAAGCCATAAATGAAACCTGAAGTGTAGAAATCCAAAAAGAACACTAGGTTTAGCTTGAACATTTTCCAGGTTTGTAAGTTTAGCAAAAATCTAATTCCCCATGACATGGTGGATTTTACAAAGGAATCTATGAGAAAGGGTTGATGACGGAAATGGTGGCAAATTTGTAAAGATTGTGATTGACAAAACGAGGAAACAAAGTGCAACCCACATTCAACCGGCTCAGCCCGTTTTGGGAGCCTTTT
This sequence comes from Inga laurina, assembly GCA_963855925.1. Lineage (NCBI taxonomy): Eukaryota > Viridiplantae > Streptophyta > Magnoliopsida > Fabales > Fabaceae > Inga > Inga laurina. The sequence goes on along the minus strand of OY979709.1, from coordinate 46,882,482 downwards.
TTTTTAAGCAACTCGACACGGTCCAACCCGCAATTCGTATGTTGACCCACATTCCCAACTCTTGTCCGCCCAATGTTCATATGACTTGATAGGTTAAGGCACCATATATGGCAATTCTGTATAAAAGAAAAAAGAAAAAACAAAGATCATATATGGCAATTGGCAATTGATACCTATATACTCCTACCTCTAGTCCTAAGGGCTTGTTTGGAATTTTAGGAGGGGAAGAAAAGCAGGCGGAAGAAAAAAAAATTGAGTTGAATTTAAAAAAATGAGAAAGTAGAGTTAAAAGTTTTAAATTTATTTTTCTTACTCTTTTATCTTACATGTTTTCTATATTAAAATTTTATAATCCCACTTTCTCAATTTTCTTAAATCTAACTAATAAAAATTTCCCCTCCCCTCCCAATCCCTAGTACCAAATAGACCCTAAATATGAGACCTTATTGTTTTTCTTAGAGAGATTGATAAAGTTATATAAGTTACTTAATCATATTATAGGTTGTCTATGATTAAATTATATATTAGTTTATAAGTTAGATAAATTAATTTTAATAAAAAAAGATAAATATAAATATTTTAAAATAATTTAATTAGCTTCCTTAATTTTATCAAAAAAAGTCAACTATATCTTATATTTATGAACGAAAGTAATACATACTGTACAATTGCGCTTGTTCTATTTATTGTAGAGGTCAAAATTAATCTCTGAATTAACTTTAGTGTGCCTTCATGGGAATAAAAGCTAACAAATGTAACAAGGATCGAAAAGGGGAAAGAAAACACCTTGACTTTACATGATCAAAGCCGGATGGCTAAATTTGAAAGGCATAAAACTGTGGAAAAGTCTATTTTTCCCTTTTATAAACAAGGAATTCAAAAACCTGAATTTAAAATGAAAAGCTACAAACTAAAACTATCAAGAAAAATGGGTCTCCCGTGAAAGGCAGATATCAATCCTTCCTTGAAAATTTTTGAAATAAAATTATGATGAACTCAAAAGATGAAGATATTTGTGCCGACTTTAGGGAAACATTGGCCATAAATGCTAAACGCTGTTGCCTTGGGAAATAGGGCAAATCAACCTGATCCCAGCTGGTTTTTTTAAATATGCATAGAAGTAATAATAAAATGAAAATAAAATATATGCATAAAAAATAATGAGGAATTTTTTGTTTTCAATTTTTTTCAAAGAAAAAAAATTTAAACATTAAGTAATGAACATTATTCAAATATTTTATTAAAAAAAGAATTTGAATATGTATATTATATTATACGGATTTATAGGAATTTTGATTGGTGATAATATAGGAGTACATATTAAAATAAGTATGAAGAAGAGAAGACGACGAAGGAAAGCTTTTAGGAGGGAGGAGGGGCCACGTGAATTGAATGAGAAGCAAGTGGGAAAGCAGTCTCTTTCTCCGTTTCACCATTTGCACCGCCCAGTCGCCCGCCCACATGACGCTGACCTTCCCCTGAACTATCCTTCCTTTGTAACTAGAATAATACTTTGGGTATCATTTATTTTGAGATAATAAGTTTTTATTGCGTAAGTTGAGACAAAACTCCTCTCACATACTTATCTCGTATACCGTAAATCACAATTTATAAGCACTTATTGCCCAAAAATAAGTTATCCCAAACGAACATTAATTCATCATTATTAAATATAACATTTTGAAAAAAGAAAAAAGTCATACGGAATACCCCCTCCCCTTTTACAAGTTTCAAATAACTAAATTGCATAATACAAAATTTTTAGGTAAAAAATGAAACTTATTTTGCTAAAGCACCCCTTATTCATGAAGAGGATGAAGAAAGAAAGAATGAGTAAGAAAAAATATGAGAGATAATTAATGATACAAAGAAATGAAAAAAATATTTAATTAATTAGAGGTAAAAAATAAAAGTGCAAGTATTTCCAAAATGAAACTTATAAAAGAGACCAAATACATTCAAAAAATTGAAACTTATAAAGAAGACCGAAGGGAGTATTATGTAGTAGTATTTGATCATGGATTATAAAACTGATACTTCCTTCCGCCTTAAATATGAGAATTAATTGAATATATTAAATATAGTATCTCAATTTTTTGTCTCCCTCATTTTATATTTTTCCTTAAGCTAATCTAATTAATTTTACATTTTTTATCATTCTCTTTATCATAAGAAACCTCAAGAAAGAATGAGTCAATGAGTGATCATTATCATAAGTCACCAAGCAAGATTTTACTATTGATTACATTTTTCTATATACTGCCTCTCTTCAGTTTGGTGTAATTTTTCTTCTTTTTTACTTCTCAAAATGCAATTCATTACTATTTTAAATGTAGGTAAATTTTGGGGGGATTCATTTTCAAACAAATTCAATGACTTATCTATCCTTTTTTAATTGTAGCAATATGGGTAAAAGTGTCTTATAATAAAGACCAAATTAGTATTTTAAAGAAAGTAACACATTTTTTACAACAACAAAAAAATAAAAAATTACTGAAAAATTCCTTATTGCAAAATTTATTGTCCAAGGGTATCTAAATTATTTTAAGAATCAAGTTGCAACATATCTTTAACAAAGGCAATTCATTTTTAGTTGTGTGTAATCAATATTCAACTATGACCAAAATAGAAGTCGTTTACGTGTTCGTTTGGGATAATTTATTTTTGGGCAATAAGTACTTATAAATCGTGATTTACGGTATACAAGGTAAATATGTGAGAAGAGTTTTATCTCGACTTGCATAATAAGTGCTTATTGACCCCTAATAAGTAATAACAAACACACACTACATATAATTAAATATATGTTAAACATGATTGAAAAAAAGTTATATTTGTCAAAGATGAGTTGCACTTATGAAAGACCCCTTTTGCAAAATTTTGCAATGGGTTATTTTTCAGCAAATTTTTCCAATCAATTATTTAGATCTCTATACATTAATAAACTAATCTTACATTTAAAATTAAAAAGTAATAATAATATATAGGGAGGGATGGCTAGAACGCTGCATAATCATAGAAATGGAAACAAGGCAGGAGCTTAGGGTTGGGGTGATGATGTGGGGTTGCCTTTGCATCATTGTGAGCACAAAACAATCAGAGTCAGAGGTCGTCAGGTCATAACCGACTTTTCATTATTTAACTTATCTCTTCCCCCACCTCCCTTCCCTTCTCCGGTGGCCCCCACCACCGTCTCTCTCTCTCTCTCAGTAGTTTTTAATTTTACTTTTTTTAAAAAAAATCATAATTGAGTGGGAATTACCTCAGCAACGAAGGATGCATGCGTCCTTCCATTTCATATATTTTTTATTTATCCCCCACCCTCCCCTTAATTTTATTGGATTTGACTTGCATCCGCTATCTATTTTTTTCTCCCAAACTACGCCGTTTTGGTGTAGTTTTGGGATAAAATGTTGAGCTGATTTTTTTTTTTAAATAGTCTCTAATATTTTGAAATGTTTTTCTAAACGTATCTAATATTTTAAAATATTTTTAAGTAATGTGCAGTATCATAAAATAATTTTTAGTGTTTTTAACTCTTTAAAATATTTATTTAATTATACCCAATCGTTAACAGATTGATTGTAATTTTACTTTTAATGTAATTTGTTACCTCCAAAAAATTACTTTAAAATATTTTAGAGTGGTGGAAATCAATAAATCAGTATCCTAAGTTTTGGATGCTCTTTACTACTAAGAAAAATACATTAATAGTAAAATTGTAGTCAATCTCTTAAAACACTAGGTATAACTGAAAAAATATTTTAAATGGTTAAAAGCATAAAAAAAATATTTTAAAATAATTTTTATAGCTGAAAAAGTACATTAAAAATAAAGTTAAAATCATTCTACTAACAGACTGGGTATAACTAAAAAAATATTTTAAGGGGTTAAAAGTACTAAAAATTATTTTAGAATACTACACGTTACTTAAAAAATATCTTAAGATACTAAAAAGGTCCAAAAAAACACTTTAAAATAATAGACACCATTTTATAAAAATATCAACCTCAATATTTTATTCCAAAAATACACCAAAACAATTTTATTTGGGAGAAAAGGATAGACCACAGACCGCTGGGCAGCATACGGAAACCAAATCCAATTTTACCGACCCTTTTCACTATTTCAACATTGATCATGACAACCCATGTCTTCCATTTTTTAGCCCCTACAAAATATCTTGGAACGCTTCAAGTTATTTATGCGCGTAATGAACTCAAATTTCTTACAATGATTTTTTTTAATGATACTATATGAATTTTATGAATTTCAAATCTTATGTTATATTTTCCCCCTACTTTTGTAAACTTATTCATATTCTAAGTGGGTGAAAGATAACTAATTTCAAACTCCCTTTTATCTGAAATATAAGTTGCTTTCTAAAAAGATTTTTTGGTCTATAATATAAGTAACTAGAAAAATAATTAATATTCATTTGTCTATGCAGTCTTTATAATTAACACTTAAATATGATTTTTTTGTATTTTCTCTTTCATTCAAAACACCATTTATATGAGTAAAATTGAAAAAAAGTTCAATTTAAGAAAAATTTAACCTATTAATAACTTTTTTCTTGATTTTAGTAAGATGATTGAAAATAACTTATATTTAGAACTAAATGGAGTATAGATTTAGAAAATTAGTTATTTATAAAAAAAAATTGTATGCTAACCTTCTTAAAATATCCCACGGGTGGAAAAAACACTTTTTAGACCGGTTAAAAATGATATTTTAAACTGGTTCTAGATGCAGTCTTGATACAATCAGTCTTAAAAGTCTGTTACTTTTTAGACCGGTTGTATAAACATAACGATATTAAGCCGTGAAAACATTCATACTTTTAAGACCGATTCTTTAAAGAATCGGTCTAAAAAGTCATACATTTTAGAAAAGAACCGGTCTTAAAAATATATTCTTTAGATCGGTCTTAAAAGTTCCATTGTTTTTTTTTTAAATAATGCAAGTAACTAACTCCAATTAATAATTGAAACGATGTCTATCTGCTTAATTAAGAATATGCAATATTAAGAAGCTTGGGATGTTGTTATTTAATCAATGCACTGGTATATCTTAAAACAAAATATAATATGTTAATAAATATCATCATATAAAGATCTAATACTCCCTAATCTCAAATGTAGGTCACCATTACCTATCTCATCAAGATTAAGAAAAATAGTTAAAATTTTTAAATTCATTAAATCTGTCACAAATTAATATTGTACTCCAAAAACACCCCCATTTAAAGATTAAAATACTTCCATTTAATGAATGATCCTAAAATAAGTTGAAAGATTTGGGTATTTGGTATGACTTATAATTTGGACAATCTCAATTTTCTTTACCATGGCTTATATATATGAGACCAAAGAGAGTATAAAGAACAAATAGCTAACACTAAAATTACGAAAAGCAATTATCTTTATTAAATATAGGGTTAAGGTGTAAATTTGCTCCAGAAGTTTTCGCTGAGGAGCAATATTATCATGGAAGTTTTTTTAGGTTCCATATTATTCTGAAAATTTCAAAACATAACAATAATGCTCCATACTTTAAAACTAACGCTAACTGTTACAAAATTGATGTTGATCATTAATTTTTTAATGAAAAAAGGCAACATTGTTCTATTTTAATACGTTCAGAATAATATTGAACTTAAAAAAACTTTCAGGATAACATTGCTCTTTAGTGAAAACTTAAGGACAAATTTACCCCTTAACCCTTAAATATATGCCAAGAACCAATTTTTCCGCAAAACCCCACAATTTAGTGTTTGAACTTTTAACTTATATTTAATAATTCTTAATTATTACTCATAACTTGGTGAAGGGTATTAAACTAATTACGTAAAGCTATCTGTCTCTTATAATTTGGACCAAAATCCATTTTTTATACCCAACAATTCTATTATATTCAAGACTGGAAGGAGTGTTATCCAAACTTCTCTACTTAATTATATTGCGTTTCTCTGCTAAAACAAGATATTCTTAATATGACTCCAAAAAATTGAGGTATACAAATGCTTTCTTCTAGAATGAGGTAAAACGAAGTAAATTAATAATTAAGGGATTAAAAGGGGGAAGAAAGAAAAGGTGGAACTGTGGAAGGAGATTTTTGTGACAAAAATGAGAAAAAGGAGGAGAAAGAGAAGAGGGAAAGGTAAGGGGTTTGCCGAAAGTAACCAAAGACAACTGTGAGGGGGTGCCAGCAAGTAGACACAATAATGGGAGGAAGACACAAAACACGACTAATGGGATAAGGGTGAAGCTAGCACATCTAGCACGCTGACGTTGACTTGAGAAAGACCCCCCAAAATTTTTCGTATTTATTGTTAGCTTAGCCCACAATTTTTATTTTCAGAAAATTTGCTGAAAAGTTCTCCTTGATGAAATTTATATTTAAAGTTCTAATTTAGATACAAGTGTTTCTGTTTTGCATATACGTAGTGTTAGTTTGAAATAGCTTATTTTTAGATAATAAGTGCTTATAAATCGTGATTCACGATATACAAGATAAATATGTAAGAGAAGTTTTATCTCGGTTTACGTAATAAGGACTTATTATCCAAAAATAAGTGATACCAAACACAAACATAGTTGAAGATGGGTTGTACATAGATGAAGGGGATTTGCACCCACGTTGAAGATACTACATTTGAGTTCTTAAATAAATTTTAGGTACCTTTAAATGACAAATTTTGTAATGGGAGTTTTTTTTAGTGATTTCCCCCCCCCCTTTTTTTATAAAAATAAATAAATAAATAATATTTATACAAATTTTTAAACTAGTTTTCATTTCCCGTTAATTTGTTCAGAACTATTATTTAATTTCCATCTAAATATACTTTAATTTAGGCATCCAATTAGATTTTTTTGTTGGTTGAGAAATTTAAAACTCAAAATCGTTTTTTTTTTTTTTGGTGTTTTGGCCAACATTTTCCTGGGACCTGAAAGCCGATATCATTAAAGCATACATGCATAGATATAGATGTGTGTGTGTGTGTGTGTGTGTGTGTGTGTTGAATGAGACATATATACAGCAAAACATGGGATATTATTAGCAATATAGCATGTTATTCGACTACAAGCGTTAGCTCCAGATCTGGCACACCAGAACTATCCAGCGAACTTAACTTTAAACTATGAAGCCAAACCCATTACGTCCAAATAAAACACAAAGCAAAACGTTGCAGGAACATACGAACTAAAAAGTAAAAACTTCTCCTCCAAATATTTTCAAGTGCAAATATATTGTTGTTGTTATATGCTTATATTGTTACATAAAAAAATATTTTATTATATTATGAACATTTTGATTTAAGGAGAAAAGATTCGAGGAGGGCACTCCTCTAAATGTGACCCTCTGTTATTATGAAAATAATAATAATCATCATCAAATGAACTATACTATGTGCTCTCCTCGTTTTATTATTTTGATATAATCCTATATCAATGGTTTAACAAATATACATGTGCTAATAGCTGAGCACGAAGATATGGCACATTGTGAGCTTTTTGAATTACTCCCTCCAGTCCTTAATATAGCATCTAATTGAGAAGTTGATTTTAATCCTTAATTTATCCTTACTGATCGATGTTTCCTGATCAATAATAGTCAATAAGAAAAGGAAATAAGGGAATTAAGAAAAGTAACTATGGCATTTTTAAAAATACACGTAATGCTAACTAACACATTAATCTTCTTCAGTCAGATAAATAGGTTTTATATTAAGGACATGATAAAATAACAGGGAAAACAATAGAAAAAGAATTTGAAAATTGCAAAATCCCAAATCAGACAATAGAAAAAGAACTTGAAAATTGCAAAATCCCAAATTAGATATTTTTCATAAAATGAGTTGTGAATTGCTTATCAAGTCTCTCATCATTATCTTATCAATTCTTGATAACAAAAACAATTTCAAATTCTTTTTCTTTCAATTTCTTCAAAATAATATGAATGGATAATATTGGGATGGTGAGAGGATCTGGTTGGGGAGCAGCATGAGAGTGCGCGCATGGGAGAAGCAATCCAAAAACCAAATTGCTGCCAAATTTTCAGATACAACCAACCTCTCCTTCAATTCAATTCTCTCCATTTAATATCCTTCCTCTTCTTCACCCTTTAAAAAATTCTAACACATATATATGCCTCATCTCTAACCTACTTCTTCCATTTTACTCCTAACTCCTACAACAACTAACCCTACCCTTCCTACAGCTCTCTCTTCACCTATCTAATTTAACTAACTATATACTCCCTCCATCTGACCAATTTGCGTTAATCAAGAAGGAAATTAAAATTAGTTTAAGACAATAAATATATACTATTTTTCCAACTATACATTATTTATGTATAAAGATGATAAGTAAGAGAGAATAAACCCAATAACTACAATTAACAAGAGGTAAAGTTGTGAAAATGTAATAAATATTTAAATAAGCTTAAAATAATATTTATATTTTGAAACACCCATTCACAAATTTAAAGTTTTGTAATAAGGGATGGTGGGAGTAATTCTCTAGTCCTGTTTACAATTTCAACATATTTTACCATAATTAAGAAAATATTTAAATCTCATTATCTCTTATTTTAAAATTTAATAACTTTTCAATATTAACCCTATTTAATATATATTATATCCCATAAATATAAATTCTATACAATAATAAATTATAGGTAACATTATACATTTATATGACAAGATAAGTATTCCCTTGTGTTCTTATTAATAGATAGTCCTTATTACATATCATCAAATGATATATTAATTACATTTCTTTTAAAAAAACCATCCCCATAAACCTTATCAACGGTAAATCACTACAAAAAAAATACCCGATTTTCGATAGAAATTCCGTCGAAAATTTTTACATCGGAATTTTCCGTAGCAAATTTAGTCATGGAATTTCTTACGAGATTTTTTCCGTGACAACTTCCGAAAGAAATTCTGACGGAAATTCCATAAGAAATTTTCCGACTCCAAATTCTTCGAAACTTTTCTGAAGGTAAATTCTGACGGAATTTCCGTCGGAAAGTTTTCCGAAGGAATTTTAGAAGGAAATTTCCGAGGCAAGTTGCCACGGAAATTTTCCATCTAAAACTTCGTTGGAAAAAATTAAATTTTTTAAAAAATAATATTTATAAAATTAAAATATTAATTATTAAATAATTCTATTTAACTTTAATTATTAAAATTATATTATTTTTATTATTATATTAGTTATTATTTTATTTTTTTAAAATAATATATATGTTATTAATATTATATTTATAATTTTATATTAAAAATAATATTTATAATATTAAATTATTATTTATTAAGAAATTTTAAATAAAAAATTGTTTAATTAAATATATAAATATTTTTTTTACGTTTTTATTAAATTTTTTTTATTTTTAATAATATTATATTTAATTAATAATTAATTATATGTGTGCGAGTGTATAATAATATTATATATAATAATATGACATATGTTCGTTTTGGCGCAACTGGCAAAGACTCGCATGTAAAGACGACGGTAGCTTAGGTTCGCATTTCGCAGGTTCAAACTGGAGGAAAGGTATTTTCAGGAATTATGAAATGAGGACACGTGGCAGCGCGGGGAGAAGACACGTGGAGAACTGAGGAGCAAACACGTGATATTTGAAAATTTAAAAAAAAAAAAAATTGAATTTTTTTTTTTAAAAAAATTGCGATGGAAAGGAATTCGGTCAGAATTTCCGTATTTCAAATTTTTTTATCATGCACCTAATAGCGACGGAATGGATTCCGTCGGAAATGTGGTCCGTCGGAAACAATGATTCCATGATAAATTTTGTTAGAAGTTCAATATTTTTTTAATGAGTATTATTCATAATTGATAAAATTATGTTTTTAACGTGTTACAAGAAGTTCTTAAACTAGGAGAACCGTGTCTTTGAATTATACTCAGTAGATACACAACAGTCAATTAATACAGCATTTGTGAAATGTGACCCATAAACGGCGAGACCTTGCTTTACTAAATGTTTGTTTGGAATAGTTTATTTTTTAATAATAAGTGTTTATAAATCGTGATTCACAGTATATGAGGTAAGTATGTGAGAGGAGTTTTATCTCAACTTACGTAATAAGAACTTATTTTTTAAGAAATCGTGATCCCAAACATGCCTTAATTCTCTCCCATCAATCTGGTATCTGCGAATTTAATCAATTAACCTGTTTTGGTTCTTTCAATTTTTAATTTGTGGCATATGCCTTATTTTGACCGATATATAGTCCCTTGAAGCTGATTAATCAATCACACCGTACAAGTCTATGCAGTTTTTATGACGGTTTGAAAAATTCTATCTCATCATTATTGCTTTTCAACATCAAACCCGTCGAATTGCTTCTCTTGACATGTTTCATGCCCCTCACTCAAAAACTTTTGAATTTCATAATGCGGCTACGCGTGTCCTTAATCCCAATCCATATCCATATTACATTAAATTCCATATGTATATATTAATATTATTACATTCTCATGTAGAACCTAGTTAGTAGGTACCCGCTTCTTATGTGTATGTTAAGTTGAAATAAAATTTTTCTCGTATATTTATTTACCTATATGATTAAAAATATATTTTAAAAAGCTAAAATATACTTTAAAAGACTTAAATTATTATTCAAACATGCACACCACTATTCTCTCTCATTTCAGTAGTGGTGGGTATGGGTCGGGTTGGGCAGGGCGAGACCCATGTCCGATACCCCTGCCCAAAGAATGAACGGGCTGTATTTTGTAACCCGATGCCCGGCCCTGCCCGCTAAAAGCCCTAACCATTTTGGGCTGGGTAAGGGTTGACTGGGCAAGGTGGGCTTCCTTACCCAAGTGATAACGCCTTATCTTGTCCACTTATGAAAAAAATAATTTCTTATGAATTTCATAAACATTCCTGTAGTTACTATACCATATATGTCTTAACTTTGCCTTAAGTAATATAAACTTCAAATACATTCGATGATTTCTTATCTTGGGATATTTCAAAATAAGTCTACAACTTGAATCTTGAAATTTAAAAAATACCATATGTCTTAACAAATATCCATACTTTAAAAATTAAACAACATCCATAATCCATTATAAATAAGAAAACAAAATGAGTGTAATTAAAACCGTGAAGTCAAAGTAGTTTGCATCAATTCAATGTCCCAAAAGTTGATCAAATGATGAAGCATCTGGAAAGAAAATAAAAAGCAGCTATAATTTAATACAACACAAAGTAAAGAGGAAAGGAAGAAATCTATTTGTAAATAGTGTTTAGTGGTTAGGGCAAAAAAGAGAGGATCATAAGAATATTATACAGTAGACAATATATATTTTAAATAAAAATATATATATGAAATAATATTTAATTGATATAAAATTTTATATTTTAAATAAATGAAAATAATTTTCAGGGTAGGGCCAAATGGGCAGGGCAGTACCCCTTACCCGATGCCCGGCCCTGCCCGGTTATTAGCCCGCCTAAAGCTGCCCAAAATTTTTTCGGGCCACTTTTTTCGGGCTGGGTTGGGCATTTTTTTATAGGGTCAGGGTGGACACACCGGGCTACTGGACACCATACTCAGCCCTACATTTCATATTAGAATCAGAATTATATTACTCTAATTTAATCCTTACAAAATTGGATAACAACAGTAGGAAAACGTACAACACTAGTGAACAAGGACGACGTGGTCAGAGAAGCCCATGTGAACTTGTGAAGTAAAGGTACCCGCATGCCAATTTCAACATCTTTTGGATGGTTATTTTTTACTAATTATAAGATATAGTTAATATTTTCTGAAGATATTAAAAAAATTAAATAAGTTATTTAATTATATCATATGTTATATATTCTTATGTTATATATTATTTAAATTAATTAGTTTATAAAAAAATAAAAATTTTAAAATAATTTAATTAATTTTTTTAATATCTCCAAAAAATTAACTATATCTTATATTTAAGTGTGTGTTCGAATTAATTTTTGAAAAATAATTTTTTCAGTTTATGAAATAAATATATGGGAAGAGTTTTATCTCAATTTATAAAAAAAAAATTTAAAATCATGAATTATAAGGTTGCCGAACACACACTCAGAGGGGGAGAGAGTGCATCCATTTCATCTTGTAACAATAATAATCTCCTCGCTCCCCATATCCGTGGCTCCCACGGCGGCACAGACACAACACAAGGACAACTAATATTAGCCCCAAATAAACTATTAATAATAATGTTACTTATTATATATATACATTTCTCCATGACATATCACATATGTATTCTATTATTTCGTTGCCTTTAAGGGGCCATCTTTTTGTGGCTGCCAGCCACTCACGTGTCATTTCCTCATTTGTCGTCACCGAGATTTCCCCTCTTAAGACTCTCAGTGTGGTGGATAATAGAAAACCAAACCAAACCAAACCTCCCCACACAACTCATTTCAAAAGCCCCTAAAATCCTCGCTGGTTCTTCCCACAACTCAATTTCGCATCCAATCAGCAAATAGTCTTAATCCTCTCCAATTCAAAAGCTTCTTTCTCATATATGGGGATTGAGAGAGGAGGCCTTAAAGGCTTACGTGGCGGGTGGAGCGTCGCCGCGAAGCTATGCGACTCCTGCAAATCGGCGGCCTCCGCCGTGTTCTGCCGCGCCGATTCCGCCTTCCTCTGCATGGCCTGTGACACCCGAATTCACTGCGGTGAAAAGCTCGGTTCCCGCCATGAACGTGTTTGGATGTGCGAGGTTTGTGAGCAGGCCCCTGCTTCCGTCACCTGCAAGGCCGACGCCGCCGCTCTCTGCGTCACCTGCGATTCCGACATCCACTCAGCCAACCCGCTCGCTCGCCGCCACGAGCGGGTACCGGTGGAGCCCTTTTATGACTCTGCTGACTTGGTGGCGAAATCCTCTGCCTCTGTTGCCGCTTTCAACTTCTTCGTGCCGAACAATAACGGAATTTGCTCCGATGGGTTTCAAACTGATGATCCCGAACCAGTTCCATGGATGGTCCCTAACCACCAGAACTTCAATTCCAAGGTGGAGGGTGCTCCGGAAGTCAAGTCTGGCGACATGTTCTTCTCGGAAATGGACCCGTTCATGGATTTCGATTACTCAAATTCTTATCAGCATAACAACAATCACGGCCCGGCGAACGACAGCGTTGTGCCAGTTCAAAACAAACCTGTAACGGCTCCGATGATCAATCACTCGGAGAGTTGCTTCGATATTGATTTTTGCAGATCGAAGCTTTCTTCTTTTAGCAGCTACCCAAGCCAAAGTGTGAGTATAAACATCATTGACTTCGCTCCGAAATTGTTTAATAATAAAAAATGGATTTCAAAATTATTAATGCAAAAATATGTATTTATAGGTTTCATCGTCTTCGCTTGACGTTGGAGTTGTACCAGACTGTGTGTCAGAAATGTCGTTCTCGTTGGGGCGAAACATGAGCAACAGCTCCGAATCGGGCGGAATCGGGTCGGCCGGTAACAACCAGGCGACCCAACTGGGCGGGATGGACCGGGAAGCGAGAGTATTGAGGTACAGAGAGAAAAGGAAGAACCGGAAGTTCGAGAAAACCATCCGGTACGCTTCGAGGAAAGCATATGCGGAGACCCGACCCAGGATCAAGGGACGGTTCGCTAAACGGAGCGAAACCGAGTCGGAGGTAGATCGGGTGTACAGCCCCGTCAGCACGGGGGGTCTGATGATGGACGCTCAGTACGGCGTCGTACCATCGTTTTAAAAAATCAATAACAGTAGTAGTAAACTAGTAATCAAGGATATATTGCTAGGGAATTGTTTTTAGTCTGCGGGAAGGTACGATAATTACGGTGGGGATATGGTGGTGTCGGAACCGTCGATGTGCTGATCATGAAGAATGAAGTCATAAGTGATGAAGATGAAGAAGATTTGAAGGAGCAGAGAGAGATGGGAAAAGAAGGGTAACTTTTTGAAATGAAAGTTTAGGAACATGTGGGTGTAAACTCTGTTCACCTTTTTTTTTTTTTTATGGGTAGAAAGTTTGCTTCTTTTTTCAAAATATGGTCACGGATCTCTTTCTGCGTTCCTATTGGTTCACAGCTCTCTCTCTTTCTCTCTCTAATATATGTTATTTAATGAGCATTTGAAGAGTTAGGAGACAGTTGGACCAGGATTGGTTCGCAGGAATTTGGAGGATATTCCCTGTAAGCTTATGAATCTGCATATTTTAAGGAAATAAATGTAGGAGGGAACCTGAGTGCTGTAATGTTTTATATGAATGTAGTATATACATATGAATGAAATCCTTGAGGAGTTAATGTTGAGATCAAAAGTAAGTGCATGTGAGTAAGGATATGTATCTGGAAATGACTATGATTGACCTAATTCTTAGCTCAAAAATAAAGAGAGAAAGATAGAAAGCAAGACGTTGAAAAGTTTCCGTCTAAAAAATCTTATTGGTCATAAAAACATGAAATGCTTTTATAAGGACGGAGTGCCGGTAACGGTATTCTACAAGATTTCATGCATAAATTCAGGTTATGTTGACTAATAAATTTTTTGAATAGGGACTTTTCACTAATATTTTGTCAAAAATATTTATTAATAATTATTTAGAGGTAAGAAGATAAATTGGTAGAGGAAGTGGGCAGAATTTGAGTATTTCGTAGAATGGTAGTGGAAAGTTTGGACTTTGGATGAAATTAAGAGGCTGTTAGGCGTGACAGCTTGGATTTGCAAGGAATCTAAAACACTTACCTTACTGGCTTACTTGAACAAGGTTGACCCACAATCAACATTTTTTTAATACAATAAATTATTGTATGTTTTGTATGATTGTATCTATATATCTTGTCTTTATATTTAAAATTTAATTAATATAAGAGAATAATTAATATCAGTGTCTTCCGTTTGTAACCTTTTAAAAAAAAAAAAAAAAATCTTATGATGCGTATATGTATAGTTTAAGCGATTAAAAATAAAATATATAAAATATTTAATTCCCAGGATGTGTAGTTTTTTGGGCAGAATAAGGAAAGTGTTTTAGTCTTGAAGATAATGATTTTCCTGAACAATTTTTGTAACCAAACGTGTATCTCATTTGAGCTCTATATATATATATATATATAGGTAATTACATTTTAATTAATTAACCATTACGAGTTCACGACAACTAGGCCGAACTTTTTAATTTGCAATTTGTAAATTTTAAAAAATGTATGAACTAAAATTCTAATGCATCATTATAATTCAAGGATAAAATACTATGTTCAAGTTAGTACAAAAACATTAAATATTCATTCGAAAAAATCAAAACGAGGGCTAATGTTCAATTATATATAGATCCCTCCTATAACTTATTGAAGTTACATATACAAACACGCACACACAATTTTTTTCACTAGATGTTATTCTGGGGGAGAAATTGTGATATATACTTCACTTAGATTATCAACATGTAAATTTTCAATCTTCCAATTTATATAATAAAATTTATGTTAAAATTGTATCATTCATTAGTTATAAATAAGATAATTAACTTCTCAAATAACTCTGCACGCATACTTTCTTTGGTTCTAAATGTAAAAGATAGTAGATGAGTTTGCATTGTTAAAATTTAAAACTGAAATTAGTTATCTAGGTCTAATCACTACTGGAAAAAAACCCTTTTTAGACGGCCACATTTAGACCGGTTTTGGTGGATAAGGTCTTAAAAATTTGTTTGGTGGCAATTTTGTAATTATATTGAATTTCTAAGACCGGTTCTTAAAAAAACCGGTCTTAAAAAATTTATTTAGACCGGTTATAAATAAAACCAATATTAAAATGTTAAAATTTTTATGAATTTAAAATATTTTAACATTTAAAACCGGTTTTTATGCAAAACCGGTCTTAAATATTAAAATATTTTTAATCTTAAAAATTTAACATTTTAAGAACGGTTTTTTTACAAACGGGTCTTAAATGTAAAAATCGGTCTTAAAGGTAAGATTTTTAGCAGATATTTTTACTCCCGCGCCCAGATCGTGCACTCTATGAACCATTTCTTCTCTTTTTGCCATTTTTCTGTGAGCTCTGTCCGTACTTGTTCTGAACTCATCCATGGCGTCTCATCCCTCATTTGCTCAACTCTCCTCTGTCATTACCATTTGTTGTTGTTGTGTTCGTCGTCGCTGTTCTTTGATTATCGTCAATCTTCTCTGTCGCCACCTCTATTCTCCGCAGTGACCATTCTCCTCTGGCTTGACTTCCCTTTATCAGTGTCGTAAATTTGAGGACTTAATTTTAACCTCAGTCGACGCCACCGTGACTTTAGGTTGAAGCTCACTCATTGGTTTTCAATCAGGTTAGTGTTCGATCTGTTATTTAGTTATACGTTGTTTAATAATTAATAATATTCTATGAAAAAATGGTTCTTGTTGTTACTTTTAGCACTTAAACGTAATCTAGAAAAAATTAAATCTGCACATTCTTGTTAGATATATGCTCTGACTTTTAATTACATCCCTGTGATATTTGGCTTGGATTAATACCACTCTATGTTTTGTTTTAATTTAGTGCGATTGTTTGAATATTGTCAGTGTTATTGGTTTGTTAAAACAATACTAGTTTCAAATGGTGCCTGTTAATTTTGTTGAAATATCTAAAACTCTATTGTTGTTTTTTTTGTCTATCCTTTTGTTGTTGGATATAGGGTGCTATAAGTGTTGAGATATATATGGATCATAGTTGGATAAACGTTAAACGAACAAGTGTTGAATATGATAATGGGGTGAGGGGTTTTTTAGACTTAGCTAGTATAAATGCCGATGATGGTAGTGGGAAGTTTTATTGCCCTTGTGTAGTATGTTTGAATGAGAAGCGACTAAGTATTGCAGATATATTACACATTTAATTTGTGAAGGATTTTCTAAGAGTTATACAGTGTGGGTATGATATGGTGAAGAATTAGAAATGTCAAGTTCATCTCAACAGGGGGGAGTGAACTTTGATGATAATGACACAGATACGGATGGTCGGATAGAGGATATTATTCGTAATGTAGGAGAAGAAACTTTTGAGCAATCACATGCATATGGTAATATGTGTAGTGATGATGAGACACCGTTGTACTCGGGGTGTAAAAAGTACTAATTGTTGAAAGCACTATTGAAATTGGTAAGCTTGAAAGTATGGCATGGATGAAGCGACAAGAGGTTTTCAGAAAAGCTTGAGGCTTTTAAGCACATGCTTCCAGATGATAATGTGTTGCCTTCTCGATACTATGATGCTAAGAAAATATTGTGTCCATTAGGGATGAAGTATAAAAAAATCCATGCATGCCCTAATGGTTATATATTATATAGAAAAGAGCATGAAGAGGAACAATAGTATCCGATATATGAAACCCCGAGGTACAAATCAAATAACGCTCCTGCAAAAGTATTGTGGTACTTTCCAATCATACCAAGGTTCAAGCGCTTGTTTGTTAATGAAAACGATGCAAGAAATTTGAGATGGCAAGTGGATGAGAGGATATCTGAAGGAACCGGTTGATTCTTCTCAATGGAAGAAAATCAATCAATTATTTCCTGCCTTCGATGAAGAGCCTAGGAACCTTAGGCTTGGGCTTAGCACGGATGACATGAATCCTTTTGGTAGCCTGAGCAGTATACATAGTTCATGGCTTGTTCTGTTGATAATTTACAACTTATCTCCTCTATTATGCATGAAACGAAAGTACATCATATTATCTATGTTGATTTCAGGACCAAAATAACCCGAAAATGACATAGATGTTTACCTGAAACCCTTGATTGAAAACTTGAAAGAGTTGTGGGACGAAGGTGTTGATGTTTTTGACACGAACAAGAAAGAGGTTTTTAAAATGCGAGCCATGATCTTTTGTACTATAAATGACTTCCCTACATATGAAAACTTGTCAGGCTATAGTGTTAAAGGCCATAAAGCATGTCCGATTTGTGAAGAAGGAACATGCTACCATCAACTTCAACATGGAAGAAAGATAGTCTATCTTGACCATAGGAGATTTCTTAGACGAGGCCACCCGTATTGCAGATTAAAGAAAACTTTTTTTGGTGGACAAGAGTTTGAAGATGCTCCGAAGGCATTAACTGGGGAGCAAATTTATGAAAAGGTGAAAAATATGAATGTTATCTTTGGTAAGACTATAAAGAATAGTAATGATAAAAGTAAATGGAAAAAGAGGTATGTCTTCTTCAATCTTCCATATTGACCAAAGCTTGATGTGAGACACTGTATTGATTTCATGCATGTGGAGAAAAACGTTTGTGATAGTATTGTTGGGACATTGCTTAACATACAAGGTAGTTCTAAGGATGGCGTGAAGGCAAGATTATATTTGTAAGAAATGGGGATACAAGAATACTTGCATCCAAAGCCATATGGTAAAAGAACTTTTTGTCCTCTAGCTGCTTATACTTTATCTAAGGATGAGAAAAGAAGCTTTTGTGACTGTTTACATGGTATCAAAGTTCATTCAGGGTATTCTTCAAATGTTAGAAAGCTTGTGTTGATGAAAGACTTGAAGTTAATGGGGCTAAAGTCTCATGATTATCATGTCTTAATGCAACAATTGCTCCCAGTAGCTATTTGAGACATTGCCGAATATGATTTTCAACATATTTTGACTAGATTTTGTTTCTTCTTCAATGCTATTTGTAGTAAAGTCATTGAAACAGAAAAATTGGATGAACTAGAAAATGAAGGATATCTGATTTTGTACCAGCTTGAGAAGCTTTTTCTTCCTTCTTTTTTTGACATCATGGTACATATAATTGTTCATCTAGTCAGGGAGATCCAGTTGTGTGGCCCTATCTATTTATGATGAATATACCCAATTGAAAGAACTATAAAAATCCTAAAAGGGTATGTGAAGAATCCTAACCGACCTGAAGCATTTATTGTTCAGAAATATGTTTCTGAAGAAGTCATAGAGTTTTGTCAAGATTATTTGTCAAATGTAGGACACATTGGACTTCCTGAACGTCATAACGAAGAAGGCGGTAGACACGGGGCTTCAGTAAAGAGTATGGATCCTGATGAATTGCAACAAGTTCGCTTGTACATCTTGAATAATGTTGATGAAGTTCAAGATTACATTAATGCTCATAAAGAAATTATATGGAAAGGAAATAGTCGAATGACTGAACAAAGGTTAATTAGGGAGCATAACAAAACTTTTGCACATTGGTTTAAACAAAAGGTTGACGACGAAGAATGTGTTTCTCATACAATTAAATGGCTAGCACGTGGTCCTGAGGTTGATGTCATAAGTTGAACTTCATTTGTGATCAATAGTTATACGTTTTACACGAAATCCCTTGATGAAAGGAGCACCGTCCAGAACGGTAGGGTTATGTTAGTGGCTGAATCTATGCATTTCTCTAGTTCAAAAGATAAGAATCCTATATTGGCAGCAATACCTTATTATGGGGTGATTGAAGAGATTTTGGTGGTTGATTATGTTAAAGTTAAACTTCCCATTTTCAAATGCAAGTGGGTTGATGTCAACAATAGTGTGATGATTGATCAGTTGGGGTTTACATTGATTGATTTGAATAGTAAAAGTTTTAGAGATGAACCTTTTTATTATGGCATATCAAGCGAAATAAGTGTTCTATGTTACTGATCAGGCAAATAAAATGTGGTTTGTCGCTTTCCAAGGAAAAAGGGTCGTTGATATTAATTAGGAAAGTCATTCAATGAATGATCTGCTTGAGACTCCTTTTTCGAGGGGTTTACCAGAATTGAACGAATAAGATGAAGCAGACAATGAACACGGCACAAGAAACAATCATCATGAAGGAATATGGGAGAATATCCCTTTATAAAACTATATTGAAGGTTAGTTAGCTAAAATAATTATCATGAACTATATTTGAATTATGTATATAGTTATTGGTGTGTATATATATAACTACTTTTTTTGTTGTCGTCATAGGAAAATGAATGATATGAGGTGTACGTCTTAGTGGAGATTCTCCGAAGCCAGGCCCACTAGTGATCATCAGCCTGAGAAGAGTGTGTATAAAGTATTTTGGCCCTAATGAATAACAGCATTGTCATTAATGTAATTTAATCTTTGATGTATGTAAATGTATGTAAGTGAAAAGATAAGGAACTTGGTCAAAACAGCATTGTCATGGTTGTATGATTTCCTTGCATTATGATTCTATCTATGATTGTGAGTTTATTATTCATAGTTGTTTTCCTTGCTTCTGGTTCGGCCAGCACTGTTTAAGCACAAGGGAGTTGAGTTTTAATATGTTCCAATGAGTTTTGAGTCTCTCACATGTCATTAAGATATTAATTATATAATCTGTAAAAGAAGAAGATTTATTTGAATGTTATTGAACTGACTGTTGCTTGCTGAGTGAAATGTTTTAACTGGGGAAATGACTTGCTGGGTATATCTTTTAAACAAAAATTTTAAAAAAAATTCAACTTTTAAGACCTGTTCTCTCCAAAACCGATTTGAAAAGTACATTTAAGACCGGTTTTAGAGAGAACTGATCTAAAAAGTTGAAATTTTAGACCGATTTTCTAAGACCGAATCAAGAACTGGTCTAAAATATCTTTTTTAATCGGTCTTAAAAATGATTTTTCCAGTAATAAATATGTAGCAAAGTCCAAAATGTAAGCAGTTGACTAAAATAATGTGAAAAATGAAGTCAAAGGGGACATGAGGACAGAAGAACAATGAAAGGGATATGGGGAAGTTGCTAGAAGCATCGTGAGTCTAAATTTGTTGAGGTCACAAAATCTCTGGTCAACTGGCATCAGTGGGAACTGGCAAGTGAACCAAATAATCGATTCAACACATAAGCTCTGAATTGATCCATATAAGGCTTTTGATTATAGATTTTGTTGACCATTTTTAATAATTAATTAATTATTTAATTATACACTTCTTTATGATCTTTTTGTTTAATTTAGCAAGAACATAATATTCTAGTTTATAGTAATTACCACTGAAGACTAATATTCCATCCGAACTAATATAGAGTTGGTCTATCGGTATAAGATTCTACTATAACCCTCTTACTCTTGAATTCAAGTCCTAAATGATTGAAGGAGACACTTGTATAAACAATGGCAACCACGAACTCCGAATTGGATATTAAATAATAATATAAAAAAAAATACTTCATCCAATCCTTTCTATAACGAACAAATAACAAAATTGTGAAGTTCAAAATATTATTTAAAAGTAATAAATACGTAAGCTATGCGTTTGTTTTTCCATTTATACCCTTATTATAAATATATTATATTAGAGATAATGTGTGAAAATTTATTACAAAATAATAGATGACATACATTTAATGGGAGTAAAAATAAAACAATGTAAATTTTCAAAAAGAAAAAAAGAATTTGTTTACTATATTAAAAATCACCCTGCGAGAGAGAGTTTCTTATAAAAAAGACAAGAGCTAGGAGGAAGTATTAAAATGAAAATAATGAAAGGACGAAGAACTTCAAATTCGCATGTATATATAGTGAATATATGTATATCATCATGTTCTCAGAAAAATTAATTTGTTAGGCAATAGAAGATTAGAAACTTCTAATTTGATTTCTATAAAAAGGACGAGGTTGTTGGGATTGAGTGGTCGTCATGTATGAAGAAAGAATGAATAGAAGGTCATTGAACAAAAAAAAAAAAAAATATATATATATATATATATATATATATATATATATATATATATATATATATATATATATATATATATATATATATATATATATATATATATATATATATATATATATATATTGATTCCGAATAAGAGGCTCATATTCAATATTAGGGCGTCCATATGTTCTGATTTTATTCAACAGCTTTCTTAAATTCGAAAGCAACCATCAACTTCCATAAGAGGCTCATATTCAATGTGACTGGTGTTGTATCTTGACTGGACTACAATTAATCGAAATATTATTACCTTTATTTTGACTCTCTGGCATTGTTACTTACATGCATAAAAAAAACTATTTAATACTCTTTAAAACTATTAAATACCATATAAAAAAGACTAAGAATACTTTCTAAAAAGACACTTAATTATACAGACTGGTGTAATAATTGTATATTATTCATATGTTCATCTCGTCATTTTCATTTATTAATTTTGGCCAAGTCAGTTCTTCATCATGTTTTATATATAATCAACTGCTATAGAATGTATTGACATATGGCCAAATTTTGATTTTATATTTGACCCAAAGAAGTTGATTTGCCATTGTTTATCCGAAAGTATTATTATTTAACCGTACTAATGTTTGATATATATTATGAAAATATTATTTTTTATATTTTTTTGGTCAATTTTTATTTTATTTTAGATGTATTCATTTCGCTAGTGGAATGTACATCCCGTTTACCTTTACTTTTGCAAAATAATCCACATCTCCCAAAAAATAAGGGGAAAACAACAACAAAAAAATTAAATTTAATTATAAAAGAATCTCTAAACTTTGACCATATATAATTAACTCCCTTAACCTTTAAAATTTAATAATAAATCAACCTAAACTTTTCAAGTTATATATGCAGATAACCCCTAACAGTCAGTTATATATCTGGGCAAAAAAAAAAAATCAATTATATATATATTCCCTAATTAAGCTTTATTTTTGTTTACGGATTACCCGCAACAAACTTTGATTTTTATGCATATAATCCCCCCTAAATTTTAAGTTACGTGCGCAGATAAATAATGAACCAAACTAATACCGGAGGAGTTATCTACATAAATGTAAGAGTTGAAGGGGATTTATTGTAAAGTTTCAAAGATAAGGGACGCTAGTTGTACCTGCAGTACACAAAGTTTAAAGGATTGTGTATAATTTAACAAATACACACATATATTCTTTCCATCCTTAGTACGAGTATAAGACATAACAATGATCTAATTTCATTAAATTAAGGAAATTAATTAAATTAATTAATATAATATGTATTTTTTAAAATAACATAATCTTATTCTTCAATTTTCTCATTTCCTCTCCTCCTTAATTATTGTTGAGAGAATATTAATATGAGTAAATTAAAAAATATTGAAAAATATAAAAAATATGTTTTATATTTAAAATTAAATTCTTATATATACCTAGTATTAGGGATTGCACAATTATAAAACGGGAATCTCATATGGAATTACATTCTTACGTCACTCTTTCCCGTACGGCAAAATATCTATTTCTCGTGGGGTTGTGGGACATTCAATGGTGATGTTTTCATATATTATCGAGACAGGTGATGTGTTTGTTTAGGTTTGTTTTTGGGGACAAATGTTTGTTTAGGTTTTGGCACCTAATTAATCAATTACCAAATTTATTGTGACCAATCAATGCTTAATCAATAATTAAGAACCGGGTAAGTGCAACCCAAGCGTGATAAAATGCCACAGAATCCCCATCCTCAACTAGTTTAAGTGTTCATCACAGTGATGAGTATTGAGAGCTCTTCACTATTGTAAGATTTATATATCATCATGATTCTATTTATAAGTTTCTTTTAACTAAATTTCATATATCAATGAGAGGTAGTTAATTTAATGATTATGGAGTAAATTTTCAACTATACCCTCATTTATGAAGGGATACTTTTCAACTCTTTCTTCTTTATCTATCTTTAAATTATTTCTTTATTGGTACAATAAATAGGAGTAAAATTATCACAATTTTATTTACTACACTGAAACCAAACTTATAAAAAGGATAAATTTTTTTGGTAAAAAGGGACTTATAAATATGATCAAAGTGGTAGTTTAATAACCAAAATTTTAATAGTTCAGATTTAAGATTTTTAAATAAAAAATTTTTTTTTTTTGGAAAATTGATAGTTAATAGATTGACTTTATTTTATATTATGTACACATTAAAATATTTTTTTTCAAAAAAGTAAAAAAAACAAAATATTTTATCTAAACCATCAAAGGTAGATCTGAATGGTACACAGTGATGAAAAGCTTTCAGTGCTCATCACAATGATAAGCATTAATGTAAAAAGAACTATATAAAAAGAGGGACAAGAATGTCTCCACTAACTTCTCTCCCAACTTCCTCTATACTTAATTTATTCACCGTTGGATTGAATTTTAATGATTGAGATTTATTATGTAAAAATAATATTATCATTTAATATTTAATATTATAATAATATTTTTAACCTAGTATAAAATCTCAATCATTAGAAATCCAATCTAATTATAAAGAAGTTAAGTGGAGAGGAACGAAATAGAGGATTTAGTGGAGATATTCTTTTCCAATGAAAAAGAATATTTACGAGTGAGTCCCTTGATTAAGCGCATTAGAAAAATTACATTTGTAGTACTGGATTGGACGATCAGTCCAAAAAAAACAAGTACTGGATTGGACGGGACACGAAGAGAGATAATGAAATAAAGTATTAGTACTGTTTATTTGGCTTCATAATGAGTGTGCGAGACACGCAAGTGGGCCATTATCATGCTTGGTTTAATTTAATTCCCTCCAATCTGTTGCTGTTAGTCTATTGGACCACCTCAATTACCCTCAGTGATCCTTAATTTTTCAATCAAGATTTAATTAAGGTACCATTCTCAAACTTCGTTTCCTACACGTTTTACATGCTCGAAGGCCTTAAATTTCTACTCGTAGCTGTTCTTATCCATGCATCTTTCGTGGGCAAGGGCAAGGTCTTCAATGTGAGACCTCGAAAGTAATTTGCACTACGTTGAATATCTTATATTAAGGTAGGAGGTAGCAATATATATATATATATATTTGCCAGGGAGCAATATATAATTCATTATATTTTTTTATGCGTTTTTTCGCAAACAACATTGTATTAAAAAATAAAAAATATAACAAAGTCCTCTCTTTTTTGCTAAACACAAGTATCATTCTATTTGAGGTAATCCTGTTTAAGATATTGTCAGACATTAAATATAGGCACATGGCACATCTCCTAGTGAAGATTCAAACATTAATTCGTCAAAGTTGTAAACGACCAATTCTTCTACTGGACCCAACCTTATTGATAAAAACAAATGTAAACACTCTATTTTGTCCAGGCTCAATTCAAAAATAATAAAAAAAGAAAAAAAGAAAAAAATCTTCCTTAATTATGACACATTTAAATTAATAAGAAAATGACATTGATGATGATTGGATTATTTGAAATTTGAAAAATTATCATTATTAATGGTGATTATCTTGAGCTTGGGGTTTTGTAGTAAATGGAAACAAATTTTAAAATAATTCATCTCATTAATGTTATTTGATATTTGGATTAGGAAATTTAGGGTGAAGTCATTGTATTGGAAAAAATAGAAATTAAAATATAAAAAAAAAATATCTCTCATTCATAGGTTTAAATTAGGAAATTGCTTGTAGGAAAAATATAACAAAAAACAAATAAAAAAAATGAAAATTAAAAATTAAAAATTAAAAAATCTCTCATTTATGTTGATAAGGAAAATACTTGTAGGGAAAATAAAAAAATTAAAAAAAGAAAATAAAAAAAAAATCCCATTGATAGTGATTAAGTCAAGTTAGGAAGTTTTATTAATAGAAAATATAAAAAAATGAAAAATGAAAAACGAAAAAAAAAAATCTCATTGATGATGATCAGGTCAAGTTAGGTAGTTTTTAACATAAAATACAAAAAAAAAATGAAAATTCAAAAAAGAAGGAGCATTTATGAAGAAAACCCTACTTTGAGACTATAAATAGAGGTGTAAGGGTTGAAGCAAGACACAAAAAAAATTAGAAGAGCAAAGACATAAGAATTTGAGAAGAATCCAGGGAGAGCAAGGAGGAAAGGTAGATTGCTAATTTAATTTCTCATTTCATTGCTCCTTCTTATTCTTTCACGAGTTTCAAGAATTAGAAATTTGTTGGAATAACCTAGTATTCTTCATGACATGTCTAGATGCTTGCCAATGAACATATCCATGAGATTAATGCGCTTACATATAAAGCTCTAGGCATGTTTTTGTTTGGTTTCCTTCTATCTTCATTGAATGCTTAAGTGTGCTCCCAACCATTTGATATTGCTATATTTGAACCCCTTACTTCGCTGACAGTTTCTTTTTTATAGTGATATTTTGATGGTTGAAATGATTGCATGTTCTCTCCTCTAATGCTAATACGTTATATTGCAAAAAGCCTTTTTTATTTTGATAGGTCCTCACACTTTGTGACTCTTATATGCTTTGATCGAATTTGATCTCTTGCCCCCAATAAATGCTTGTCAAGTTTGAAGGGATTTATAAGATGGATAAAAGAAAATGCAATGAATGGTGTGTTGATCTACTCATGTGGTTTTCTCATCTTGTTTGTTTGAATAGCTTTCAAGGATAAAAGATATGCATAAGTTTCCTCACTTTTAGCTTCTCATTCTCTTAACTTGTGTCGTTTCTTCTTCTTCTTCTTTCTTTATCCCTTTTTTAGGTTCTCTTTCAAAAAAAAGAAAAATATTTTAGCACATTTTTATAAATAAAAATAAAATGGAAAAAATCTCTTTTATGAAAAAATAAAAAAATTGCTTTCATAAATAAAAAACATAAACCAAATAAAAAATTATTTTCTCTAATAAATTAAAGGAATGTTTCCCTTAAAAAACACAAACAAAGTGACACGCATTTTTAGTCCCAAACTATGCGGGTTTTGATCCTTCTAAAGGGTACATTCCCTAGGCTCTCTTCCTAGGTCAAATTCAACTTTTTAAATAAATATATTTTTCTTTTTCTTGTAAATAAATGTTCCCTTTTTCTTTAATTTTCATTTTATTTGTTTTTGCAAATATTTTTTTATTTGGGTAATTATCATAAGACTAAAGGTCATATTTATTTTTAAATAATTAACTTATGGTAACAATTATTATGAATGGATGTTGTGGGGTGCCTAACACCTTCTTCATACACAATCGACTATCGAACCCTAAATAGTTTTTATAGATCAGTTTCGTTTTCAGAAAAGGTTTTTAAAATTATCCTTTTTCAAAATTTTGGTGACGGTTCATTATTTTTTAAATTTCAGGCGTTACAAAAAAGATAGTCCTAGTAGAAAAAGCCAGAGCCCAAAACTATGTAAGGCCAAGTAGAAAAAGCCTAGCAGAGGATTAACTTCAAGTGTATGAAGATAATCTAAACCGTGCCGCAGAGGTTTTGTGCTGATTTTTTCAGATTTTGTGCAATAAAAGGGTCATGCCATCTAGTTAGATAAAAATGTGTTTGATATGGTTGCGTGAATAGAAAACTAACCTTTTGATCTCTACGGTTTAAACTTGATTATAATTCACTTTCTAAATTTTGATTTGACACAACTCAATTTATGTAGTTTTAATTTGATTATAACCTATTTTGTAAACTATAACTCAATGCAGTTTAATTTTTATTATTTTAATTATTTAAAATATTGGTCCTTATATATATATATATATTAAAATTATATATTTTATGAAACTTAGGACTAAAATTTCAAATAGTTAGAATCATAGGGATTGAATCATAATGAGTTAAACTTTATGACTGAGTTTTAATTAAATTATAATTATAAGAATTGAATTGCATCAATTCAAAATTTAAAAACTAAATTACAAATGAGTCTGAATTACAAAAACTAAAAAGTTAACATTTCCTTGAATAATTAAGGGGAGGCTCTTGAGAAAAAAAAGGGGAGGCACAATTGAGGAGGAGGAGGCAAAGAAGCGAAGAACTAAAAGAAGATGGCAAAAAAAAAAATAAAACTAAAAGAAAAAGTGTCTATTTGGATTAGCAGTGGAGAAGGAGTTTTTTTTTTTTTTTTGTAGATGGGCTTTTGGAAAAATCAAATAGAAAAAAAAGTCAGATTATAGATGAAATTTGTGTTTGAATTGACGGTAGCATAAGTGACTTTTTTCTAACCTTAAACCTGTTTGGGTTAGTGTTTGAAAAACCCGTTTAGATGGGAAATGACTGAAAATAACATGAATCTTATTGAATGCTATATATATATATATTAGTTGTATATATTGTGATAACTGAAGTAAAAAAATATTTTAAAATTTTGATAAAATAAAAAAGGTTAAATTATTATTAAAAAAGAAAAATACACGAAAGTAATTAATTAAAAAAAGGATAAATTTATATTTAAATTAGAATGTATACATGAAATGTTTCATTATTAGATCATTTACCCCTAACAAGTTGATCTTTGATAGTGTCACAAACAAGTTGGTATTTGATAGCTACTTTTGGAAATAATATGTGCACTTTTGAAAAAAATTTATGTGTATTTTTATACCTTAACCCTAAATAAAATTTGATGAAATAAAAAATCTTAATTATTATTAAAAAAATACTCTAAATTTCAATTATTATTAATGCCCCAACGACCACAGTTCTGATGTAAGAGGCAACTTTAATTTTTTTTTTTTCGGTCACAGAAGCTCTATGCCCTATCTTTGAAAAGTAGCTTTCAGCAGCTTCTCAAATAAACTCCTTTTTTATATAAAACCCATCTCATCTAAACGCTTTTCTAAATACAAACTTCTCACCCAATTGAGTTTTTGGGTACCAGCTGGGGTTTTTTAGCCCTCTGCTGTGTTCCCAAACAGACCCTTCAAGGTGTGCGTTTACGTCGTGTGGAATAATACTAGTGGGGCCCGAAGAGGTCATAATCGAGTGGGGTCCAGACCCAGCGGGGGTTCACGTGGAGGAGACCCCCAAGCCATTGGGTGTGGGGTCCACGTCCCTGGCGACCGCACCATCACTCTTCAGTCTCCAATTAATGTGGTCCTCCTCACTTTCTCTTTCTTAAATCCTAATGTTAATAGTCAACCCCATGGATGATTTTTGCCCTCATTGGATATTTTTTGACATATTTATTTTTTCATTACCTGCTTCTATTTAATCCCCTCAATAATTCATCTCCCTTCAAATATATACTAAAATCCCAACAACACTAACAATTCTTACTACATAGACATTCATCACCTAGTTAATTCTTACAACTCTTCTTCAACTATAGGTAATATATCTTTAATTATATATAAAAGTCTTATATTTTGTATGCAGTTGAAGATAGCTTGCATAGAGCTCAAAAAGACCTGCACCAACTGAATATAAGTTATACATGGATTTGTAAACAAATTTTAAATACTTTAAGGCAATGAATTTTATAATGTGAGATTTTTCAACAATTTATCCTATTATTTAATGTCCGGCTATTTAACGCATCAATCAAAAATCAAAATTGTTTGGTTGATAGTTTGAATTTAAGTTTAAACATTTTTTTTATTTTACATGAAATTAAATATCTTGTTCAATTTGGCTTATTAGTAGTCTATTTTTGTGTAATTACCTCTCAAGTGAGCTTAACAATGTTGTTTTATACTCTTGACTAAATTATTTTTTAATTACAATATTTTTACATAAATTTAATTTCATTTCTAGTGTTTAAAAATTGGGAAAATCCTTATAAAATGCGTTGGAAATAGGGAAATGCCAAATCAGTACATTCAAATTCAAAAATCCAGATCAGTCCACTGTCAGTACAGATGAACAGTGCCGGCGCCCGCAAAAGACAATTTTGCCCTTCAGCCCTCATTCTCGCCACTTCGGAAATAACAACACCTGATTCTTAATTAACAACTACGGATTCTTGATTAACAACTCTATATTATTGATTAACAACTCCAATTTCATCTTTTTTCTTTCACAATAACAACACCGGTCTTGTTACGAAGTTGTAAAACAAGAAATGAGAGTTATTAATGTAGAATATGGTGTTGTTAATAACAAAATCGGTGTTGTTATTGTGAAAATAAAAAGATGAAACTGGAGTTGTTAATCAAGAATATGGAGTTGTTAATCAAGAATGAGGAGTTGTCAATTAAGAGCGTGTGTTGTTAATAAAAAAAGAGGTGTTGTTATTGGCCTTAAAACTTAAATTCAGAAGTTGTGAAACAAGAAAGGAGAGTTGTTAATCAAGAATCCGGAGTTGTTAATTAAGAACCAGGTGTTGTTATTCCCGAAGTGGCGAGAATGAGGGCTGAAGGGCAAAATCGTCTTTTGAGGGCGTCGACACTGTTCATCCGTACTGACAGTGGACTGATCCGGATTTTTGAATTTGAATGTACTGAATTGAGATTTCCCGATTTCCAATGCATTTTATAGGGATTTTTCCTTAAAAATTTTGTCATTTCAGAAAATTTTATTTTAATTTCTATCATAAAATAATTTTATATTTTGATAAGTTTCCTTCGCTAGGCTCCACATTATTTGGGTCAAATTGGTGACAGCCCAATCTTTTGGCCCAATTTTGCAAATGCAGAGTTTATTATATTTTACTTTCGCGAAAAATTCTCATATGTTTCAACTTTTGAAAATATTAATTTGATAAATTTTCTGTGAAAAATTATTTGTAGGGTATCTAATGAAAAATATTTTTGAATTGTTTAACGATGTTTTATTTCTTTCTTTTTTTTTTTTTTGCCAGCAACGATGTTTTATTTCACAATATACAGTTATACACAACAGAAGAATATTCTTACAGAAATTTTTTCCCCTTTTTTTTAATTAAATCTTAAAAATTTTGGAACCCTAGTGCTCATCCAACCCCCCAAAAGATATTCTCACCCTTGATTTGATTTCTCCCACAGAGAATTCTTCAATTTAGATCTTTTTCTTGGGGTAGAACTACGTTCATACACTACCCAAAAAAAATGTTATAGTGATACTAAATATGTATATTCACGCAAATCGCGATAAAACTCCTCTCATATACTTATTTCGTATATGGTAAATTATGTTGGAAAAACAGCTTCTACTACTAATCCAAACAAGAACTAACTTAACAATAGCAAAAAGAACGGTATAATTAACCAAGAAGAAAAAGAACCTTAATTAAGACAATATAATGTATACTTCATAATTTAGGTTGTCATAACCGTGCTTAAGACAGTGACTAATAATGGTTTATGCAACAACGGTTAGGCCATAATTTTGGGCTCACCAATGGATTTAACCTTAATTATTGTTAGACTTAAAATGACAACAACCTAACCATGTTTTTTTTTTTAATATTATTATCTGGGATCCGGTTTAGAATTTATGGCTGTCCCTCTTAACATAGGTATTTCTTTTAAGACTCGAACTCAAGACTTAGAAGGATCTAGCGGAGCCTTACGCTACTAAACCAACTCTATGCAACCTAACCACGTCTTTTTAATAACCAATAAATGAGTTATTGGCCTAACTGGGTGTCAACATTTAAGCTCTGTTTGGCTGAAGTAAGGAGAATAAAGGGAAATAATTTTAATAGAAGGAAGAAAATGGGAGAAATGCAAATTACACAAACTTATATGTGTGTGTGTGTGTGTATTTGGTGATAAATCTATATATATTTATACACACATATAGAGTACATTAGGATAGGATGTGTTAGAACCTAAAAGGCAAAAGAAGAATTATATTATTTTACTAGGGCTAATTTTATAATAAAAAATTATTTCTTCTAATCCTTAATATAAGATATATTTAGGGAGTTGATCTTGGTTCTAAAGATAAGATATAGTATTCATATCTATTAATCTTTTCCTAATTTACCAATATTGATATTCCCTTAACAATAATCAAGTAAGGGAAGAAATAAGAGAGTTAATGATAATGACTAAGGTGTTTTAAAAAATATAACATATTAACTAACTTAATTAACTTTCTTAATCTAATGAAATTAGGTAAATATATCTTATATTAAAGGCCGGATCGGAGGGAGTATTTTTCATCTCCAGGACTCCTCTAAACAAGCCCAATTTTTTAATGGGGAGATTGGGAAGAGAAAGGGAGGGCACCTTTAAAAATTGTCTTATCCAAACACAGCGTTACGTGATCATAGATTTCATTATGTTGCATTAGGATCGCCACCCTCTCAAAATATGCCATATTACCAAAACACTACATCATTTTTAGCTTCCCCAAATTTCCTTATTAAGAACTCCTTTGACCTTTTTTTTTTTTAAAAAATATGCATAAGGTACTTGGAAGAGGGATCTTTAGTTTTTCTTATAAGGCATCCTATGAAATATTTATTACATATTATTATGTTGCTCTTATTTAATGTTGATTTCCAAGCTTGGCTCTTTGGCTTCTTAAATGGGTTTAATAAGTGAAAACTAAAGTTAAAAACTTTGTTAATTTTCAATGAATGATGGGAAATTAAATGACCTATAAAAAAGGATTAGAAAGAGTATGTTGTGCAATTAAGGTTTCTATCACCTACATAGATAAGGGACGTTTCAAAAAAAAAAAAAGCAATTTTTGCCAACTTCGAAGATATAAACTGTTGTTAACTACTAAGTTTTAGTATTAGAGACAAACAAAAGGTTGTTAACTACTAAGTTTTAGCATGAGAGACAAGAAGGAGTTTTATTTTAGACTTTATGCTTTGTTTCAAAACTTTCATTATTTTCTTTGATCAAAACAAAACTTTCATTATTTTGGAAATGTAAGACCTAATCAACTTCCTTTTTCAGTTCTAAGTTCTAATTATAATCTCATTTATAATAATTATATCTCTCTTATGATTTTTTTTTCGACCCATCATCTCTCTTTTATATTTTTTTTAATTTATCCTTCTCTCAAACGAGGGGGATTAATTAAATGAGGATATTTTAATTAATATATAACGATATTTTATATTAATTTAAGATTAAAAATTTCTTAATCCATGAGCTATACTCAGAAAACAACAATAAAACGATGGATGGGAAGAACAAAACGGTCTCAGTGGAGTGTGCATATAACTAGAGTTGTGCCTTGTGAGCGTGCTAGACTGAAAAAAATAATAGTGTGTGCGTGTTTACATTATTTTTAGATTATACTCGTAAGAATTTTAAAGTACTTTTTATAGTTTTCCACTTAATTAAATTTCACAACTTTTGGGAACTTTCAATGGCTAGCTCCTATTGCGTCTGCATCATACACTAAAAGCCTCCAAGCTCTGCTGTTTGAACCACTTATTTTCAGCACTACGAACTCGTTTTTCATGTTTTTTTTTTTAAAAAAAAAGATCTTAATAAAATGCGTATCGGAATATATATAGAAAAGAGAACAAGTTATCTTGTGGAATAAAGGGGGGGAAAATGCTTATCCAACTCTGATTTAGGGCCAGAACCAGGAAATTTGAAGGTGGAAACATTGTTCTTTAATTGATTATAAATATATATATTTTTTTGGCCAACAATTGATTATGAATATGACCATTAATGGTAATGTTCTGTGGGCAACAAAGCTTACTATACTGCTTTATTAGGCCTTGCTAGCTTGTATACATGTGTATATGTGTGTGTTTTAGTGTGAATTGAACCTGCAAAAAATCTTTAGGTTTAGCAGTATAAGATGTACCCTTTGTGATACTAGGTCTTAAATTTGATTTATATCTCAAGCATTACGTGTTGTTCAAATTTAAAATAAAACATATCATCGAGACCAACTTTACAACTACGAGTTTAATTGTTTTTTGTCAAAAAGATCTAAATAATAGAGGAATCTTATTTATGTTAACTTTTAATTTCTATTATATTAAAGTTATAGACACACCCTTGTGAATTAGCACATGGCCAAGTATGATGATTAATTGTCTCAACCACAAAATGATCAATAATCAAAGCTCTACTTGCTTCAAATTCACTTATCCACAGCTCAAGATCTCAACTCTTTTTGTTGATATCCCTTAATCAATCATAAATTTGTTTATTAACATCTTCAAATAGTATGGCTCATTTTAAGTTTCATGTAATGCATAGAAACCATATACTTTATAACATGTAGGTACATCTAAACTTCGCATATTGTAAATCATTTAAAAAGAAAAGAAAAGAAAAGAATCATCTGAAACTTTTCAAAACTATAAACTTTATTAATTGTTGATTTTTCATCATAACGACCAAGAAAATAGTGTCTCCACCATGTTCACTTGGATTAATTTATATCACTCTAACATAACAAAAAACAAAAAAAAAAAAAATCCCAAAAAACCAAAAACCCTTCTTCTTTGAGATCAAACTGATCAAAGACCCAACCTTTTGATCTCTCTACATTCACCAAAACATATATATAAAACCCTCTTATCTTATCTCCAGACTACTCTCTCTCTCTCTCTGTGTCCAAGCCCTGCCATGTTAATTAAAACATCAGAAGAAACTCTCACAAAAAGTCCTCAAGAGATATATCAGAAGGCACTTCATATCCAAAGGCCATAGAATAATCATCCAATTCATCAGATGTGAACTGTGGGATCCTCCAGCTATTTCCAGCCTCACTGTCTTCTCCATTAGTTAGCAGTTCCAACACCTTCCATTCACCAAAACAAACAAAATCATACAACACTTCGTTATATATTCATCATGTTTAATTTTCTGATAAATAATTAACCAACACATAGTGAATTATTAATGGTGGTTTTATTTTACCTCGCTCATTGGGGGACGCCAAAGTGGAGATTGTCTTACACAGTATGAAGCTGTGACCACTATTCTGTTCAATTCCTCTACATCATATACACCTTCCATTCTTGGATCAGCTAGCTCCTTAAAGTTCCCTGATTCCATCAGAGGCTTTGCCTGTTTTTTTAGAACATAAGATTAGTATAGTGTGGCTTATTCTGTTCATGAACTTGAAAGTTGCAGAATAAAAAAAAACAAGTTACCCAAAGGAGAAGGTTCTGTTTCTTAGAATCAACAGGTCTTCTTCCAGTTATAATCTCCAGAAGAAGAATCCCAAATGCATAAACATCAGTTTTCTCATCCACTATTCCATGCATGAAGGACTCTGGTGCCAAGTACCCAAACGTCCCTTCCACTGGTATTACAGCATGGTGGGTCCACTTGTTTGGAAGCCACTTTGCTAGCCCAAAATCAGTAATCTACCAGAGGAATTCAGAGCACAAGTTAGATGGGTTTTTTTCCTTATAACTCCAAAAAGTTTGCTCGTTTTTTTTTGGGTTCTACCTGTGGTTCATAATCTGGACCCAGAAGCACATTGGAGGCTTTAATGTCACGATGAATTATTCTGCGTTTGCAACACTTGTGAAGATAATGCAGCCCTCTTGCTACTCCAATGGCGATTTTGTATCTAACTGGCCAGTCAAGTGAAGTTCCTGATTTACCTAGATTCATGAGCAAAGCCAACGTTAAACACATTTTTGTCTGGTCTTATTTTCAGGTGAAATTGACTGAGGATGTCTTATTACCATGCAATGCAGTGGCCAAGTTTCCATTTTGGGAGTACTTGAAAATCAGGTAGAGTCCATTTTCAATGCAGCAACCAACTAAAGATGCAGTATTAGGATGACAGACATGTCCAATGACTCCTAATTCCATAAGGAACTCCTTTTCCTTGTTAGCATCCTTGTTGTCCTTGGACAACCTTTTCACTGCAATATTTTGTCCATCACAAAGATCTCCTCTGTATACTTCAGAGTACCCACCTCGTCCCACCAAATTATCTGATGTTTGCAGCAACAACAAAACAGGCATAAGCATTTCAATCTCAAAAGTCAAAGTACTGCCTGTGGTATTAAATATAGGAGTTAGAGAAGGGTTTGCTTACAAATATAATATTTCAATCAATTTTGTGTCTCGAATTTATATTTTTTTCCTAAAGTATCCCTATTGATTACACATGATTAAAGAAGGTATTTTAGGTAAACCGACACATATTTATCACAAATAACTAACTTAAGTAATTTCTTTAATATACACAAATTAGTTATCTAACTCTTATATAAAAAACATGAGGTTGTTTTATAAAAAAAAAAAAAAAAGACATGAGGTAGTATAAGATACTGAGACTCAAGTAAAAACGGAGTGAGCAATTATTAGAGCTTCGAAAGCTGTGCTTTTTAACCTTGGTGGAAGCCTTTTGTGGCGTTGGAGATCTCCTCATAGCTGAAGCATTTTAACAAAGGTTGTCTCTTTTCATTTTGGGACTTTTTGGAGTTTTTCCTTCTAAGTGGAGAGGCAAGGAGGGAGGCTATGCGTCTGAGTGGTGACTGTG
Source organism: Inga laurina (assembly GCA_963855925.1). Lineage (NCBI taxonomy): Eukaryota > Viridiplantae > Streptophyta > Magnoliopsida > Fabales > Fabaceae > Inga > Inga laurina. The sequence goes on along the minus strand of OY979709.1, from coordinate 46,846,430 downwards.
GTTTCCTTAAATTATTGGATTGGCTTTTCATTTTAGAACCTGTTGAGGGAATGTCTGTGATGCTTGAGACCCTTGTGCTAAATGTGTCATCTTCTGTGCTGTTAGATTGTCCCTCAAGTGCCTCCAATACTGTTCTTGGAGAACGTGTTTGAGTCTTTGAGTTCGACTCTGAAATAAAAGCCTTCAAAACAGGGGAGGCTCCCCTGTATCCGGAGCTTGATTCATAATTATCTGCTAATCATAACAAAAAAAAGTAATTTTTTTTTTCAACTTTCTTAAATTTGTTCTTTAGTTCAGAGAATTGAATTACCTTGAGAATCTGCAAAACTGGATTTTGAGCTTTTCCCTACTGAGACCACAGTGCAGCTTTCCTGAACATTCTCATAGCAGTACTTGGTGATTTCATTAGAGGCCTGATTCCTAAGAACAATAACCAATAATTTAAAAAAAGGTTACAATGTCTAAAAAAAAAAACAAAACCATTTAGAAGTTTCTCTGATGTGCTTTTACTTGTTGGACTGGTTTCTAGAACCTCGAAGAAGAAGATAGTCAGCAGATATTGACTTGGCTTCTTCAACCAAACCTCCACCTACTTTGGAACTAAATGACACTTTGGCTTCCAGATTCACCTGAGAAATAATGTCTTAATCGGAACCCTTACCTATATAAGGCCATATTTTACTGTTCATGAACGAGGAAGATATATAATAATTACCTGCTTAGACCAACACATCTTTGCAAATTCACCAAGCAGAGATATGACATAGGCTTTAGCCTGTCGAAGTTGTGACTGCCTTCTTGTTATTGAACCACGCTTCTTCCTCTTCTTCTTCTTCTTCTTATCCTTAGAAACTGCAATTTAACAGACAATCACAGCCATTTTGAATATATAAGAAGCTATCATGGGTAGCAAAAATGAGGAGTTTAGACAGAAAGACAAATGGCTAACCAAGAACATGCAAGGCAACAATGGTGTCATTAGGATTGGTTAGGACTCTAATTGCCCATGAGAGAAGTTCTCTGCTATCGATTGGGTCTAAGGACAGACCAATTAGTATTTTACTAGGTGAAGAAGAAAGCATCATTTTTTTGATATCTATGTGCTGAGAGAAGAAATAGAGAGTTACTTAATTTTCCTGGTTCTTGTCACATATAGAGGCATGCATTGAAGGGTGAAGAATAAGTAGGGGAAGGAAGAGAAGAATGATTAAGTTCAGTTAGACTGTGAGGCCAACCCCATGTCCAATTGGATCATTCTTGTTTGAGAAGCATAAAAAAATAAAAAAGACCTTCAACAGTGAGCAATATAGGAGAAAGATTAAGAGTCTCTCTTTCTCTCTCTTTTGGTCACAATTAAGTGTTGTAGTTGGGTGCTTTGTGGAATAAGCAAAGGTGGTGGGCACGTATTTGATTTATCTTGCTATCTAAGTCAAAACCCAAAAAAAATAAAAAATAAAATAACCCTCTTCCTCAAACTTAGCAAACAATGTGACTTTGACAAATATTTATTTGGTGGGAAAAAGGGTATTTGGGGTTATTTGGCGTTGTTTGAGAGAAGAAGCACTCACTTTATAATCAATGAAGCTTTGAGAGGACACTAACTGTTTTCTCTTTTTGGGAGGAAGAAGAAGAGAATAAAGTGCAAAGAGATTTCCGTATAACTAACTAACCTTCACCTATTTCGCTGTCAAACCTTGTGAGTTTGGCCTATCGCATATGTCTATGCTTTCCATGCAGTGCCACTAACATCTCTCTCTCTCTCTCTCTGCAAATAAATTGTATGTTAAAACTTAGAGTAATGGGGCCGTAAAAGTATTCTCAATCCTGAGCAAATCATACCCATGAATTGCTGCCCAAGTTTTATCACCCAACTAATTTAATTATTAATTCCCCAAGAATCAACTGATAACTGCATATTTTTACATTAAATAGGTGTAGATTTTTGGGATCTATTTTTATTACAAATTTTGAGATATATTAGACCAAATCTATATATAAATCTGGTTAATTTACGGGCTGAGAGCAAGTTATTAGGAAGTTTTAACTTTTTATCTCTCCAATTTCTTGTTATTGTGTTGATTAAGTGATTATGTTTGGGGCTAAATCTGGTTTCTTTCTATCAAATCTGAATTATCAAATTTAATCCAATAATCCACAATTGCAGCAATTTCTATTTAAGGGAGAGAAACCATTTGATATATGGAAAGTAGTTTTGAACAAATAAGAATGCGGATTTTTTTTTTAAAGAAAAAGGCTATATTCCAAATGCAATTGTTGCTATTTGGTCACTCATAACTTGATGGAATTTGATCTTATTTATAAGATAAAGAGAAGGTTATTTTTTTTTATCTTATTTATTATTCACATCATTAAATTTCTCATATGAATATATAATTTTATCTTTCATTTATTATTTTATAGACTTTATTTTCTTAAGGTATAGCGTATATTGAATTGGGATAAAATTGAAAAATTTGTTAAACTTTAAAGCAAAATTGATGAAGTTTAATGTTTTTTTTTTGATTCCGATGAAATAAGTTGAAAATGGCTTGTAAATAACACTAAATGATCAAAAGAGTCTTGAACTAATTGTGAAATTGAAGCATGCATGTGGTACCATACCATTGCTTGAAGCTTGGTTAAAAAAATATGGAAACTTTTTCATTTCAGATAGTATACGCATAGAGAACAAAGTGGAACATGTGCAGGCATTGCTGGCAAGAGTAGAGATTCTGGGTTACTACTATAAACTCTAAAAATATAATAAATGTGAGTATCTCATTGTACGTTGTCTATATATAAGTCAAACATCGGAATCTCCAACAATAATCTCGGTACTTCGTCAAGTGGGGGAAGGATCTATCAGTGGTTGAATCAAATTTTGATTTGACAAAACTTTAGCAAGTTTAAGTTAAAAGGACACAAGTTTTGCAGCAGGTTGAAATTAAATAAACGTTACAACAAAAAGGTTAAGGCACACCAAAAGGATTTGGATCAGGGAACTGCCCAGACATGGATTCTCCATCCTTCCTTGAACCCCACATAGCCATAAACATCTTACCGCACACTCTCTTTTTGTCTTTTGTTCTTAAAAACGCAAATCCAAATGCTACATTGTTATTCATAAAAAGATATTTGCGTCTTCTCTATTTTTAAAGACATATGGATGTTTGTATTATATAATTTGGATGCAAGACTCTCATTGGCTTGGTTAAATTAATTAATGACCTATGTAATTTTCAACATTTGCTTGTTTATTTTTGCATATCACTAGGTTTATTACAATTCGCAAGTTTGCAACTTTTGTCCATTTTATTTTTCCCCTAGCGAATCTGTGGCCCCATCTGGTTGTTGAGCTTGCTTTTTTCTTTTTCAGGGCCTACATTTTTTTTTTAAATTTCCATTTTCCTTCATTTCTTTTACAAATGCATAGAAGCCCCCCTAAGTTCATTATATTTAAAAACGAGCCTTATTATTAAAGAAGGCTTTATATTTTTGTTTACATTATGTTATCTATATATAATTAACAGAGATGCACGTGTGTAAGTGCAGAGTTTAAAAAGTAGTCACATTTTTCCAATTTATAAATAGTTTGACTTGTTTGATTTTTTATATTTTACATTGATGATTGTTCTCAAAACAAAAAATCCAAAAAAAAAAAAAACTTTAATCAATCTATTATATAAAATTTATAATTTATAACAAAAGAATAGTTCAAGTTATTTATGAAGCTTTGTTAAAGAAAAAAAGCAACAAAAGAAAGATAACTAGATTGAGATTGAACTAATATGCAAGGTTCTGAAATCCGGACCGGTTACTGAACTGGTCGGGGTACTGGGTCAAGGGTCAGTGGGTCAGATCGGAGTCAAACCGGGGCTAAACCGGTGAGGAAGGGAAGATTTTAGAATTATTTATATGAAATTTTGAATAAAATAATAATAATAAAAAACCAGATCAAATTGTGAGAAAATTGGTCGAACCAGGATCATTTACCAAATCGGACCGGTCGAACCACCGGTCTGACGGTTTCATGATCAGACCGGCCGATCCGGTCCAAGCCTGAGAACACTGCTAATATGCCATCCTAGCTTTGCCATGACTCTAAAGCCCATTTAGTTGTATATGGACCTAAAATGATGTTCTAACTGCTGGTTCCTAGATTGGTCCATTTGCTTAACAAGTTTACTTCAATTTATTGAGCAGCCTCTAAGCTTGGTGTGGAAATTAAAATTAGTAACTAGTATAAACGTACTAGGACTATGTATAACAAATTGATTTTAAAAATTTAATATTTCACTTTAAGTCTTAAAAGGGATTAGTCTTAAGCCCAATGTGACTTAAGAATACCTTGATCAAATAAAATAATTTAATACTCTCTGAATTTTCACTTAAATGGGATAGTCAATCCGTCAAAAAGTGTCAAGCTTGCCAACAGTAAGAATCCACCAACATTTAACATCAAAGGGCATCTCAAAGGATAAAACTAAACCTTTCCATATGATAGATATCTAATAAAATACAGAGACACACATATTAACATTTGTTTGTGAAGGATTTTAGGGTGTACTTAATTTCATTTACTCAGTTGGATTGGCTACACAAAATTCGAACTCCGATCACGCAGCACAAACAAACTCATCAAGATAAAAAGAGAGCCAAGCACTTAGTTGAGATTGAGAGGACAGTTTTTGGGAGAAGTTTATTGTGAGTTATCGTTCGCATAACAGACTCTCTCAATCCCATATCCCATATATCATGTAAAGGTAGATACATGGATTCAACTTTTTTTCTTACTAGGCACAGGTATCAATATATTCTTAAGGGGGATAGCAAAATAAGCCATTGGTGTCAAATCAGGCAAGAATGTGTCATGAGTTACTGTTTGTAACAACAGTAACGGCTCTATTTATCAAGCCGGTTCCATTCTATTCGGCTTCGTCCAATGCTGACTGGATTAGTACAGGGCCATGCCCAGGAGAAGATGACTCACTCCTTAGTTTCACTTCAACGTGTCCTACTCAGTATTCATTTCTCTGAGACGTGCACGCAGTCGGTGGAGATATTTCTTTCCCAAAGGTGCTGCTTTCCCATAGTCTTAATTCATCATTAATTGTGATCCATCTCCTCTCTCAGTCTTGCACAATGCATCGTTCTGGAAAGCACGTCTCGGGGAAGATGATGTCTTCGTTTAAGCATATTCACCGTTGTTGTCGTCCGAAAACCAAACAATCATATGGGTAAGGTTGAAAGAGTATAGGCTTTCGATTTTGTGTTTGCTTCCTCCATCTTTTCCGTTTCATTTCTGCATTTTTTCCCTTCTTCGATCCCGAGCTACCTTCGTCCAGATCAGCTTTTGTCCATCATCCTTAATCGTCCAGATTCAGCGTTTTTGTCGACAGAAAACGAAGCAATCATATAGGTAATTTCTGCTTTGTGGCTTTGTGGTTTCGTCCATCATCCTTTACTCATTTTGTTTTCGTCTTTTGTGGTTTTGAGTTCGGCTTTGTTTAATTTCTGCATTTTTTTTTCTACTTCGATCCCGAGCTACCTGAAGTCCAGATCTCATTCCAGAAATCATCCTTAACTGATCCTTCTAATTGTCTCATTCTCGCAAATGCTTTCTGATTTATCATTTTTCGATTTTGTGTTTGCTTCAGGGGTCTTCACCGTTTAATTTCTTCATTTTTTTTTCTTCTTCGATCCCGAGCTACCTGAAGTCCAGATCTCATTCCAGAAATCATCCTTAACTGATCCTTCTAATTGTCTCTTTCTCGCAAAGCTTTCGATTTTGTGTTTGCTTCCTCCATCTTTTCCGTTTCATTTCTGCATTTTTTTTCTTCTTCGATCCCGAGCTACCTTCGTCCAGATCAGCTTTCGTCCATCATCCTTAACCGATCCTTCAGCGTTTTCGTTTAAGCAGATTCAGCGTTTTTGTCGACAGAAAACCAAGCAATCATATAGGTAATTTCTGCTTTGTGGTTTTGAGTTCTTCTTTGGTTTCGTCTTTTGTGGTTTTTAGTTCGGCTTTGTTTAATTTCTGCATTTAGATGTTTTGATCTGTGTCAAAACAAACCATAACAATTGTTGTGGGTGTTTGTAATTCAATTATGTTCTCAGCCATATGCACGTTACTCTGTTTGTTTGTTTTTTTTTTCCAGCAGTGACAAGAAGGCTATATCTTATTTTCATACCATTTGAAACTGCAGATAGGAAATCCATTCCTGGAACCGAACTTTGCCACTGTGTCACCGACAACTCCAATGCTTTGTGCAGAGGGAGGAGTTGCAAATCAAAGAGTGAGTAACCGCCATCGCTGCACTGAGTAATTGACTTAAATATAGTATAAATATCCAATTTTGAAGATCCAACATAATATATAGTATAAACAACATAATACAGTTTGGACTTTATAAAAAACACAAAGAATTGGTGTTCCACATGAAGTAGCGGCGACAGCTTTTCGTGAATACATATTTGCTGAAATAAAAACGATAGGACAGGGTAATTGCTCTGTATCAGGGACAAGAGCAATCAGGATAATCCTACATATTTCCTATGGTACTCTTGCTTTTCTTTAATTTTAAAATTAGAATTAAGCATTTTTTCTTTATGTTATTTACATATATATATGATTGTGGTTGGCATTTATGACATTAAAATACGGGTAGAATTGGTGTATATCCTCTTGCTTTGACCCAAATTTAGTAATATTCCTTTCGGTTGTTAAACTCCCACATAATCGCATGTCATATTTTCAGTCATTGTACATATGAACAAAAATAAAAGTGAACGCTGATGCTGACACTTACCATGTTGGTTGACAGTGCTCATTGAGGCAAATATGCTGATTCTGATCTGTGTTTTATTTTTAGGGATGGAGTTAGTGAATCTCAATTTAATCAGGTTTGAACATTGAGCTGGACCAAATAATTAAGGTGTTACTGGAACCTAACTCTTTCTCTTGTATCATCTACATTTCAATTTGTGTTAGGGCTGTTAGATATAATTTTTTCTTTCTGTGGTAGTTATCATGGTACTATTTTTCTGATGACAAGAGCAATCAGGATAATCCTACATATTTCCTATGGTACTCTTGCTTTTCTTTAATTTTAAAATTAGAATTAAGCATTTTTTCTTTATGTTATTTACATATATATATGATTGTGGTTGGCATTTATGACATTAAAATACGGGTAGAATTGGTGTATATCCTCTTGCTTTGGCCCAAATTTAGTAATATTCCTTTCGGTTGTTAAACTCCCACATAATCGCATGTCATATTTTCAGTCATTGTACATATGAACAAAAATAAAAGTGAACGCTGATGCTGACACTTACCATGTTGGTTGACAGTGCTCATTGAGGCAAATATGCTGATTCTGATCTGTGTTTTATTTTTAGGGATGGAGTTAGTGAATCTCAATTTAATCAAGTTTGAACATTGAGCTGGACCAAATAATTAAGGTGTTACTGGAACCTAACTCTTTCTCTTGTATCATCTACATTTCAATTTGTGTTAGGGCTGTTAGATATAATTTTTTCTTTCTGTGGTAGTTACATGGTACTATTTTTTTGATGACAAGAGCAATCAGGATAATCCTACATATGATGTATGGTACTCTTGCTTTTCTTTAATTTTAAAATTAGAATTAAGCATTTTTTCTTTATGTTATTTACATATATATATGATTGTGGTTGGCATTTATGACATTAAAATACGGGTAGAATTGGTGTATATCCTCTTGCTTTGGCCCAAATTTAGTAATATTCCTTTCGGTTGTTAAACTCCCACATAATCGCATGTCATATTTTCAGTCATTGTACATATGAACAAAAATAAAAGTGAACGCTGATGCTGACACTTACCATGTTGGTTGACAGTGCTCATTGAGGCAAATATGCTGATTCTGATCTGTGTTTTATTTTTAGGGATGGAGTTAGTGAATCTCAATTTAATCAGGTTTGAACATTGAGCTGGACCAAATAATTAAGGTGTTACTGGAACCTAACTCTTTCTCTTATATCATCTACATTTCAATTTGTGTTAGGGCTGTTAGATATAATTTTTTCTTTCTGTGGTAGTTATCATGGTACTATTTTTCTGATGACATGTGGATACTGTGATTAAATTGATGTTGATAAGAAAAAGTAAAGATATTGATGTTCTTTCTTCCGAAAATATGCAGATTATGCATAAGGAAGGTGGACTTAATTTAGTGTTTAGCACTTCCATTTTTCCCTTAACTTTTTGCGATCCTCTTTTCCAACTCATTGCTGTCTTCCTGAAATGCAATTTTTTCTTATGCCAGAAACAAAAGTATCTGCAGACCTTTCACTGCCTAAAATAACTTAATTATTGTGTATGCAGAATTTAGCTACCCCAGTTTCTCCTACATAATTAGTTTCTCCTAGGTAATTTGTTTTTGGCTGCTGTCATTATGCAAGCTTTTTTTTCAATGAAGTGTTTGCCTAAGAAAAAAGAGGGTTTCACCTGATTTGAGGATTTCAATTTAACCTGTTGCAAAGTTTTAAGAGGTCATAGACGACAACCAAATTCACTAAGCAATCCAAATTGTCTCAATTTTATCTATTTTCAATTTTGCTCTTCTGAAAATTTTCTAAGCATTAATATGGACTCACATTTTGTTTCTTCTCATTCTAATTACGTGTTTGATTCCTTTCATTTAGCTCTTTTTTCTGATCTGTGTTTTATTTTTAGGGATGGAGTTAGTGAATCTCAATTTAATCAGGTTTGAACATTGAGCTGGACCAAATAATTAAGGTGTTACAGGAACCTAACTCTTTCTCTTGTATCATCTACATTTCAATTTGTGTTAGGGATGTTAGATATAATTTTTTCTTTCTGTGGTAATTATCATGGTACTATTTTTCTGATGACATGTGGATACTGTGATTAAATTGATGTTGATAAGAAAAAGTAAAGATATTGATGTTCTTTCTTCCGAAAATATGCAGATTATGAGTAAGGGAGGTGGACTTAATTTAGTGTTTAGCACTTCCATTTTTCCCTTAACTTTTTGCGATCCTCTTTTCCAACTCATTGCTGTCTTCCTGAAATGCAATTTTTTCTTATGCCAGAAACAAAAGTAGCTGCAGAACTTTCACTGCCTATAATAACTTAATTACTGTGTATGCAGAATTTAGCTACCCCAGTTTCACCTACATAATTAGTTTCTCCTAGGTAATTTGTTTTTTTATCTGCAGAACATAATTTGTTTTTTTATATTAATCTTTGCTGTTATCGGTTTCCATCGTTATGCCTTTCAAACTCATGTGTTGTTCATTTCTGAGCAGAATTACCAGAGGACAAAACTTATCACTTCGAGGCATATACAACCTATTGAAAAAGTAAGTTTGAACTCGAATAGTTATCTTAGGTGGGATTAATAGCTTATTACTCATTCTCTTCATAACTGTTATGTCCCTTAGTCAAAAGTTGCGTCCATGGAAACAAAACTGTTATGTCATAATATATGAGTTTGAAACCATGACTTGAGTTACTGTTTGTACATATTTAAAAGCTTATGACTCATTCTCTTCATAACTGTTATGTCCCTAAGTCAAAAGATGCGTCCATGGAAACAAAACTGTTATGTCATAATATATGAGTTTGAAACCATGACTTGAGTTACTGTTTGTAAATATTTAATAGCTCATGACTCATCCTCTTCATAACTGTTATGTCCCTTAGTCAAAAGTTGCGTCCATGAAAACAAAACTGTTATGTCATAATATATGAGTTTGAAACCATGACTTGAGTTACTGTTTGTACATATTTAATAGCTTACAACTCATTCTCTTCATAACTGTTATGTCCCTTATTCAAAAGTTGTGTCCATGGAAACAAAACTGTTATGTCATAATATATGCGTTTGAAACCATGACTTGAGTTACTGTTTGTAAATATTTATTAGCTTATGACTCATCCCATCAATTTTTTTCCTTGTCTGTATTAATGCAGAACAGGTTACCTGACATGACAAGGAGCAGCTGAATGTCATTTCTAGGCAAGTAGGACGTACAGAAGCTCCATACCTCATACTGTATCAAGAGTGACTTGATATGGTACAGCTCCACCCAACTTTTGATATTTTAAATATGGATAATTATTAATGATTAATTACTTTTGCTGTAGGACTAAATCGTAATGTCTATTTCCTTCCAAATTAACAAACTAATAACACACTGAAGTCCGTGTGTCAATTTAATGCATATCTTGGATTGAGTTACTGTATATAAGTCAATCCAAGATTTCCATCATGTCCAACTACATTTTAATAATGCTGCCAAAGGTTATCATGTTTAATTTTTTTCTCAAAGATATAGTGCTTCATACTTATATGTTTGTCATTGACTCATTTCAGGTTTATAGAAGTCCATGTCAAGAAGATTTTTCCTGCTGGCAGGCTTCATTCGCAGAGATAGAGTGTGATACTTACTTATATATGATAGGGTACAAGTATTAAAATTATGGACTACATGATCAAGAATTTTGTTATGTTCAACTACCTTATCATATTGCTGCTTGAGGTTATCATTGTTAGTTTTTTTCTCATACTTATAGTGGTCCATCAATTAATACATATGTTGTATTGAGTTCCTGTATATAAGTCAAATCAGTTGGTAAGTTTTCTTGATGTGTGGTAGGTTTTTTTTTTTGTTTACATTGGGAGCTTAATCCCCATATATACAGTCCAATGATTAGTTGTATCTGATAGGGCTGCAGTATTAACATTGTGGATTACAGCATCGAGATTTCCATCATGTCCAACTACATTATAATATTGCTGCCAGAGGTTATCATGTTTAATTTTTTCCTCAAAGTTATATTGGCTCATACTTATTTTAAGTCCTCATTGACTCATTCCAGCTTTATATATTTCTAATGGAGCTGTCCTATTTTTGACCTATCATTTTAATTGTCATCATGCCGAATTCTTCAACGATTACATTGTGCTGAACTCTTTTTTTTGGTGAAGTATGTTTACCTTTTTTGAAAGTGCGTCAACAAATCTTGCTTGCCATAAGTTGTAATCCAATATTTTTGTCTACTTTATGAAATAAGTTGAAGTATATCTTTAATATTTTGAAAAAATTGCTATCGGAATTGGGTAAACACTATGTAAGGTAATGCTCAAGTTGTTCGTGCACCCGCGCAAGGCGCGGGGGGATTCTTTGCTTGTTCTCAAAATAGAAGAAATCTTGTTTAAGTCACTGTCAAACACTAAATATAGGTATCTCTTTCACATTTAATCATAAAAGGAAACTACCTCAGTTGTCTTGGACTTCTCCTTATTCCTATTAGATCCCAATTGTATTGGGTTTGTGCCTTAATCTACCAAGAGAAGGCTAGGCATAATCTAAACAGTTTGAGTGATCTAAATTCTATACTCTTCATTATAATTTTGGGTGAGATTAATTTCAGTCAATATAATTTAAAAAACCATTCGTGAAAAATGAAAGTTGAACTCCATCTTTTGATGTTCAATCTGAACACATTTCACAATGCGTGAATCATCAACAGTCATAATTTCACAATAAATTTGAATCGAATTTAATACAAATCAGACACAATCTCAACTGATTTATAAATAATACATACATATATAAATAAATATGGTATTGTTGCTCAAATTGCAGGTTTGGCCATTTTTGCATCACCATGACGCTTGTAAGGATCATGTATCTTTTGAACCTGAAGAGCACTAAAAACACCATACCCACCATTAGTTTCATCTTCATCATCATCACTATTCTGATCAAGCTCCATAAGCTGTTCATTATACTTAATACTATCAATCCTCGTCTTCATCACCTTCCCATGATCAGCATCATACCCTTTTAACAAATTAACCACTTGCTTCATGTTTGGTCTCTTATCAGGCTCACTCTGAACACAAAGTGCAGCCACATTGATCATCTGCTGGACTTGTAGCTCGTCGAAGTTTCCTCGAAGCCTTCGATCCACCATGTCCCTGAACTTGCCTTTGCTTATGAAAGGTTCAGCCCACTCAGTTATGGTTCTCTTTAGGCCTCCTGGTAGCTTCTCTATGGGCTTTCTTCCTGTGACCAGTTCTAGGAGAAGAATTCCAAAGCTATACACGTCGCAACTTTCGGATACCTTACCCCACATAGCATACTCAGGAGCCAAGTACCCTAATGTGCCCTTTACACGGGTCGTTAGATGGCTTACCCCTTCTGGGATTAGCTTTGCAAACCCAAAATCAGCAACCAGTGGCTCGAAGTCTGAGTTCAAAAGAACATTGCTTGCCTTTATATCTCTGTGGATTATATGAGGCGTAACCTCGTGATGCAAGTACCTAGCGAATATTACAATATATTAACTCCCACGTTGACTAATTTAAAGGTGAATAAAAGATGAATTTAAGGTATAATATAGCCTTCAGAAAAGTTCTATCAAGTTGGTTTAAATTATTTTAATAGAAAGATAAATCTAATATACAATTCATTCACTAAAATAGAGCTAATATGGCATCAAGAGTCATTCAATCTGGGGAAAAAACATATGAAGATTGATGAGCCAAAAAAAGGTTAAAATAAAGATTGAAATTTGAATACTGTTGGCCTAATGCTAGATTCAAAAGGAAGTAAAAGCTGAGGCTAAGAAACTTCTTAAAATACTTTCATAGAAAAACAAACATAATACTCCCTAGGCCTCCGGTCCTTAATAGATGATATATTTGGGGAGTTAATCTTTGTCCTAAATATAAAACATAGTTTCCTTATTTGTCAATCATTTCTTAATTTACCCTTATTGATATTTTCTCAACAATAATCAAGGAAGAGAAAGAATGAGAGAATTAAGGAAGATGATCGACTAGAGTGTTTTAGAAAATACACGTCATATTAATCAAGTATGGTGTTTAGAACACATATGTCATATTAACTAACTCAACTAATTTCCTTAATCTAATCAAATTATGTAAATTTTTCTTGTATTAAGGACTAGAGAGGGAGTATATACCTAATTCACTAAAATCTAATATATGTACTCTCTCCCATCCTAAATATAAAAGTTAGATAAGAGGTTTACTTAAATTCTAAATATACAATCTCAATGCACTTGTCTTCAAAAATTATAATTATTTCCCAACATTATACCATTTATTGCACATAGTAATATGGTTTCTATCAAGGGTAATTCCAATGCACTTAACTAATTAAGGATGCTTTTTTTTTTTTTTAAAGAAACTAACACACATTTGGTACAAATAATTAATTTAACTAATTTACTAACACAGAGTTGATCTAGTGATGTAAGGCTCCGCTAAATCTCTCTGAATCTCGAGTTCGAGTTTCAGAGTAGACACATGTGGTGGGAGGGGCATTAACGAACCCATAACTGGATACCCAATAATAATAATATAAAAAATCTAATTTAACTTATTTTTTAATATCGGCATAATTTAGTTTATATATTTATAGAACAGATGAATAGTGTTTGTTCCGAGACCAATGAGAAAGAATGCTTACAATAGGCCTTGGGCAGAGCCGATGGCGATATTCATTCTTCTTTTCCAGTCAAGCTGGACTTCGTTAGCGAATTGGCCATGGAGATGAGAGAGAAGGCTTAGATTTGGCATGTAATCGTACACTATGAGTCGTTGTTCGTCGCCGGCGCAGTAACCTCTGAGCCCTAGCAAGTTCTTGTGCCTTACCCTTCCCAGAACTTCCACTTCTACTGCGAATTCCATCTCTGCCTTTGAGTTCATCGCTTTCAGTTTCTTCACTGCTATCTACAATTTTTTTTTAAAAAAAATCACAATCATAATCACTCATTAATATATTAACACCCCATCAAGATTAATTAATTAATTAATTAAACTCTTAGTAATTACCTGGAGACCGTCAGTGGTTTTTCCCCAGTAGACACTCCCAAAGCCACCTTCACCAAGTTTACAATCCTCACTGAATCCATTTGTGGCTGCATGCAACTCCTTGTATGTGAATATTCTCCATGAATTACTATTATTGCTCGCCACACTACCTGATCCTGGCCTGTGAATAATTAAGCAATATAACAACGAATTAGTAAGTTTAATTTGCAAGAAAATGCATTATTAAGGGAAACATATATCTATATATATATATATAGATCAGATAGGGAAATTAATTAAAATGACGGCAATAATGTTAATTTTCACATACACTTCTTCCACCTTGTCTGAACCACAGCAGCTCATGTTGGATCCCATACTTGGAACTATGGGATCAAAAAGTTGTTTCGTTGCTTCCACAAAAATATTAATCACTATAATTAATAAAGCCTTTGTCTATCTACAAAATCGGATCTTCTCTTTTAAAGGTTAATAAATTCCCTTTCTTTCTCTCCACCTGCCGGCCTCCTAGGCCGGCCGGCTCATTAACTATGTTTTTCTCCATGGACTTAGACGACTTCTATATTAAAATATGTATGCATATGTGTATTTTCTTCTTTACTATTTGTTCATACTCAGCACGGTAGCTGGGCCAATTAAAAAGGAAAATTACCACTAGATAAAAAAAAAAAAAATTAAAAATACTACTTTCTCCTATCCTCAATATTGGACCTAATTGTGTGGAGTTGATATTAGTCATGAATATAAGAAATATTGTTTTATATTTGTCAATCTTTTTCCAATCTATCCTTATTAAAGCTCCTTCAACTATAATAAAGTTAAAAAGATATGAAGGAAATTAAGGAAAATAATTAACGTATTTAAAAAACATATGTCATATTAATTATTTTAACTAACTTCTTTAATATAATTAAATTAGGTAAGTTTGTTTATATTATGGACTGTAGGGAGTATAATAAGTCTCAAGGGACTTAATAAGTTTAACTTGACTTATAAATATGAGAGTTTGGCTCCTAAGCATTAAATTGTTAAATTTGACTTCTAATTTTTTTTGTCATCTTTCTTTCAGTGGAAAGAACTCACACCCATTATTATATTCATAGAAGGTCGAATTTGCAATCTTTTGCTCAATTCTAGATCTACTTAAGGGGTGCTTATTATCTGTAGAGTAAAACGGCTCCGACAAATTTGGCTTGTAAATACCGCAACTTAACTTGTAATTACGAATGCATGACTTGTAATTAATTAAATACCACATTCCTTGGGACCTGTTAGTATTAAATAAAATTCAGGGGACATATATATATTTAGCTTTCTTACTTGAGACCTATATGAGTAATTTGTCCCCAAAAAAACTCACCACTCCAAAAAATTGATAATGATTTAGTACTTTAATTAGTTGAATTAAAACCCATATCAAGGGCAGATGAGCTGTTTGAACTTAATTCTTAAGTTGTCTCTTAGAAGCCTTGGTGTATCATATAGTGTGCATTATATTCATTGTATAAAAAGGTATGATCGTGTCTAGTTTAATTACCTATTTATCTTCCTTGTACATGTACATAAAATAATAATAACAAAAGATGTGCGAATCTGACATCCCGGCCGAATAAAATATTTCTCTACTTCAATATCCGAGTTTAGTATTGTTTTATTATCGATTGATATTAGTTTAATTCAATACTGAATATTTGCCCCTAGTGAGGGAAATTTAAAAATGATCTCGCATTATGTAGTTATCACCCAGTAATTGTGAGTGTATGCATAAACAAAATCCCAGCTATGAAAAACGTTGCGCTCAAACCGGACGGTCCATCCATAAAATAGGGAACCGATACTTGAACTGAAGAGGAACGACAATAGTACTAGAAAAAAAAAATGCTAGAGCTAAACCAGTTAAAATTAAAAATTTAAAAAAAGAACCGGAGAGAATGTAAAAACTTGATAATTAAGTAGTAAAATTAAAATGGCATCTTATCAACACAAAGTTAGTTTAGTAATATAAGATCTTGATAGATCTCTCTAAGTTTCAAGTTTAAGTTTTAGATGAGACATTTGTATAGGGAGGAGAAGTCCCCTAGTAATAAGATTCAGAAAAAGTGCTGGTTATCGGATAAAAAACTTCAAAAATTGAATTTATAGTCATTATACTGATATGAATGTGCAAATATATATTATCAAGCCAAATCGTATTCTCTGTCAGAACTGCGAAGTTTTTTCACACTTAACCTTTTGCTTGTCTTGTTCTCCAATAAATCAATATAACCTATAAATGAATAGCCTCTTGGGAGTTTCTTATGATTAATAGATATAACCTCCCATTGTAATATATTTTATAATTGTGTAGATTTATTCTCTTGTTATAACTCTTGGAAGGCTATGGACATCCACCTAAATATGATAATATTTATAACATTCCCTCTTAGATGTTCATAAACAAACACTATTCCTCGTTAAAACCTTATTAGAAAAAATCTAATGGGATAAAAACCTAGTGAAGGAAAATGAGTACGCAATACATATTGAAGTTACCTCATTAAAAACTTTATCAAGAAAATCAAGTGGGACAAAACCATGGTTAAAGAAAAGAGTACAACATGGTCACTACTCCTCTTAATGATAATCTCATATATACTCCCTCTGATAACAACATCAGTTTTATTCCCCCTAATGATAGCATTGCTTCCAATATATTTTCAAGCATATCTTTCTTTTAGCCGCCAAACTATTAATGATGCATTGTCGTCAAATGTTCTGCTAAAATATATTCATCTAACATCTTTTGGATATGTTAAAACATCAATATATTCTGTCTTTACCTTATTCACTGTGGAAACAATAACGGAAAATTATTTTGAAAGTCACCAAAATATATATTGCATCCAGATTTCAATTTCTTCTAAACAAAATGATATCATATAATCTATTTATAGAACTATCACATTAAATCTCATTTTCGTTATCCATGATGTACCTACAAAAATTAAATTTTACCAATAAAATCATGATAAACACAAAATGAGCATGATTTATAAATATTTTCATAAAATATAAGGTACTTTTGGATCATTAAATTCAATATATTTTTGCAAGCAAAATTATCATAGCAAGAATATGTGATTTTGAAATCATTAAGGCATTCAATAAATTGATTTAAAAATCAAATAAAATGTAAAATTATTCATTTTTAATACATTTTTAAATCAATATATAGGCTCAAATTATTTTCAAACTCGCACAGCATTTTATATATATAATGATTTTCTTGGATATGCTTCTGACATTTTTTTTATCCTTTAAAGATTCTCATATAAATTGATCCATTTATTGAGCCATATGCTATATCAACATCCAATAGACACATTTTTTTTATATACTTGCCAGTGATCTAATATAAGCAAAAATTATTGCATCCATTGTGAATCAATATATCTCATCATACTCATCATTAGAGTTTTGTGAAAATCTTTAGTTTCACTTAAGTATCCATATATCACAAAAAATTTATATTTCAAGTGTTTGATCTACAGGTCCATAATTGTCATATATTGAAAGAACATAACCTTATCTCTATTGTGTCTTTTCCCTTTTACTTTTCCTTTTGGCCAATCCCCACACTGTCTACTTCACCAGATATATTTATGCATAAGATCTTCACTTGATCACGTGAAATTATTATTAAGACTGTTGTTGACAACTTCATCTTTTCGGTTCTATTTTTCCTATGATATAATTCATTGAGATCTCTTTATTGCTTTAAGGTGCCTGAACCTCTTTTGAGGTTTTTGTAATATGTCTTAGCCTACTCTAGAGTACCCGCTTTCTCAATATGATCATCTTAATTATTTGCTCCTTTTTCTTTTCTTTTAGAACAAATTATTCTCTTACACTTTGAGCAGGTCTCACTTTCATTTATGCTGATTAGAGCATTCTCAGCTAGAATATGAGATTTAGTAATTCTCATTTAGCTAAGTAATTGCATTTGGCAAATATTATGTAATATTTCATGAATGTAAAATTTGATGAACTTCTGTTTCGTACAACTATATTCGATGATCTATACTGATGATAGTAATCATACATTCCTTTTGTTCTCTTTTCTAGCTATTCAATTTCTTCCCCTCATGTTAGGAAAACTTTGTCAAATGAAAATTGACTAATCATGTAGTATAAGTCTCTTAAATCCATTTGTTTTCTTTAGAAACATCCTTTTGTTTCATTTAGAGATAAACAAGAAGAAAGAGGTTTTTGCCCAACATTTATCCTAACTTTCTTTAACTATTCATCTATCTACGTTGTGGTGAATCAATATGAATGCACATTCAAACTTTTTAAGATGGAATATGTTTGGCTCCGACCAAAAGCCAATTTTGTTGGCTAGTATAAGTGTTGCAATATACAAGATCAAATATGCCAACACTGAAATAGAAAGTTTGTTCTCATAAGTATTGATCTAGGAATTTATGGAGGTTTCAATGAATGATCTTTGAATTGTATAATATGGAAATTGTGCACGTAACATAATAATTTATTTAAACATTCTTGCAAACTTTAAGTTGCAAACTAATAGTAATCTCACATATAGCCATCTTATAAATGCATCTATCAAATTTATTGAATACTTGTATGGTTTACATGGTATTTCAATGGGCCCATATAATTCCTTTTGTTATATTTCCAGAAATGCAGAGATCCATTGCTAATCATGACCAATGATATTCTCACAGTCAATTTTATTTGAAAACAAGAAGCACATATCAATTATTGAATTATATAATATGTTGGTTATTCATGAAGAATCTTCTTGTTCTTCAATGGATGTCAATACATAATCTTTTATAATTTATTGCATGATATATATGACTTGGATGATCAAACAAGTCATGCCAACAATAAATTTATTTGGATAAGTAAACTTCTAGTTCACTATGACATGTTTTTCAACCAACAGTAAAATTTTCAATTTTCATAATATATTGATTTCAAATCTTAATCTGACATCCATTTTTTAGGGATCAATTAGGATTTGTGAGGAAGTATATGAATAGAGCTTTTCAATATTAACTCAGACTTGTTTTCTAACAATTTCTTTTCAATAGTAACTCACACTTGTATTATATCAATATCCCCCTCAAGTGTGAGTCATATGAATATACTTCCCTAGTTCCCTTATTATTGTATTTAAATAATGATGACTTGTATATAATAGATCAATAACTTGCACCTGGAAACGCTAATGCTTCATAGTTCACATACAATTATGGATTTTTATACCATTTGGGCTGTCACTTTCCTACCCCTTAACAAATCAAAGTTCTTATGTAAATTATAGGAAATAAATTTTCATCATCAATTCTTCTTCAGCCCCAATAAAAAAAAACTATAGGAACTTTATCAATTGTTACATATAAGTTCTTTAGGAACTAACATATATTATTGCATTTCTATATAACTTCAATACTCATCAATAATAATACACTTCAATTTGATTCTTTAATTTTAATGCATATTCAAAGTACATCTTTCATCATATAAAGAAATATGAAGAGATCCATTATCAAAATACATAAAGATCACATTGTAATTATTTGTGGTGCTTTAGGGCTAAACTTAATTTGAGACAAATGTAAATACAAATGCATTATAAAACAAAATAATGAATAATTATGATATTTATTGTCTTTTTTCAAAATTTTCCTATTATTTAAGCATCCACAAATTTTACTTGCACTATATATATATAATTTATAAAAAATATTTTATCGAACAAATCAAAATTAACATCAACAATCCATAATGAATTTTCTCATTAAATAAATTCTCATTCTCGCAATTCAAATGTGACATATATGATTTTTCTTCTTTTTTTTCCCCACAAATGTCATTTAAAACTAATTTGATTCCAATATAATATAATATAATTTATCATATCATGATTAATGTATGCAACTTACACATATCATATGAGAATACTATGGAGTAGAAGAAATAACAAGACAAAGCAGGTGGGAGAGAAGATAATGACTTATCAATGGCAAAATAAAATCAAAATTGTAAATTTTTTGTATGCCTTCCAATGATAAAATGTATAGGAACTAAGAAAGAACTACACATATGTTAAGCAACATAATAGTGTTCAAGAGAAGAAAAGAAATAGAAGACAAAATTGAAATAAAAAGTAGAGAAAAAAAAGTACTTTCATGTTGGGATATATGACCGTTGAGTGTATGATGTGAAATCTATGTAGCTTCAGAGAAGTACAAATCTCAAGAAAAAAAGAAGAAGCATGTTTGGAGCTTGACATGTGAAACTCCATTAATGTATGAATAATATTCACATGCACCATATACTTAAATTTACAAATAAATTGTGCAGAAGAAAATTAAACAACTTAATTGAGGGTTATATGAATAAATACTAAAAACCTTCAATTTGGGAGTTACACTACAAAAAAATGCGATTTAGTAGAGGTTAAAAATGTGTATTTGTAGTGGTTTTAACCGCTACAAATGACATTAGTAGTAGTTAATAAAACCGCTACTAAATCCACTGTTACAAATAAATTTGTAGAGGTTATACAAAACCGCTACTACATTTGTAGTGGTTTATATCAACTGCTACAATATTCAATAGTGATAACTCTTCGTCTTTCATTATTTGTAGCGTTTTATAACCGCTACAAATGTTGGAGCCTGTGGAGGGAAATGAAAAATGAAAATTTTGCTCCATGTTTGTAGTGGTTAGAAAATTGCTACTAAATTGAAAAGGAGCTAAACATTTGTAGCGGTTCGAAAACCGCTACTAATATCATATGAAATTTTAAATTCGGCTCCAGAAATTTAATCCTTTTTGTTTTGAAATTTTTTTTTGTTTTTTTGCTATATGGGCCTCACTGTCTCTTTCTTATTGGCCCTTTTTCACTGTGGGTCCCATGCCACACACACTCTCTCTCTTATTTTTTTTTAATTTCACCTTTTTTCTCTTTCTCGTCTGTCACTCTCTTCTTTTTTAAAAGATTTTAAAATTTTAATACTTCCTCTTATTCTTAATATAAGATTTATTTATCTAATTTAGTAGCTTTTTTAGAACCGCAACAAATAATGTCCTAATTTTAAAAAAAAAATATACATCAAAGGTTACAAAAAAAAAACATAATTTGTTTAATAATTCATCCTTGCCATCCTTATAGAAGTTGTGTGAAGAAATTGTTGGTGTGGTATTATTTTGTAAACAAATTAAATTTAAATGATGCGAACTTAAAAAACACACCGATGTAGAGGTAAATTGTCATCACCTTCAGGGAAGAGTTTTTGAAATTGGCGGGCTGTAATGGCTCACTCTTGTAGAATGTTATCACCATTACCAATGTCATAAAGGTCTCGAGGCTTTAAATGAACAACCATGTGCCAATCCCTGTGCCTCTCATCCTCAACATAATAAACTTGGTGTGACTCTGAGGCAAGAATATATAGCTCATCATCTTGAGAATGACTAGTGTGATGCCTAAGTCATTAGTTGTGAGTCCCTAGGAAGTAGTGATATTTGCCCACAAATATTTGAACAATGTCACAGTGAAACGGCCTTGGTGATTAAGTGCGACGACATCAAGAAGGTTTCCATAGTAAGGGACGCCTCTGAAGTACATGTTGGCGTCACTGCTTCTCACATAACTCCTTGTCCCAAAGGTGCCATAAATACTCGAATTTTGAGTTTGCAATCCTTGATATCGTGAAACCGTGCAAAACCTGAAACCATTGACATTGTATACTGTAAACCTTTTTGCATGGTCAAGAGGGCCGATTGTGAGAGCTTTGAAATCTGGTGAGTGTGGGTTGTGGTCATTTAATATTATACGTGCAAACTAGCTTGGGAATTCTCTGTGGATCTTTTTCTTAACTTCGGAGGATGTCTGTGTACAAATCCTGAGTTGACGCTTAAGATGACTTTTGAATTCCCTACAATTAAACATGGGAAGGCAATCATGAAATGTAAGTAAAAAATGTTATGAAAGATTTAGAATAACATATGAGTGTACAATTCTTATTGAAGGAAGGGTTCAACTTGAGTGTAATTAATCAAGACATATCTATGGGTTTGCAACTTCTTAGTTGCCGTTAGTTTAAAGTTCTCAGTTCTTCCAGCTGGTTTACCAACACGAGGGATAAATTCTCCTGATATTGGTGCAGGTTCAGGACAATCGTCTACACGAGGCGGGTGGTTGAAAACCATCTCAATGTCATCAAAGTACCTTGAACAGAAATACAGCACCTCATCCCTTATATAACCTTTAGCTATAGAACCTTCTGGCCACGCCTTATTCCTTACGTAAGATTTCAATTTCTCAAGAAATCTACAAAGTAAAGAAGGGAAAAATGATACTAAATGCTGAAAAGGGAGACTGGAAAATATAGGAACTAATAATGATGCACATATGTAAAATGAGTAGCTCTTAATAGGATACATCCATCGATATTAATAGGGCCAGTGAGCTTTGTTTCATGAACAAGGTATACTGTAAGGTGAACCATCACAGTGAAAAAGGATAGGGGAAATATCATCTCCAAATAACAAAGCGTAAGAATGATTTTGGACTGCAGCTGATTGAGCTCCTCAATGATCACAACCTTGAAACACAACTTCTGAAAGAAAGAACAAAGTTCCACTAAAATGATGGGCACATCGGGAGAAAGTGCATTCTTTATAGCCAGTGGGAGTAACTGTTTTATAATAACATATGAGTCATGACTCTTCAGGCCAGCAACCTTTTGAGCTTGCATGTCAATACATCGAGAAATGTTACTTGAATACCTATAAGGAACTTTTATTTTCTTCAACGTTGTGATTAAGATTTCCTTATTCAGTTTTGTAAGGGTGAACTCTGTCGGTTGAAATTTGTCATGCTCATCTGACCATTTGTCTTCAAAAACTCTCATGGCGCGTAAATCTTTCCTCGCTTGAAGATGATCTTTTAACTTTCCAGGTTTGTTAGCAGCATATGTAGCACATTATCGCAAACATTTTTTTTTCAATGTGCATGACATCAAGACTATGACGAAGTATATTAGATTTCCAATATGGATGAGTGAAGAAAATTCTTATCTTATTCCATTACTGAGGCATAGAAGTCTTGCCTGTCTTTCGGCCTACTTTTACTGCATCGTCGCTTTTTCTGAACTCGAATTCAACATCCTCAAGCTGCTGTAAGATATCTGCACTGGATAAAGTCTGAGGTGGTCCTCTTTTTTCTAATTTCTTATTGAAGCAATTCCGTTGCAATCTAAACTTGTGCCTTCTATCGAGAAACCTCTGATGCCCCGTAAAGCACCACTTTCGGCTGTGGGGAAAGCACACTACGTCTGAGTCAAAATTGCAAGCTGGACATGCTGACTTAGTATGCACATTCCAATCGGATAATATTCCAAGGCTAAAAAAGTCACTAATCGTCCACATTAAAGCTACACGCAAGTTGAATAATGTCTTCCCGTAAGTGTCGTATGTCTCGATGTTGACATTCCATAGGTCAAGCAATTCCTCAATAAGCGGTTGGAGATACACATCAATGTCATTACTCGGTGCCTTTTTGCCTGGAATGATCATAGATAAAATGAAGGATCTTTGTTTTATACACATCCAGGGGGTAAGTTGTAGGGAACTAAGACTGCCGGTCAAATACTATAATTTGTACTAAGATTTCTAGATGGATTGAAACCGTCGGTCGCCAAAGCAAGCCAAACATTTCTGGGGTCATCCGCGAAAGATGAAAATTCGTTGTCAAACTTTTTTCAGGCATCTGCATCCCGGGGATGTCTTAATTTACCATCTTCATTCTTATCAACGTCATGCCACCTCATATGCTCCTCCGTTTTGGACGACATAAACAATCTTTATAGACGTGGCTTCAAAGGGAAGTACCTGAGAATCTTTACAGGTTTCTTCTCCTGCATTTTTCCCTTCCAAATTGTCTTGTAACTCGATATGTGACATCGCTTACAAGTCTCCCTACTGGCATTTTCTGCCCAATACAACATACAATCGTTGGGCATACATCAATTTTTTTTCATAGTTCAAGCCCAATCTGTTAATCTTCTTGGCCTAATAGAACATTGTGGGAATCTCCGTGTCAGGGAAAGCATCTTATAATAATTCCAGCAACATTGACATTCCCTTATATGTGATTCCACACAAGCACTTGATACGATACAACTTGATCAAAAAAGATAATTTAGAGTATTTTTGATAACTTTGATATAAAGGACGATCTGCCTCATTCATCAAACTGAAAAAATCCCTAGCTACTTTATTCCTCATGAACACCAGCTCTGAACCCTGCACTTCTTCGTTGAAGATGTCAAACCAAAAGCATCACATACAACATCATTAATTGGATTATCTTCATCTAGTTGAACTCCTACTTGTGAACGTCATGGAAGAGCATCATCATATCTCATACTAGCCTTCTCACCATGAACTTCCTTGAACGTATAGTCTTCCGGGAAAGGCTTCACAAGCAAATGTTCCTTAACAACTTGTCGTGCATGCCACTTCTTGAACTTGCATCTCCGACATGGACAGACATCTTGCCATTATAGCTGGCATGAGAGTATGCAAAATCCAAGAAATTGTTTAATCCATACAAATATTTTGGAGAATTGCGTGGCAACCTGACCCATAACTTATCCATAGCTAATGAGAAAGTTTAGTAAATAAGATGAGTGAATAAAGAATTAAGTGTGCCTGGAAGCTTATATTCAAGTTTTCCAATGTTTAACATTTTGTAGTGGTTATAAAACCGCTGCCTCAACCACTATTGAGAATCACTTTGTAGCGGTTATATTAACAAAACTGCTGCCATGTTGGTTTTTGCCTTATAGCGGTTATAAAACCGCTGCCTCAACTGCTACTGAGATATGAAATTTTTAAAAAATCTTTTCTCTTTGTAGCAGTTTGTTTTGAAAAACCGCTAGAAATGTCTGAGGGATATGAAATTCAAATTTCAGATATTTTACCATTTGTAGCGATTATTACTTTGCGACCGCCACCAACTTCCATGACCGTTGGTCCAT
Organism: Inga laurina; assembly: GCA_963855925.1. NCBI lineage: Eukaryota > Viridiplantae > Streptophyta > Magnoliopsida > Fabales > Fabaceae > Inga > Inga laurina. Next base: position 46,821,487 of record OY979709.1, on the reverse strand, counting down.
TTTAAAAAAATTTTAGTTTCACTTTTTAGCAGCTTTTAAGTAAAACCGCTATAAAATTCAAAGGCCGTTTGCGGGATTAAAATTCAAATTTCAAACGTTGAATATTTGTAGCGGTTATGTCTTAAACCGCTACAAATAAAAATCTTTTCATTTGTTGTAGCGGTTGTTACAATAAAATCGCTACAAACAATTTTTTATTTGTTTATTTTTTTGTTAATTTTTGTGGTTAGTTTTAAAAATATAAATATGACTTTCGTAAGTGAAGGAAGAATTTAACAAGGCTATGACAATATAAATATCCAAGTTTATTTACAGATGTATGTAAAAAAAATATAATGGTCCTAAACTAACTTCTCGGAGGATGATCATCAGGTCCTCCCTCCGGGGGGCTCCCTCAGGTGCGGCTGTATCAGGGCGCTAAGCATATTTAATAGTACCATTATCATCAGCAGGAGGGATAGGGAGAACCTGGGATGCTCCTCATCAGGGAACAGGCAAATCTATGACCGCTCCAGCATGTAGTTCGTGATATCGCGCCACTGCTTACGCTGAGCGTAGTAGTAATCGTCTTGCTGCTGCATCTGATGGGCTATTGCATCCTCTGTCCTGGCAACCTCTGAATGGAGCTCCTAAACAGACTCATCCCTTGGACATTTGACTCCGAACGTCCGTGCTCTAAAGCTACCAGCCTCAGAGGCGTCGCTCCTGTCGTAGACCATACTAGGTCTGGCGCCTATCTCCATCCCCTTCACACGTTTAGGGTGCTCAACTGGACCCAGACTCATTTTTAATGGCACAATGGGGTCCATAGACCCCTGTGACTCCTGGGTCTGGGTATCTCGCAGCTCAGCCTGCGACTGCTGCATCTGCTCCTGCCATTTTATGAAACAATTAATTATTATTATTCACAATAAAGTTTTTTTATAAACAATAAAACAACAAATTAACTTACAATGGCCTCCTTTGCCTGCTGAGAGGTCAGAGTCCTATCACGATGTTTGTGGGTGATAGCGAATAACTCCGCGTAGTCCGTCTGACGGTTCTCCTGCTGTGCCTTCCTCTCCTAAAAAAATTACAAAATTAAACTAGTATTATGAATAATAAAATACAAAATTTATAATATAAAATAATCAACTAAAAGTAATTGATATTGTGAAAAGTTACCAGCTTACCGCCCTCAGCACCTCGTATTTCTTTGAGAAAGCACCTGCAAAAAAAAATAATATTAAAAGTATTAAAACAATTTAAAAAATTTTAATTATTAAAAACATACAATTTATGAAATTTAAATTTAAATTATAATTATAAATAAATTACCTGCCCCTCTACGCTCCTCCTGAACTAGACAAAACTTACTCAGTCGTTCGGTGGGATGTCATCCAGAATGTTCTCGATCAGCTGTTGTAGATGAATCATCCCATCCTTATTCATACTATGGAAGAGACGATTCCTCTTGTTCTTCCAGTCGTCGCCCATCTTTATCAGTGTGTACCTCTTCCGGTTGTCCCGTACGGCAAATCTAAGTTGTAAATACGCCTAACTACAAATGATACAATTAATAAATATTAATTAAATACAATAAATTACAAAATACATAATATAATTAAATATTATTAATTACCTTCACCGCCTCATCCCACTCTAAGTTTTTTAGCCCCTTGGGAACATTCCTCCACGTTCTAAAGTGAAGGGGGAACCGCATTCAATTCGAGCCCAGCTCGTTTAGGAAGCGGTTGAACAAGTTACGCCCATTCTCGATGGGCTGGTCTGTGGCATCATTCCACGAAACCACTACTCACAGTGACCGGTTTAGGCTATTCAGGCCAGTCATGTCCAGCCTTCTCGTGGATACGTTCCCTTGCTCATTTGCACAATTTACCACATACATTAGATAAATTTAAATTCACATGTAATAGGTCAAATTTAAATATTTAATTTATTAAATAAAAAATATATTTACCTTGGACTTGCACCTCAAACCCAGTCAACCGGGAAGACAACCATCCTGGGTTGTTCTGGTCCCACGCGTCTTCCTCATCCAGGAATTGCGTGTTCCATGTCTCTCAGCGAAATCGGGATCTCGAACTACTCATTCTCCTCAGTCACTGACACTGAGCTCACCTCCTTCTCCCATAACAACCTCAGGCACCTGTGATACGTCACCTCTTGTGGGGCCGTTTGCTGTGGCCGTAGTGGGGCCAACTCTTGTGGCTGCTATGGGGCCATCTGCTGTGCAACGGTTGCCCTCCCACCGTATTGCCCCCTCCCACTGCTCCCTCCCCTGTTGCTGCCACCCCGTAAAATCGGTTTAGGAGTCTCAATCTCCTTCCCCTTGTCCCTCCCTGAAGCCATATCAACTGCAAAAATAAAAAAAAATAGTCACATTTATATATAAAAATATAATAATAATAAAAAGCAGAAAGAAAATATGTAAATTTCATACCTCAAGTGAGAAAAATGTGAAATGCTGCACCAAAACTCTCAGAAAGACGTCAGAACGCTCATATCTAAAGGAAAACTCTCAGAAAAACTGTCAGGAAACAACATGGCCAAATGAGACAACTGAAGGGTCGGTTGGTATTTATAGCGCTAAAATTTGTAGCGGTTATTGATAAAACCGCTACAAACCACCTCGAGCAACGAAACACGTTGTAGAGGTTATAGATAACTGCTACAAACATAAGGACTCTTGGGGGTTCTGTAACGGTTCTTAACCACAAACCACTACAAATGTCGTTTACATTTGTCGCGGTTATGTAGAACAGCTACAAGAAGGAGACCATTTGCATTCCTTAGCGGGTTATCTCCACGTAACCGCTACAAAATAACTGCCATAATTGTCGAGTCTACTTCACACCAGTTGGCGCCAAGCTGACGTCACATTTGTAGCGGTTTATATGATATAATCGCTACAAATTAGCCACTACAACTTTTGGCGGGTTATTGGCGCTAAAATTGTAGCGGTTTGTTTTTTTAAACCGCTACAAATATAGCTGGCTTACCAGCGCACCACTAGGCGCGAAGCTTACTGCTACAAATTTGTAGCAGTTTAGGTTAAAACTGCTACAAATAGTCATATTTGTAGCAGTTATAACTAACCACTATAAATGCACCGCTACGAAATGCTTTTTTTTTTTTTTTATAGTGTTATAAGGTGTAATGACATTAACAATGAGATGAAATCCTAAAGGTCATGGAATTATGAACATAAGCACATAAATTTGCAAATAAACTGATATTATATATTAAAATTTTAAAATGACCAATAATTGCTTTTTTGGTCTATTTGATTTCATATAACGCTCATGAACAACTTATTTATGCCACAATATTTTTTTGTTTGTTTGAAGATTTATGTCACAATATTAAATCCTTATAATAATTTCTCTCACAAATCAATCTTTAAACAATAATAAAAATTAAACATCCCCTTCTGAGCATACGATTATTTCTTTTGCCTTAACAATAAATTTGGGCATCTTTTCTCACAACTCATTGCCTTTTTTTTTCTCATAACATCTCATGATCATTGTTCCCTTTTTTGGGCTTCACAAACATTTTGGCCTTTATATTTGTCTAATGGCTTCTAGCGATCTTGCAATATTTATATAATATTATTTTGATGACCATAAAGAAATTATTTTTCAATGATCATGGCAAGACAAAACATTATTGACTTTCAATTGCCATTTTTTACATTGCAATATGGTCATAATCATTATTATTCTCATATATGTGTCTTGTGCTTTCATTTCAATTGCACAATATCAATTTGGTCTTCAGGACCATTGAAAAATCTTTCAAAGCTACGTGCCCCTTTTTTTGTCATTTGATATTTACACTTTTAGCCTTTAGGGCTTGTTATGTAACAATCAGATAATAAAGTGCCAAAATTTTTCTTATCACATCATTTACTGAACCAATAGTATTCTTTTACGTAATTAATTAAGAATTATTACAAAAGTGATGTGATGACTTCTGGTCTTCCAATCACAAAATAAAAAGTATTATGGCTACTAGCCATTCAATGAAATCAAAATAATACATTAAAAAAATAAATTAAATTAAGTAAATTTAAATTCATAATATAAACAATAGATAAACTCATAATCATATAGAATCACATATAATACTATCAATTATATAAACTCCATATATATATATATATATAACTTAAAACTTCATAAAGGTAAAAATAATATAAATGGTGTAATTGGCTAGGCACCAAATATACAAATAAAAGAAATATAAAACAACATAAAATGATGTAAATAGTAACAGAATAACAACATAATATAAAACAAAGGAAGGAAAAATAAAACAGCATAAATCAATAGATATAAACCAACAACATAAATTATATATATATATATATATATATATATATAATATATTTCGGTTATAGTTTTATGAACATGATAATACTCCCTCCGGTCCTGATTATAAGACAAAGTTAACTTTTTTAGAGAAATTAAGGAAGCTAATTAAATTACTTTAGAGCATTTTTATTTTTATTTTTTTCTTCAAACTAATTACTTTGACTAATAAATTAATATATAATCTAGGGATACATAACATATGATATAATTAAGTAACTTATTTAACTTCCTTAATTTCTCCAAAAAAGTTAAATTTGTCTTATAATTAGGACTGGAGGTAGTAAGTAACAAATAAGATAACATAAAAATAGATAACAAAAAAAAAAGGGGAGAGAGAGAGAGAGAGAGATGACAAAGGGAAACATAATAGATCATGTAAAATAAAATAAAAAATGTAATATGAAACAACAAATAATGTAATAAGAAAGTAGAAAGGTATAATAACATAAAGAACATAAAATAGTACCACATGAGATGAACAACATAATAAATATATATAACAAACAATATCACGAGAAGGACTGAAAATTAACAAATAACACAATATCACTATAAGAAAATAATAAAATTAAAATGTATAGAAAGAACAACATAATAATAATATAATGGAAATAACATAATATGCGGTAAAGGTATAGGAAATTAAAATCACACATGATAATTGGGTAAGAGGATAATCGAGTAAATGAAATCTAATATAGAATATTGTGCACCACAAAGAGAGTATAGAAGAAATAGAAATCTAGACCATAAACCTTTAGAGTGAACTTGTGTTAATAATGTATTATAAAAATAAGAATTATACAAGAGATTGAAGGTGAGAAAAATGGAGAAGACAAGAGAAAGTAATAGGAGAAATGGGGGTGGTTCTCGTCCATCTTAAGGATTACAATCACTTAGTACACATACATTATTTATAGGCCATAACTCCTTTAATTACATTTTAAGAGTTACACAAGAGAATAAATCTGCATAATTATGAAATATATGACATTGGGAGGTTATATGTATTAATCATAAGAAACTCCCAAGAGGCTATTCATTTGTAGGTTATATTGATTCATTGGAGAACCTCAAAAAACACTCTTGGAAGGCTATGGCCATCCACCAAAATATGACAATATTTATAACATAATATATATTTTTTTTTTTGGTATATACTCCCTCCGATCCTTAATATAAGATATATTTACCTAATTTAATTAGATTAAAGAAATTGGTTGAGTTAGTTAATATGACATATATTTTCTAAAATACCTTAGTCATTTTCCTTAATTCCTTAATTCCCCCTTCTTCTTGATTATTTTTAAGGGAGCATCAATAGGGGTAAATTAGGAAAATATTGACAAATATGAAAACTATGTCTTATATTTAGGTTAAGATCAACTCCCCAAATATATTTAATATTAAGGACTGAGTAATAATTTAGGTATGATTAATTTTGATCATGATTCCTTCACGGTCCAATAATATATAGAACCTTAGTTAGATTAACACGTTAAACTGTTCAATAACTAGAAATATAATTAACACCTTAACCTGTTCACGGTCCAATCATATATAGAACCTTAAATAGATTAACACGTTAACCTGTTCAATAACTAATTTGCTTTTAAAAAAACAACAATATATATGTATTAACTGCCACATGTTCAGATTTTTTGTTTTAGTCATTAAAATAGAAATATAATGATACACAACAAAGTGTTTTTGATTAAGTAATGTGAGTTGTTGGAGAAATTTTAAGCTTATCAAACATAAGATGTTATCGGAAGAAAATCTGTTTTGAGCTTATTTTAACAAGCTAATGATCAAAATTACTTATCAAAATAAATTGAAATTATATGTTCTTCCAACAACCCCCTATGTTTAGTTTAAAGCTTTTTGAAAACTCCCTCATTATGTAATTTAATCAAAATCATTTTTTATTAATCTTAAAAAATTAATGGGCCTAATTGCAATATCTTTAATTGTTAAATGATAACACCGACTTGGTAGGGAAGCCATGTTGAGATCTGATAAATATATATCAACTAATAAAGTATATGTCTAAAGTATACTTTTAGTCTTTCAAGTTATACATAAGGCATACTTTTGGTTCTTTAACTTTATAAAGTATATTTTTGGTCATATATTTGTAACACTGTTAATGTTGCTATTGAAAAATATTGACACAATAAATTCAAGTGATGATTGTGCAACTGATAAAGCGTATTTAATTTTTAATTTTTTAATATAATATATTTGGATTATTCAACTAAAATAATTCGACAAATCGCTACAATTGAAATAGAGGTTTTGCTATTTAGATTATTAAACGAATATATTTATATTATTAAACTAAATTTTTTTAATACAATCAAAGTTTTGATATTGTCAGCTTCATTAGTTTTTAGATATTTTTCAATTTACACATATTTTGAATTTAAGATTAATATGCATTTAACTACATAGTCATCACTTGAATTTGTTTGTGTCAGCATTTTCTTTTAGCAACATTAATGGTGTCAGAATTATAAGACCAAAAGTATACTTATAAAGTTAAGAGATTAAAAGTATAGCTCAAATAAATTTAAAGGCCTAAAAGTATAATTTAGCATAAAGTATATACACACACACCTAGGCTTTTCACTGTACATATTATATATATATATATATATATATATATATAGCATCAGGCATTGAGAAGCATAACAAAATTAAATATAAACACTTAAGTATCTCAAGTTCTCCTTGAGGCTTTAATTTGTTTCTATGAGTTTAAATCACAACTTTGTCTATGAATGGACGATTCTCTAATGGGATTATTAGATGTTAATTAATAACAATTTGCGTTGCAACGTTAATTTCCACACGATGACGTTCATGAAGCTCTTGTTTTTATTGAATAACATCCATCGCTAGTTCCTTACGTTTCCATGATTCATTCAAAAGATAATGCACTTCAGTGACTTTGACACAGACAAGTTTTAATTAAAATAATATTTGGTCAACGAACGATATTGTTTTTCACAATTTCCATAATTAATTCAAAGTTTTGAACATATGGTAGATTGCCAAGTGGACGACTTAGAGGGTTCTTGGTGATGCATTAATATGAAATATGAAAACTTATAGGTCAAATTGATACTTTGATCTACCAATCCATCCACTGACTAAATGACATTCAAATTGAAGGATAATATAACTATATAATGTTCATTATATCTTATTTTTTTTATGATTTTAATTAATATAAAATTTATTGATCTTATTTTAATTTATAGACTTTGTTTGCAATCTTTTTCATTGACTTTTCTTGCTCATTTTATTTTAAGAGTTGCAGTATTGTAGCATTTAGGTCCATTTTATGCAACTATCAAACAGTTGAATCTAAAATAGAATAGGGATTGATCCAACCACTCTGCAATGCATTATACATGTTATTGGATCAAATATATATTTCAATTATTAGATCAAGCGAATGAACGATAATTTAAATAAGAAACATCAATAAAGAAAGTTGGCAAAAAATAAAAAAGCTTTCAATTTGTGAATGGAAAAATTACGTTAATAAAAGTTCACGCCCAATTAAAAGCATGGATTGGATTAAATCTGAATTAATTGATGATATGATATCATATATTAAATAGTGTGTTATACATAGAGAGAAAGCAACATATATAGTTTTTGGTTAAAAAAAATCCAAACCCCAAAAGTTGCTCTAATAAAATTTAAAACCTCGAGATCAGAAAAATTAACTATAATTCTCAATAATTTATTTTGGGCGAAGAATATTAATGGAACCTCGGCCAATACAGATTTGGAAGTAATAATTTCTTAACCCAAATTTGATAGAAGATTGAACATTTTTGGGCTGTCAAATGAAGACGGACAAATTTGTAATAAGTTAGGTCATTATTAAATCTTTTCTCAGCATTTAAACAGGCCAGGCCCAGAATATTGGCTAATGAGCCTGAATAGTGGCCATATGCAGTGTAATATGTAATTCTTTTTTTTTTTTGTCAGGTATCCTTTTATTGGAAATAATCTAATTAGTCTCATTGTTACCAACGGTGGGTATTTTAGACCCGCAAAAGGAAGAAGAAGAAATCATGTTCGAAACACTATTATGCACTAAACCTAAGTGCTTTTCTCATTCAAACTTTGATTAGTCACGTTTTCAAGGATTAATTCCTTTTGTTAAACCCAAATCCTTTTGGCATAATATATATTCTAATTTGTGGAAAAATTACTAAAGAGTACACAAAAAGACCCGAATAGACAGATACAGAAAAGATGATGCATGAAAGATCACTCTCTACATGTGTAATGTGGAGAATAGGTGTAATGTAGAGAATAGGCAATCAAAGAGAATAGGTGTAATGAGATATATATATATATATATATAGTTATTCAAACATTCATCTCGCCCTATTTATAAGATACTCTCTACATGTTTGTTTTGCTGAACTCTACAAATATTTTTTCCCCTAAACTACTCTCTACATGTTTTACTAGATTTTAAAAAATTTTAAATTTTATCAACTCTTCTTTAAATTTTAATAAGCTTTCGACTTTATTCATTTTTAAGACATACATGCACTTTTTTTTTTAAAAAAATAACTATGTCCTAAATAATATATTAAGGATAAAATGATACATTCATCCATATAATAAATTTAAGGGGTTTGTCTATACTAAGAATGACATAATATGGTACTCTCTTTATAGCGAATTGATCAATTTAGGTTTTTATTTTTGAAAAAGTAAAATATTTAAGCTATTTTTTTAGCGTGATTTTCAATATCACATAGGAATGCTGACTAATTTAATTCAAACCCAATCTTAAAATATTTAAAATAGTTAATGTTATCTAATGATATAGTCTATCGAAAAAAGTGTTATGACGTTATCTATTGATAATATAGCCATATAGGATAATTCTATTAACCACATTTAAATGACTTTAATTTAAATTATAATTTAGCTATTCAAAACAGTAAAAGTAAGCTCATAGATTTTCAATTATCTCACTAAAATAAAATCTATCCATTAGCAAATATCTTTTTTTTGGACGGAAATCCATTAGCACATATCGATCCTTGTAGTTTTTCATCTCTATCCATTTAAATTAATTCCATTTGATTGGCATGAGGACGGAGGCTTTTGATTGAAATTGCCGAAAAAGAAAAGCAGGACCCTTTTTCATATGATCAAACACAACAACACCGACAAGAGAAAAAGACAATCTGAATATATCTTGCAGCAACCAGAAAAATGCTGAGCGATAATCTTCCTGATGTTCTGATGATGGAAATCATTATAAGGCTGCCAGTAAAATTTTTGCTTCGATTTAAATGTGTAGCCAAATCCTGGTACGCTCTAATCACTAACCATTATTTTATCATTACCAACTTGAATGGTCCAATTCTATTACTAAGAATCGCCGTCCCAAGCTTATATTCCGCCAAGATGTCCATCCCCATCCACCAGTCACCTTATCCTTGATTTCTAATATAGAGGAATCATGTGAGGTTCACAACTTGGAATTGCCTTTCGCTGGGAACAATTTGGAATTGTTACTAGCTTATGGTCAATGTAATGGGATTTTCTGCCTCCATGGGGTCTATAAAGGAGATGTTAGGGGCACTTTTGATGATGAACAGTTTCGCTTAATTTTGTGGAACCCAGCAACAAAGGAGGTGAAGGTTATTTCTGAGTTTCAATGGCAACTCCACCTCATTGGATTTGGGTTTGATCCCATCACAATGGATTACAAAATTGTTCTATTACCATATCATTGTTTTTTAGGGAATGAAGAACAACCTCGCGTTGGAGTGTACAATCTCAGTACTAATTCTTGGAGAGCAATAAATGTTAATGTCCCTATCCCCACTTTTGTAACGTATTATCCACATTGGGGTTCATACTTGAATGGGGCTTATCACTGGTTAAATCGTAACGATTATGAGACTGGCAAGCGTATTCTGAGCTTTGATTTTAGCAAAGAGAATTTTGGGATAAGTATCAGAGAACCTCTTATGGTTAACCAGTCCCCTTGTATTAACAATTTTCTTACTATTCTTACTATAGTGGATGAGAGTCTGGCTTATGTTGCTACATTGGAGTATTGTGTTGAAATTTGGGTAATGAATGAGTATGGTGTTGAGAATAGTTGGACAAATTCTCGATTTTCAGAGTATAGCAGGGTTTTGGGGAGATACTGAGATTATTCTTGTTCAAGAAAATGATGGTAAATTGATTTCATATAATCATCGGAATCAACAGAGACAGAGGTTTCAAATCCACTTTGTATTAGCGGTGACGATGGATTATGTGGAGAGTTTGCTTCCTTTGGGAGGATAGGGTAAACACAAAAGAAAAAAAAAAAAATTTATGACAATATTTTGTTTTATTATCCGTCCGATCCTCTTTTACTCTAACTTCTTAATCAATTCATTGAATGCATTTATCTTCTTATGGACATGCGTGTAGAAAATCTACATTTATTAGTTGGTATTTGTCACTTTTTTTCATATCAGAAGTCTTAAAATAAACCTACATATCATTAAACTTGGCAGTTGAAGGAAGAACCGGCAACAATCAGGTGGGGATTTTTCAACATTTGTATACTTGATATTAGGAGCGCTGCCTCAAGCTCTGCCGCCCTGCACTTTAAAATTAAATTATAATAAAAAATGTGAAAATTTTAAAATATTAAAAGTAATCTTATAAACTTATTAAGATTTCTTGTATCTAATAGAATCTTTCTTCCAACACCTCTTAAAAATGATATAATTTAAATTTTATGTAGAATATCTTTTAGTAGATTAATTAATTACTTAACAAAGATTTACAAAATATTTTGAAATTTAAATATTGATATTTAGTTGATTATGCTCCATAGAAAAATGGAGTGAAAATCTTGTAGGGTGCCTTATTTTTTAAATTAAAAAAGTAGGCATAAACGTAGATGAATATGTATGTTGAAGGCATGCATAATTACTCCGTACCCCCTAATTTTAACAAATCAAAGGTCAAATTATAAGAAATTGGGAGGAAATTAAAAAATAGAATAATTATACCATAATCTACCAAAGCATGAGAAGGCCTGCATTTCTCTTTTTTGTTCGAAATCTTCAATAGACAAGATGGAAAAGATCATGATCACCTAGCAGTATTCAATGTGAAGAAAGCTGGATTGTCTTCGCCATCTTTTCTATGGAAGATTTAGAACTGGTTTGTGGGTGAATTGATGTGCCTGCTGCTCTCTAAGGTAAAATCTTTCACTTGTAAGGCCATCTATATGTTATGGATATTGCAATTGCTATACTGCGATTAGTTGCAGATGGGAGGAATAACGTAGACTGGGGAGATAACAGTTACTGCAAAAATATATGTGGCCAATAATCATATGGAGAAGACGTGACATCAATGTTTTAAAAGTTAAACCAGACTTCTAAAGGTTGCGGTTTACCTAGTCTGATTGGTTGAACAGGTGGTAGAATCGGTGACATAATAATTAAATAAAAATATTATATATATATATATATACAATGATTTTTTTAATACAACGTAAATGATATAAATATAAGAAACAAATGTAAAATTTTTACATAATTTGAAAACAAATATAAACAAACTCACATATATAATAATAACATCGGTCTAAACAATTGGTCCTAATACAGTAAAATTATTTAAAGTGACATAATAAAAAATAAAATACCAAAAATATTTTAAATTAGTTTACAGTAATAAAAATTTAAAATTATAATTATATTTTAACATATGTAAAATAAAAAATGAGATGATATTAAAAAAATTAGCATTTCAAATATACGGATATATGAGACAATAACCTATTTACAAATAATATAATAAATTGATAAGGTTAAATTGACAACGGTTAATCGTATTCAACTTCGCCTGTGCAAATTTTTCAGTTATGAAAGAGAAAAACTTAACCGCAAAGTCAATAAAGATAGGTCGGTTTAATACTTTTTTCCTCCTTTTTCTTTGGTAACATTTCTTCAATGTGCTGATATTTTAGGATAACCCAGTCGGCAGTTACTGTTATCGTGTTAAATTTCAGTGCTTAAATTGTTATAGATGTTACCCAGTGGTTCTTGCACTAATTTAGTTTGGTCCTGAATTAGTTAGTTTGAGCATATGATGTTTAAGCAATTGATATTGGTTTTGATCCAGAGTCACACCATTTCTTTTTTGCAGTTTTGAAGCATTTTTTCTGGAAACAAATATAAAAACTTATCATTGAATGTTATTGCGTTGCTGAATTGGCTATTGCTTCATCAATTTCATTGTTGGAATGAGGATACAAGAAATCAGGCATTAGAATTAGTTTAATATTTTGATGTTTTATAGTTTTCTGGTTGTCAGAAAATTTTCTGGAAAATTATAAACATTTTTTATTATTGAGTCACTTACCTAAGTTCTATGGTTTGACAAGGCAGGACACTTGCATGCATCTAAATTTTGGTAGGCGATCTCGTAAGTTCCTAGTAAGTACTCTCAAAGCCCTAGGGTCCTGCCCTAATCTTGGTGGGATAACTGGTGCCGAACCCGCTTAAACTTTTTTATACAAAAAAAAAAAAAGATAATATATTTGGTGTGCTTCTATATAAAACTGATGTGAACTGACTTGATGAGATATCTTAACGCCTAAATCATCAAATTCCGGAAGCTACATTAACCAGCACCTAGAAGCAAAACTGTTCCGGTTACTTCAAGGCCGTTCCAGTTCTCGAGCTAACAGAGTTTTATGCGTGGTTCGAGCCATCTTCATTTCCAGTCAATGGCCGAACCAGATAAAAACATTGCATAATAATTTTAGTGTGATGAAGATAGAAGATAAAATAACCACAAGATACATAAAAAGTGATGGATGGTTTAAAAACCTGAACCTTATGTCAATTATATTTGTGCCCACATCAGAAATGCATGAGCTACAGACCCATGTGAGAGGGATGACTTTCTTCACACTAGTTGATTTGTGAGTGGTTTCTTACACTGCAAATAAACTAACTAAATATATTAATTAGTCTTGACTGGAACATGCAGAGAGAGACTCCACGATACAGGGAGTGAGGTAGGCATGTTAGGTTCGAAGGGTAAAAATAATAAGATGTTACGCAGAGAGTGTCAAAAATTGAAACATCCTAATATATTAATAAAATATTGATATAAACTCAATATTAATTTAAAGTTTATAATTTGTCAAATTATGAATAAATTAATGTGGATCTCATGAGATTATAAAAAAATTAGTCAAATTATTCATAATTTATAAATAGGTGGTAATCATATTATTTATAATTTATAGTTTATGAATTCATCAAGAAGTAGAACTCTCTCAAACTCCATAATTTTTCCTACAAAGTTTCCTTTTAAGCGATACTACTCCAGTCCCAATTATAAATCATTTTAACTAATTTACATATACAAATAAAAATGGTTGAAAACATCAACTTTGTCATAAAAATGAAATGATTTCCAATATTATTCTTATCAATTATGCTAAACTCTAACGTTATGAGTATACATGAAACAAATTAATACTCTTTAAAACTCTAAAATACATAAAAAGGGCTAAGAACACCTTTTAGAAGGCACCCCACGGTATATATAGTTTTAAGAAATTGTCGTCTCATCTAAACTTACTCTAAAAATTATATATATATATATATATATTCAATAAAATGAAGCTCAAAAGCATAACAGACACATATCCACACACTGTATTATTACTCAAAAGTCATGAATATATAGTAGGTGGTGGAGATGGAGCTAGTCCATTATTAGGAGTAGTAGTTTTGGAACCTTGCTGTGGAAGAAAGAAAGAAGGAATGAAAAGAGCAAGTGGTAGCTCATATCATCATTGTACATGGGAATGTTTTGATTTGACGTCAAGTTCGTATAATGCATCTTACTATTATTGCTAACGATAGAGCTAACCTCATCCTCCTCTTCAATCTTCATCCACAAGAATCTATATATATATATATATATGCAGATATGGAGGTTCCATTATTTGGGTTGGTCAAAAGTTAGGGCTTTGGCTGGTAAGTGAGGTCAGTATGAAACGAGAAATCAATTTAAAGTAGGGCATGAAGAAGAAGAGAGAGATAGAAATTAGAATGATTAGTAGCACTCAGTTAGAAAAAAAGATGCAATATATAATGGTTGGATGCTGACGCAAATAACTTAATGCTATAATATTGCTTGCTACTATTCAAGCGTCTGCGCCTTATAATTGCCTCACTTCCTTGTCTTGTTTTGGTTACGAGAAAAAATGACACCACGGATTTCAGCAACAAGGAGTTGAATTAACCTAGCTAGCTACGAGAGTTTAATTAGTGGTTGATGACATGTTTTAAGGAACAATAGTAATGGTTGATGTTTGGGCGCGCGCGCACACACATATATCAAACAAGGTCTGGCAAAACAAGTGTTTATGCAGTTGATATCAGAAGATGAGCAAGTACTTCTAAGTTATATATGATATAGCTATATGACAGATATTAATAAACCTAATGGCCTTAGTTAAATGATTTTGAAGGAAGGGAAATGAGAAATGGAAAGAGAAAAACCGATATGAGTAGATTTTTAAAATATGTTATATACGTGTATAGATTTTACTTGCTCCGATCTTGTTTATTAAATCTTTTATTGTCCTTAATATAAGACCTATTAAAAGTGAACTTTCATGAGAACTCATTTCTAGCTAGGATGCTAACAAGAAACTTTCATTTTTTAATACTTTGAATTGTTATTTGGTGCATTTTCTGAATTTTATTACCATGTATCTGAACAATTGACTACCCTTGTTTCGAGGTTTATGACTTCCACTTCTAATAAAGTGTCTCCTCTAAGATTCGAACTCGAGAGCTAGAGGGATCTAATGGGGCTTAATTACACCGCTAGAATAACTCTATGTTTCCAACAAGTAAGTTTCATATTTGAACTTCTATCTGCAACCGTGCAATTTGAACAACAGGGAAACAACTATACGAGTGGTGAATTTCGTTTTAGATAGGTGGGGGTGGGGCTAGCTCATTACGATTCCATAATCTTTCTATAATTGTACAAAATGATAAAATTGGGAAGGACTCTGCTCTTGAAGATAGAGATGAGCGCGCGCGCGCATATATATGTTAACATTTTATATATACAACACGCACATGTATACATTGTTTTAGCAGGGCATGGACTAAGGGGAGACACTATAGCAAGTGGTGAAAGACACTGTATAAGGACCGGAAGATAAAAATAGGAAAGTTAGAATTTAGCAAACAGAATAAGAAAGTTGTGGCGGCAAGATTTTTTCTCCTATATAATGATTGCATATTATGATTGAGTATAGTATCAAAGATGTCAACAAGAATAAAATTATTTTATAAATTTACACCTAAATCTTGAGATAGGAATAGTGGAATGATTTGCACGAAACTGATAGAGGCAGCAAGTTGCCAAACATTCCGAGAAATTTAAGTCTACAATAATTAGTACAAGACTTGGGTACAGGCAGTGTTAACTTTATTTATATATAAGGACATTGGTTCTAGAGGGAAGATTGTTGTGCATACACTAGAGACTCCTTTAATATAGATATATATATATATATATATAGTGCTATAATTTAATATTAATTTATTGCAATCAATGTCAATAAAGACTTAATTATGACAATGAAGGATCATCTAACCAAGCATTAAGAGAATTTATGCGGATAAAAAAGCCACACAGCAAGCTGCCTAGGTCCATCTTATCCCTCTAAAGTTTTAAATTTAAAATGATTATATTATTTTCCATTTTGACAAATATATGTCAGTCACCCAACATTTCTAGCTAATATTAAAATAAGGGACTTCTTTTAAGAAAAAGCTTGAATGTCTATTTATGAGACTTATGAGAAAATTAATCGTTTAAACTAATTTAATAGCTAGTTGGTAAAATGACATCAAGAGAGAGATTTTAACGTATACGACATACGTAGTTTTATGTCATATTATGCAACTTTGTCCAAAATTAATTATGAGAAATTCATAATATTAAAAACAATGTATACGTAATCAAGTTTACCAAATAAAAAATTGAAAAATAATCCAACATAGCCAAAAGGTGTATATAAGATCCTTTACCCAACAAAAAAAAAAAAAACCCTCACACACCCATTACACCTACAAAGAGTCGAATTTGCAATATTTTATTGGTTTAAGGTTCATTTTTACCTTGTAAGTTGTTCAAAAATCTCAATTTGTCTAAAAATTTGTTCTTGGAGTAATGTCATCACGAAAGTTTTTAAATTGTAGTAATTTTGCTCCCGCCATTATTTAGACTAAGTTTGATCATTAGTTGACCAAATATGCTGAGGTGGTAAATTCACATATCATCCATGTCATTTTTGTTAAGGTGCAAATTTGTCGTGAATGTTTTCACTCGGAGCAATGTTGCTTTGAAATTTTTTTGCATTCAATATTGCCCTAGAAGTTTCCAAATTATAGCATTGTCGCTCTAACCATTATTAAAGTTAAGTTTGACAGCTAGTTGACCAAATATGCTAAACTAATAGCGTAAACGACATTGAAGAAGAAGCTGTTGATGGAGAAGGAGCTCATGTTGTTGAACAAAGAGTAATAAAGAAAAAGATTCCATTGCCAGATTCAAGACATGTAACACCTCAAACCAAACAACCAAATACCTAATCAAAATATTTCTAATATTGCCAATAAGAATATTCAACATCCAAAACATCAGAATACAAAATCAGTTTAAATAAAGCCTATGTCACAGTGTCAAATTAAATCCTCAAAATATGTCAGTTAAACAAAATAAAATACAGAAGTCTTAGGGTCATGGCAAATAAACCGATATAACATGTGCTCAAGGAGCACAAAAAAGCCTCCAAGGCTCACTCCATACATTCCTTGCCTTGCTCCCTACTAGAGCAATCACCTGGAAAATGTTAATATAAAAGGATAAGATTTCACATCTCAGTAACTACTAAAAGTTTTTACTGCACAAAAGTAAACCACATTTGATTTAAAAGAGGGAACTAATTATATGTATATTTGCATACATCACAATCATCATATAAAACATTTCAAAATTAATCATCATACAATTATGCAATATGCAACCTACCCTTGAGCACTGTTCATCCTTATTCAGCTGATTAAAGCTATAGGCTAACACCTAGTCTAATAGAAACTCATCCAGTTGACTAGATCATCCCAAGCTCAATAGTTCTTAAAATGCACCCGGCCAAAGGTGTAGAACTTAAATCTGGACTATAACTCCCATCCTTAAATGAACAAAACTAAGGAGGTGTTACATGTTTCACATACAGCTCTAATGCAAAGACAAACATGGAAGAAGAGGCTTTAACAAATGTCATCCACTATGCATCTAGTGATGGCATATCACGTGGTAAAAGATGTCATCATACAAATCCCTCTTCACTCCAACCCATCACAAATGCAATTGCCATAATAGATATGTTCAATCACCAATAAATATAAGATCATTAAAAGACAAGGTACAATAAATCATACTTTCATTGATATCAAATATCATCATATATTCAAATGTGCCTAAAAGGAAAAAATCATCCAACAATACATTAATTATAATTAAACTGTTAAATATGTGAATAAAGTGAGATAAAGAAATTTACTTGTAATATTACTTACTTGAGAATTTATAATACATATACATATACATATAATTCAATCAATTTTTTTAAAATAAAAAATAGTCATTCACAATCATACACACTTCACAAGTATATAGAAAAATATTTAGATTTACCTGTTACTCCTTAACTTACAGGTAATCACACAAGAGTGACTCCAAAGCTCCTAATGAGAGTCTACAAAATCACATACACAAATATCTATTAATATATTAATTAAAACTACTCTAAAATTACTCAAAGACTACTAAAACTACTCTATAGCCTTACAATTACCATCTAAGAAAAACCTGATTGATATAAAAGAAAATGAGTGATAAAAGGTGTAACTAGATTATATAAATTATCATTTCACCTTCCTTTGTTTTTTCAACACAACTCCCTGTAAGACCTTCTGCAGCAAATGAAAGAATTTAGGGAGATAAAGAGAAATGAAAAAGAAGAAGAAGGTAGCGTTGGAGATAGTAAGCATTAATGGTGAATAAGATAAAGACAAATACAAGATAGAAGAACTGGGTTTAGAAGGGAGTATGGAAGAATAGATAAAAATACTAAAGGGATAAACACACACACACACACAAAAGAGATACTTGCCGTGGGTTATAAAATGCTGAAATAAAATATAATAAACAAACGAATAAACACACACCAACAGTAATCTTAAAGCATTAAGGAAATCTACACACTTACACACACAAACATATAGGGCCTGCTTGGGAAGACCCGGGGGGGGGGGGGGGGAGCACGGTGGGAGTAAAGTAATGTGTTTGGGTTGTAAAATGCTGAAATAAAATATAATAAACAAACGAATAAACATACACCAACAGTAATCTTAAAGCATTAAGGAAATCTACACGTACACACACAAACATATAGGGCCTGCTTGGGAAGACCCGGGGGGGGCACGGTGGGAGTAAAGTAATGTGTTTGGGTTGTCATATTTTCAAATGGGGTTTTAGGTCAAAAGCTACTTTTAAGAAGAATCCATTAAGACTTTCTTTTCACATGCAGATGGGCTTTTTCTATCACCAATCTAAACATAAATCACATTTACAATTTGAATTTTATTCTATCTTAAGTTTACAAAAGTCATGTTAAAAAAAAGCCACTTCTACTACCGCTCATCCAAAAAAACCCATAATATGGGGTATTAATATCTTATAGAATAGAAGACACGCACACACCTACACATACTTACACTCACACAGCCTTTTGTTGGGAGTTGTGGGATAAAAGAAAAATAAAGCATATAGGCATCCTCTTGTATAGTAAATACTCATATACTATTAAAAAAATGGAATTTTGTAGTGGTAAAATTGTAGCGGTTATAATTCACCGCTACAAATAGTAAAATTTGTAGCGGTTATAAACTAAACCGCTACAAACTTGTAGCGGCAAGCTACGCACCAAATGGCGAGACAGATTGGCAACATTTTTTGTAGCAGTTAATAAAAAAAACTGCTACAAATATGACGCACATTTCCCCCCAATAATTGTAGCAGTTAAATTGTAACGGTTACATAATAAAATCTGTTATAAAGTTCCCGCACTTGGCGCGACTAAGACGCGCCAATAGTGTGGCAGTTATTTGTAGTGGTTTCACCAATTCAACCGTTACAAAATTCCAAACGTCGCCTATTTGTAGCAGTTATAAAGTTGTAACCGCTACAGAATTTCAGAGGTCATGAAAAGTTGTAGCGGTTTTGTACAATAACCGCTACAGAACTTCCAAGGTCTTGTAATTTGTAGCGGTTCATGTAGCTGTTATTTCAAGAATCGCTACAAACTCCGCCAGAATATAAAGCTGCGCCCCCTTCCATTTTCCCATTTGGCCATTTTGTTTCCTGAAGTTTCTCTGAGTGTTTTCTTTAGATTTGAGCGTTCAGACGCCTGTGGAAGAGTTTTTTCTACAGCATTTCTCATTATTTGTACTTGAGGTACGGATCATACATATTTTATTTGTATTATATTTTTGCCTAATAATGTGACTAAAATGTTTTTTTTGAATTTTTGTAGTTGATATGGCTTCAAGACAGGATAGGGGGAAGCAGCCCGAGTCCCCATACCAATTTTACGGGGTGGCAGTAGTACAGCAGGTAGGGGTGGAAACAGGCCAGGCGGCCTGTCAGGGGCCTGTAGCCTGGCCTGTGATTGGCCTGTCAGGCTAAAAGGCCAGGCCAAGGCCAAAATAAAAGCCTGTTTTGCTTAATAGGCCAGGCCAAGGCCTATTGACAGGCTTGTTAGGCCTGTCAGGCCGGCCTGAGCCTGTAAAAATATTTTTTTAAAAAAAATTCAGATAAGGGTTAAAGGATAATTTCGCCTGAGCCTGTAAGTTTTAGCCTGTTTTCGGCCTGTTTAAGGAGGCCTGTTAAGGAGGCCTGTTTTCGGCCTGTGGCCTGTTGGCCTGTTTTGCAGTGTGGCCTGTAGGCCTGTCAGTTTGTTTAAAAAATTTTAAAAATTCAGGCCTCCTTAACAGGCTTCAGGCCAGGCCAGGCCTGTGAACAGGCCAGGCTCAGGCCTAAAAATTGGCCTTTAACAGGCCACAGGCCAGTTTGTGCCTTAACAGGCCAGGCCTGTTAAGGCAAAAGCCTGGCCTGGCCTGGCCTGTTTCCACCCCTAACAGCAGGGGGCAGAGGTACGGGGCAGTGTGGAGGGAGGGCGACCACGGCATTTCAGCCCATCCCCTTACAGCAACCACAGGAGTTGGCCCTACCATAGCCACTGCAGACAATCCCATAGGAGACGACCGCACCAGAGGTGCCTGATTTGGGGGAGGGAGATATCAACGTCGATGACTATGACGTGAATGAGGACTTCGAGATCCCAATTGGGATGAGAGATGGAGTAGTTCCTCGATGAGGAGGAGGCATGGGAGCAGAACAACCCACAAGGGTTGTCTTCGCGGTCTACTGGGTTTGAGGTGCAGGTCCAAGGTAAATAAATTTTTTTATTTAATAAATTATTTATTTAAATTCAAAATGTTAAATTTGAATTACAATTTATCTAACGTGCGGTAAATTGTGCAGATGAGCAGGGCAACGTGTCCACGAGGAGGCTAGACATGGCCGGTCTGAACATCATGGACTGGACACTATGATTTGTAGTGCCATGGAATGAGGGCACGGACCAGCCCATCGACAATGGGGGTCACTTGTTCAACCGCTTCCTGAACGACCTGGGCTCAAATTGGATGCGGTTCCCCCTTCACTTCAGGACGTGGAGGCACGTTTTGAAGGGGCCGAAGGACCTAGCGTAGTATGAGGTAGTGCACGTAATTAATAATATTTAATTAATATTTTTTGTAATTAATTATATTTAATTAATATTTTTTAATAGGATATTTGTAATTATTCATATTTAAATAATTTTTTTATAGCTGCGGTTTGCCGTCCGAGCCAACCGGAAGAGGTACAAGCTGATGAAGATGGTTGATGGTTGGAGGAACATTAAGAATCGTCTCTTCCACAGTGTGGATAAGGATAGGACGATGCCTCTGGAGCAGCTGATCGAGAGCGTCCCGGACGACGTCCCGCCGAACGACTAGGCGAGTTTCGTCCAGTTTAGGAGGAACACTGAGGGTCAAGTAATATATTTATTAGATTATTTATATATAATTTTGTAATTGATAATTATTAAATTATACTTTAAATTTAATTAATTTTAATTTGAATTTTATTAATTTTAAATGTTTTATATTTTTTAATACATTTAATATTGTTTTTTTTCCAGGTGCTTTCTTAGAGGAACACGAGGTGCCGTAGGCAGCAGACAATCCACAACACAACAGGATCGAAGACTTTTGCTGTCACTTATGTTAGAACAAGCGTTTCACCCAAGAGGGGGGGTGAATTGGGTGATACTAAAATTTCGTCGGAAATATAAAACTTTAGCAGAGGAATTAAAAACAGTAATGAGTAAGGAGAAATATCACCGAAGTGTGCACCGGGAGTTATACTGGTTCGGTCACAACCACTTTGACCTATGTCCAGTCCTCAGATCTTCTCTGAGAGTTTCACTATAACTTCCAAGATTCAGTGGGTTCTTGGCACCTCAGTACAAGCAAGTTCCTATACCTGGACACTCGCTCCCCCTTACAAGTTACAATTCAATCCCAACTCAAGGTTCCACAACCTTAAGTTATCTCAATAACAAATATTGAGTTTGAATGAAATATCTCTCTTACAGAGTGAATAAGAATCACTGAAGCATAGAAATACAATTTCAATGTGAAAACAGAGCAATAAACTTGATAATATGTTTGTGTGTGTGCTTGTTGTTTTTCCTCTGTTTGGATGTTCCCATATATATAGATATGTTGGTGATGACCGTTGGAACATTTTCTTTCGTCCGTTGGAGAGTGCGCAGCCACTATTGACTTTTCAAGTTTTTGAAAAATATCCGTTGGCGGTGGTTGGCATTTGAACGTTTCTTTTGACTTCAATCTCTTGAAGTGTTTTCTTCATTGTTTATCTGTAAATAGACTAAGAATACTAATACAATGAAAGATTAATCATATAGGAAACAAATCTATGAACGTTTGAATGATTTCAGAATTTCTGGGTAAGCTTACTCGAGTACCTCCTCGAGTATTGCTTGAATGTTACTCGAGTACCTACTCGAGTAACCTCGGGAAATCTTTGATCAATTGCAGGTTAATGAATAAACATAAGATTACTCGGGTAGTGCCTGGAATAACCAATTTTCAAACCTTTGGAAATACATGTTTACTCGGGTACCTACTCGAGTAATGCACTCACAACTTTATGAGTTACTCGGGTACCAACTCGAGTAAAACTTGAAATAAACTTTTGGTTACTCGATGCTCTACTCGGGTAATGTTGCAGGATTTCAATGCCGAGAGCACTTACCTCATTACTCGAGTACGTACTCGAGTAATGCACTCATTGTTCCATAGATTACTCGGGTACCACCTCGAGTAACTGTTCTTTTTGTCAATGACTTACCCGGGTACTGACTTGAAGTTTATCTCAAAAACATTTTGCATACTCGGGTACTTACGCGAGGAATTCACTTAAATATATATGCATACTGGAGTAAGGACTCGAGGAACATGAAATAAAGAAATATCAAGTTAATCGGGTACCACCTTGAAGTTTTTCACTTACCTTTATGCGTTACTCGAGTAGCTACTCGAGTAATGTTGCAGTGGTACAAAGTGCCGAGAGCTCCATCTTTTCAGAAACAGAGTTACTCGAGTAGCGCCTCGAGTATCGTTGGCAACCTGAAGGCAACTGGAAGTTTTTCACATGATTACTCGAGTGGCTCCTCGAGTAATGTTGCAGTAGTACTAAATGCCGAGAGCTGCACATTTTTAGAAACAGGGTTACTCGAGTAGCTCCTCGAGTATCAATGGCATTCTGAAAACTTTTACACTGTTACTCGAGTAGCTCCTCGAGTAACGTTGCCTGGTTACTGGAAGTTGTCTTTGATTACTTCAAGTTTTGTCTCATTACTCGAGTACTGCCTCGAGTAATGACTTAGAAAACTTGCTTCTGATCAAGATTCTCAGCTTTATCTCTTGGCCTCTCTTCATTACTTCCATGCTTACCTCAAGTAAAGCTTATTCCTGTCATTTCTTAGTTCAAGCTTGATTATTAAACATTTCCTTTTCAAACTATTCTTTTGTTATCATCAAAACATGGGATCTAACATTCTCCCCCTTTTTGATGATGACAAAACTTGGTGATTTTGAACATGGTTTTTCAAATTGAATTTTCAATTATAAATATGTCATATTAAGTTTGAATTCATATCATATACCTTGCATACATAATAACTTCATTAGTCCAAAACATGTATTATAATTCAAAGCTAAAAATGAACTTAAAATGAAATCATAACACACTTGCATTAATCTTAAAAGCTTTCAAATTACAAGATAAAATAAAATGAAAACAAAATGCTCCCTAAAGTCCCATGTACACCCAAATACCCCAAAATGAACTAGGACACATTCACAAAATCACTTCAAGCTCTTCTCCCCCTTTTTGGCGTCATCAATGAAGTGGAGGGCTAGGAGGTTTGACCACGGAAATGGGTTTTACTGGGAAGACCAACCCACCACCATCTGAACTATCAAAAGAACTGGATGACTCAGGTTCAGGAAAATTGAGAGGTGGGATAACAATGTCATCTCTAGGCTGGAGAGGAGAAGGTTGGAAGACAACCATAGTAGTTTCAGCTTCTGGAGTGGTCTGGTTCTCTGGGGTGGTCTCAGCCGTGGGAGTAAGATGTTCAGAGGAGGATGTGGAAGGAGAGATTTCCTCTGTGGGAGCAGGTGATGGAGTTGGTTTAGGATCAGTTTCTGGTTGAGGTTTGGGAGGTGAATCATCAATGGTAATGTGAGTGGTCTCATGGGTTTCAGGATCATCCACTGTGAATAGAATTTCTTTGCCTTGGGGCTCAAGTGGATCAGAACCCAGAGGGGTAGATGGTTCATCCTCAGGGATAGGAGTGTCAGAAGGAGGATCTACAGGAGGAGGTGGTGGTGCAGAAGAGGAGGGACCGGCTGAAGGTCCGGGACCCAAAGAGTCCAAGCATGCCAATATCAATCTCAGTGTCTCTCCCTGGGCACGTTGCTCTGCTAGCAACTCCTCATGTCTTCTGTCCATTCTCTCAACCAATTCCTCATGCCTCTTGTTGATTCTTTCAACCAACTCCCCCATTTTGAAGTTAGTGTTGGTGATCAACTCGGCGTTTGTATTGGAAATATCCACATGGAACCCTCTGAGCATATTCTCCATAAAGTGCTGGAGAGTGGCATTTAGGAAGGATGGTGAAGAAGTGGTAGCAGCTGGAGCCGATGACTGAGTGTCATCCATTCTACTGGTCTCTGCCTCAGTAGTCTTTCGCTTCTTCTTGGACCCAGACTCCAGTGGGCCTTTAAGAGGGATGTCGATGTTTAATTTACCAATCTGGTTCCTCCCTACTGGGACCATCCTCTCAATTGGCTCCTTACTATCCAAGTACCATATTTTGTTCTCTTTTAAGATAAGAGACACAATTTGGGGATATGGCATTGGAGTAGTAGCCTTCCCTTCCACCTTGTACCTCTTCATCTCCGAGAAAATGTATTCACCCAGATCTTTTTGCTCCTTCAGAAGCAGTGAAGCAAACCACCTAAAGTCCCTATCCGAGAAGTGGGTGTAGTTGTTGGCTTTGTTTACTAGGGACCTAGAGTATATGTACCAAAGGACCCTATGGTGATCACACATATCACTCGGTTTAAAGTTTAGGGGGCCAACTAACTCACCGAGCTTTAGGATAGTGAAAATCTGATTTGGCTCAAGTTCAGAATATATATCATCAGGGGGGGTTCTCTATTCCTAACCACAAGTTGATTTTGGAAGGTGAAATCAAAATTTCTTGACCTCTCACAGTTGTGGTCATCTCTTCCTCTACTGAAGTTCGATTAGGTTCATCTATTATCTCTAGGTTGAAATAGAAATGAGTGACTATCTTTGTGCAAAAAGATAATCTAATTGACAACCAAGGCATAAAAGGATCTAGATAAGGACTAAGATCGTGCTTCACTACCTCTTGAAGTAGCTTGAGATCCACATAGTGTGTCTTGCACACTTTCCTTCTGGAGAATTGAGTTAAGTATTTGGGAGACTCCTCCAGTTTGCCCACATTAAATCCCTTTGGAGGGGAAGTGATTTCTACTTCTGGAATCTTGGACTTCTTGGAAGATTGACCCTTCTCCATTTGGTCAATGATCCCAGCCATTGCCTTAGCCACATTTTTGTCATACTTTGGCTTCTTGAGTGGCTTAGGAGTGAAAGAGGGTGTAGAGGAATCAGAGTGAGGAGGTGAGGGAGATTTGGTACTCTTCCCTCTTCCGGTTGAGGTACTCTTCTTGGATTGAGCCCTAGTGACAATAGGCTCATTGAATACAATCCCTTTTGCTTTCGGTGGTGATTGAGGTTTAAGAGGGATTTTGGCTTTTGATCTTGGAATTAACTTCCTTCTCTTCGTTGGAGGAGGAGGAAGGGGATCAGGGTTTTGCTGTGAATCAGAGGAATCAGTGAAGTTGAGATTTTTGGTTCTAACCATCTTGAAACACAGAAAATCAAGAATCACAGAAAAAACAGAGTTACTGACGCGAGTTTAGGGCAGAAAGATTTTGAACAAAATAGGAAGTTTTTGGACTTGAAATCAGTTGGGTTTTGACGGAAATGAGGCAAGGAATCAATTGGGAAAAGTTTTTGAAAGGGTGTATAGTGATTTACTCGAGATGATTTTGTGAAAATGACCGAGTTCGCGCAAGATAAAGACCTAACACCCGACATTACTCGAGGCCGTACTCGAGTAACATTCAAGGTTACTCGAGGCCTTCCTCGAGTGATCATACAGAAAAATTCAAAAATAATTCATTTAAATTGCGTACCTGGCATGAATAATATAGTAATTATCCATGGATGTTCCCTCGATCATTTATAACCCATTCTGAACAGATTTGAGTCATTTTTCATCAATTTGAAAATCTGGACTCCGACTTTACTCGAGGCCTTACTCGAGTAACATTCAAGTTTACTCGAGGCACGCCTCGGGTAACCATATTTTTAACTTCTGACTCTTCATTTCTTCGAAACCTGAGCCGTTATGTTTGAAAATCAAGTAACTTGATCCGTTACTTCCAGTTTTGGTGTCCATTACTCGAGTACATACTCGAGTAACATGCTACTTTACCTCAAGTTACTCCTCGGGTAATGTTTCTCAGATAGCCAAAACTTCAAGTTGGTACTCCAGTAAATATGTCCTCTGATCACCTCTGTTTTTATTTCACAAAACAGAGTTTCAACCTTCCTGCAAAACAAATTTCTATATACTCCGATGCTTAAGTTAGTAATCATCAAAACTTTAACAAGTGACTTCATCTAATATTATGAAATGCTGAAATTACTTATAACTCATTGGGATTTACCATTCCCAATTCTCTTCTAATGTATAGAAATTGATCTTTTGCAAGGGGTTTTGTGAAGATATCTGCTAGTTGAAGATGAGTAGGAATGAATATCACTTTCACATCTTTCTTCTGTACATGGTCTCTGATGAAGTGATGCCTGACATCGATATGCTTGGTTCTAGAGTGTTGAACTGGATTCTTTGCCAAGCTTATCGTACTTGTATTGTCACAATAGATTGGTATTTCCTTGAGATAAATACCAAGATCTTGTAGTTGTTGTTTTAACCATATCACTTGTGCACAACAACTTGAGACTGCAACATATTCGGCTTCCGTTGACGAAAGAGACACTGTATTTTGTTTCTTGCTGAACCACGATACAAGAGATCCGCCAAGAAATTGTCCTTGTCCACTGGTGCTCTTTCTGTCTGTTTTGTATCCTCCATGATCCGAATCTGAATATGCAACGAGATATTCACTTCTTCCTTTGGGATACCACAGACCCAGTTCGGGTGTGTCAGCAAGGTATCTAAAGATTCGTTTGACTGTTTCAGCATGTGATTCTTTTGGTGCTGATTGATATCTTGCACATATGCCAACACTAAATTGGATGTCTGGTCTACTTGCCGTGAGGTAGAGTAATGATCCAATCATTCCTCTATACTTTGTTATGTTGTAGTCTTTACCTTTGACATCAGCATCAAGCAATGTAGTTGAACTCATAGGCGTATCTGTCCCATTTGCTTCATCCATTCCATACTTCTTCAATAGCTCTTTTAAATACTTTGTTTGAGATATGAAGATTCCATTCTTTCTTTGTTTGATTTGTAGACCAAGAAAGAAATTCAATTCTCCCATCATTGACATCTCAAATTCTCCCTGCATTATCTCAGAAAATTCCTTACATAGAGATTCATTAGTAGCACCGAAAACAATGTCATCAACATATATTTGAACAATTAAAATATCATTGTGTTTTCGTTTTATAAAGAGTGTTGTATCAACTTTTCCTCGTACAAAACCTTGATCGATGAGAAACTTACTAAGCCTTTCATACCATGCTCTAGGAGCTTGTTTTAAACCGTATAAAGCCTTTTTGAGTTTGAAAACATGGTCAGGTTTAGTAACATCCTCAAAGCCTGGAGGTTGTTTTACATACACTTCTTCCATGATGTAACCATTTAGAAAAGCACTCTTTACATCCATTTGATAGAGTTTGAATCCTTTAATGCATGCAAAGGCTAAGAGTACACGTATAGCTTCCAATCTAGCCACTGGAGCATACGTTTCCTCATAATCAATTCCTTCTTCCTGATTATAGCCTTTGGCCACCAATCTTGCCTTGTTTCTGACAATAATTGCAGATTCATCAAGTTTGTTCTTGAATACCCATTTAGTACCAATGATCGGATGATCTTTGGGTCGGGGCACCAAATCCCAAACTTGATTTCTCTCAAATTGATTTAGTTCTTCTTGCATTGCTATAACCCAATCATTGTCTGATAAGGCTTCATCAATGTTAGAAGGTTCAATCTCAGAAATGAATGCAGAAAAACTTACTTCATTGAAAATTCTATTTCTAGTTTTGATCCCTTCATTCACATCTCCTATGACTTGATCTAGGGGATGACTTTTATTGTATCTCCAAGCTCTAGGTTGACCTAGGGATTGCTCTTCTTCCTTAGTTTCATCAACCTCTAGAATAAGAGACTTAGAAATAGATTGATCTTTTTCTTGATTTAAAACAATTTCCTGTTCTTCATCAATGGTTTTGTCAGAGGATTCAAATTCATCAAATACAATATGAATTGATTCTTCAACAACACATGTTCGTTTATTGAAAACTCTATATGCTTTACTTCGGTTAGAGTATCCTAGGAAAATTCCTTCATCAGTTTTAGAATCAAATTTTCCTAAATTATCTTTACCATTATTATGAATGAAACACTTACAGCCGAAGATGTGTAGATGAGCAATGTTTGGCTTTCTTCCTTTGTACAACTCGTATGGTGTCTTACCAAGTTTTGTTCTGATATAGGCTCTATTTGAAATGTAGCATGCTGTACACATGCCATCAGCCCAAAATACTTGAGACACGTTCTTTTCATTCAACATTGCTCTAGCCATTTCTGTAAGCACTCTATTCTTGCGTTCTACAACTCCATTTTGTTGAGGCGTCCTTGGAGCAGAGAAATTGTGATCAATCCCATTAGTGTCACAATACTCTTCAAATGCTTGATTTTCAAATTCTCCTCCATGGTCGGTCCTAATACCTGCAATGGACATACCTTTCTCATTTTGCACTTTCTTAGCAAAAACAATAAATTCTTCAAACGTTTCATCTTTTGATGATAGAAAGATAACCCATGTAAATCTAGAGGAATCATCAACAATGACCAATGAATATAAGTTGCCACCAAGACTTTTTACTCTTGCTGGACCAACTAAATCCATATGCAATAGTTGTAGTGGTCTATTTGTTGAAATCTCATTTTTCAATTTAAAAGATGATTTAGTTTGTTTACCCTTTTGACATGCATCACAAATCAAATCATTTTTGAAAGTCACTTTGGGCAATCCAAGAACTAAATCCTTTTTGAGTAGTTTGCCTAATTGATGCATATTAACATGAGCCAATCTCTTATGCCATAACCAACTTTCATCAGTATTACTCAGGAAACAATTTTCAGATTCATTTTTACTAATATCTAGAGTGTAGCAGTTACCTTCCCTTTTTGCTCTGAGCTTAGCCTTGATATTCTTCTTATCAAGTTGTAAGTCATTCTTGTTGATAATTAAGCATTCTTCTGAGTCAAATAATACCCAGTTGTCTTTATCTGCACTTTGACTTACGCTCAGCAAATTATGACACAAGCCTTCAACATAATATACATCTTTGACTTGTATTCCTTTGTCATTTTTGATTTCACCAATTCCTGCTATACTTCCGGTTTGATTTCCTCCAAATTTTACCTCTCCACCTTCTTTAGGTTGCAATTTGGTAAAACTTTCGAAATCACCGGTCATATGTCTAGAGCATCCACTATCAATATACCACTTGTTATTTTTGGATGCTTTGAGACATTCCTGCAATCGAATGACTAGGTCTTAGGTACCCACATCTTTTTGGGTCCTTTTGGATTAGTACAAATAATTTTCTGGATATATGAACCTTTAGGTACCCATTTGTAGGTTCCTATCGTTCCTTTCTTCTTATGAATGCATGAAGAAGTATAATGGCCTTTTCTATTACAGTAGTTACAAAATGCAAAAGGATTTGATGTATGCACAGAATGCTGGAAATAATTCAAATATGACTTACCCCCTGCTTTCTTTCTACCTTTCCTTTTATCTGACTTTGGATCGTATCCAATTCCAGATCTATCATTTACAAATCGTTGAGCTTTTAAAATAACATTTAGCATCTCACTACCTTGTGTAAATTTTTCAAGAGTTTTTGTAAGATCAATGTTTTTCTTTTTCAGAGATGAACAATTTTCACAATTCTTTTCTTTAAGTTCAGTTTCAAGAGCTTTGTTTTTCTTTTTGTAAACAATCAATTCTTTAACTACTTTGATGAATTCAGAATGCAAAGCATTATATTCAGAAAGTAATTCATCATAGGTAGGTTCAGAATCATTTACCTCTCTTTCTGTTTCTTCTTGAGCAACGAGGCATATGTTAGCTACTTCTTCCTCATCACTTTCTTCGTCAGAAGAGCTATCACCCCATATAGCGGATACGAAGGCCTTCTTTTTGTTGAAGAATTTGCCTTTTCTCTTTTCTTTGCTCTTTTGATTCAGTTCTGGACATCTGATTTGATATGTCCTGGTTTTCGACATTCGTAGCAAATGATGTGATCTTTGTTGCTAGTTCCACCTTTTTGAAAGTGTTTGAATCCTTGTCCTTTCTTGTAGAACTTTCTGAATCGTTTTATGATTAGACCCATTTCGTCATCGTCGAACTCTTCATTCTCATCTTGATTTTCTTCTTTTGCTTTTAGTGCTAGACCTTTCTTTTTCTTGTCACCAATGTCATCTAGTTCCCGTTTGAACTTTAGTTTGCTTTCATATTCAGAAAGACTTCCAAATAGAGAAGCAACTGATCTCATTGATTCTCCTTTTGCTTCTTCTATCGCAGTGACTTTGGCCTCCCACTCTTTAGAAAGAATATTCAAAATCTTTCGTACTTGGGTATGTTGATCATAAGATTTCCCAAGTGCTGCAAGTTGATTAACAAGATGAGTATATCTAAGTTCAAATTCAGAAATTGATTCACCTGATTTCATTCGAAGTAGATCGAATTCAGTGACCAAGGTGTTGATGCGATTCTCCTTTATTCCCGAAGTTCCTTCATGAGCTATTTCCAGAGCTTCCCACATTTCCTTTGCTGTTGGAAGTGTGCAGATTCTGAAGTATTCACTTTGGCTTAAGGCACTTTGTAACATCAGAATTGCCTTGCTGTTGAGAGTGATAAGTTTCTTGTCATTCTCATCATATTCCGCTGGTGTCTTTGGAATTTTCTGAGAATCTACAATCTTTGTAGGTTGATAATTTCCACTCTCAATTACATCCCATAGCCCATATTCGGTAGCCATCACGAACACTCTGAATTTTGCTTTCCAAAATGAAAAGTGTTCTCCACTGAAACCGGGAGGTCTAGTGATGGATGCTCCGTCGGGAAGAATTCCTTCACCCATGCTTGCCATTGGATCCTTCTTAGGTTGTTATACCTTAACAAGAAGACCTACGCTCTGATACCAAATGTTAGAACAAGTGTTTCACCCAAGAGGGGGGGTGAATTGGGTGATACTAAAATTTCGTCGGAAATATAAAACTTTAGCAGAGGAATTAAAAACAGTAATGAGTAAGGAGAAATATCACCGAAGTGTGCACCGGGAGTTATACTGGTTCGGTCACAACCACTTTGACCTACGTCCAGTCCTCAGATCTTCTCTGAGAGTTTCACTATAACTTCTAAGATTCAGTGGGTTCTTGGCACCTCAGTACAAGCAAGTTCCTATACCTGGAC
Organism: Inga laurina; assembly: GCA_963855925.1. Lineage (NCBI taxonomy): Eukaryota > Viridiplantae > Streptophyta > Magnoliopsida > Fabales > Fabaceae > Inga > Inga laurina. The sequence continues at coordinate 46,789,452 of OY979709.1, read as the reverse complement.
ACTCGCTCCCCCTTACAAGTTGCAATTCAATCCCAACTCAAGGTTCCACAACCTTAAGTTATCTCAATAACAAATATTGAGTTTGAATGAAATATCTCTCTTACAGAGTGAATAAGAATCACTGAAGCATAGAAATACAATTTCAATATGAAAACAGAGCAATAAACTTGATAATATGTTTGTGTGTGTGCTTGTTGTTTTTCCTCTGTTTGGATGTTCCCATATATATAGATATGTTGGTGATGACCGTTGGAACATTTTCTTTCGTCCGTTGGAGAGTGCGCAGCCACTATTGACTTTTCAAGTTTTTGAAAAATATCCGTTGGCGGTGGTTGGCATTTGAACGTTTCTTTTGACTTCAATCTCTTGAAGTGTTTTCTTCATTGTTTATCTGTAAATAGACTAAGAATACTAATACAATGAAAGATTAATCATATAGGAAACAAATCTATGAACGTTTGAATGATTTCAGAATTTCTGGGTAAGCTTACTCGAGTACCTCCTCGAGTATTGCTTGAATGTTACTCGAGTACCTACTCGAGTAACCTCGGGAAATCTTTGATCAATTGCAGGTTAATGAATAAACATAAGATTACTCGGGTAGTGCCTGGAATAACCAATTTTCAAACCTTTGGAAATACATGTTTACTCGGGTACCTACTCGAGTAATGCACTCACAACTTTATGAGTTACTCGGGTACCAACTCGAGTAAAACTTGAAATAAACTTTTGGTTACTCGATGCTCTACTCGGGTAATGTTGCAGGATTTCAATGCCGAGAGCACTTACCTCATTACTCGAGTACGTACTCGAGTAATGCACTCATTGTTCCATAGATTACTCGGGTACCACCTCGAGTAACTGTCCTTTTTGTCAATGACTTACCCGGGTACTGACTTGAAGTTTATCTCGAAAACATTTTGCATACTCGGGTACTTACTCGAGGAATTCACTTAAATATATATGCATACTGGAGTAAGGACTCGAGGAACATGAAATAAAGAAATATCAAGTTAATCGGGTACCACCTTGAAGTTTTTCACTTACCTTTATGCGTTACTCAAGTAGCTACTCGAGTAATGTTGCAGTGGTACAAAGTGCCGAGAGCTCCATCTTTTCAGAAACAGAGTTACTCGAGTAGCGCCTCGAGTATCGTTGGCAACCTGAAGGCAACTGGAAGTTTTTCACATGATTACTCGAGTGGCTCCTCGAGTAATGTTGCAGTAGTACTAAATGCCGAGAGCTGCACATTTTTAGAAACAGGGTTACTCGAGTAGCTCCTCGAGTATCAATGGCATTCTGAAAACTTTTACACTGTTACTCGAGTAGCTCCTCGAGTAACGTTGCCTGGTTACTGGAAGTTGTCTTTGATTACTTCAAGTTTTGTCTCATTACTCGAGTACTGCCTCGAATAATGACTTAGAAAACTTGCTTCTGATCAAGATTCTCAGCTTTATCTCTTGGCCTCTCTTCATTACTTCCATGCTTACCTCAAGTAAAGCTTATTCCTGTCATTTCTTAGTTCAAGCTTGATTATTAAACATTTCCTTTTCAAACCATTCTTTTGTTATCATCAAAACATGGGATCTAACAACTTATAGCGAGCTGGTAACTTTTCATAATAACAATTACTTTTAGCTGGTTATTTTATAATACTAACTGAATTTTGTAATTATTTTAGGAGAGGAAGGCACAGTAGGAGAACTGTCAGATGGATTATGGGGAGTTGTTCGCTATCACACATAGACATTGTGATAGGACTCTGACATCTCCGCAGGTAGAGGCGGCCATTGTAAGTAATTTCATTATTATAATTTTTATAAAACCAACTTAATTATGAAAAATGCTAATAAGTAATTGTTTCATAAAATGGTAGAAGCGGATGCAATAGTCGCAGGCTGAACTACAAGAGACCCAGGCCGAGGAGTCATAGGGGTCAGTGGACCTCATGACTCCTTTGAAGACGGGTTTGGGTCAAGCTGAGCATCCTGGACGTATGAGGGGGATGGGGATAGGCACCAGACCCAGCATTGTCTACGATAGGAGCGCCACCTCTGAGGTTGGCAACTCTAGAGAGGTTAGACGTCTGAGGGATTAGTCTGTTGAGCAACTGCGGGCAGATTTGGCCTGGACATAGGCTGCAGTGGCTCAGTAGCAGCAGCAGTAGATGCAGCTGCTGCATTTGCAGCAGATGCAGAAACAGGCCGATTTCATCTACGCTTAGCAGACACAGTGACATGATATCACAAACAGCATGCTCGAGTGGTCGTGGAGTCGCCTATTCCTAAACGAGTAGCATGCACGGGTTCCCCCTGTCACTCGGTTCATCGTCCAGCCTACTCCTCCTACTCCTCCCGCTGATGATGATGGTGCTGTTAACTCTGCCCAGCGCCCCGATCCAACAGCACCTGAGGGAGCCCCACTTGAGGGAGGACCAGATGATTAACCCCCTGCTACTTAGTCTAGGACATATTTATTTTTTCTTGTTGAAATATTTGTAAATAAATGTATATAATTTTTTATTTCAGAACTTAAATTCTTATTATGTTTACCATAGTTATATTTATATTCTTAAACTGTGTTGTTGAATTTGTGAATTAATTGTAACATTATTATTTATATTTCTAAAACTAAAAAACATTAATTACATATTTGTAGCGGTTTTATAATAAAACCGCTACAAATATAATAAAATTTTATTTGTAGCGGTTAATATAAAAACCGCTACAAATATACTCTATATTAGTAGCGGTTAATACAAAAACTGCTACAAATATACTCTATATTAGTAGCGGTTAATACAAAAACCGCTACAAAGATAGTTCCATATTTGTACCGGTTAATACGGGAATCGCTACAAATGTAAAGACATGTACGAGGGAAATTCAAAATTGAAATGTTGACTATTTATAGCGGTTACATAAATAACCGCTACAAATACTCAACGTTTCAATTTTAAATTTCCCCCGCTGTGCAAATTTGTAGCGGTTTTTCCTATAACCGTTATAAGTTTAAAACTAATTCTTCAATTTGATTTCCAACGGCTTGAAAGTTAGTAACAGTTTTAGACATATAATCGCTACAAGTGTGTAGTACCGTAGTGGTTTTTGTAGTGGTTTATGAACCACTACAAAATATTAAACGTTAGAAATTCAGAATATAAGTTTCCAAGCATTCGTCATTCTCTATTCACTCATCTTCTTCACTATACTTTCTTCTCTCTCACTAGTAGCTATGGATAAGTCATGAATCAGGTTGCCACACAATTCTCCAGAATATTTGTACGGATTAAACAATTTCTTGGAGTTCGCATTCACTCACGCCAGCTGTAATGGCAAGATCGTCTGTCTGTGTCGGAGATGCAAGTTCAAGCAGTGGAATGCACGAAATGTTGTTAAGGAACATTTGCTTCTGAAGCCTTTCCTGAAGGACTATACGCTCTAAGCAATTCATGGTGAGAAGGCCGGCATGAGATATGATAATGCTCTTCCTCGAAGTTCGCAAGTAGGAGTTCAACTAGATGAAGATGATCTTGTGAATGATGCTGTGCGTGATGCATTTGGATTTCAAGGAGACAACTTCAACGAAGAAGTGTAAGGTTTTGAGCTGGTGTTCATGAGGAATGAAGCAGCTCGGGATTTTTTCAGCTTGATGGATGAAGTAGATCGTCCTTTATATCAAGGTTGTCAAAAATATTCTAAATTATCTTTCTTAATCAAATTGTATCATATCAAGTGCTTATGTGGAATCACATATAAGGGAATGTAGATGTTGCTCGAATTATTACAAGATGCTTTCCCCGAAGCTGAGATTCCCACAACATTCTACGAGGCCAAGAAGATTATCAACAGGTTGGGGTTGAACAGTCAAAAGATTGATGCATGCCCCAACGATTATATGTTGTATTGGGGAGACAATTCCAGCATAGAGACTTGTAAGAGATGCCACACATCGAGGTATAAGACAATTCGGAAGGGGAAAAAGTAGAAGAAAAAACCTGCAAAGATTCTCAGATACTTGCCTTTGAAACCTCGCCTACAAAGATTATTTATGTCGTCCAAAACGGCGGAGCACGAGGTGGCATGACGTTGATAAGAATGAAGACGGTAAAGTAAGACATCCCCAGAATGCAGATGCCTGAAGAACATTTGACAATGACTTTCCATCTTTTGCGGTTGACCCTAGAAATGTTTGGCTTGCTTTGGCGACCAACGGTTTCAATCCATTTGGGAATCTTAGCACAAGTTACAGTATTTGGTCGGTAGTCTTGGTTCCCTACAACTTGCCGCCCTGGATGTGTATGAATAAAAGCTCATTTATTATGTCTATGATTATTCTAGGTAAAAAGGCACAGGGTAATAAAATCGATATGTATCTCCAACCGCTTATTGCAAAATTGATTGACCTGTGGAATGTTGGCATCGAGACATACGACGCTTTCGGGAAGATATTGTTCAACTTCTGTGCAGCCTTGATGTGGACGATTAGTGACTTTCCTGACCTTGGAACATTATCTGGTTGAATATGTATACTGAGTCTGTGTGTCCAACTTGTAATTTTGACTTCAACGCAATACGCCTTCCCCACAGTCGAAAGTGGTGATTTATGGGCCATCGGAGGTTTCTCGATGGAAGGCACAAGTTTAGATTGCAGTAGAATCGCTTCAATGGGAAACCAGAAAAAAGAGGACCACCTCAGACTTTGTCCGGTACAGAAATCTTAAAGCAGCTTGAAAATGTTGAGTTCAAGTTCGAAAAAAGCGACAATTCAGCACAAGCTCACCAAAAGACATGCAAGACTTCAATGCCTCAGCAATGGAAGAAGATAAGTATTTTATTCACTCTTCCATATTAGAAATCTAATTTACTTCGCCACAATCTTGATGTCATGCACATTGAAAAAAATGTTTGCAATAATGTGCTATATACATTGCTTAACGAACCCAACAAGACAAAAGATCACCTTTAAGCGAGGAAAGATTTATGCGCCATGGGAGTTCGTGAAGACGCTTGGCCAGATGAACATGATAAATTTCAGCCGGCAAAGTTTACCTTCACAAAACCGAACAAGGAAGTCTTCCTTGCAATGTTGAAGAAATTAAAAGTTCCCGATGGGAATTCAAGCAACATTTCTCGATGTGTTGACTTGCAGGCTTGAACGGTTGCTGGCCTGAAGAGTCATGACTCACATGTTCTTATCCAACAATTACTCGCTCTTGCTATAAAGAATGCACTTCTTTCCGATGTGTCCATCATTTTGATGGAACTTTGTTCTTTCTTTCGAAAGTTGTGTTCAGAGGTTTTGATCATTGAGGAGCTCGATCAGCTACAGTAGTCCAAAATCATTCTTACGCTTTGTCATTTGGAGATTATCTTTCCTCCGTCCTTTTTTAGTGTGATGGTTCACCTTACAGTCCACCTCGTTCATGAAACAAAGCTCGATGGCCCAGTACAATATCGATGGATGTATCCGATTGAAAGGTACTCATTTTAAATATGTGCTTCATTGTTAGTTCTTATGTTTGCTAGTCATCATTTTCAGCAATTAGTATCAATTTTCTCTTTTTTACTTTGTAGGTTTCTTAGGAAATTAAAATCTTACATAAAGAATAAGGCGTGGCCAGAAGGTTCTATAGCTGAAGGCTATATAGGGGATGAGGTGTTGTGTTTTTGTTCAAGGTACTTTGATAACCTTGAGACTGCTTTCAACCGCCTACCTTGTGTTGACGATTGTCCTGAACCTACACCAACATCAGGAGAATTTATCCCTTGTATTGGTAAACCAGTTAGAGGAACTGAGAACTTCAAACTAACTGCAACTGAGAAGTTGTGAGCACATAGACATGTCTTGATTAATTGCACTCAAGTTGAACCTTTCATACAGTAAGAATTGTACACTCACATGTTATTCTATATCTTTCATAACATTTTTCAATTTCATTTCACTATTGCCTTTCCATTATTAATTGCAGGGAATTCAGAAGTCATGTTAAGCGTCAACTCAGGATTCGTACACAAATATCCTCAGAAGTTGACAAAAAGGTCCACGGAGAATTCCTGAGCTGGTTTGTGCGCAGAATACTAAATGGCCACAACTCACACTCACCAGATTTTAGAGTTCTCGCAATCAGTCCTCTTGATCATGCAAAAAGGTTTACACCATACAATGTCAATGGTTTTAAGTTTCGCACGGTTTTACGGAATCAAGGATTGCAAACTCATAATTCTGGTGTTTATGGCACATTTGGGACAAGGAGTTATGTGAGCAGCAGTGACACCAATATGCAGTTCGAAGGTGTCCCTTACTATGGAAAGCTTCTTGATGTGGTCAAACTTAATTATCAAGGCCGTTTCACTGTGACGTTGTTCTAGTGTTTATGAGCAAATACCACTACTTCTCGGGGACTGACGACTGACGACTTAGAGATCACATCAATCAATTTCTCTCTACCGATTCATACTGGTATTTCTCAAGATGATAAGCCGTATATTCTTGCTTCAGAGGCACAACAGGTTTATTATGTCAAGGACGAGAGGCACAGTGATTGGCACATGGTTGTTCATTTAAAGCCATGAGACCTTTACGACATAAGTGAAGGCAATAACATCGCCTACGAGAAAGAGTCATTTCAGCCCACCAATTTTGAAAACTACTTCCCTAAAGGCGATGACAATCTACCTCTACTGTGGTGCATTTTTTTAAGTCTACATCATTTGAATTAAATTTTTTAAACAAAATAATACATCATTAACAATAATTTTTCTACGCAATTTCTGTAGGGATGGTGAGGATAAGTGATCAAATTCAAATTATGTTTTTGTCTTTAAAAAAATAATGAAAATAATATTTTAAAAAAATAAAATAATATTTGTAGCGGTTTTTAAACCGCTACAAAAATAAAAATAACCGCTACTAATTAAAAACCGGAACAAAATGGATACATTAACTGCTACAAATGTTATGCGGATCCCTATAAACTTCCCCACCATATCTCATTTCAAACATTCTCCCATTTCCTTTCACCTTACCCCTCTTTCATTTTCTCTCATTTACAAATTTTTTTGTATGAGTTGAGGAGCTTAACAATATGATCAAATATGGTAACAAGTTTTTAAATGTTTTATTTGAATACTTCTTTCCTTTGCATAAAATTTATTCTCACCATTTTTGTCCCAAATATTTTTGAGCTTTATCTCATTTTCATCTATTTTTCATACACAATCATATTGTGGTAGACAACATAATAGTTCCTTGTTACCTACGTATCCTTAATAATATTATCAACTCAATATTTATACTTATCCAACTAAATTAAATTATTCGTTTTAATTTATAAATGAGCTAAACTATTGAATAATAAGTTAATTAAATTAGCTAAACTACTAAAAAATAAACTATTTAATTTAATATAAAAAAACTGAAACAAATGATTATATTTTCTTAATTTTCTTAATTTTTGTAGCGGTTACTAAACCGCTACTAATTAACACACCTTTTTCAAACTGAAATTAATTTATTGGCGCGAACTTTGAATTTTGATTAAATTAGTAGCGGTTATATAACCGCTACTAATTAAAGGAAATTCATATTAGTAGCGATTCATGAACTGCTACAAAATAGCAAAAAAAATGACATTTTTCTTTTCCCGCCTTGAAAATTTCACTTTTTGATATTTGTAGTGGTTATATAACCGCTACAACTATCACACAAAGCGATATTACTTATGGCAATGTTGTAGCGGTGGGATTGAATCGCTATAAAAAAAGTAGTGGTTATTTTGCTTGAATAACCGCTACAAAACCGCTTGCAACATACAATTTTGTAGCGATTTTATAAACCACTACTAATGTTGTTTGTATCGGTTAAAGCCGCTACTAATAACCATATTTAACCGCTACTAAATCATGTTTTTTTTGTAGTGATAAAAGAAGGAAAAGACATAAGTGGTTTGAAAAGACTGTGTGAGAGAGGGTGAATGGTTCATACTTCACACACACAAAAAGATCAAGAAAGTGGCTTACGAGAATTTTTTTTTAGGAAAAATATCTACTACAACATTGATGAAAAGGGAGAGTGGGGAAGAGTGAATTAAGTGCACTCAAATACCTATGACAATTGCAACACGAAGCTTCCCCAAACTGGGGTTTCTCTTCCCTGCCGTAGGGTTTTTCTTGCCTTGTCAAGATGATTGTTCCGACGTGGTGGGCTATGGTTTCTCATTGTCCAATCGAGCCTTTCAGTGTTTTTCCTATTTCATGGCCTTCTATTACTCTGGATGCAAGGGCGACAGTCGGCAAAGGCGAGAAAGGAGAGGGCGAGGGGTGTTGTGTGAAATCTTGGAGCTCCTAAATCTGGGAGATGCACTCAAAAAATGATCTCTGGTAGGTACCTTCATGGTCAATAGTGGTGTTCAAGGCGTTGCAGAGGCCTTCGCCAACGGTATTGAGAGGCGACAAGAATCTTCGTTGGGTTACCCCATGGCCGTCGCAAGTGAGGAACAGATCGAAGCGGTGGATCTCTCCCCTCCCTAGTGAAAAGACTATCTCGATGGAGGCCAGTAGTTGGGGATTTGCAACTGTTCTGAGTAAACCAAAACAACATCACAGATGCACTCAAAGACACCAATTGGGCGACTCTTTGATCTTGAGGTAAGTGATTTGCTAAAGGTTTCATCTTTCTCCACTAATGGCAGTTTAGGATTGAGATTCGCGTCTGGTAGGACTGATTTATTCATTGTTGGTCTATCTATGCTATATTTAGTCTATTGTTTAGAAGCTTTGATTTGGGGGATAATCGGGTTAGTCTTATATGCGTGGGTGTTGTGTTATAGTTTCCCCCTCGGCAGCATGTTTTGTAAATCAAAATCCTATAATCAAGTTGCCTATGTCCTAATAGAAATGGGTTGGAAGGTGATTAAGTGGGAGAGTGACCGAATGTCTGATCCAAGTTCAAAAGGCTGGGCTTTAGGGATTTCTTTAAAAACTGGTAATGCTTGGTCAAGGTTTTTGGGTGGGGTTTGGGTGGTATGGTATGCTATTAATCAAGTAACTAAGGATTCTGCATCAAATAGAAATTGAGAAACATGCATTTGAGGTTATTCAGTTTGTCTCTATGCGATTTTCATCATTAGCCCAGCATGTGCTAGTTCAGTGTGTTGATCAACACTGTTCATGATCAGGGTGCACATAGGTCGGTTCAATGTGTATGGATTTGCTGCTCATCGGCATGCTGGGGTAGTATTAGCTTTCTCTATTATCAATTTGAGGGTATATGCTCTAATAAGGTTGGTGGATTGGAGAATAGTTTGTTTGCTCTTAGGAAAATCATATCTTCTTGTGCTTGTGTGCTGTTTGTTGGGAGAAATATTAGTCTATTTGTTCAAGATTCCATTGGTTGGCTCTCAAATAGTCGCCTAGGGATTTTATATCTCAAATTGGATAAACAAGTATTTGTTTATAATGCATATCAACATTTGATATCATCATGCCAAAGATGTGATTTTGTCCTTGAGAAGAACAATTCTCAAGGAAATTTATCAGGAACCCTTCTTGTGAGTGGATTCCTAGAGAAGCAGTTTTAGTAGTCTTGGGTGCTGCTAAAGCTTTAACGGATGGGTCTTGCCCTTCATTTTGGGTGTTGCAACCCTCGTTTCTGTTGTAGAACTTGGTGTTAAAGGATGATTTAAAGATTTTATGTTGGCTTTGTTGTTTGGATCTATCTCGTTACTACTGTGTTTATTTGGTTGCTTTATTGGTGTATACGTCTGTTCTTGCTTATGGTTTAGTTTTTGTTTTGTTTTATTGTTTCAGTCTGTTTGTTTAGCTTCTATATTTTAGCACTAAGACTTTTATACTTATGGTTTCATGATTAATGCATTTCTTGTCGGCAAAAAAAAACCTATGACAAGATGCAATACTCTATACTATAACGAAGAAGGGAAAGAGAGGATTGAGATGGAGAGAAAAATGAACCTTTGTGGGTGAAGGTGTGGCCCATGAGTGCCATTGGGATAACAAAAAAAAACGGAGGTTTTATAGACATAGGGCTAGATTTGTCTCCCTTATTAAAATATTTTTTTTTCAAAAACAAAAGAATAATAACAAAATATTCTGACAACATTTTTTTTTGTTTTATTTTACTTATTCCAATAATTTGGTATTCACATACCCATATTTTAAGAAGATATTTCATTGTGTACTTTTTATATTTTTTTCTTTACAATAAATATTTAGAACTTGACACTTCTTTTAAATTATTAATTTATTTTATACTCTTTGCCTAAATAAAATCTAAACTACAACTAACTCTAAGTGCTAACAAAATAAGGAAGTACAAGACATCATGAGAAAGATTATCAAGAACAAAGCCATTGGTAACCCTTCATGTTGTATCCTAGCGATGTTGAGATAAATAGGTACCTTTTTTTATGTTTTCTTCATTGCACAATATGCTTTTACCTTTTAATTTTCTCCAATCATCCAGATGGAGTGCATTTTTAAAAAAAAAAAAGTTTTTTATCTATAAATCTAACATGGAAAAAAATGAGTTGGATCTGTGGATGATACATGGACTTGCCAAATAATGTAGCCAACTAACTTAGATAACAGTCGAGGTGAAATTGCTATGATTCAGAAACTTTAGGGGCAACATGGCTCTTGAGTAAAAACTTCTAGCACAACTTTGCATGGACCTAAACCCAAAACAAAAGTGATGTGGATGTCATATGCACTGCAAGCTTAGTATATTTGGTCAACTAACAGTTAAATTTAATCTAGATAACAGCTGGAGTGAAATTGTTATGATTTCAAAACTTCCGGGACAATATTGTCAAAAAAAAATTCAAGGGCAAAAATGAGATTTTTTGACAACTTCGAAGGCAAAAATGGACTTTAAACATGATCTTATTTAAGCCAATACTCGTACTTAGTGAAAATATGAGTCATCAATTACATTGTGACACCTGTCCCCAATACGATTATCCTAGAATACATGAATACTCAGAATATATACATTTATGCAAATATATTCAACTGTCATGAAGTCAAATAACTCTGACAAGCCAAAAGAAAAAAGGAAAAATGATAGCTAGGTCCCAAAGTACAGAAAAAATATCAAAAAAGTCCCTTTGAAAAGTCAATGGTCAGAAAAATCCCTAGGGACTTTTCTGACATGAATTCTCAATGTTCATTTACCAAAATACCCCCAAGCAATTTAACCACTATCATGGGTTACAACATGTTATGTTAGGTTTACAACATCGTAAGTCATATTAACAATATAATCAGTTACGTTTACAACATGTATATAAAATGTGTGATTGTATCGCGTTTACAACCTCTTCAGTTACGTTTACAACTCATTAAATATATCATAACATGTTGTAAACGTAACTGACTATATTGTTAATATGACTTACGATGTTGTAAATATAACATAACATGTTGTAACCAATGACAATGGTTAAATTGCTTGGGGGTATTTTGATAAATAGACATTGGGAATTCATGTCAGAAAAGTTCCTATGGACTTTTTTAACCATTGACTTTTCAAAGAGACTTTTTTAATATTTTTTCGTTACCTTGGGACCTAGCTGTCAATTTCCCAAAAAAAATACATTGACGCACGAATATAAAACAGAGTAGATAGGGCTTTGTTAAGGGGGAAAACACGAATATGGGGTCATGGGGTGGGCCTAACTCAACCCAAAAACTTTGCTGAGCTGGTGCGTTGGGAAAATTTTTGTAGCCCCCATCACCTCAATCCCATCCTACTATCTCTCTGACGTGGCTTTATGAAGTTCAACAAATAAATAAAATCTTACTGGTTGGTATTCTAAAGACCGCACAAGGGATTAAAAAAATGGGAGTAAATGTGGCGTTAACATTATGGTGCTTCGTATAGACTAAACATTTAGAGAGAATCCAAGTTTATAAGCAACTATATGTGTCGCTAGTAATTGCCCCATAGTACTCCACCAATACATAACCAATCATTGCCATTTTATCACCATCTTGGTGATGCACTAAGACCAAATTAAATAAAACCCCACTATAACTAATTACTCCGGTGTAACTTTTATTCTCATTGCGTAAGCCGAATTGGGAGTTAAGATTAGTTAAAAATAATAAATGTGTCTAAAATATCATATTTTTTAAAAATATACTCCTATTTATAAAAAGAGCATAAGAAAGAGAGTGAATATAACAAATATAAGAGAGTGTGAGTATAAAATATGAAGGAATATATATAATAAATGAGTAAATGAAAAAGAATTAATGGTGAATAGAGAATAATTAATATAAAAATGTATATTTAATAGGGATAGAAAAGAAAAAAGTATTTTAAATTTTAAGATATAAAAAGAAAATTATTTATAAAAAAATTAACCCCAAAAAAGAAAAAGTTTTTTTATAAAAAAACGACCGGAGCAGCACTTGACAAGAGTATACAAAATATGAGCTCATTAATTTTCTGTGGGACTCACTGACTCACTCACATCAGAAATTATGTTCTTCTACCATTATCTCTCCATCTCTCTCCTCGTCATATTTTTCCTCAAAGTCTGACCCCTTTCTCAATTAACACTTGATTCCTCAAAAGGATATACCACATCATCAGCCAACGCATGTACAAGTAAAATAGGATGAAACTAAATTCATTTTTCTAGTCACAAATATAAGCCAATGATATTCAGTAGGACTAATAATCACTTCCACTAGACCTCTAGCAAGTGAACTTCCATTGCTTCTAAGTCTATTTACTAGTTAAAGCACCACCCACTTTTCCTCGTTACCTTGAGAATTCAAATTAAGAAATTCTGCGACAAATAATGGGAAATGCCACCGCTTCAGATAGCGGCGAAGAAGAGGAACCCAACAGAAAAACAGAATAAAATAGGAAACTTCGTAAATTGTAGAATCATGCTCTTTGTTTCCTCGCGGTTTCTTCCCGCCGCGCATGAGACATGTTCTTCCATGCCTTTACACGTACCTTCACCTTCATATTACTCACAATCCTACCTCTCCACGTATATCCTCCATTAACATAGCAATTCTCTCAGACTTTTCGTCTCTGTCCAAAAAAACTAGCTAGCCTAGCTACGAAAATCCATTTGCTGAAACCAAAATCAAAGTTGTAAAACTGGTAAATTTTCGATTCCACCACCTCGACGAAATTTACAAGTTCCCGGATAACTTACGTAAACTAAAGAAGAAAAATTTTAAAGCTTCCACCCAAATTACCAGTCTGGCAAGCCGCATGCAAGCTCGTGTTTTATAGTAACGGTCCAAAAAAATTGTACACACGAGCTTATCAATTCTTAAGATTAGCGGTTCTGATCGTTTGAAGCGTTCCTGGTCGCCGTGTTTCCGGGCTGTACCTGATCACGGCTTCCGCTCTGACTCTCCTGTTTCATAGTCACGGCCATTTCCTCTGATCTGTAGCTGTCGACTTCACAGGTACAAACGCCGCCTGCAAAGGAAGATGACCGGCTGGAGGACGCCGGCGTGGCCAGGCATGTGGGCTTTACTTGTCCGGGCATGATGACTAAGAACTTGGGCTCGCAAGCCATCGGAGCGAAGGGTTTTTGGGTTCCGTTTGGTTTGGCTTCGCCGGCCTCCAGGTCTGGCTCCCCTTCGCGGCTTTCATCGAGGAACCCAGAAAGCTTCCAGTAGGAGCAAGCGAGAATCAAGAGAGCGAAAGCGATGAGACCCAACATGGCCGCCAGGCCTCCGAACAAGTAGGGCACCGGAGAATGCCAGGGCGAGTGCGGCTGAGCCGGCTCGGGTGATTTGGCTCCCATGTTCATGGGTTCTCTGTAAGCAGCCATTGTTAGTTGTTGTTAGAGAGAGAGAGAGAGAATTAAGGAGGATGGAGAAAGAAGAAGAAGTAGAAAAGATGATTGATTTTTGAGAAGAGGATGATTGGAAGAAGAAGGAGATAAAGGTATTTATAGAGAGAGTGAAGAAGAAAACGAGAGGGCTGGTGGGGTTCATAATTAGGCTATATATGGCGTCATTCACAAGTCTCTTTTTGGATATACGAATTTGTATCTTTGTTTAGTTAAAGTTTGTGGGATTATGGGGGCAATATAATTTAATTAGTATGTAAGGCCACTAACATATATAAATAAAATAATTAAGCTGGCTATATATATATAAGTATTTTGGATTCGAAATCCCATAAATAAAAGAATATGTAATGAGAAAAATCACGTTTATACCATAAACATTTCAGAGTTCACTTTTAATGAAGTGGGTTATTGAAAGGGTGAGAGAGCGTTATATTTTGGGAACATGAAAACTGATTATAATATGAATCTGATTTTTGAAGGTTCTTTTTTTTGCTTAAAGTAAGACAGTTAGGCGGCTCATACGTCCCACTTCCCACTGTACACCTGTGGGACACCTCGCACAATATCACTACCCCCCATCCTTTTTCCACAAACCCACAGTTTTTAATATGCTCTCAAGTTTGAGCATTTTCATTTCAGAAACAGAGCATTATATATATAAAAATCTAACATGTTTGGGTCACATACACAAAAATGATTAAATATTTTTTAAATCACACGCATAGCCCTCGCGTTCAAATAAGTAAGCTTTTCGGGGTTCCTTTTTTTTTTTTTTTTTTGGTCACAAGTTAGGGTTTTGTAACCTTTTTATTTGCAATAAGCTAATGTTGATATGGTGCGTTGCATCAAGTTTGAGAGTAGGTTTACGTACAAAAAGTCTCTAACGTTGGATAGTACAACCATTCATTGCAACGCCCATAATAAAGGGAACACACTCTTAACTCTTACACACGTTTCTTTCAATTCCAGCTTCATAATATTGCTTCGTCACGTCACGTGGTCATACTTAAATGTTATTATATGATTGATATACATATTTCATATTATCCGCATCCTGTTAATATACCGGCGAATCATTTCATACTCATACATAGGGACATAGGGTGCGTGATTCAATGAATGAAATATATACTCTCCACCATTATTATTATTAAAAAAGAAAACAAGAAAGAAATAATTAATATAGTATTTTTGTTCACGATCAATGGCTTGCTTTGCATATAGTACTATATTTAGTTTTCAAATTAAATTCTTATACCCAACTTAAAAATCGCCCGATTTGCTGCTTTGTTAATTAATTAAATAATTAGTCCTCAAAATTCGATTCCCCACCAACAAGAAGTGAAATAATTCATCAGCATGGCACTTGCATGACCATTTCTCGAGATTCCTAATACAATGTTTGTGTAAATGCGTGCAGACTGGGGTCATGTGACCTCATGCAGGGTGGGTCCGTTTCGGATAAGATTGGTGGGGCCGCCACCACCACGCAAGCATACATATGGAATTATTTAGATCAATGGTCCATCCATTCGGATCATGATCAGAACTCAGAACGCCTATCTTTGGTGACGTGGAAGATCTTTCACCGTTGGATTCTCTTGAAACTTGCTCGTAAACTGCGTTGTGTGTGTTCGTCAGTCACTGAATTCCCCACTTTTCTGTTTGTTTGGTTACTTTAGGTGTGAGAGAGAGAGAATCATTCGAGCAAATTCATACTGTTTTATAATTTCAAAGTGGGTGATCAGTGGGAGCGGTTTGGTTTTGTTAAAAAGCTGATAACTTTAACACAAAACGATACAGATATGATTTGTTGCTTTATATATATATATATATATATATTTGCAGCTAAATGATGAAGGGGCTAAAACAGTGAAACAGAGAAAATGGTTATATCAATATATGGGGCAAGTATTTAATTTCGGCTAAGATTTCCAATATTTTAAGCCGATCAATGTATATACTACTTCTAATAGTTGATATCATATCTTATTCTTAGTGCAAATTACTCATCCAATCTTTAATATAAGATATATTTATTTAATTTCATTAAATTAAAGAAGTTAGTTAAGTTAGTTAACATTAGTATTTTCTAAAACATCATAAAAATATATCAACGATGTCTTAAAAACTATATCTTATAATTTTAAATATAATAAACATTTATTATTAAATCTTAACAATTAAAATCGATCTAATGGTAAAGAAATTAAATGAAAAATAATTAGAGACGGAAGTCAATGGAAACACCCTCTCCAATTATGAACATAAAATATTGTTTGTAAGGTAGAATCATCTATCATGCTAAGCCTTATATTGTAGGATAGTCTTCAAATTTTTTTCTTCTTCAAAAAGTATAATGCATTATAATTTATTATTCCTATATTACATATATTAATAAAAAATCTAAGAATTATAATAAGTTATTTTATTGACAAATGATGAGCAAGGTTCGTCGTGTCTCAAATATCATGCAAACGCATTAAGCCTATATGTCTTTTTTTTTTTTTTTGTCAGAAGCCTATATGTCTTATTAATATGGATATATAATATAAATATGATCAATTGAACAATAAATGAAGAACAATTACTTATACTTAATTATATTAGTTGAAAGTTTGGGAGCTATGATGATATTACAAAAAGCGTGCTTAGTTTCACGTTCATAATATCAGTGATTTAATTTCTATGCCGGAAAACTTGGTAGGGATGTCATTGTAATTGCATTTCACGCTATTTTGTGATGGTTATACATGAATAAATGAAGCAAATATATATTTCAATGTCCAATGACGTGAGTTGGATGATTGTATTGTATATTTGGGTTTGGATGATTGTTTTGTTACGTTAATTGAAAACAGGGGCAAACACAGTATTTTTTCCACACTTTGATTAGATGCAGGTAATGAGCACCTCATATGGTTAAGAGAAAATTATTTAGAAGGTAAGTGGCTTTGACTAGATGCATGTGATGCCACGTTCACTCCGTCGCTGACCCCTTCAATTCGTTTGAGATTTCTTCGTCAGGGTTCATTATTGGGTTTTCTCCTTCAGAGAAGATATGATTGTAGAAGGGAACAAAAACCGTGATTCTTTAAAAAATATACCTTTCTAATATCATGCTTTTACTTTTTTTAAATAAAGGACAACATTGTCATTTACCTTTTTTTTCTACTTATATTACTACCATTTTAACCCTACCAAATATGAATTTTCCTACCAAACTATTTTCTATCTCAATACATACCAAAATTTATGTGATAAAATATTTTCCATTATCATCCCTTCCCTTCCTTTCCATTGCACCCAATTCCTTGATCCAAACAGTCCTTATGCTTTGGATAACACTTGTATGAGGCTATTATTTAAAAGCTTGGGACCTACACGGAAGACTCATTGCCTTGTCATCTTCCACCACCCGACGTACACGCTAAGGACAAAACATTACGATTCCTTTGTTCCATCCATTAGTTCCATACCCTATCGGCCCATAGAATCATAGAATCTGCACTCTTTAGTTTACGTTTATTGTTAGCTTAGTCACTTCCCACTAATCTCATCTTATCTCACAATCAAAATAAATATATTCATAATCGTAAACCAAATCCCACTCATTACATTATTAAATTGGTTCTTAAGTGAACGACACGTTTCGGACTTTCCCCAACTTGTTTTGCCGTTTCTCTCACGGTATTCTTCTAATCATTTAATTATTATCTGTGACACTGATACTCAAACAATTTTCTCAATTTGTATTACCCGTTGACGATCCAAGTCTTCTCTGGTCATATCCCATTTAATTTATCTCTTATTGTTAGTTATTGCCCCAAAACCCACCCCCTAATTGGGATTAAATTATGTATATATGTGGCTCACAAAGTCATGAATTTTGTGTTGTATTCTCGTGAGATAATCTTATAAACTCATTATTAAAATATATTTAACAATAAAAAAATCTCTCCACAAACTTATCGCTTGTCTTCTTGACGTTTTTCTGCATGGGATGAGGATAATCTGTTGAGCAACTTTGTTGTATTGAATAGAAAATTAATTAATTAATTAATTAGCAGTGTATTGTTTCAAACTGGACGTATACGTCAAGGAGGGTCCTTTGCGGTTTCAATAGTGCGTGGACTTAGGCAACTCAAACTCGCAATACACAGAAGAAGACCCGACCCGGTAAGTCAATCAATGCATGTTTAGTTAATGGATATTGAAAAAGTTGTGATTATTAATAATTGAATAATTTGAAATGGCAGCCAGCCTCCTTTACGACGTCGTCATCACGACATGAAATACTTCTAATTCTAATAAATCAAATCATAAGATCCAGTAGATACAAATTTAGCCATCACAACAGGGTGACTCTATCATTTAATTATCTATCTGTCCTTCCCTCTTTTTTATAGGATTATATAGAGTTTATTTAATTTTTTTATTTCTATTTTAGGCTTGAAGCCTCCTTGTTAAAACTTAAATTTAAGTCAGATATACATTTAAACCGAAATTCATTTTCCTTAATTTAGATATACCATAAGTGACGTCTTGCAACTATTTCACTATCTTTTTTGGTGTTATGAGTGAACTTTTTTGGGAGACATCAGAAGCATAGGCCTAGATATTAATTAGTACTCCCTCCTATTCTTAATATAGGATATATTTGAGAAGTTGATATTGGTCCTAAGTATAAGACAAAATTTTTATATTTGTCAATTTTTTTCTAATTTGCCCCTATTGATGTTCCCTCTTTGATAATCAAGAAGGAGAGAAAATAAGGAAATTAAGGAAAGCGACTAGGATATTTTAGAAAATACATGTCATATTAACTAATTTATTTAATTAAATTAAATTAGGTAAATATATCTTATATTAAGGACCAGATGAGTAATATATTTTTTTGGGAGCATTAAGAGCTAATTGTAGAATCCTTCTAATTATATAATAAGTTTGTTTAATTTTATATGCAAAATATAGGAATTGATGAACCCATGATCGTTTACGCAGGGGATGGGAGCCTTCATTAGCCATGTGAGTTTGACTTGACACACACACACACACACACACATATATATATTTAATTGACTAAATATATCTAATGCAAGAAATCGATTTTCATATGCTTATCCTTACATATCCTATAGATATCCAAGTGAGCTTACAGGAAAATGACACACGTTAATTGGTTTTAGTGCTAACCCTAAAATGCGGCAATATACGAATAAGGCTTTTACTTTGTGCCAGTTGAAAGTGTTGATGAGCCAAACATGAATATTTTAAACTTTAATTCCCTCTTTAACAGCCTTTTTTTACTACTATATACTATATTGGTGTTATGCCTTAGCTAGATGTATAGCTTCGTGCGTTCCCCACATTTTTCAGGCATCTTTACTTTGCATTTAATTAATTTAATTAATAAATATGCTTCATTCGAATGGTGGCAAGGCGTGTCCAAATCCATTATTTCCACTAAGAATTCAGCCTATATTCTCAATTAATTAATGAACAACATATTTTTTTCAATGTTACATGATATATAATATAATAAAACTGTGTGGATAAGTTTGGATCGATGGGGGGCCGAATAGGAATAATTACCCTAATCAGAGGCTATCTTAATTTACATATATGGTGGAGCCCTAACTAATAAAGCAATAGATAAGGGCTATATGCCTAGTGAAATAAAAGTGGAACATATTAATGTTGGAATCTATGATCACAACAAAGAAAACGTAAACCAATTTGCCAAGAGTATCAGATAAGGTGTTACCTTTACGGAAGTAAAACTAATAAGGAGATATTATAATGTCCTTCCCCGACACCTTCTTATATATGAGTCTGCTACTTAATTAACACCTGTGAGGTTGCTTCTTAAATTAGTGCACAACACTTGTCACTTTCACCGCTAATCACTTATCAAATAAAAATTAAATCAAATATATATATATATATATATATATATGAGATGGTGCACAGGTTCATAATTAAAGTCTTTCATAAGTGTGTGTATATATACGTACGTATGGACAAATGCAAGAAGCATACTGGTTGAAAGACAATAGAAAATATAGAAAGGACATAATTATGTGAGTTCATTTTTGAGTCATCAACCAGGTTCAAAGGCTTTTGGGATTAAATATACCAGCACTACGCAATTCCTACCACTTCAACAATATATATTATTTGAGATTATATAAAATATTGGAGATTAAAAGTACTTTAATTGTCATCACCTGAACCATATATACTGTATATTATATATATGATGCTGCTAGTTAGTATTGACAAATGGCGTTTTGTTATTGGGAGCACATTCCATATATGCTCATGAAAGGGATAGATGACATGGAGTACTCAGCTTAATTAATCTAGAACATCTAGATTGATTATGGATGGTCCAAGTTCACTTTAATTTTTTTTATGTTTTAAAAAAATTTTATTTTAAGAGACAAAACATTTAAAATAAAGATAATCTTATAACTGACACTTCTTGAAAAAAATAATTTTATTATTGAAAAATTACAAATTAAGAATTTTAAATCTAGACCATCATCCACATTAGATATTGGAAGGTCCAGAATTCATCACAACGGTAAGCACTGTTTGCTTATCGTTGTTATAAGTACCAATTGAGGATCCGTTTTGATGTTCTAAACCCTTTAGAAACCCATTTGAATGCTTGATCATCTCTTTAACGAGCACCTAAACCTCATCAAATCTTATCTAGACGTTCTAAATTTATTTATTTTTTATATTTTTTTAAAAAATTATTTTAATAAGTATAGAATATAGAGTAAAAATAATCTCTTAACTTTCATTTTCTCAAAAAATAATTTTTTTAAAAAAATCATCAATTGAATAAAATTATATGAACAATTTAGATCTGATGACTTGTTCCTAAACTTCATGAAATGGCTGGAGATTGAACAACATAACTATACGTTGTATAATTTATTTCAACATTAAAACCAAACGCAAGCAATAAAAACAGTGACTTAGAAATCTGTGTCGTTTTAACCTAATCGATGGAGACCAAGGCCGTCAGCGCCAGCATGTTAAAACCAAGGTGTTAAAACCCAAACCGAGTACTGAATCGGTTGGGATACTGGGTTAAGGGCCAGTGGGTTAGATCGGGATCAAACCGGGGCAAAACCGATGAGAAATTGAAGATTTTAAATTTATTAATATGAAATTCTAAAGAAAAAGTAAATTTTTTTTTTAAATAGTGACCTGGACCGGACCAATTTTCCGGCCGGTTCGCAGATTTCCGGGCTAGACCGGCCGGTCCGGTCCGGTTTCACTAACACTGGTTAAAACACAACAGTGAAACAGGATACCCCACGATGTACCCGTGGAGGTTTGTTTGACCACAAATTAAATTGCTAATGAAGAATCGCAATATGTATCAGTACAGACCGAAATTAGTGGATAGATTAAATGATGAAGAATATATAAATATATATATATATGTTGGCCAATCAGTAAGCTTGTTATATGTGACTGAATGTGTATAAAGCAGTAACATGATATCACATTTGAAGAGTACGAAGTCATAATTATAAGAAGTGGCTCGTCGGCATCGATTCGTAAGAATTAAGATCACTGTCCCTAGTGCTATTGCCTTCTACTTTAATTTCAATCCCACATATTATATCAAATCATTTTTGATCCACTTTATTTTTCTCCACTTTCATCAACTACTGCTAAAAGCTCTGTTCCGAATCCAAATCTAGAAGCTGTGAGTGATTGACTATACTTTTCTTGGCCAAAAATAATTAAACAGAATCATTGGCCATACATGCATTTTTTCAATCACAAAAGACGGTAATTAGCTAGGCTGCTTGGTTGGTAGAGTGATATGACTTTCCTTTGCATTGGGTTCAAACCACATTCCATGATCCGGTAGAATGTGGATTCTATCTCAAAAGTGAAGGAAAGGCCAACTATATGCAATAGAATTAAGAATTGAAGATTAATATTATTATTGGTTCTTATGGTTTGATCAAATTTTGGTTTTTGTGTAAGTGGTTTTAAATCGTTGGTTTTGGTGCTTAAAATTTCATAAAGATTTAATCCGAGTTAAGGTATATAGATCAAAATCAAAACTCATTAAAAGTATAGAAACCAATCATTCAACTCAAACACTTTATAACACTATAGAGATCAAAATCAAGAATTTGAAATTACATAAACTAAAACCAAAATTCGATTAAACTATAAAAGACTAATTAAGGACTATCAATGATATTAATCCTAGAATTAATTAGTTAAACATGAATGAGCTGAAAAAAAATAATGTATAGCAATTTAAATCCTATTAGGAGAGGTGCTTATATTCAATAACTGACAGTACCTAAAAAAAGGATCATCTCAAAAAAGAAAAAAAGGGATACATGTGCCAGTAAATAAAAATATATATTTAAATGAGAGGACAAGGGAAACAAACATTCCTTCACTGGTCACATTTACACACTCATCTCAAAATGATCACTTCATCATATATCCCTTTGTATAGAGAACAAGTAGCTATCTAAAGGATAAAATAACAGGGAATGGGAAGAGGCAGAAGGGCTGAGCCGCAAGATAAGATCATTATTTATTTATTTATTTATTGTTTTATTGGTTGCCCCTCATAATAAAGAAGCAGTGATATATCCTTACTTAATTCTCAACCTTGTTTTACTCTTTAGCCTAAATAACTCTCACACCACATAATGAATTAATTCTGCAATTACAGTGAACCTTGTGATTGAACATTTTGATATGACAGAGGCCGAGGAAATAATGATAATAACAAGAGAAAGAAACAAAAACAGCAACATAAAATAATATTAAGAATGTGGAGAGTGAGTAGATGATCAGTAGGAGTAGTGGGTGAGAAGAGCACAGACGCATGCTTCCTTGAGAGAAGACACAAGTGTGGGTTATGAATCATTAATTGTCTGCTGACCACAATTTATGGTGAATCAATCATAAGGGCCCTTAGTAGTGCACTCCTCGCTCACTAATTTCACCTATAACCCTGCACATTTTCTCACCACTCATTTTCTTTCAATATTAGATCAGATAGTATGAAGTCCTCTGGAATTGATAGAAAAAGACTAATGAAGTTTTTAAACATGATTTTTTTGATTAATAATGCATTTAAAGATTTATTTATTGAGAGTATGTAGTTGATCTCAGCAAATATGATAAGGTTTGTTGTTTTTATTTAGTTTCACATTAAGGAATGTTTTCATACAAATTGAGAATGGGAATGGGAATGGGAATGTAGTTTGATAAATTGAAATAAGGGAAAATTCCAAATAAATATGAACTTGAAATACCTTAAAAGTCTAATAATACATAGAAATGACAAATAAGTCTCAAAGGACTATTCTGAAATTTTGAAATGTTGTGTTTTAACCCAAATGCCCCTCAAGGTTTTTTTTTTAAAGAACGAACCCATAAACCCTATCTGGCGTCGTTAATAAGTTGAATAAAGGCAATGATAACTTGAGCATAGCGATTGACAAATTGTCCTCCTGAGGTTATATTTGTCCTCCTGAGGTTATTAATGGCTACATTCAAATTGTCATTGTCTTTATTCAACTTATCAATGACGCTTGATAAGGCTTAAGGAGCTCAAGTAGTCAATCACATTACTCAACTTGTCACCGAAGCGATAGCCGCTGGAGTCCTATCGATGGGGTGGTGCCGGCCACCAGAGCTCCAGCATTGGCGAGGGTTTTTCTTTTTTAAAAGAAAAAACTTGAGGGGTATTTTAGTAAGATCACAAAATTTCAAAACCCTATCCAGATTAGTTCCTTGAGACCTATTTATAATTTTCATGTGTTAACAGACTTTTTGGGGTTTTTCAAGTTCAAATGGTATTTATTTGAAGTTTTCCCTTGAAATAACTATATTTAGCATGTTATAAGCAATATACATTTGTGTGTTTTATTATATTATTATTTGATGAGATGACTATGACGTCAATAATATTAAAATAGTTTTTATTAAATTTTAGTTATTAAAATAATATTTGAAATTATAAAGATAAATAATATGGACTTGGAGGAATAAGAGGGAAAGCAATCAGCAACGGCATTATATTACTCAATATAACAGACAAACAAACAGTTGAAAGCGATGTTGCGGTTGAAAGGAACTCAACATATATCTCCAATATCTTGTTGCCACTTATTTTATCATCATGATACAATGACAATATCCTAAAATAATGAATTATCAACTTGGGGAAAATATTCATATTCTTATTTTCTTATACTAAAGAGTAACAAAATCATTTGTCAATCTATGATCTTAATATGCGCGCGGATATGTAGGGCATATGTTTAAATTAGACGTAGGAGAATCTGTTTAAGTTGTTTGATAATCAGATGGAACACAAAATGATGGAATCTCAAGCTTGTGTGTGTATAGAATGAATTGCACCATATTTCATGTGACCCTAAATATAAGACCTAGTTGATTTTTTTCTTATAGATTAAAGAAACTAAATAAGTTACTTAATCATATCATATATGTTGTGTATCATTAAAGAATATATCAGTTTATAAGTCAGACAAATTTAGCTTGAAAAAAAAATAAAAATATAGATACTTTAAAGTAATTTAATTAGCTTCCTTAATTTCTCCAAAAAATATTAAATAAGTCTTATATTTAGGACTGGAGATAGTATTATATATACTGCTTCCAATCCTCATTATGAGTACAGCTTAAAACATATTTTCTACAAAGCATTAATTTGTTAGGAAAAAAGATATAGAAAAAGAATCTTGAAATTATAAAATTTCAAATCAAGTATTTCCTAAAAAATGAGTTGTGAGTTGCTTATCAAGTTTCGTTATTCCCTTATTAACTCTTAATAACAAACCTAATTTAGAATTTTATAATTTTAAATTTATTTTTCTGTCTTTTTCTCTAACTTTTTTCATCGGGTACCCTACTTATTATAAAACTTTCTGACTAATTAACTAAACTTCTCGAACTAATAATTTTTATTGAGGGTAATTTTAATATTTTACAAAAAAAATTAATTTTAACTAACTTCATTATAATTTATATAAAATTATTATTAAATGCTTATAATGAGAATAGGAGGTAAGAACCCAGCTGCTGTATGTTATTCACACAACTTGCACCACCAGGTGTCCACGTGTCATTTCTCTCTCCTGAATTGTTGGACTGATTTTGATTCCGGTGATCGTGTTTAAACAAAGAAATGCTTTGAAACGTGCCCCTCCTCAACATTTTATATGGAAGTGTCTATGCGGATTTTTCTCACCAAGTATTTTTTATTAAATGGATTTATTATTATATCAGTTTTAAATGATTGAGATTTAATAATATATAAAGAATAATATTATAATAAAAATATATCGTAATAAATCTCAACTATTAAAAATTATTGATTTAATGATAGATATAAGGGTAAACAGGGAAAATAAAACCACAACAAACCCCCACCCCCCCCCCCCCCCAAAAAACAATTTTAACATTTTAACTCTGAAAGGAATAACGCTTTTGCTTGGAAGAAACCTTTGAGAATATACTCTCTTTCTCTTTGCTGGGAAAATTATCGTACAAGCGACATTCTCTCAGTTACGTTCATCATCTCAATGATAATTCTCTCTACGCGATTCCTATTGGCTGTCAGGAAGAAAAGTCCTGTTTCCAGAGCTATATATATGGTTTGGAGTGGCCTCTCTCAGATCTTCGGATATAGAGATTTCGAATATGTCTCTTCTGCAATTAAGGGGATTAGACAAAGTTCGACTATATATTTTAGCATGGTCTAAGCAATGTTTTAATTCATTTTTTTAAAATATATTATTTACTTTCAAGAGAAACATATTGTCTGAATGGATTATAATATATATAATTTGCAATTAATTAGTCGGCGAGTTAGCCATGATCATATCATAAATGCTCTTGGACAAACAAACTTCTCATAAAATAAAATAGCCGGCTATATCGCTGGATCCAAACGTTGTAAAAACTCGTTTCATTAAATTAAATTAATACAGTGAAGAAGATTGTTTGACAATATATGAACTTGTTCAAACAAAGTAAAAGTGTCGGTACCTATAATACATACAATTTACACGCCCTGAAAGAGTCCCAGCTATGCAAAGGTGAACGAACCATCAGAGAAAGAATTAAATTAAATTAGTCTCCACGAATCATGTATGACTGATAAGGCTCCTTCTTTATTTCCAAGATTGTGGACAAGTTCTTGTTCAGTGGCTGTTTCCAGGGTTCTCCATCCATTTGCATATAGGCCTTTTCCCACTCTCCACCTATCAGTTCTAATCGGATAGCTGCTGCCTGTAAAGGTCATTAGAATTCATATCTGACATCAGAGAAATTTCACTATTCCCAATGGTCACTCGTCATTATATTTGGCATGTATGGTATTGACTACATTTTAGGCTTAGGTACAAGGCAGATAGAGAGAGAATTGTGCATGACTACATGTGAAAAGAAGGCGAATTTCACACATTTCTATTCTTGTCAATTAATAAACAAAAAACAGAGCAAGCAGAACTGAAATAGTGGCCACATATCATCCCAGACACACAGTTCAAGCCTGCACCACAGTGCTGTCCATCCATATAATCAATGATTGTTTTGAAAAAATGCTCAAATCGACCAACTCCGGTAATAATTGTAAGAGATAGTTACTGAATCTGATGCCATAATTTTAATCAATAGTCAGCAGACCATCAATACCAAGGCATCCTAAGCAAAGTTTTGAATACAATAAAACCGAAAGCAACATAAAAGTTGGATCCCCAATCCCCATAATTCCAAGTCCCGTAATCAAACATTCTACAGATGTAAAATATACTTTTGGCTCAATTATTTCAATATTTGTTCACCTTGCAATACACCAGTTTAAAATCTACTTTGACTCAAGTATTTATAATCAAGTCACCCTCCAATACACCAAGCAGTCAGGCATTCCTAATTACCCAAAAACACAGCCCATGAACAGTTTCAAACTAAAATATATGGTACCTGGGCAATGTGCTTCGCAGATGTAAGTTCAAACATGACAAATGAAGCATGCCATCCTTGTTTTAGACCAAATATCTCCAGAAGTCCATCATCGACATGGGCTTCAACAAAGTGCCTCTGGAATTACCAAAAAGCATTTTCAGTTAACCTCCTAAAAATCTGTAAGGCATACTTCACAGCGTTATCAAGAAAGTTCATATTCAGTAATAATCACTAATCAGAAATCCATTGCAATTACCATAGTAATACTCAACATTCATAACATAACCCTCAGGCACTAGAGACTGAGAAATAGGCAAATATAGTCCATGATGCAATACCACAAAGAAAATAAAATAATGCTTTATGGAAATACCTCTTGGGAAAGAAAAAATTGAATTCACATTCCAGAAGAGGCAATTAATGTCTCCAAAATAATACTTGGGGTATTCCAACCACTAGAAAGATATAATCAGAGAATGAATGATTTAATAGCTTAAGATTATCAGTATGACAAGAAATGTCAGATGACAAAAATACAGTACCTTTTCCAAATACTCTGGTTTTGGTTTACCCCAGGGGTTTCTTCCACTTCCATAGCTATGAAGATTCAGAGCAACTATTGCCCTTACACTGAAAGGAAATAATATAATCTTATCACATAAAAGGGGACAAACCAAAAAGAATATCACAAAATTGAATGATACACTACTTGCTGAACGACTGTGCATATATGAACATAGAAATATAAGAACCAACTCAAGATGTCATAAATTTAGAACTAAGAAAAGAGAAAAGACACAAAACCCCCGGGAACTAGACTGATGAAAAATGTAACGATTTTGAATTTAATCAAGCATTCCTTTGTTACCCGTTGATAAAAATGCACTAGCAAAGAAAATAAGTACCTGGAAGGAATTGTAACCTTCTTCCAGTCTGAGCAATTGCCCTCTTTGACATGCATCCGCAATATGTTGTTAAGTCCCCTATACCAAAAAAATTAATACTTAAATCATTAGGAACACGACAGGAAATTATTAAATTGGTCATCATACTTAATTACTGGAGTGAAGAACTTGAGTCCCTCAAGAAAAAGGCTTTCATGAGATTATTGTAGATAATCAAATTCAAATTTATGAACTGCATAGGAGTCACAGGCATCTATAAAGGGGGGTCAAAATAAAGGAAGAAAACGGGGGTGCATCTATAAGGTAAGCCAAATCAAAATTCAGATCATGGGCTACATTATATCAAACGAGCACAACAGCAAAATAATTCCTAAAAACTTATCTAACCCAGCAAACATGCCTTAAATTCTCTTGAAAGGATATGAATAACTTCACTTTTAGCAGGAAATGTAATCTGTAATGCTACAATAAAACATCATCATTATACCATTCACCGCAAAGCCCACTTCAAGAAAATGGACCTGCAATTCTATCTTAAATTACATATCATGGAAAACACTAAAGAAACAACTTCAGCTTGAAATCGAGTTTACCATTTTCATAAAACACAAATATCTATATTCAGAGGTATTAAAATTGAAAATGTAGCGAAGTTTAAAAGTTCACAAAATGTAGAGAAAAATAGGAAATATTAAAGGGGAAGAAAATAGCTACTCATAGTGCAGCAAAGTAAAGGATCTTTGTGCAGTGTTAGCATAAAAGTAAACAAAGATCACACTCAATGTTACACATACAGTTAGTTATTGGGTCTTTCAATAATATAGTGTCTGGTACCTTTTTCTCACTGCCTTTTCACTCCATATTTTCTCAATATCAATAAACAGGCTGATGTAAAACTCACTCACACACATTAATTATCACCCAAACAGATCTATCTAAAAGGAAAAAGTGGAAACAAAGAAGGGAGAGGGGGGACAAACAGAACAGAGGAGAGGGAAACAGAAACAGAGTATAAGGGAGGGAAATGAGAACTGAACAGAATTTTGAGAGGGGAAGGAGACAGCAATTAAGGAGAGGGAGAGAGCAACTAAACCATCATAGTTTTCATTCATTCAAGTGTTTGTTTACAAATGATGAGCACTCCTATTTATAGGCTAGCAAGGAAACAACTTTGCAACCCACTTGCTACAAAAGTAACCATTTGCAGGACTAGGCAACTTGCTCCTAACAACTAACAATCCACTTGCTTCTAGCTAATGGACAACTTGCCCCACTTGCAAGTACAATCAAAAAGTAATCCACTTGCTCTTAATTAAATATTCCTACTTGCAAAACTAAAATAAAATAAAATATTAATTCTTAATTCTTCCTTCTATAGGTCTTTCCATATTTCCTATCAGAGGCATTATTCTCCTTGAATCACGGCCCTAACTTAGCACAAGGAACAATCCATCTACTTAAGTTCTGTTTTGTTTAATCTTATATTTCAAGATTTACTATGGAATTTCAGTCAGTGAAAGAACTGCTTCCTTTAATGGAGAAGTTAATGTTAAATTTCAGTCTGGCAGTTGTAGTATTTTGTAGTATGAAGATGTTTTTCAGTATTGTTTTAGCTATCAAGGAAGTTCCAGCCAAAGATCTCGATACAACTTGGGGAGTTGTGATGAGTAACTTTATAAGAGTTGTTATTGAACACTTTAGCAATAGCAGGGATGTGAACTAGTGGACCATGCAATCTTAAGAAGGCTTTATAGGGCCCGTTTGGTTCGATCCCATTACACCCTGCAATGCAATACAATGGTAATGCAATGCAATATTAATTATAGGGCTAGTGTTTGGTTTTATTTTTGAATAAGGTGCAATGAGCTATTATTTTAACAATTACTTAAAATTAATATATCACACAAAGTCTATTTTACCCTTAATATAATCTTTGTAGAAAAGATAGTTAAGAGACATAACATTGCCTCACCATAACTTTCATGCACTCTCGCCGATGATCATCCGATGGCGATGATTGTGGTGGTGGAGGGTGGCAACGGTGCTATGGCTATGGCAATGGCAGGTGGTGATAGTGACAATAGTGGAGGAGGAGGTAGTGGCCACAGCGGCAACGATGAATGAGGTGGTGGTGGCGGCAACGGCAGTGGAGGAGGAGGAGGACGTGGCAGCGATGGCAAGGAGGAGGAGGTAGTAGTGGTGGTGGTAGGCGGCGGCGGCGGGGGTGAAGGAGGACATAGTGGCGAAGGCAACAGTGGGGGTGGCAGCATGATAGAACCAGATTCTATAACAATGAGAATTTAGGCAAGAAAAGAAGAATAAGGTAGTTCTAGAGCCAGAATCTGAAAACTCTAGAGAAAAGGGATAATCTTTCAATATATTCAATCATAAATCTTACAAGTGCTGTCATACCAATATATATAGATACTGATAATAACTGATAATAGGAATAAGATAGAATAACTGACAATAAGATAAAACTTAATAACCAACTAATCCTAAAAACCTCCTGATAAAACCACCCTATGACACCTGTTATGACACATGTTTCTTTCTCCTGGAATAAACCAGTAAAGGGCGTGGTAGTAATCTATCATTACTCCTCCCCTAAAAATGCGCCTTGTCCTCAAGGCGAAAAGAGGGAAATTGAGCTGCGAAAGAATCATAGGACTCCCAACTGCATTCTTCTGAAGGTCGGTTTTTCCACTGCACCAATAATTCTAAATCTAGGTTGCCAAAAGAATCTGCACTGCTGTCAGAAAAACGGGAAGCGAGGATCTGATCAGGTTCCAATTGTGACACCAAGTCATCTCCGATTGGTAAAGGTGCCAAAGAGGCTGATGTATAACCATGGGCCAATTTGAGCAAAGAGACATGGAAGATAGGGTGGATACGAGAATTAGGGGGAAGCTATGGTTCATAAGCAGCAGAACCAATTTTACGCAACACCGGATAAGGACCATAATAACGAGGTGCCAACTTCTCATACTTATGTTTGGCCAAAGAACGCTGCCTATATGGCCAAAGTTTGAGAAAAACCATGTCACCTGGTTGAAAAACCACATCTCGTCTTGTAGAATCAGCATACATTTTCATCCTTTCTTGTGCATGAGATAAGTTGTCACGGATGGTAGTTAAAACTGCATCCCTTTCTTCAAAATAATCTTGTAGCTCAGCCAGATTAGTAGCCCCCTGAGAAAAAGGAATTAGAGAAGGAGAATCACGTCCATAAACTATCTTGAAAGGAGTTGAACCTGTAGAAGAGTGGTAACCAATATTGTAAGAAAGTTCTGCCCAATGAAGGAAACCAGCCCAAGACTTTGGGTGATCATGAGAAAAATAGCACAGATAGGTCTCCAAACAACGATTGACAACTTCAGTTTGGCCGTCTATTTGGGGATGGTGAGCAGTACTCATTCGGAGCTTGGTACCACTAAGTTTAAACAACTCTTGCCAAAAAGAACCCAAGAAAATGGTATCACGGTCAGAAACAATTGACCTAGGAAAACCATGAAGGCGGACAATCTCCTTGCAAAACAATGCAGCAACTGTTTTGGAGGTGAAATGACGAGGAAATCCAAGAAAATGAGCATATTTGCTCAATCTGTCCACCACTACTAAAATCACTTCCCAACCATTAGATTTAGGTAACCTCATGATGAAATCAAGAGAGATATCTTCCCAAATTTGCTGGGGAATATTCAAGGGTTGGAGAAGACCACCTGGAGCTTGAGGAAGGTACTTGTTGCGTTGACAAACAAGGCAATTCAGAATGTGAGTCTTTATTGCTTCTTTCATATTCTGCCAATAAAATTGGCGTTGCAAGCACTTAAGGGTTTTAAGAGTACCACCATGACCGCCCAGAGGAGAAGAGTGAGCTTCTGCAATAAGTAATTGACTCAAAGCAGAATCAGCAGGAATAACCAACCTGTTTTTGTAATACAAACATCTGCAAAAAGAGCAAAGTGTGGAATGGAAGAAGGATCAGACTTCAATGCACGGATGATGGAAGATGTATAAAGGTCTTGCTGCAGTAAATGTGGAAGGCCGTCAAGGTTAGTAGCATTTGGGATAGCCAAAACAAAGAAATCAGCAGAATGAGGACAGCAAGATAAAGCATCAGCACCCTGGTTGGAAGAGCCTGTTTGGTAGCGAATAGTAAAATCAAAAGGCAGTAGTTTCAGCAATAACCGCTGCTGTTCTGGAGTGGTGATACACTGATCCATGAGGTATTTGAGGCTGTTATGGTCTGTGAGAACTTCAAACCTATGTCCAATGAGATAATGTTTCCACTTCTGCAATGCAGAAACCAATAGGATGAGGAGAGGAGAGGCCTTTACTATAAAAAGCAATAGGATGACCCTCTTGTTGTAAAATAGCTCCAATACCCGAAGAAGAAGCATCACATTCCACAACAAAGGACTTAGGAAAATCAGGAAGTTGCAAAATCGGAACATTGATGAGAGCATCTTTCAAAAACAAAAAAGCTTGTTTAGAAAGATCTGTCCAAATGAATGCATCTTTCTTGGTCATATCGGTTAAAGGTTCTGCTATTTTGCTATAATCTTTGACAAATCGGCGATAATAACCTGTAAGGCCAAGGAATCCTCTCAACTCAGAAATATTTTGAGGCAGTGGCCAATTCGTGACAGCAACAATCTTATCCAGATCCACAGCCAGTCCTTTCTATGAGATAATGTGGCCCAAGAAAGATACTTCAATGTGAAAGAAATCACACTTTTTAGGATTAGCGAAGTAATGATGCTGCTACATAGTATAAAAAACAGTGTGAAGATGAGCCATATGATCTTCAAAATTTATGTTGTATATCAAGATATCATCAAAGAAAACCAAGAGGAATTTTCTAAGAAATGGGCGAAACAAGTCATTCATGGCAGCTTGAAATGTTGCAGGTGCATTTGTGAGTCCAAAAGGCATGACCACAAACTCATAGTGCCCCGAGTGCGTTCTAAAAGCAGTTTTATGTACATCTCTGGGTAAAACACAAATCTGGTGATAACCAGATCGTAAATCGATCTTAGAGAAATATTTAGCTCCATGTAATTCATCGATATTAGGAATGGGGTACTTATCTGGAATGGTAAGCCGATTTAACTCACGGTAATCGACATAGAGCCGCCAAGATGAATCTTTCTTAGGTACCAGCAATACTGGACTAGCAAAAGGACTCACACTGGGTTGGATGAAGCCTTTATGCAGCAAATCAGATATCTGCTTCTCAAGCTCATCTTTCTGGGAATGAGGATACCGATATGGACGAATGTTTGGAGGCACAGCATCTGGAAAGAGAGGGATAGCATGATTATGGTGCCGGAAAGGAGGAAAACTTTGTGGTTCTGCAAAAACATCAGAATACTCTTGTAATAATTCTTGCAATTCCTCAAATTGGCTAATCAGCGTATCTGTCCGTAGGGAAATATCAGAATTAGGCTGCTGTTCTTGTTGAAAAACGCTGGTGCTACGAAGAGATGGGGTTGATTCTGGTTGTGGGGTTCCTTGCAACTTGTAACGCTTGCCATCCACCCAAAAGATCATGAACATTTTCTGCCAATTTGCTTCAATTGTGTTTAACGAAGCCAACCATTTGATTCCCAGTACCATATCTACACTGCCCAGATTGAAAGGATAGAAATCATCCTTAATTGTCAATTTCTGAACAGAAATCTCAAGCTGTTTGCGGATTGAAGAACAAGATGACATGGAACCATCTCCAACTTGAACACCAAAGGGAGGAAGCTTCTCCACCGTCAATCCCAATGCAGTCACCAACTTGTTGTAAACAAAATTATGAGTAGAACCGCTATCAATGAGTATTAAAACTTGTTTAGAGCAAAGAGTACCTTAGACCTTCATTGTAGTAGCAGATGTATGACCAAGAATAGCGTGAAGAGAAATTTCTGCAATATTGGATTCAGGGGTATTTTCACACTCTTCAAGCATATGCTCTTCTGAAAAACCTTCAGTAATCTCCATTAATTTGAGAGTCGACGGTTTACAACGGTGTCCAGGGGAAAATCTTTCACCACAGCGATAACATTAGCCCTTATCCCTTCTGATTTGGCGTTCAGAATCAGTGACGCTGGAAGCAAGAGAATTTTGCGGCATGCTGGAGAGAGAAGTCGCAGATTGCGAACGGTTATAGGGTGCAGTAGCGGAATTGAAATTTGAATAATAATTCGAATTTTGGGGCTGACGTGGAGAGTGGTTCTATTTTCTCTCCAATTATTTAAATAATTGCTGCCCTGAAAATTAGGATTGTGCATGTTTGGCCGATGGGTCTGTTGGTTTTGTATTTTTGCTTCAAACTCCAACCCTAGACTTGCTGCCTTGTATACAATTCTGGGCTTTTGAATTTTCACATCGGGCTTTAATTCTTCCTTCAACCCATTAATGAAGACAGCTAATAAACAATGTTCAGGCCAACTTGAAACCCTAGAAGACCGTCTTACAAACTCTTTTCTATATTCTTCAACACTTCCAATTTGCTTAATCTCACATAATAGACATCCAGATTCTGAAACTCAGCAGGGCCGAAATTATCTTGAAAAATCTGGATGAGTTCTTCCCAATATCGAATGGTGCAACTAGAAGATACCCAAGTAAAGACATCAAGGGCATCTCCTTCCAAATTCATTGCTGCAACTTCCACCTTGAGATCCCCAGGAGTTTGATAATAACGGTAGCATTTTTCTGCTTTCATAATCCATCCTCTCGGATCACCCCCTTCATACTTGGGAAATTCAACCTTTGTATGGGGCCTTCGGTTAGAATTCTTGCTCCATCAAGGGCTGTTTGTTTCGTCTTCTTCATAATCCTCATGATTCTGTTTTGCTTCCTTCCCCATTTTGTCTTTCTCTATGGTTGAGTGTTGTTGGTTCTTCACAACCTTCAAAATTGCATCAAGGCTTTGTAACTTGCTCACAATAAACGATAGTTGTTGAGCCATATCAGTAGGGACTGAAGGAAACTCTTGTTCATGGGATTTTGACGATTCTGCATCCTGGTTAGGGATGGCAGATTCAGTAGTTTGCTGCTTCTTGCGATTATTGCCCATAACTCACTAATGGCCCAGAGATTAATAACTCTCTGATACCAAATTGATAGAACCAGATTCTATAACAATGAGAATTTAGGCAAGAAAAGAAGAATAGGGTAGTTCTAGAGCCAGAATCTGAAATCTCTAGAGAAAAGGGATAATCTTTCAATATATTCAATCATAAATCTTCCAAGTGCTGTCATACCAATATATATAGATACTGATAATAACTGATAATAGGAACAAGACAGAATAACTAACAATAAGATAAAACTTAATAACCAACTAATCCTAAAAACCTCCTAATAAAACCACTCTATGACACCTGTTATGACACATGTTTCTTTCTCCTGGAATAAACCAGCAAAGGGCGTGGTAGTAATCTATCACGGCAGCAGTAGTGGAGGAGGAGGTGGTGGCGGCGGCGGCAACGGGGGGTGGTGGCGAAGGAGGAGGCGCGGCGGCAGGTGGAGGCGACGGCGGTGGAAGAGGTAGTGGTGGTGGCAGTTGTGGCAAGTGAAATGAAATAAGTAAAACAAAGACACATTAAACTAAAGGGTAAATTGACTTTTTTAACCATGCAATAGAATGGTAATAAAGATTCATAGGAGAAGGAGGTATGAATGTGGATTACCAATTTTTTGGTAATCATCATTACCATGGTAAACCCTATTACCATGCTAAAGAACAACCAAGCACTCTTCTCTTGGTAATGCAATCATGATTATCATTGCAAGCATGCAATGGGGTTGAACCAAATAGGCTCATAAGCTTCCACTTGAGGCTAATTTCTAAGCAGCATCGATATTGATAGTTTACAAATCCATGAGGTAGTGAAAATAGCTCCTCTAAGAGTTGCTAATTATTCAGTAAAATATGATAGATTATAAAAATGACTATTTATCCTGCATCCAAAGCAAAAGAGATATGGACCTTTGTTTGGTTATCATATCAGTCTAAACTTGATTACAATGAGTTTAAAGACAAAGTTGTTGAGCCTTTCGATAGTTAAAAAACAAAGGAAATTTTGCCCCTTCATTTTCTCGTTAGTTTTGTTCTCCCTGTTTTTTCAACATTAATATCATTGTATTAAGCAACATGGTAGAGAGCAGCTAGGAGAATGTCAAGGCAGTCATTTCAAGGAAGCAGTTCAAACAGTTCTAGGAGTCATTTGTTTGCCAATGTCGTTATGAAGAGAAACTTTAGTTTCTCAAATTCCTAAATCAATGGTTGAATTCTTAGGAGTTGGCTAACTAGTAATTATTCCCCTTCATATTCTCTTCAATTGGGTTGTACTATTAACATACTACATGCAAATGGGAGAGTCAAGTGGCGTTCAGAATTTAGAATAGTCTTACCTTAAACTTGGATCGCTAGTGCAAGGAGTGAAAAACCAGCCCTGGGTGCAACTGTAACCAGAATATATAATCTGCAGCCAGAAAATAAGATTGGTCCACAATCATGTATAGGGATGACTAAAAGTTACTATAATATGTCAAAAAGGCCTCGTGAATAAATGGAAGCCGTTAGCCAGTTAATGCAAAGACAAAGAAGTTGTCCTTAACATATAGTCATGCAAACACAAAAAAGAACTACCTTTTATAGATTATCTGCTCGTACAGGTTTCAATACAATTTAGCAATTTAACCAGAGGAGCCCTACTTTGGGGGTAAGAATAATTAGCAATTAGCGAAGTAAGCATTAGCCAAATGATCTAGGTATCATACCTTATTAGCGATCGGACCATTTGCAAGGTAAGGCTTTTCTTCGCGTAGATGATGGAAACCATAAGCCACTTGGGCATCCATTCCTGTACAATAGAATGACAAACTATGAATAATGAAAATGCTCACAAATATAATAACAATTTATTTGCGACATATGAAATAGCTATCATGTCAAACCAACATGGCAAAACAGTACATGCATAGTTTCTAAGTTTGTTTTGTACCCAAAAAAAGAAACTTGGAAAAAGGCAAAAAAAATGCAGGTGTAAAAGAATTTTCATTCAAAAGACCAATTGCAATCCCTATGGTATCAAGCAGCTTGCAAAAAAGTAGACTTTAAAGCCAACTTGACACCATTCTTGAATTATTCTCAGGATAAATAAATACTAGGCAGACACCAATGGAAATGATATTGATAATCTTTTAAAAAGAAATCCCTCTTGTCTGGTAGCTTCACCCTCAGATCCCGAAGATTAATCTTAATTAACAGTTCAAGGCAACTCCATGATACAACCATTGTACACATCACAGTACCTATACTGAAATAATTGTAGAACACTCCTTCGTGACATTTAACTCTCTCAGGCAGTTTCCCCTCAACTTCCAAACCCTGCATAACAAGGAACTTCCTCTATTGAATGAGAATTTTTTTTGCCCATATAACATGTAAAGGGAATTAGAATAACTTATATTTGATACTACAAAACTTAATTAAGTACATGAGCACTTTATTATTAGATTGCAGACTTTAATACTAAGCAGGCTTTTCCAATATGCCAACATAGCAATTTATGATAGTAATTTGAGCGCTCTTAGAAGTGAAAACAAACAGACTCACAAATCAATTTCACAACAATGTAAGAAAAACTTGTGCCATCTGCTTCCGCCTAATACATTAAGTTCTATTCAGTTACACAAGACTGATAAAGACCTAAACAATGATGAATTGGTAAGGGTTTTGACTTTTGAGCATGTTTGGTTACAGCTTTTAGGAAACCAAAAGTCCTATTGCGGCACTATCAAAAGCCAAAAGATGTTTAGGTAATTTTTTTTGTTTTTAATTCAGAAAGTCCATTTGCAATGTTTCTTAAAGTCAATTTGCCAAAAGTTTATATGGATTACTCTCCAAAAGTTACTTTTGGCTTTTGAACAGATTTTATGTTAGAACTGCAATTGACCCAAAGATGATGACAACATTGGCAACAACAATTACAACAACAACAATAAAATTTTCAAAATAAGATTCAGAATAAGCTCAACCAGAAGCACATGCCATCAATTACATATTGCAATTTGAAAATATTAAATAAAAGGCAAAGTAGCATAGAGTATGGTGCTTCAGAGACTAAGGTTTCAGAGAATATGAAAACTAAGTATATATTGGAAGAGACCAAAGATACAACCTCATCAAAAGTTGACTCTTCTGTAGGCTTCAGAGAATATGGTGCTTTCAGAACTGAGCCATCTGGCATTGAAAGTGAAACTCGCCAACTGCAATTAAAAACAAACCAAACCAGAAAAGACAACTAACTAATGTGAGAAACCAAGAAAGGTCTTTAGAGCAAAGAGAACCTGGAAACAGACTTAAAACATTTCAGACAATTCTAATCATGTATAGAATTTTGTCCATGTTGACATAGACAATGAAAGCTGCATTTTTAACTCAAACCCCATGCTTTCAATGATACTATTAATGGATATGTAAAGCAGCAAGCCTCTGATGTGTAATTTGTAATAAATATAAGATATGGTAGTTAAATGGCTGTATTGTAGTTATATTAGGTAGCCGTTAGGGAGTTATAGATGTTAGGCGTTGGAGACCTATATAAAAGGAAATTCTATGTATCCAAAGGCATATGCTTTTGAGTAGTCCAGTGAAATATTCAGTTTTCTCGATCTCTCAATCTCTCCCTCCTCTTCTCCTCTTTTCTCTTTCTCTCTACCACCATCCATCAACTTCAATCATTCAATGTTAGTAATCCATATTCAGCACCAAAACAAACTGCGTCAAAAAGAATATGAAT
This sequence comes from Inga laurina, assembly GCA_963855925.1. NCBI lineage: Eukaryota > Viridiplantae > Streptophyta > Magnoliopsida > Fabales > Fabaceae > Inga > Inga laurina. The sequence goes on along the minus strand of OY979709.1, from coordinate 46,750,882 downwards.
ATTAAGTAATTATTAATAGAAATATCCAGAAAGATAGCAGTTATTACTTATTAATATTATCAAATCCAGTCAAATTAATGCCTAAAAAGGAACAAGATAACAAAAACTAGACCTTACAGAATGAAAACTCAACCATTGCTACATAGCTCTTCCCTAAGATAAAATCCTCCACACTCATAACTTTGGGCATTAACCGCTTATAACAAAAATAATAATAATTATTATTGGCAGACAACCTTTTTCAGCCACAGCAGAAAGATAATTGATAAAAGCTGCAACATCACTCTGCAAAGTGCAAGCTTAAGATAAGCTCACCTATCCAAACGATGAATGGGACCAACACTGGCCCTGTAAAGAGATCTCTTAATAGCTGACTTCCAAGCATAAGGAAATGATCCACCCTGATAGCAGGTCAAAAGCACAGATTAACATAGTAGACAGCATTAATCTAGCCCAAACTTTCCTCATATACGGATGCTTACCCAACCAAAACTTCTAGATAGATCATTGCCCGTACCAAGTGGTACTATCCCAACAGGAGGAGCTGGCATTCGGCCTTCTCTATGCAGTTCTGTGAGACATCCTAACACCCAACCAACTGTACCATCACCTCCTGCAACCTGTCCAACCATCCAGCATAACCAATGGTAATTATAATTATATCGTAGTAGGACATGGATTTAACTATGCAGTATTGGCATTGCAGCTGATAACAGAGGAAAAAGAATATTTTTATATACTGTGTAAATTGGATGTAGAATGCAAATTTATGATTGGAGTAGATTCTTCAACATACCATAACTCTTATTTTTTCACGACATTCTTTGGCACAAGAATCACCAAAACCAGCCAAATTCTCCAGGCAACCTAATCCATACTTGACAAATTCATGAGGCTTCACATCTGATAGGTCAAAAACCTACAGTACAAAACATAATTAATCGTCTTGACAAATTCATGAGGCTTCACATCTGATAGATCAAAAACCTACAGCACAAAACATAATTAAGCATGACATGGAAGCATAAAAGAATTAAAAACAAAGCAAAAAAAAGCAATTCCAGCATTCATTTTGCTCCGTCTCGAACTAAACTTGCACTGATTATGTTTATGTAACTCAAATCTCATGTGTGAATATGTTCTAGGGCCAAGATAAACGAAACATTATCATGTTGACAACAAACAGGGGAAAGGAAGACAGATCTGATTAAAGTTGGAGGTGATCTTAACTAAGAATGACGAATTCTAACTTTCAGTAGTTGAGTTTTTTAATATTTCCTTCCTGATAATTAGGTTCGATGAAGGCATACTACCAACAGAAGAGGCAGCAATGAACTTTTTTGTAAGGCGTCCAGGGTTGTTTAGTAAGAGTGAAATTGGGAAGGCCTTAAACGGGAGATGAAACCGAGGAGGGATGCAGAAACTTAAATATTTAGTTTCTTGTCAGAATCAATTCTTTTCAACAATCAGTGGCTTCCTGAGTAGATCTTCAATCTCTCAGTTGTTGCAATGGCCGGTTTTTATTTCTTTCTTTTCATGTTAGTCTCCAGTTTTAAGCCAAAATGAATATGACACTGGCATGGGAAACCCTTTGGTCTTTCTGCTGCTAATTTAGTCTGCTCAATGCAAGAGTACTCCAATGCCTTAAGCAAGACAACCTCGAATTAAACTCATTAAGAGCAAAGCTAATCGAAGAAACGCGTTATGGTAACCACCCGGAACAGTGTCACTCACCTTGTCCATCACTCCAACTCCAAGTTCTTCATATCTTTGCCAAACAGCAATTGCATGCACTCAGGCAATATCAACTCAAGCGCATAACAAAAAAAATTCTTAACCAGACTTGATAGCGCAGTTTAAAAACCAATAAAAAGATTGAATTTCGAAAATCAAATAAAGATTATATACATCACCTGTTCTGCACCCATCAAATACTGAAGCCTCTCCTTAAGCACAGGACCAAGACGGCCACCACTTTTGCTATTAATAAAGATCACCATAGGCGCCTCCGGCGGCTTAACATTGCTGTCGCCTTCGGTCTTGCTGCCTATGAAGTGGCTCTCTCCGGCAGTGGAATCCTCCAAGCGGATACAATCACGCATTGCCAGCCGGAGATACTGAGGCATCATGAGTTTCTGCTTCAACTCCTCCTTGTCAATCTGCAGCCCAGATAGCCCACATGCCCGTAACGACTCTGTCACGGACGACCTCACCGTAATCTTGTGGGAATCTCTCGCCGTCGACGGCCCGTCCATCTTCGTCCCGGCGAGAAAGAGAAAAAAGGAGACCTCGCTGATTGATTGTCAAACTTCAATTTGAAACTGCCGGCAGTCCTCGATGGATATAGTATTCAATTCAAATTCTTAAAATTCATAAAAATAAATTTTTTAAATATAATAATATTTTTTTTATACGCAAGTTCGTGGCCATAATTCTCTCTCTATAGATGCAAGGTCGTAAAGCGTATTTATGGGGAGAGAAAGTGAAAGGAAGGCGTGCGGGTAAGGTAGGGTAACTTGATTGACCAATCAAGAGGATATTCTTATACAGGGGAAGGAGATCATCCCGATTTGCAGGTTTCAGATTTGGATCTTCTCGTGAAAGAACTTTTCTTCTCAATCTGAGGAATTGCCCTTCCATCACGCCCTTAATTTCTTCAAATGGCAGATCAAACAGAAGATTTGCACGTTTAAATTTAATTCCGCGGAAGCTTCCCCCTGTCTCTTTGACCTTGGAGGCTTTAAGCTAGAATTAACGCGACAACGGTTTACGACATTGGAGCCAATTTAACAGCAAGATTGCGAAGTTTCATCTTTCGTGAATCTTGTATGCGAACGTAAAAATTTGAATATTAGAATTAGAATTGGAAAAAAGAAAAGGACAAGAGGTTCGAAGGGTAATTGATAATAGTAATATACTCCAATGTTTATTTTTTATTTTATATATTCATTATTAATAATAGCCTTAATGCCTAATAGGTTCAACGGAAAGTCACATAAATTATTGGGAAAATCTCTATAAAATACCTTTAAAATAAGTTAATCCTAAATCAGTACGGTGAAATTTGAAAATTTTAGGTAAGTATTGTGTCAGTACGAATGAGGAATATGGAATTTTGAAATATCAGCCAAAAGATGCTTCTGCCCTTCAGTTCTCCCTCTCTCCACTTCGAAATAACAACATTGAGATCTTAATTAACTATCGTATTCTACATTAACAACACCAAAATCCCACAAAAAATCTGTACTTCCCTGCGCTTCACCTTCATTTTAAACACTTCATCCAATTCTTCCTCATCTCAGTTGCAGATCCAACCATCTCAGTTGCAGATCATACAGCTAATTCTAATCTCATTGAGAAACCCACTAAAGATCTGCTGCAACCTTGTGATTATAGCCCAGTCAATCTCACCCACTACCCAACACCTCCCACGGCCGCCCGCCGCCCAATGAGATCTCACCTATGGCAGTTGATCGATTCTAGATCTAACCACCGCCCAACACCTCCGTCCTAGTTACTGGCGCCAATCTCCAATCGTCTCCCACCACCAAAAACGCCCATAGACAAGCTCCCAAAAGAGTCTCCTACTCCTATCTGCCCGACGACGGAAAAGTGACACCAACAACTGCATCTCACCCATAAGAAGAAAGTGAAGTTGTTAATATAGAATATGACATTGTTAATAAAAAAAAAAAAAGGAATTGTTATTGACCCTAAAATTTGTTAACTATGAAAAAAGAAAGTAAAGTTGTTAATGTATAATACGGTGTTGTTAATCAAGAGTGGGGTGTTGTTATTCCGAGCTGAGAGGAGGGCAGCTGAAGGGCACATTTGTCTTTTCGCTGCGATTTCAAGATCCTAGATTCCTCCTCCGTACTGACACAAAATTGACCTGGGATTTTCAAATTTCATCACACTAATTTGGGATTTACCTATTTCGAAGGTATTTTATAGGGATTTTCCCTAAATTATTTTAGTTTTTCTATCTATAAAAATTTAGGTGAGTTGAGTTGATACTGTTATTGGTACTAGGATTGCCTATTTTTTCTCAGTACCGTCAATAAGGCCCTCACATAAATGGAATTTAAACTCATAACCTTATTAAATTATTGATGTTATCATAAGGGGAAATTAAATTGGAAAATTTGTTCCATCAAAAAAATTGGAAGAAATTTGCTTAAAAATTTCTCATTGTAAAACTTTATTGTCTAATAATGTTATGTGGTAATGAATGTTGGGTTTTAACTTTTAAAGGAACAACATGAATATAAAGTGAGAGTAGGTAAGATGAGGATATTGAGATGGATCATGAATGTGTAATCATATACGTGAACAGTTGAAGTGGCATATATTATACATTCAGGGAAGGCTATTGAATTTGCTAGTCAAAATTGTAATACCTTGAATTTTGGTATTAGAGGCTTGGAAATAAGCCTAAATTGGGCTAACTACTAAGCCCTGGTTTAGTTATGATTTTTCAACTAACTAAACCATAAGGGTTTCATAGCCTTTAGAATTGCTCCGAAATAATATCTACAAATTTAGTTATGATTTTTCAAAGTTTGGGCAGAAAATCTGCCAGAATTGTAAAAAAATCCGAAAATGGGAAAAATGTGACTTAAGTGTACATGTAACTTGAACAAATTATGAAACCAATTTGGACATGGAAGAAGGAGTCTTGGGATGCCATTACATGTAACAAGAAGGAGGAAATATTAGTTGCATGTTTATTAGAGCTGAGAAAACAAGCTAGCCCGTGGGTTGCGGGCTGGCCCACACCAACCTGCGGGCCACGCGGGTCGGGCCCGTGCTGCCCGCAGTGTGCGGGTTGCGGGCCAGCTCGCGGGGCTGCATATTTTTTTCAAAAAAAATCCTTTTTTCTAAGGTAGTAGAAAATATGAGATACACATATATGAGTTATTAAATTTATTTTTCTAGCATCAATCATTCCTCTTATAAAAATTTAAAAACATAATTCACAATTTAAGAGATAAAGTTATTGAATTTGTCAAAGTTTATAAGCAAAATATAAACTCATCCTCAAACAACCAAAATATAATAATTTTGTTTAAAAAAGAACGGAAAAGGCTAAGATTGTTTATCTTTGAATTGGGAAGTATCAAGATAGGAGTGGACAACTTATAAATATTATAAAATTATTATACATAAAAAAAATTTTTGCGGGCCAACCCGCGGGCCATACGGTGTGGGCCTGTGTGGCCCGCACTTTCGCGGGTTGGGATTTTCCCAACCCTAACCCTATCCCAACCCACAAGTTGGATCCGTTTTACTGGCTCTAATGTTTATTGAGCGCAATGATAATAAAGTATTATGCACAAAAAGTCCAAAATTTAGAATTTTGGAAATTTGAAATTATGATGTAAGCCTAATATTACATGACATAAGCAAGCATTAGATAAAGCACTCTTATTCCTCTTCCCCGTTATTTCCCGACAGTTTTAACGCAGAGAAGAGAGGGAGAGCGTTTTGGTTTTCTAAAGAGAGAAGGAGGAGCAATTTTGGCCAGGTAAGTTCGATTTTTTTAGTGATTTAACTCTTAACTTGTATAATCCTTCTTCTAAGCTACTCTTCTACTTGATTTAAGGTGTTTGAGAAGCTAAAATCTCATTGTTGGAAGAGTTTGGGTTCAGCCACAAGAAGGAAAAACCAGAAAGAAGAAGAGGTAACTGCCTAAACTTCAAATATTGCTTGTTTTGGCTGCTGTAGACAATTTAATCAGTGAAATTTCAATGGATTGTCCTTTGTTTTAAACTTTGGAAATGTGTATGCCTAGAGGTTATACTGCCAAAATTGGGTCTAAATGGTGGTTTTAATGGAATTAAATAGTTAATAAAGTGGTTAGGAGTATAAAAGAACACGTCTGCGGAGCCGAAATCAAAAAACCCCAATTTTCCTCAGAGTATTTGAGAATTTCGGCCAAGGCTAGTTTGGAGGGGTTAGATTTGGATTTTCATGCAATTAATGGTTCCATTATGTTCAAGAGGGAAAATTAAGTGGGGTTACAATTGGTCATTTTTCGGAAAAGCTCGAAAAAGCATAATTACGAAAATGCCCCTGAAACCCTTAAAGCGGGGTTGTCAAAGGTATTTTTGTAAGTTAGAAGTAAATTTAGTAATTCCGAATCCGGAAATGGATTCTTTAAGCGAAAATATGTCAAAATAGTCCCAGTTAGAATTTCAGAAAAAATATAGCCACCCGGGTACGGCGGGGCTGAGCCGGAGTCCTAGGGGCATTTTGGTAAATTTTCACCATAGGCTAATATAACCACAATAAACACTATAGAAGTATCTAAAATGGTACATAAATGGGTTTGAACATAATTCTTGTACATTTGATATTTCAGGACTGAGTTAGAAGCCTGAGCTTGGCATGCTTTTTGAGGCACGCAAAATGGAGTGAAAGAGACTTGAGGAAGGGACATTATCCTTCATACTTCATACTCTAGTCTATATGAATGTGGGCTTACCATGGTTTGTGCTTTTATTAATTAACATGGTATGCATAGAGAGGGCAGTTAGTGCCGGAAGTACACTTACACCTGAGGGATTGGATGAGAATCCAATTGGTATATGAGTAGTGGGGCTGGAGCCTTACTCATGTATATATAACGATGTATTATAATGTTTATTAGTTAGTACATTCATGGTGCATATCATATTTACCTATCGCATGTTATGTGAACGATAATATGTTTTTACTAAGGTTTTTCGGAATCTCACCCCTTTTTCTAAATAAAATACCACAGCGTGTGCCAGCTACTCGAAAGGCAAAGACGAAGATACAGGAACGTGGTGGACACGTTTCCCAAGACAAAGATTATGGTTATATCTAGTCTTTAATTTTGAAAATTGCGAGAAATTGTATATATTACCTAACACTGAAGGGAATTCCTTAATGTAATCATGTACTATATATCGGTATTTTTACGTTATTCCTATGTTGTCCACCGAACCGCGCGCAAACACTTTGAAAATATGAAAAATAAAATAAGGGTATGACAAAAATAGTTGATCAAATAGTATGGAGTCCTGTAAAAAAGGATAAAGAAACATTAAAACAAACTCTTAATGATGTTATAAAGCAGGATCTTTTAGTTAATAATCTATCTAAAATGGGATCTTAATGATTTGTTGTTATTACGAAAAATTCATTGTCCAAATATAACTAAAAGACTAAATCCATGAACAGATGTAACTCTTCTTCTCTTGTGTGCAACAAATTTTTAACCATGAGTAGATGTCTACCGTTTTATGTATAATTACAGTTAAACTGCACACAGTTGAAGCGGAGTTATTTGACTTGCATCTACCAAAGATAGATTGCACCTAGATACTTAAACAAATTATAAGTACCTTTAGACAATAAATTTGCAATTGCAGATTTTCAACAATTTTTCCAATTAAATTAGACTTTTATTAAAACAAAATCATAAATAGATAATGCTTAATAGTTGAGGATTAATTAAAAGCACCGTCAATTATAACAAGGCAGAGTCCACGCATACTAATACTTGACGGTTACAATATAATAACAACAAATTAAACTTTATCCTAGCAGGTGGGGTCAGTAACATAGATTATACAACGTCATTAAACTCAAACTTGACGGTTATAGTATTTAAGTAATTTGAAATACTAATACTTTCTATATATAAAAACATATTATGTATGAGCAATAAAATTCCAAATAATTATAGGCAATAATCCCTTAATTCTGAAGCATTAAACTAACAGAAACAATTACTTGTATTTCGGGTGACACATTATTTGGGTTAATGCTCCGAGTACCCCCCCCCCCCCAAACCGACAATTTGTATCCTATCAGACAATTAATTAAAGCCTTGGTTTTGTCCAAAAAAAAAAAAAAAAAGTTAAAGCCTTGGTGGTTTACGTCATTTCGTCAATTAGAAGTTCATTAATCTCAATTACATTGAGCATCACAAAAGCTACTGCCTACTTACCTCCAAATTCTATTAATTCATTTAGCTACCTACTCTCTACTGAGTGGATGAAACTGATTTCTGGTAGAAAAAATAAGCCCTGTAAATGTCAAGTGTCTCATCTTCATCATTTTTTTTTTTTGGAATTATTTTTTTCAGACGTCAAAAGAATTCCCCTCTTTCCTTTTTGAAGATAAAGTTATCTAACTTTTTTTGGCCATATAAAAGTTATATCCAACTTACTTAAAAACCTGTTTGGCCAAAAAAAAAAAAAAACTTACTTGAACACCTGTTGGTCATATGTTAGCTAAACTATTTGACCAAAAAAAAAATATGTTAGCTAAACTAATGTGAAAATTGTTCTGATTGGCAAAAAAAAAAAGAAAAAAAGAAAAATGTTTTGTCTTGAAAATTATAAAAGTTTGTTTCCATTTTCATTAAGTTTCTGTAAACAGGTCCGTTAAATTTTCTTTATACCCAAAGATTAAGAATTGAATCTTTAAATAATTGGCCTTTCCAATGTTCGTTAGCATCAATCTGAGCATTTTTTTTTAATATAAACAGTCAACTTTTGTTAATCATAAGATAAATGTTACATAAAAAAGAAAGCCCCATCTGAGCTATTGTTTTTTAAAATCATATATAATTATACACACACATTTATATTTAGCTTACAAATAGCCAATAGGTCTAGAGAAGTATATAAGGAAGAAGAAGCTGGCACAAGCATTTATATTTAGCTTTTTCGGCCATTTTTTTCCAACGGTTTTTTGCGCCGGATGAGCGAGCATTTATGTTTATTTATTATCTTTTTTAACGCCGAATATACTTTTTTATCATATTGGATTTTTTTTCGACCCTCATAATGAATAATTAAATATCTTCAACGTGGGAGTCTCATATCACAAATCCCAAATCAGATCTGTGAGAAAAACCTTGAATTTGCAAATGTTTTTAAATGATCAAGTTGTCTTTGACAGTATTTAGGAATCTCAAATTGTTAATATATATACTGAAGTTGTTCATTGTGATTCTTAATCTGTTATTTTCTATATCTAAGTTGTTTAGGCGTCGCAATTAACAACTTCAGTATACATATTGATAATTTGAACTCACCAAATACCAATAATCTTGTAAGTAGTATTTTGAAGCCACACATGTCTGACATCACTAACTACTTATGTATAAAGAATAACAACTTAAGAATCATAATTAACAACTTCTGTATATTTATTTACAACTTAGGCTCTCCAAACGATGTCAAGGGCAAATTAGTCATTTAGAAGCATTTGCAAATCCTAGATTCATCTCTAACATGTCATTGGACTTCCAAATTTGTCTTTTCCCTATTTTAAATAAATTTTTCTGGGATTTTCCCTTGAAATTTCTTGGTAAAATAATATATATATATATATATATATATAAAATCTTGAAAAGAGTATTTAGATAGGGGTAATTTTTTTTAAAAAAATAATAATTAAAGTCGGATTTAATGAGTTACTCTTTTTAAATTTCAAGGAGGCAATTGAAAGTAACTGCTATTTTGGATAGGAGTAAAAATTTATTTGCCATTTCTTGTTTTTCCATTGATTAAATATCATTATTTATAAGACTTATTTTAAGAACAAAATTTTAAATACTGATAGAATTTTGTAATGAAATAATTGGGAATACCATTTGGTATGAGACATTGGAGGAGCTGGTATTGTCATTGGTATTGGGATTGCCTATTTTGTCTCAATTCCCCCAACAAGATCCTCACATCAGTGGAATTTGAACTCATAGCTTTATTAAATTATTAATGTTATCATAAGGGGAAATTAAATTGGAAAATTTGTTCCATCAAAAAAATTAGAATAAATTTGCTTAGAAATTTCTCATTGTAAAAATTTATTGTCTAATAATGTTATGGAGTAATAAATGTTAGGTTTTAAAGGAACAACATGAATATAAAGTGAGAGCAGGTAAGATGAGGAATGTTGACATGAATCATAGATGTGTAATCATATACTCAAACAGTTAGAGTGACATCTATTATACATTCAAAGAAGGTCATTGAATTTGCTGGTAACAATAGTTGATCAAATAGTAAGGAGTTCTCTGAAAAGAAGCAGAGAAACACCAAAACAAACTTTTAGTGATGTTATTGAATAAGATGTTTCAGTTAATAATCTATTTAAAGTGGGATCTCAATGATTTGTTGTTATTGTAAAAAATTCATTGTCCATAGGTAACTAAAAGATCAAATCCATGAACAAATGTAACTCTTCTTCTGTTGTGTGTAGTACATTTTTAACCATGAGTAGATGTCTACCGTTTTATGTATAATTATAGATGAGCTGTACATAGTTGAAGCAGAGTTATTTGACTAGCATCTACTAAAGATAAGTTGCACCTAGATACTTAAACAAATTACAGGTACCTTTAAACAATAAATTTGCAATTGCATATTTTCAACAATTTTTCCAATCAAATTAGACTTTTATTAAAACAAAATCATAAATATAGAATGCTTAATACTTGAGGATTAATTAAAAGCACCGTCAAGTATAATGAGGCGGAGTCCATGCAAACTAATACTTGACACTTACAATACAATAACAATAAATTAAATTTTATCATATTAGATGAGGTTAACTACATAAATCATACGACGTAATTGAGCTCAAGCTTGACGGTTACAATATTTAAAGAATTCGAGATATCAATATTTTCTGTATATAAAAACATTTTACGTATAAGCAATAAAATTCCAAACTGATACTTATAGGCAATATTCCCTTAATTCTTAAGCATTAAGCCAACAGAAACAATTACTTGTAATTTGGTTGACACATTATTTGGGTTAATGCTCCGAGTAACCCCCACCCCCCAAACCGGGGGGGGGGGGGGGACGATAATTCGTATCCTATCAGACAATTAACTAAAGTCCTGGTTGGTTTTCCCCATTTCGTCAATTAGTTAATTAATATCTCAATTTAATTGAGCATCACAAAAGCTACTGCCTACTTACCTCCAAATTCTATTAATTCATTTACCTACCTACTCTCTATTAAGTGGATGAAACTGTTTTCTGGTTGTGAAAATAAAGGAAAAATTGTCCATAAATATTTTATTAGAAACTTATTTATTAAATGAGATTTTTGTGTGCAAACAATTCTTTCCATGTGTAAAATATCTTTTCTTATATTCAAACAATCTTTCTTTAAATATAAAAAGATCTTCCCTATGTAACATTCCCCTATATTCAAACAATTTTTTTTTTTTTATGTACAAAAGGCATGTCTCATTTAGTAAATATATCTCTAATAATGAGGTATCAATTCTCTCCCAAATAAATACTGTAAATGTCAAGTGTCTTATCATCATCATTTTTTCTAAATTATTTTTTTCAGACATCAAAAGAATTCCCCTTTTCCCTTTTTAAGATAAAGTTATCTAACTTTTTTTCGCCATATAAAAGTTATATCCAACTTCCTGAAAAACCTGTTGGTCATATGTTAGCTAGACTAATGTGAAAATTGTTTTGGTTGGCAAAAACAGAAGAAAAAGAAAAATTGTTTTTCTCTTGATAATTATAAAAGTTTGTTTCCATTTTCATTAAGTTTCTATACCCAGGTCCGTGAAATCTGCTTTATACCCAAATGAGAAAATTCTTAATAATTGGCCTTTCCACTGTTCATTAGCATCAATCTGAGCTTTTTTTTTTTTTTTTTAAATATAAACAGTCAACTTTTATTAATCATAAGATAAAATGTTACGTAAAAAAGAAGGCCCCATCTGAGCTATTGTTTTTTAAAGTCATATATAATTATACACACACTTTATATGTAGCTTACAAATACTCTAACAAATAGGACTAGAGAAGTATATAAGGAAGAAGAAGCTGGCACAGGCATTTATATTTAGCTTTTTCGGCCATTTTTTTTCCAACGGTTTTTTGGGCCATATGAGCGAGCATTTATGTTTATTTATTATCCTTTTTAATGCCGAATAAACTTTTTTATCATATTGGATTTTTTTCGATCCGACCCTCATAAATAATTAAATATCTTCAATGTGGGATAACAAGTGTAACACCCTAATTTCCATAGTTATGAAATGAACATTATATATAATGAATTCAAACTATTAAGTCAGGTTTAATCCTGTCAAGAAAATACATTTGAAAATAGTTGAAAACCCAACCCAACACATAGGGCTCGAATCTGTAAATAAATGAGCTTTTCTGAAAAATTTAAAACTTTTCAAAATAGTTATTCAATGGTTCAAACTCTTCATTATGACTTTTCAATCCTTAAACTTCATTTAATTTTATCAGAGTATTGCTTTGAATATATCTTTGATTAAACTATGGGCTCTTAACATACAATTGCTCATCCCTAATTCAAATATTGTGCATAGTATTATTATTGTTTTGCATCTCCCAAACAAATTCGGTTAAAATAGAGAAAAGACAAATTGGGGAGGCCAATATGACAAATCTCAAGTCAGATTTGTAGGAGGAATCTTGGATTTATAAATGTTTCCAAATGACCAATCTGCCCCTGGCAGCATTTGGGAAGCTCAAGTTGTCAAGATGTATACTGAAGTTGTTAATTACGATTTTTAAGTTGTTATTCTCTATATCTAAGTTGATTAGGCATTGCAATTAACAATTTCAATAGACATATTGATAACTTGAACTCCTCAAATACCAAGAATCTTGTAAGTAATATTTTGAAGCCACACATGTCAAACATCACTAACTACTTATGTTTCGAGAATAACAGCTTACAAATCACAATTAACAACTTCATTATACTTATTGACAACTTGGGCTCCCCAAATGATGCCAAGGCAAATTGGTCATTTAGAAATATTTGCAAATCCTATATTCATCCAACATTTCTAACTTGAGATTTGTAATATTAGACTTCTAAATTTATCTTTTCCCTATTTTAAATGAATTTTTCTGGAATTTTCCCTTGAAATTTCTTGGTAAAAATAAAAAAATTATATGAAAACCCTTGGACAGAGTATTTACTATTTCGATAGGGGTAAATTTTTTTTTTAAAAAATAATTGAAGTTGGATTTAATGAGTTACTCACTCTTTCTCAATTTCAGTGAGGCAATTGAAAGTAACTGCTATTTTGCATAGGAGTAAAAAATTATTTTCCATTTCTTGTTTTTCCATTGATTAAATATCATGATTTATAAGAGGTATTTTAAGAACAAATTTTTAATTACTGCTAGAATTTTGTAATGAAACTTATAATTAGGAATACCGTATAATCTTGAAATTAAGTCTTGCAATTAGGAAAAAATAGAAATCTTATATTTAGGGTTAGAGTACAAATTTATCTAAGAAATTTTCGCTCATAAGCCATATTGTCCCAAAAGTTATTTTCAGTTCACTGTCATTTCAAAAGTTTTAAAACATAACAATATCAAATCATCTTTTTTTAAAAAAAAAAAACACTGATGTTGAACTTTAACATTTTTAACGGTAAGAGACAACATTACTCCATTTTAACATTTTTAGGGCAATCTTAAGCCAAAAAAAAAAAAAGCAGAATATTTGATGGGAAAACAAGGGATCCTTTTGAACAGCCTATTGTAATAAGAAAGTCTAACATCTTGAAATTAATTCACCAAGTTGATGATAAGATATATGGATGTTCCAGTGGACATTATGCACTTATTACGCAACAATCCCTTAGGCTTTGTTTGATTGGAGGTTTTATTAAGTTAGGTTAAGTTGGGGGTGGGGTTGGAGATTAAAAATAAGTGTTTGGTTGGAAGGAGGTTAGGTTAGGTGTGAGATATTTTTTTTGTCTTCTAGTGGTCACCTAACCTAAGTTGTAAACCCTCCAAAATTGGGGTTTTTTCTATGTGAGAGAATTTTTGTGTCCAATTGTGACTAAATTACCATTGTAATCTCTGACCCAAAAACCCTTGTTTCTACCCTTTCTTTCTCTCGTATTCTGTACTTCTAACTTGACTCACAGGTATTTGGATACACTCGTCGTAGATATACATACATACATACATACATATATATACACATACACATATATGTATGTATATTTATACTACATGCACACAAATATATATATTTGATTAAATATGAAAAGCATTTAGTGATTAGAAAAAATATTCTTTTCATTTTCTTTAATCTTTTTTATTGTCTTAAGTCTTAAAATGACAAATGTATGAAAGAAGTATATATAATTGTTAGAATAATTATTTTATAAATAATAATTTTACAAATAACTATTATTAATAAATACATTATAAAAAAAAGAAGGAAAATATGTAGAAGAGCATTTTTATCCACTTATAATTAACTCTCCTAACTTAACCTCCTGAACCAAACAAGATACCGAACCTCTTCTTGAACCAAATAACATTATAACCTCTCTTAACATAACTTAAATAAACCTCACTTGACCTAACATTTGTTAAACCAAACACACCCTTAAGGAAGGGCAAAGCAAGGGGGACAACAGGTAGGAGAAATGGAGGTTTGATATCTCGAAAAAAAGTATCCCTTGTTTTTCATTCCCACTCACAAAAGAATGAATATTAATATTTGCATTTTGAGCAGGCATGAGTACAGCATCTATCACACTCTTATCTTATTTTCACCTATTTTAGAGTATTTGCGGAAAACGATACGCAATTCGGTAGGCAACACAGGAATAATATAAATATATTGATATTATGTGCACGATTAAGTTAATTCCCATAGGAGTTCATACTTAATAATTACAATTCATGTAGCCGTGCAGGGCTGCTTGGGTGTCTAAACTCATCATACTAAAACAGATACATCTTCTCATCTTCGTTCTACCACTGTGATCCCTTTCGTACAGTTCTCTTCATTGTTTTTAGTATATATTCTATCTTCTCCTGTTTAAATTGTTGGTAGGAGAGGGTGAGATTCGAGAGAATCTCAGTAGAAAAATAGTATCAATATGCATGTAAGATAAGTGCTTAATGCATTATATGCTTGTATTACATAACTTAAGTTCATACAATGACATATCTGCATGCTCAATGTTTCAATCAACATATTTATGGCCATAACATAAACAAAAACAGAGCTTTAATAATTCATATATGTTTCACATAATCAAGCAAAGCAATAACATGTATCAATATACTAGCACAAATATCAAATACATGCAGGAAAGGTAAGTTCCCTACCTCAAAGTCTTATTAATCCCTTTTTAGTGTGCCTCGTAAAATGTGTAAGAAATAGGTCATAACCTATCCAAGTATCATTTTAAACTCTTCCACAGTGTTTCTTGTGGTTATATTAGTCTATAGTGAAATTTTACCAAAATGCCCCCAGGACCCCGGCCTAACCCTGCTTTACTTGGCCCAATGGTACGTTTTTTCAAAACTTTGACTAGGGCTATCTTGATGTATTTTCACCCAAAAAATCCATTTCCGAGATCGAAATTACCAAACTCAGTATCAGATTATGAAAATACCCTTGACAGCCTTAGTTTAGAGATTTTATGGGCATTTTCGTAATTACGTTTTTTCAGCCTTTTTTGAAAAAGTGACCAACTGTAACCTCACCTATTTTTGTTTACTGAATCCAATGGAACCATCTATTTCTTGAAAATCCAGCTCCTACCCCCTGTACTGACCTGGCTAAGTTTCTCAAGAGAAAGGAAAAATGGAGTTTTTGTGTTTAAGCTTCCAAAGTTTATACTTTTCTACTTCTAATCCCTTATTAACTCATTTAAACACTTTTTAACCATGATTCAAAGAAATTTGGGCAGCATAACCCCTTAGGATTAAGGCTTTCCAAATTTACAAACTTGACAAAAATCACCAAAACCAACAACAACTTCATACTAGTATAGATTTGAGTTTGGTGTAGCTACCTTTTGAGTTCTTGGATTTCCTCTCTGTAGGCGTCTCCTTTGTCTCTCCTTGGTTTCAAAGTGTGTCTTCAAAATCATGGATTTCAAGAAGAGAAAGGTTTTTCATGGAAAAATTGCAAAGAAATGCTTAAGAAATCACCTCTTACTTTAAGCTCCTTTTTCCTTCTCTCAGATCTTCAATAGCTTCAAGCTCTCTCTCTCTCTTCTCTGTCTTGTCTCTTGGCCGAATGTGAAGGGAAGAGGAAAGGAATGTAGCTTCATAATTTAACTCCCTTCACCTTTCTCCACATGATTTCATCAATGCATCATAATATGACACTTGTCACCACCCATACCTCCTTCATATCATAACACACCATTGTTCATGAAATTGGACCGGACCGGCCGGTTGTGACCGGAAACCGGCAAACCGGCGAACTGGCTGGTCCGGTTCAACTAGTGGACCGGCACTGTTCCGACCCGATCTGACCCGGGGTTGACCCGGTCAACCCGGGGTGAACCGGTGTAACCCGGCCGGTTCACGGGTTGCCTCTTTTTTTTTTTTTTTTTTTAAACTTTGCTTTTTTAAGCTCCAAATGACATTTTTCTTACTTTTTTTTTAGAAAAATTATTTTCCTAAAATTTTTTAATTTTCAATGAGTTGTAAAAGGATTATGGAATATTTTTGACATTAGTTGGAGAAAAATTCTTATGTACTTAACAATATTTTTGTGGGTATTAGGTTTAGAAGGTTATATTGGACTATTGGTTAGAAAAAAACTCTTATTTAGTTTTTTAAATGGTATGGATGAATATTTAAATTATATACATATTTTTAATTGACCCCGGTCTGACTACCGGTCTGACTCCCGGTTTGACTCCGGTCTGACCCACTGACCCTTGACCCAGTACCCCGACCGGTTCAATGCCCAGTCCGGGTTCATGAACCTTGTGACACACTTACTCCATTAGCCTTCCCATTCGTTTTGAACTAACTTCCTCCCTCTTGCTCTTTTATCCAAATGAGTGCTCTTCCAACTAAACCAAACTTGCACTCAAGGTAATTCCAACCTTACACTTAAGATAATCCTTACAATCATCAATCATGATTGCTATGTTCATGTAGCATTATTTTAATACAATTGAACATGTGCTCATCTTCATAAATCATAATCTAATCCTATCTTCATATGATCATGACACTTGGCATCTTTAATTCTATTAATCAATTTCTAACACATTTTATTTTCAATTTTCAGAATAATGCCAATTCTGACAGATTTTCTGCTCGAACTTTAAAAAATCATAACTAGTTTTGTAGACATCGTTTCGAAACGATTCCAAAGGCTATGGAACCCTTATTGAATCTAATTTTAAGGAAAAATATGGAATTTTACTAGCTGGAATCATATCATTCCCAAATTTTCTGTCTTTCATCGCTGCTCCTGAGACTTTTCAGATTTTTTGGACTAACTTCAAAAATTCATAACTCTTTGTATATAGTTTCAATTGATTCATATGACCTATCAAATTAAAGCTTAGGATGTATAATTTTACTCTCTAAAATTTCATAATTTTTGCTCATCATTTGATTTTCCAAAACCATATAACAAACTCACTATTCGATTTCACTGAAAACACTATTCAACTTTCAATTTTTAATATTTCATTCCTTTGGCCTTAAATATTCACCATTTCATTGAATATATAAAATAAACACAATATACTTTTGGTGAATAAAATTTGGGGTGTGACAGCATCTATAGGATAACCTCCATCTTAAAAGGTATTTAGTGTTTTTATACGATATATGCAATTCCTCTCGATTTGTAATTCAATACACAAATTGATAGGTTATGGTAGGTTAGTTATATGTTGTGTATTGTCAACTATTTTCATAGAAGATGGTAAAATTATGTCTTGAGCAGTTACATTTATGGGACTCTTGACCCAAATAGAAGCGTCTCGAATTTCGTATAGATTACTTCAACATTACGCTTAAGTAGAAATTTCTAGAGTAAATTTGCTAATTAAGTCTTATATTTTTGCAAACCCACATTGGCAATGATTTTGTCGGATGCAACAAGTAATCATTTGTTTTTTTTGGAAGGAGTGAGTTTTTGGGAATATATTACTCTCTTGCATGTATGCCTTTAGTTGTAAATATAAAATTTATTTTGTTATCCAAATCAAAATGTAATATAATATTCTCTTGTGCATACGACAACAACGAGTGGTATCAATTCGCTGGCCATAAGCCGTAGTGGTTGGGCGTTAAATACAAGAAACAATAACATAATAAGTGTGTATCGACGAGAATGGGAGAATTGGGAATAAATACTTTTTTGGTAAATTAATTATTGAATGTTACCAAACGTGCAAGCCATCTTTCGTGTGTGCAAAAGAACTTCGGTTGTGTGCGAATGCTCTTCCGTGTGTGCATAAATCTTCCATATAAATATGCAGATCATCTTCCTTTGTGTGCAAAATATCTTTTGTTATGTGTAACATATCTTCCATTAAAGTACAACCGATCTTCCATGGTAGTATTCAGCATTAATTTACCTCAAAGGTATTTTTAAGCAATTTTTCCAACGAGAATTTGTGCAAAATCTAAAAAATAAAAAAGGACCCTCCACCCTTTTTATAAAGACAAACAATATTACACAATTAAGGAAGGTTTTAGTCAATGCTTCTCCCTTAATTCATCTAACTCCCCTAGGTCTAATCTTTTCGGGAAATTTTTTAGGACTATATCTCTACCTTACAAATATTTGTTATACGCTAGGAACCTGCTTCATTCAGTTATTCCTTCTGAAGATATTCTCATAGCCCACCATCTTAATGTGAATGGCCTTATCTTTTTGGTTGTGATATTGAAGAATCCTTGAATAATTTATTCATCTCTTGTCCATGTGTTAAATGTCAACACCCGCTTTCATTTCGATATACATAGAGTAATAGAGACCAAGTTCAATAGGCATACAAAAAAATACATATATATTGATAAAAGTATTTGTTTACAGTTCGAAGTTGTTCATACAAAATGCGACATTTACAACTATTACAGGATATTCAAAAGTATTTTACACATAGACTATCTATAACCATGACCTTTAGCTTCATCTTGAGACACGTGCCTGTCAATTCCCTTTGTCTACATTCTTGCCTTTTTATCCATTGGCACCCATTGAGATGTTTGGTTTAGAAAAAGGGGTGAGATTCCAAGACATTCCAGTAGAAATATGTTATCATTCATATAAAATGTGAAAAGTAAATATGATATGCTTCATGTATGCACTAATTAATAAACAATATAACACATAATCGTCATAGCATCATCACACCATCATCATATATACATGATAGGGCCTAGCCCCACTAATCGTACATCAGTTGGATTCTTACCAAACCCCCAATGTAAGTGCACCTATGGCACTAACTGCTCTTTCTAGGCAAACTATGTTGATTAATATAGCACATTTACAAATAATGGTATCCACACATTCATATAAATCATGGTATGATGTATGAAAAATAATGTTTCTACCTCAAGTCTCTTTCACCCCATTTGGTGTGTCTCAAAAAGCGTGCCAACCTTTGGTTTCTAACTCGATCCTAAAATATTAAATGTACAAGAAATAGGTCATAACCTATCCAAGTATCATTTTAGACACTTCCATAATGTTTATTGTGGTTATATTAGCCTATGGTGAAAATTTACCAAAATGCCCCCGAGACCCCCGGCTGACTGTACTTGTTTTGAAATTTTGACATGGGCTATTCTAGCATATTTCATAATCTCATTCCCTTGTATGTATCATCTCGGTACCTTGCTAAATGAAAATAAGGACAAATAAATTTCCATATAGATGCAAGGGTATTTTTGTCATTTCATAATAATTTGGGTACACAGATAGGTCATTTATAACATACATAAACTATTTGCAATAGTTACAGAAAGCTAGAAACATCACACAACCTACAAACTACTGTACATCACATACTTATCCTTTTTGTTTTATATTACAAAACTCTTAAGTTATGGACAACTTCCTAGGGGGTCACCCATCCTAGGATTACCCTAAGTCGAGCATACTTAACTTTCTATGTACTCTCCCAAAATATTGACTCTGACTCAATCTTTTCCTATCCGTTGGTTCTACGTGACTGCCCTACCCTTGAAGTGCATGTCAGTCACCTCTCCGGTCACTAAAATATACTGATTGACCTCACTCGGTGTACATGTAATCTACTATGTACTGATTCATATGATCCCTAAACTAGACAAAATGATCATTCGAGCCCTACTAGACTATATCATTCTTTTTCCTGGCCCAGAATGCTGTATCTGGGAAAAAGTACATGATCGTACGAATCCAAATCCAATTTGCATACTTTAACAGTAGTGGAACTTGATCACAATAAAGTGTATCCATGTAATCTATATACGCCTGATACCGGGCTATGGGAGTACTATACTTCTTGAAAGCCTGTAAGTAGCAACGCCGAGCATATTTCCACAGCCTCAGATTTGGTCGTAGATCGAATCTCACGCGTACTGGTCTAGCTCTGGATACAGTAGCAACGCAGAACCCAGACTCAGACTCATCAGAAAATGGCAGCTCCAAATCTCTCATCCGCTCTCGAGGTATTGGTTCAAGTCTTGGCTAAGGCCCATATACCACTTTGTCACGGACCTGCTCTCCTGGTGTTATCGTCTCTATAGACTGCTGCTCCTAAAAAATACTATGGCCTAGGGTACCTTGATTCACCGATGAGAGTGATCCCTCATGTTCCTCACTTGCATTGCTTAAACTCCAATCGCTCATGGTTCCTATCACTATGCAAACAAAATCATATTAGTATACCATTCTGATAATGCCAAAACTGCTTATTAGCTCTGCCAAAACCGCTTGGGCTTTGATATAAAAAATGTCAACACCCGTTTCCATTTCGATATACACAGAGTAATAGAGATCAAGTTCCATAAGCATACAGAAAATTACATATATACTGATAAAAGTATTTGTTTATAGTCCGAAGTCATCCATACAGAATGCGACAATATTTACAACTACCACAGGATATCTAAAAGTATTTTAAACGTAGACTATCTATAACCATGAACTTTAGCTTTGTCTCGAGACATGTGCTTATCAATTCCCTTTATCTACGTTCTTGCCTTTTTATCCACTGGCACCCACTGAGATGTTTGGTTTAGAAAAAGGGGTGAGATTCCAAGAAATCTCAGTAGAAACATGCTATCGTTCATATAAAATGCGAAAAATAAATATGGTATGTGCCATGTATGCACTAATTAATGAACAATATAACACATCATTGTAACACATCATCATAACTCATCATTGTCATATCATCATCACATCATCGTCATGTATACATGAGTAGGGCCTAGCCCCACTAATCATACACTGGTTGGATTCTTACCCAACTCCCAATGTAAGTGCACCTCTGGCACTAACTGCCATTTCTAGGCAAATCATGTTGATTAATATAGCACATTTACAAACAATGGCATTCACACATTCATATAAACCATGGCATGATGTATGAAGGACAATGTTCCTACCCCTTGACAGCCCCGCTTTAAGGTTTTAGGGGCATTTTCGTAATTATGCTTTTTTGACCTTTTCCGAAAAAGTGACCGACTGTTACCCCACCTAATTTTTTCTCCTGAACTCAATGGAACCATCAAATCATTGAAAATTCAACTCTAAGGCCCTCTAATAGCATTGACTGAAATTCACAAATACTTTGGAAAAAATTGGGGCTTTTCCGGTTTCGGCTCCGTAGACTTGTTTCTTTCTACTCCTAACCACTTTATTAACTATTACATTAGGTTAAAACTACCATTTAGTACCAATTTGGGTAACATAACACCTAGGCCAACCCATTTCCAAAAATAAAAACCAATGGGAATTTGGCAAAATTTCACTGATTAAATTAGCTACAGCAGCCAGAATAGTTAATATATGAAGGTTTGGAAGTTATCTCAAGCTCTTACTAGCTTTTCCTTGACTTGGCTAAAAACCCTAACCTTCCCAAGGGCTGAATTGAACTTTCAAAACCTTAATTGGAGCAGAGTTATACACGTTAGGTAAGAATTTACTGAAAAAATTGGCTTACCTCGCGAGTTCTCTTCTCTCTCTCTCTCTAAGTGGTCTCAACTCTTCCTCTCTCTAAAACTGAAGTGGGACGTCAGTTATGGCTGCTCAAGGAAGGAGATGGAGTTTTATTATATTAGCTTATGTTATATTTTAATCATTTAGCCATTTTTCGAAATTCCAAAAAGTATACTTCTTGTATATAAATTCCTATGTACATGAAATTGAGTCATGAAGCCCAACCAATATTTCTCTCTTCATGCTACATGTAAGAGACACCTAAGGACCATTTCTTTTGGTCTTAATTGGCTTCACAACTTGTCCAAGCTACGTATACATGTAAAGTCCCAATTTTTGCTCAAATTTTACATAAATTTATATTAAATTGACCAAAATATTCTAAATATATATTTTTCCTTTATTTTCCTTAATTAATTGAAATTAACTTCAATTAATTGGAAAATAATTTATTTTGTGCTAAATTGGCAAAATTATGATTTTGCCATTACCTTTTTATTCTAATTTCTTTTCTTATTTTCCTTGGGCCAATTTCCACCCATTTTTGGACCAAATATTTTCATTTTTGGATCTTAATATTGGGCTTTTTAAATTACCCATATTAATTCCATATTTATTTTTGCCCAATTTCCCATGAAATTGAATATTTATAAATTCATAAATTCCAAATTCATGAATATTCACCATTTTATTGAATATATAAAATAATTATAATATGTTCTTGGTTAATAAAATTTGGGATGTTACACTAAATCCATATGATTTTGATGTTTTTCAGTTCAACTTGCCACCCTATACTTTTCTTCCTTCAAATCTTGTTCCAAAATTGCCCTTCTAAATCTAAAGAATGACGGGCATAAGCCTCTTTTACATGGTATAATTGTCCTCTTGAATACACTTTGGCATAAGCAAAAATTGCGCATTGCATCAAGAAGTAATATGGCAGCTGAGAAGAGTAATCAAGGAAATCATGGGCATGATCAATTTGGACTTATTTGATTGTGTTTTTTGTTATCACAAACATTTTTATGAAACAGTTTTTGGAAACAAGTTTTAAAAGTAAAAAAAAAAACTTTGTTTAAATAGATTGTTTTGAAAAATTTGTTTTTGAAGTGATGTGGTGGTGTAGTGCTGTTGTCGGTGGTGATGTAACGGTTGTCGTCATTAGTAGTGAAGTATCGATAATGGATAAATGACGGCCTCAAAAAATAAAAAATAGGAAAATAAAAACAAAAAAACAGCTAAAAACTGTTTTTATTTTTTAGTTTTTAAAAACAACTTTTTGTTTTTTTATTTTTAAAAACAATTTTTTGAAAACAGTTTACCAAACAGATTTTATTGTTTTATTTTTTTTTTTTTAAAAAAACAGTTTTTAAAAACAAAATCAAACAGCCCCATCTTCCCTTATTTTTTCCTCACCTCCCACTTGTCAACCCAAGTCTCTCTATCTTATAGATGTCCTGCAACACTAGCGTTCACATCTCCAAGCAGGGATAGACAATGGTTATGCGTAAATTTCACTGAAATAGAGCCACCTTTATCATATTCTGCTTTGTCACAATGGTCTTCTATTTAAGCATTTTTGCATCCGGAGCTCAATTCCTTTTGTTCTTCTCTGCTTTCGGACAGCTCTCTATGACTGTTAATCATGAAAGATCTACTGATTTCTTAGATTAACTCATTAGAAATTCTTTACATCAGCAAAATTAAAGAAGAATCAACCTCCTTCCTCTTACTAAAGATATAGTTTGAAATGACATGAATTCCCTCCTTAACATTTTCTACCGGGTCTCTTTATTCACATCCCCACAATTAGAAACGAAACCGTTTATTATACGCATGAAAGGCAAAACATTTTGGACTGGCTCCACTGGCCCCGCCGTTTAAAGAGAGAGGGGTCCACGAGGGAAGGTGACCGTTGAGTTTCGTCTGGATGAGTCTGGAAACCATAATGAAATGTTATGACAAAAGTGACGGCCTGTCGGCCTGTCCCTGTCCCACCCCACTCTACTTTTCTTTGCCTCCATTCCTTGGAATCAGACAATTCCATTTCATCTTGCTCTTTGATTATTATTATTGTTCTAGAGCCTCTCTGTGCTCTGTGCAGGCTGTGACACGTCGTTTCTTCTCAAAATACTTTTTTCTGATTTTAAATATAAGATAAAATGAATTTTTTTTTAGAGATTAAAAAAACTAAATAAATTATTTAATCATATTATATGTTATGTATACTTAGATTATATATTAATTTATTAGTCAAACTAAATAGTATGAAAAAAAATAAAAATATAAATACTCTAAAATCATTTAATTAGCTTTCTTAATCTCTAAAAAAAATTAACTCTGTCTTATATTTAAGACCGGAGGGACTATGTGCTCTTCTTAATATTTAATTATATTATATGTTATGTATACTTAAATTATATATTAATTTATTTGTCAAACTAAATAGTATGAAAAAAATAAAAATAAAAATACTCTAAAGTCATTTAATTAGCTTTCTTAATCTCTGAAAAAAACTAACTTTGTCTTATATTTAAAACCGGAGAGACTATGTGCTCTTTTTTATCTTTTTAAGAATCAGCTTCTTAATATTTACTACTACTTCAAGGCCATACTACTAGTGCAGTTGTCCTATATAATGAGAGCAATTATTATTATCATTATTATTAATTATTATGATAGATTCCTGCCACATTCCCAACCCACAAGCAACTAACTACCAACCGACGTTTCTTAAATTCTTTTGCCCCATTGAGTGGTCGAATCTTATGCCAATCTTACACGGGAGAAAATTCGGACACGTGCAAAGCCACCTAATGTATGCTGGTATTGTTAACCACACGACCTACTTACATGTGCTCCCTTGCCTTGGAACTTTATTGTTTTTATTAATTTAAACATTAAGAGAGTATAAAATAGTAAAATCGTTAAGATTTCAATTTCTTTCAACTTTAAATATAAACAATCTAAGAAAAATGTAATTATTACCCCACTTAATGACTTATAATAGGGCCTATTCATTTTCTTTTAATAAGAAGTGTCTTCTAAGAGGAGGAATAAGAGGCAGTACTACATGAGAAATGGACCATATTAGGTAGTTAATTAATGAATAATAGGAAAATAAGTGCTCATTTGTAAAGGCAAAAAAAAATATTATTTTAGCACTTTTCTGTAAATCTAAGACAAAACTTCTCTTATATACTTACATCAATCATCATAAAAACACATCTAAAAAGCTAAAACAAACTGACAATAAACTCAATATACTCCTAAGTCCTAAGCGTGGTTGAGATTAAATATATTAATTATCTAGGATTTTTTTAAAAATATATGTTTAAATATATATTTCATATGATTTATTTTTGTGACTTGTCCCTAGATAAATGAGGAGAGGACCCATTGAGTGCCCAGTTGTGAAAAGGAGACGTCAGTGTTTGGGTGGCCCAACCCTTAATCATGAATTTGTTTACCCCACTTGTTTTTCTTTCTTTCTTTCTTTTTTGACAGGTAGTAGCCCACTTTCTTTCTTTCCCATTTCAAAATGCCAAATCATTCATCCACTAAGTACTAACTTAGATTTATGTCGCCAATGAGAGTTGACAGTTGGTAAGCAACGAGTTTGGATCCTAAAAAGGATGCAAGTTCGATTCTTGCTGTCATTATGAGGGCTCCTTTACTAAGAGATCTTATAAATCCCTTATAAGTGCTCTCTAAGTTCTAAAACCGTACCCTAACTTTGGTGGGATGATCGGTGCTGAACCCATCTAAACTTTTTGTACTAAAAAACACTTAGATTTATGTCGACTTCACTCTCAAATATAGGTAACATTTTCAATATAATTGTTTTCATTATTTTTTTTTTGAATTCTTGCACGGTAAAAAAGGTATATTGAATTATTTTCACTCCATTCAATTATTTTATCATGTCATCTTTTATTCTTTCCAAATGTTCATGTTAATTAAAATGATTTAAATTAATATTACAAAATAATGCTAAAACTCAAAAATAAAATATATTTTAACTATATTACAATTCAATTTGAATGGTCCAAAAAATAAAATATAAAATTAAAAAGGTCGATTGAAATGAAATGGCCAGGAGCACGCCTTTTCACTCTTCAGTGAAAAAACCCCCTTAGAGTTACCTGTTTAGGCCCTTAGGCCTTATCGCCATTCAAAAATAAACCAAAAAGGCCCTTTTTAGGGTCTGAAATAATTTTTCCCTTACGTAGCATAGGTTTGGATTAACTAAAAATAAATATTTTTACACAAGACAAAGTTCCTGATATTTTACTTCATATTACACAAAATCACTTAAAATAATCCAATTTAAATAGCACTTAGTTTAAGAGGATTATAAAAAAGAATAAAGAGGATTTGAAATTTCTTAATTGAATTCTCTTTATTGAGGCTCAATTGGCAAATATTAACCACCAAATCATGACTTAAGGGTGTTAAAGTGAAACCTTCTTATTATTTTTAAAGAAAATAAATTTGTAAGATCTCATCAACATCATTACATCATGATGCCCTGAGAGGCTGAGATCATGTAATATGGAATTTCTGCGGCTAAAATACTGAATTTCCAATTTTTTTAATCACCATTCAAGTGATGCACACTTTACTGTAAAACCTTAGTCTTTATTTTTTTTTTTAATTTCCAGGATAAAACAACTGAAATCACAAATTCACTGTGTATTCCTATTCTTAGAATTGTGGTTTTGATTAAAAACAAAATTCTTAGAATTGGTCCACCCCCCCCCCCCCCCCCAAAAAAAAAAACAGCAAAAAGAGAAGAAATTTATGGGACAGAACTACAATATCAGAAGGCAACAATATCAGAAACAATGGTAGGAAACTGTAATATCAGAAACAATAGCAGGAAACTGTAACAAGTCCCACATCTGGTGGGCTTCCTTGAAAGAGGGATATTACAAGGCTTCGGGTTTTTCAACTCTAATAGCTAGCTTTTGGAGTGTGGTTCTTTCAAAGATTTGAGCTCGTCACATTGGTGTTTTCACTGAAAACCTGAAGTTTACGGAAAAGGCTACCCACGGAGGGTTTTGACCAACAGAAGGCCTAGTGAAGTGTGGTGGTATGGAGCCGCTGAGGACCTTGGCTTTTAAAGGAGTGGCTGTGTTATGAGTCCCACATCAAGAAATCTCATAAGTAGAGTAGGGTTTATAATTTCAAAGGGCTCTCCTTCCTGATAGACTAGTCTCTTGGGATGGACTCTTCTTTTGGGCTTATGATCATAACATTGGTGCCCTCGTTAATGTGAGACTCATAACAGAAACATGCCTAGTTGCCTACATAAAATCACTTCGCTATATCATACTACTTGCAATCAGCATATCAAGCTTCTAAATCTAGTCTCTCGCACAAAACATCTGCTGAACAATTTGACAAATGTTTTCCCATGATACTAAATTATAGATAGACTAAAAAAGGGTACATTCAAGAAAATAATATCAGCAACACAATCTCCTTTGTCGATTTTGAAAAGTCAAAAGTCAAAATATCTGATAGACTGTCATCATCTGATTCTGTTGGCAGGAGTTGAAAGCAACGTTTCATTGTCTTCACATCAAGAAATATTATCCTACATTTTTATACAAGAATATTATTTGATTAAAAATTAGATCTTTATCTATCGTATTAGAAACTCAGAAGTAAACAAAGGAAAAAAAACATGATAAAAAATTTTAGTATAAGATGTGTAGATTGAGCAGATGAGAGAGTGACAAACAGAAATATCAGGGACCTTCATGACCTTAGCAAACATTAGTGTGATGCATCAGAAATAGTCTAAAATCTGAATGATGCTACCTCCAGTTCTTAATATAAAAGCCAGTTGATTTTTTTTAGGAGATTAAGGAAGTTAAACTTTCATTAAAGTATTTATATTTATCATTTTTCTCCAAATTAATTTGTCTGACTTATAAACTGATATATAATCTAATGATACACAATATATACTATGATTAAGTAATTTATTTATCTTAATTTCTCCAAAAAAATTAACTGGCTAAAAAAATAAACATAAGAGTCACAAAGTGTGCAATTTAATGATATCAATTTGTTACCTGGGGATCAGAAAGAGTGAATTCTCTAATGATGTCTGCATCATCAGATAGATATTGGACACTGATGCTTGATGATCTGTGCTTGGAATTGTATTCACTCAATCTCAATTTCATTACAAATGTCCGACTAACCAAATCCTCAAATTCCTCAGGAAAAGTATCTCGGCGTCCTTCCTATTTTGTTGAAATTATTAGTTAAAAAGCAAATATTAACAGGATTGACATTGTACTGAATCAATCACAGTATATCTTGAACAAAAATTGTTACCGCAATCAATTGGTCCTTTAAGAGCTTAGCACTTTTGTTCAATAGCCTTGACGCAACACCATCAAAAAGGACAACCGATGTAGTTCCAGTATCATCAGCCACAATCAAGTGTATTTTATATCTATCATAAATAACACAGATTTTGATCAAAAAAAAAAAAACACATAATATTATCAGCAACACTATAGAATGGTCAAGCTTTTCTTTATACAAGTTAGAGATACTGTACTAATTCCTGTTAATGAACACCATATGAAACAATCCCAATGAATGTACTCAACAGAAAAACATAAATGTAAATAGATCTGACATCTAGTCATAAAAGCAGAAGTGATCAAAATTAGGTCCAAAAAGGATTGCTAAATTTTTCTTTTTTTCTTGTTTTGTTTGGTAAAAGTAAAGCAATTTTACTTGTCTGATAAAAACAGTATCATTTAATCAGAGCCAAATTTAAAAAATATTATAAAAAACTATAACTGTGTCTAAAAAATGTTTTGTTATCAAACATAACTTACTTAAGCACAATCTCTGACACTGGTCCTTGACACCCATGACAGTTGGTTCCTAGAACCCTACTCGTCAATTTTGCACTACAGCTGTAGTTGCTGCATCCCTCATAACACCAACCAAAGTTTTTCTCAATTTTATTTATCTTGGCCCGTATCACAAAGGAGGAAAGCTACAAAATTGTCAGAAATTATTAATATTAATTATTTTGTTTGAAATACAGAATCTGCCAGTACATGATATTGCAAAAAAAGAAAAAAACACACCTCCTTCATTTTGGCAATATTAGAAACGGAGATACGCAGTTCATGGGTCAATAAATCATTCCCTTGCCAAACTCTAGGCGATGATGGCAAGCTGAGAGTAAACAAACATCGTGTCAAAAACTAAACTTTAATATAATTAATAGATGTCAAGATACAAAGAAACAACCTAGCTACAAAATTACGATCATTGCTTAGGCCAGCAAAAGGTGACACCTTTTCGACAATGACATTATTATTGTCATCAATTCTATAGGAAACATCCAGTCCCTCCAAAATAAGGTGATAAATTACTTCCTTGGAGTATAGAGAATTCAGCTCTCTTTCAAGCACACAAGCTGCTTCATCTAGACTCTCGTCTCTATCAGAAGGGTCACCCATCTGTTCATCATCGTCTTTCTTTGAGATGGCATCATGAGGTCTCTTCCGCTGACTAACTGATCGAATATCCCATGAAAGAACCTGCTTTATCAAGCTTTGGAATTCGCCTGCCGATGCATAAAGTGATTTCTTCCCCTAAAACATCAAGACGGTCAGTAGATATCATCCAAATGAGTGGTAAGAAAAGAGGGGGAATATAAGAGTGTGTGTGTGTGTGTATTACACAACCCAGAGTTTAGAAGGTAGGAGTAATATTCAATTTTCAGTATCTCATAATGAACTGAGAAGTCTCATTAGCTACAAGCCATCTTAAGTCCTGCAAAAATACAAGCAGGCTTTACAAAAGTTATTAAGGATGAAAGAGTCTTCACATCATTAACAGAAATTGTTAAAAATAAGGGTGTTTGTGCAAGGTAGAGTATTTTATGGATTGAAAAAAATTATGGTTTTTTGGGTTGCTCTTTTTTGAATAAGATATTTATCTTTGCAAGTTAATAAATTGTATACCAGAATTCATCATAATTCTGTACTTATCAAGGCTAGTATTGAAGTAACTAACAAAACTGAAGATTTTCAGGTGATTCCTATGAGATTCTCCAACCAGAACATAGCATGTAAAGAAACTTCATTGAAATAGTCAATCAACTGCTGCTGAACTGCAAAAGATGTCAATGTGTCATGTTCTTATTGGAGAACATGGCAGCTAACATCTTAAAAGCAGTGCTTAAATTTTGACCTAAATCATATAGCTAGACAATGCAGAGGCAGGTATTGAATTCAATACTTCAAGTAAGTCATTAAAACTCACTACCATTCTCCAGCAATTTTCCAGGGTTGAAGTAAAGTCCTCCGAGAAGCTTATAGAAGCTACTGCAAGTAAGTTATCCTCCTGAAAAAAAAAGATATCAAACTTTATCAAAATAAAGAAATTAAAATATTATGGTTTTATATATGCGACATAAAAGAAAAAATACCGGTAATTCTGGTCCATTGGTAAAAATAAACTAATATCACTCAGATGTTTAATATCTTTTATGCGGGCCAGTGGTAAAAATAACTGTTGGAATACAAAATTAGGATTTTATTGACTACTAAAGTGTATGATGGTTGTGTATCTCCTTTTCTTCAAACATGAAATAACTAAATATGGCATCTAGTAACAATTATTTTTCGTTGAAAATCGTTGAAGCAATGCATCTTCCAGATTTAGCACCCTCCTCCTGCCCAAGTTACAGTCTCCCTTAAGATTAACAACAGATCGTTCCCATTAGATGTCTATGAAATTTATTCTCCAATGAGCTACCACCTTAAATTGTGCAACACTTTACTTCACAAATAGCAATTAATTATGCTCCTATAACCTATGCAACACAAGAACTGCAATATCCCACATTCCTCACTAAACATAGATCTTTCGTTTAAAAGACCCAAACATAATCAAAAGCAGCATTAAATACAAATAAAGGATAACGAATCTTTACCATCAACCAATTAGGCACGTTTGCTTCCACAACGCTGTCACAGTATGGTAGATAGGGCTTGACATCTAGCACTGGCTGTTGATGATGTTCAGACAATAAGCATCATTTACCATGCATCATTATCATAGAACAGCATCAACCTCATAGTTAAACAAAACAATCAATAGCCTAAGTAATCCAAAATTACTGTAATGTTAGAAAGGGGGAGCATAGATTAGCCAACTTACAGTTCCATCAACCAGGTCCACACCAGAAAGTAAAACCATATTTCCCTCTACAGCTTCCACCTGTAAAACACAGTTATCTCAAGGAAAGAAAACTAGTACTATTACTTCGTTTTGTTTGTTTCAAGAGAAAAATGAAAAAGGAGTACTTTTAATTACAATTATTAATAATTAATTTGCACATAATTTTAATGCAATGGTGGGCACTCTAGCAGAACAAAAATTAATTGCTTTCACGTACTAAATCTGTACTGGGGGTGAGGGGAGACATAGACAGTTCATTAGTGCAACCACCGTAAATGTGAACAAGGAGCTTGAATCACCAATGTTATTTTACAGGAGCTTTTTTAAAGTATGCAACAATTCAGAAATGATATGAGGATTTGAGTAAAAATATATTCGGATTTCATATTTTCAGGGACATCAAGGTCTAGATAGTTTAGAGGTCTCTTAAATTGAATAATCTAGTTATTTATCTACACAAAGCCAACATTGGTTATCACCTTTGCAACTGTCAGTCCAATGGGACACGGACGATGTGGGGATCTTGTGGCGAACAGTCCCTTTCTTCCACCTTGCAGTCTTGGAACCCTCACCTACATAGCATAAGTTTGCAATGGAAAAAAGTGTCAAACATATATCCCATATACAAGATAGGAACGCACCTTTGCCTTGAACTTTGACTTAGATGGATGATTCCATAGCTTCTCAAGATCTGTATTTAGATGAAATACATATATAACCCAGCAATGAGAATATTCTGCAAGACCCTCAAGTGATGCTGGTGGTACACGAGTTGTATTGAAAATCAAAGATGCTCTAGCAAGAGGTACAAGCAATGGTTGCCTTGGTGTTCCATTTCTGCACATATGCCAAGTGATAGTTAATGAATGGAGCATCAAGCAAGCAATTATTCGCCAAAACCAGGCATGATGCCCACTAAACACAAGAATGGGCTCAACCAGATGGAGAGTTTTAACCTAAGGTCTAAGTAGAGGCAGATTACAACATGATTTATCTACCTGAACACATGCCTAGTGCCTACTATGGACGTGGTATAAATAATAATAATGGAGACCAACTGAAGAGATACTTATAGCTGTCAATAGTGTAGATGTCACTTTTTTTTTCCATCTGATAAAATGGACTGAAATCAAAATCCAGTTTCTGAATCCTAGGGCAAGCATAGTGTTCTGAATCAATGAGTTTCAATGGAAAAACAATTCAAACTGCTTGACTTGGCAAAATCAAGCTACCGTAAATGGACTGTTAGTTCATCAAATAAGATGTGAAACAGTCAGCAGATATTTTACCTTGTAGAGAAGCATGATTGGATGATGCCAATAGGTGCCATGGGATAGTAATTCATCTCTAACTTTTCACTTTTAGGTTGTGTTAGTGCTTTTCTCAAGGACTGCAAACACTCGGGCAAAGAAATTAGCATAAGAGAAAAGAAAGTAGCAGAGATAAACAATAATATGAAGGCTCTTAGACTTTGTAACACTGAACCAAGAATGCATGCCAAGTGAAGACAAAATTTTATTTAATAAAACACACATCAATATTTAAATCCATATTTCTTCAGATGACAATAATCTAAATTCAAGTAGCAAATAGTTAGCCACCAAGTTACACAAAAAATGTCCTTATAATAAAGAATTCAAGTTCTGTCACATGTTATTCACCACATTGATCAAGGGTCACTCTCTCATGAACCAAGTAAATTTACATATAAGGCCTCTTCAACTCGAAAGCTTAGGCTCTCTTTGGAAGTTTTGAAGAGAGTGGAGACTGGAGAGAGTGGGGTAGAATGGGAAGAGAAAAAGGCATCACAATATTGTTTGAAGGCCTGATGTAGAAAGGGAGGGCAACCCTTTTTCAGTTATTTAGAAGTTAAAAAACTAAAAGTAGTTACTTGAGTGGTGAGGTTAGAGATGTTAACTTCCAAGTTACCCCAGTATTTCGCTTCCTTTAATGCTTAGTGATGACAAAATATTAATTGGAGGAAAAGCAAGGAGGCAAGTCATTCCAAATCTTCCAACATGTATTTTTTGTGTTCGAAAGTTCAGCTGCAGGGTGGGATGTAATGGTTTGGGAACTCATCACAGTTCATCCGGCTCTAGGTTATGTTCCTGCCTCCCCCCATCATTTCCCACCCAGCACCCATCCATTATAAAAACAAACTCTTCTTAAGGCCAATCATTGGTTTTATTAATATCTCTATTATGTTAATTAGCCCCAAAACAAATTTCTAGCTTTCTCAAGTGAAAGCCTTGCCTGCTTAAAGTGTAAACAGAGTACATGGTCACCATACCTTATGCTAAAACTTAATTTTGATAAAGGCAATGTGAGCAACAAGAATCAAACTCCTTATTCCTACCACTTAGTGAGTGTTTGGGAATTTCCCAAATCTAGGTTTGCGTAAATCGGGACAAAACTTCTCTCACACAACACACTTGCCTCGTAAATCGTAAAAGCTATTCTAAAAAACTAATCCAAAGTCAATCAAATTAATATTCCAAGAACAGCTCCAACATAAAAGCTTAATGCTTTGTTTGGATGGATGGGGATCAAAGGAATGGAAAGGAATGATCTTGCTGACGATTTTTAAAAATGAGAAGGATGAATAAAAAACCAAATTTTTTCCCCTTCATAAACCGGGGTAACTAAATTTCATTTACTGTTTAACACTTCGTTTTTTACTTAAAAACAAAAAGAAAAAAAAAATACATTCATTTGACTAAAATAAGTAAGGGAAGGAAAGAAACCTGCTGTGCCCTAATGCGGCCTTGCCTCTCAGAGGCGCATTTCTCAAAGGATGACTTGAGTGATGCCTCGAGCTCACGAAGCTTGGAGTTCAAAGCTTTGATTTTCGTCTTGAACAAGTACACTGCACTTTCAATAGCTCGCATGAAGTTCTTGAAGGTTGGGGGATTCAAAAGTTTGAAGCTTGAGCGAAGCCAAACAGGAGAAAAGATATTAAACACAGATAAATAAGACAGAGTTTACAGTTGATACCGGACACAGCAGCCGTAACGGAAACAGCAGCAAGAACTAAGGTTACGGTGGAACCAGACCATGTTGCTTCCAAGTCGGAAGAGTCCGTGTTTTGTCGATGATAAGTTTGGTTTCGGTGGTAGAGATGTGAGAAACGAGGGCGAAAATTAAACTTCATGACACTGGTGGATTTGTCTTCCTGGGTCGGAGATTAGAAGTAGAAACAATGGTGAATTTCACATTACGGATTACTCAGTTCATGTTCCTATTGCAAGGCGGGCTTGTTTGATCGCTCCTGGCAGCATAGCTATACTTGCAGGAAGGGACTAATTTGAATTCTTTCTTTCTTTCTTTCTTTTTTATAAAAATCTGAAATTTATTAAATAGGGTTGGGAGAGAAGATTTTTTTTTTAATCCTATCCGTAAGGCACCTTATTAAAATTTTGAAGTGAATGTATAATTTAACTCTTTATTCATTATTATGACGATTTTGTTTTCATATAGTATTATGTATATTCAGTAGGGATAAGTCAAAAAGCTGTTGAATTCTATGGTAGAATTAATAACGTTTAAGGTCTTCTGATATGTGTCGACAGTTGTGGGATGCTCGTAATAGATTTATCGTTCAGCAAGAGTCAACACAAGCACAGAGGTTAGCTCATGAAGTAATGTGCCAGGCAGATTTTAGTGAGAAGGCTAGTGTGCGGTTAAGCCAAGCAATTGGGAATTCTCCTAGTAGGCAAGATAGACTGGTCTCTTAGATTAAACCTCCTCTGGAGTTCGTAGCGTTGAATTGTGATGGCGCAAGGAAGTGGGTCTCAGGGAATGCCGGAGCAGGAAGTGTGCTCCGAGATAATGAGGTATGATGGCCTTCTGGCTGTTGATGCAACAAAGGTGTTTGTTTTACACTCCAAGCTAAACTGTGGGCATTAATGGATGGGCTAGAACTTGCTTGGGTGAAAGGATACAGGAAAGTAAAAGTGGAGGTGGATTGTGTGCTTGTCTTACAATTGTTGTAGTGGGATGAAGAAGGCACTAATGAGAATATGAGTTTCATCCAGAGAATTCAACGGCTTTTGAGCATAGATTGGCAAGTTGATTTGATGCATATCTATGGGAAGGAAAAAGGGGAGCTGATTTTCTAGCTTCGTATGCGTTGAACCTTGAGACGGGTTATCATCTCTTGGAGGAACCTTCGGATGGTGTTCGAAGGATTTTACACAAGGATGCTATTGGTCTTGGCCATCTAAGATCGTGTTGTGTCTCTAATTGATCTAGTTGATCAATTCCCCTTGTAAACAAGAGAGAGAGAGAGAGAGAGAGGGGGGGGGGGGAGAGAGAGTAAGCCAGAAAGAAACAACAAAAACATACTTTAGTCTAGCTTCCCTCGCTAGGTTCCACCAGTTGATGGTAAGGAGTGATCTAAGATACAAAAAGTTGTATCCATACAAGAAACTTAATATTTAGGACCTGTTTGTGAAGGCAGTGGGGGGTTGAAAAAGCACGTTAGAGAGGGAAAAAGCACAATGGGAGTAAAATGAAGTGTTTGGGTTGGCATTTTTTCAAATGAATTTTTAAGCCAAAAGCTACTTTTAAAAAGAAGCCACTAAGACTTGCTTTTAATAGTGCAAATGGGATTCTAATACCGCTAATCTAGACATTAATCATATTTACAATCTGACTTTTATCATTGTTTAAGTTTGCAAAAGTCAGACTGAAAAAAAGTCACTTCAGCCATTACAAATCCAAATAGGCAAGGCAAGATCTTTTTGGTGTGTATGGTTAAACATAATTTGAGCAAGTAACCTAGTGTCATTAACTACTCTTTGTGATCAAGTTAATGACATCCATACAACTAAAATAAAGATTAAAAGAACTATTTTTATATAAACTTTAGACCAATACAAATTGAGACCATATATGATCCTAATCAACTCTTAGTTTGAGGAATTGTCATAAGCATTGTTGTTAAATTTGTGAGTTAACTCTCTAAGTTTACCACTTTTAAGTTTCTAGTTTACAAAATCGAGTCGAGTCATTAATAAACTCATGACTATTATAAACTCTGTTAAACTCACACTAGTGCAAAATGTTAATTTGGCATCAAGCAAGATTGCATTTTTGCCATAGCATATAGAGTGTAGCAAAATTAGCCGTAGCAAAAAATATATATTATAGTATTACTTGCTTAAGATATGACGTTGTAAATGAGTATATTACGGAGTTAGTTGCTCAAGATATGACACCGTAAATGAATATATTACTATATCGCATTATAACTAAACCGATGTTGTAATAGACTATTATGGCATCTTGCATATGCTCAATCAACTCCGTGATAGATACGTAATTTGGTTGTTTACGGTGTCTGTTCTTATCTTTACTAATGCCAAAATTACCAATTACGGCGTGAGTTATGGTCATAACTGACGCCATAACTGTAATATAATTTTTTAAAAAAGAGCTAAACTTATATATATTAACTCCTCTTTTGAAAACCTGCTATTATATAGAGCCAATGTACAACAATGTAATGTTGGCCAAAAAAATGTACGACAATGTAAGTCTTACAACTAATGTGTGACATAAATAAATAGTAAAAACAAAAGTGTGTATCTAATATTATCAAATTACAAAAGAGAACCATGTACAACTTATCATTCTACTCTAACTTTATTAAATGTAGAAAGTATTCAGACCAAATGTTGCATATCTCTCTTATTTAAGCTTCAGAATATGACTCCAAATTTCAAAAATGCTGCAAATTCAAAAAATCTGCAAGTAAGAAATATTATGAGAAAAACTAAAGTCTAAAATAAAATTATGACATATATATATTATTACCTTGTTAAATGAGTTAGTGATGCCATCAATGATAATTTCATACATATACCGCATCACATAATATCCGCACTCAAAACTTTTGACTTATTTATCTTAAATGTACAAAAACAAGAACAATAAAATTTAGTAAGCCAATAATATAATTTATCAATCCATTGTTTAACTTTAAAGTATTTACCTTCAAAAGGACTCAATTGACATCACTTTGACCATTCTTTCCTACCAACATAGAATGCATCTTCAAAGATCTATTATTAAAGAATTGTAAGAAAATGATTTATTCAAATATTATAGAATAGAGTTTTACAGAAAACTTACGTTTAAAGGTTGTTATGGCGTTGAGATTGCTTATAAGCTGCTTTTCACGTAAATCGAGACAAAACTCCTCTCACATACTTACCTTATATACCATAAATCATGATTGAAAAATTACTTTTAAGCATTCCAATCATTGTTCCAAATGAACACTTAGACACCCACTTCATATCTTCATTCACTGCCTATTATAAAGAACACAACCAATATATAGTATGTTCACATGGGCAAAAAACAGTGAACCTCCAATGATTACTACAATATGAATTTATATTACTATTATGTCGTTAAGAAAATTTTTACTTAAGTAATAGATGAATTAGAAATAAATACCTTTCTATAAATGGTGCAAACCAACACTTTTAATTCCCTTCTTTAATTGTCCTTCCAATATATGACATTCTCTTGCTTACATTATTGTTTCCAAACGATTGAATAGAATGTGCGTGCAAGAATCCATAGTTATTAATCTTACCCAATTCTTTGCAGAGATTGTGGAGATACCTATGAAAATGGGAAATAAGTTAGTGAAGAAATAAAAAAACTTAAATGTTAAATTCAAAAATAAAAGTGCATACTTACTTAAGAAAAAGTTGAATACTTGATATGTTCAACCAATTAAAAGAAATTAGGTTAAGAACATCCCACTTGAAGGTCTTTAATTCAAAAGGCTGCCCTGCAATCTCTTTACTCACATTCAATCCAATGAAGTCGTCCATATTGACAACAAATGAAGCTAATCGTCTCAAGCCATTTTGCTTTGGTTTGGTACTGGGTCCAATTGCTTGTTGAGAATTTAAATGGAAAGAATCCTTCGATTGTTGTAGTTCCTAATTAATAAATCAATAAGTAATACAAAAATTGAAAATGCATACCATTTTAATTAGGGAATGATAGAAAATCACAAGGTTAATCATACCTCACCTGTAACTTGATGAACTAGCCTTCTTAGCCAAAGAATGAAATTTTGTTTAGCTTCTCCTACCATTTTTATTTCCTTAGTAGGGAACTGCACTAAGGCATTAGTATCCATAGCCTTTTCAGTCACTATCTTCACCTGGTAATCTAGTATCTTCCGGTGGTGGATCATTGTTGTAGAGTTATATACCTTTCCATATAGAACTAAACATCTTTCAAGATCCTCCAAATAAAGCATACGTGACACTCCTTCCTCCACACAACTACCTTTTATGCTTAGTGGCATGGGAGATTGTTGTGCATTTTGAGATTGCATATACATCGAAACAAAAGATGTCATCAGTGATTGCATTTCCATAATCTTCTTTAAAATTATTGCTTTAAAGCTAACACTAACTCATCAGCTTTCTATTTTTCTTCCTCTATCAAGATTTGCACTTGCCTTAGTGGTACACCTTCCGAGCCATGGGTATAAGAAGGTGGTCCAAGGTATTCCCTAATCACCACTATTCTAGTCCTATTTATAAGTCCCTTTTAACTAAATCTCACATACCAAGGAGAGGTAGTTAACTTAATGATTATGAGGTAAATTTCCAACTATGCCCTCATTTATGAATAGGTACTTTTCAACTTTTTCTTCTCATCTATCTTTAAATTATTTCTTCATTGGTACAATAAATAGGGGCAAAATTGTCACAATCTCATTTACTACATTGAAAATGGACTTATAAATAAGAATAATTTATTTTGTCAAAAAAGACTTATAAATAGGACCAGAGTGGTACTCCTCTTGGCATCCCCCTAACACGGCAAGGGTGCTCTTCCTTCCCTAATGTTGTGGCCAATATATCATTCCTACTAGTAGGAACAAAGGTTCCTTTAGCAGTTACTTCTTCTAGATAATCCTAAAACAAGCAAGCAACAAATGCAATTAAGAAATTGTTCCCTGAGCACATAACAAATTGGTTGATTATAAAATACTTACATCTTTTTTTATACTTCTCTAGCCTTCTTAGTAAGGAACACTCCTATTTTATTTATTTATGCTCTCTTCCATGTTTGACTATGTGTAATAAGGGATGGAGGAGAAACATTTCCATCATCTATTACCCCTACAGCTTGTCTTTTATTCGTCCACTTCTCTTCCATCATTTTCTTTGAAGTAATGCATACCTTCCATGAGACAAGGTATGTACGTAAAGATTTTTCTTCTATGTCTCCTGGCACTTTTTTTATTTTTTCCTATTAAAAAGAATGGAAAGTATTTGCCAAAACTACAACTTCAAAAAAATACTAACTCAAATCGCATTCTTCTTTTACATATTACATACCAAAAAATTAGGATGATATCTACTTTCAACAAATTTTAACCATGTCTCCTCATCAATATATGGGTACTTCTCCCAAGGATTTTCAAAGTTAGTATCACTATTGACATCACAGTTATCTTCATCATACATCTCATTGAATATATTTTTTTTTAAAGTTTTGACTTGAAGTCCCTCCATCGCCCTCCTATATATGAGAGACATTTTTCCCTTAAAAATGGTGTATAAGGTATGTTATAATTAATCTGCAAAGAAACACGCATAAACAATTAAGTTAGTAACAACATATCTCAATAATGTAGGTAAATAAAAAGTAAATATGATATGTAGTGAGAGGTACCTTTATAGTATCCTAAACTTCATCTCTATCCTTTTCATTCACTTTATCCCATTTTTCTTCCAAAATGCTAAATTTTTGGTGTGCAACAAGTGCAACATAACTTCTAAATGTGTTCCTTTCTTTCCAATCAATTGGCTCCCCTCTTATCTAACTCAATATGAATCATCTTGCCTCCATCTATTTTAGCTAACCTGGTAAGTCGTGTGACACCTTTTCTATCCCTTTTTGACTTTTTTCTTTGGCTATTGGTGCTAGATAGATTCTCCATGTATTCCTTTTAAAATAACAACATAAATAAGATTAGTAATAAAAATACAATCACTTTAAATTATAATGGAAATAAAAGGAAAATGATGCAACTTGAAAGAACATACAAAAGAATATTAGTTCTTCTATAAACCTTCATCGTGATCAGTTCTTACTTCTTATGCCATAAAAATCATCTTCTCCATCATAATCACTAGTTGCACGGTATACATCATCTTCTTTATCTTCTTCATCCAATTGAGGCAAAGATGACATAAAAAGAGGAGTCTCACCAATATCAAAACTTGATTCATCATTCTCATCATGAGAAATCAGACTTTTTCCGTGTAGAACCACAAACCAATTTTTGTCTGCTGGGTCAATGACATAAAAAACTTGTTTTGCATGGGCTGTTATGATAAAAGTCTCCTCCTTATAACCTACCTTATTAAGATTCACCAATGTTAGGCCTAACTTATCTATTTTAATACCATTATTACTATCAACTCACTTACATTTAAAAAATGGCACCTTAAATTTAAAGTAGTATACTTCCCATATTTCTTCATTGATGCCAAAATATTGTATTGATGCCAATGTAGGTTTTTTTATCTTTAGAACTAGAATAATACATTGATTCTGCTACTACCATGACTCAACTACTTGCATAGTGCTCTTATCATCTTGATTTCTTGTATAGAATGAATACCCATTAATATCATATCTAGTCCAAGTTGTGACATTAAAATTAGGCCAACCAGCTAACTATTGTATTATGTCAGAAATATTAGACTTTTAACTATTGTATTGTGAGAAAACTTTGTTGTGCTCAGTTAGCAACCATCTATTTGCCTTTTTAGGATTTTGATCCCTTAATTCATTCCTCTTAATGCTTGGATAAGTAATCCTAAACTTTATCAGTGTTATTCAAGATGTATAGATGTGCTTGTTCCACTTTATCACAAGCTATAAGCTTCACACTAAAACCTTATGTCCCTTGTCCTGCAACTCTCATTCCCTCATGGCGAGACTTGGGAAGTTCTATTGGTTTACTTCTGATAAATATTCAGTATAGAACTCAACAACCTCCCCGACAACATATCTTTCAACAATTGACGCTTAAGGCTAATGTGGATTCTTCACATACCCTTTAAGGATTTTTATGTATCGCTCAAATGGGTACATCCAGCACGAATAAACAAGACCATGTAACTTTATCTCTCTTACCAATTGCACAATTAAATGCACCATGATATCAAAAAATGATAGCATTGTTAGATATGATTAGTTTTGATTATATCAAATATAGATTCCAAATATTAAGAGTGAAAAGATTGCATTATATACTTATTTCCCACATTGACCAACTATTATATTTAATGTGAAATATCTTGTAGATTAGTCAAGCAAAGAAAGAAGAAGATTGAAGATAGTGAAGAAAGAGATTGAAGAAAGAAGAACTTGCAAGATCTAAAGGGAATATCAAGATCCAAGCTCTTAGATATAATATTGGAGGCTTTCATGATCAAATGGAGGTTGGAATAGGTCAATTTGAAGCTGAGATAACTTATTTTGAAGTTATAGAACTTCCAAAAGGTGATCACTTGAGTAATGGCTCTCTGCCATTTTTGGAAGGCATCACTCAAGCGATTACTCGAGTGATGGCCCTGACCACTCAAGTGATGGGCACTCTGTTGTGCTCTATTCTTGTTAAGCATGATAGAGGTTTAGTATTTTGGATATATCTCTCAAACCATATGTCGGATTGAGTTGAAACTTATTTCATATCAAACTAGACTTCTAGTGCATCACATAGACACCAAGATCAAGTTCAAAGGAGTTCATATGAAAAAGAAATGAGTTTTGGAAGATAACACACAAATCATCGCTATATTCCAAAATAGGTTCGATATTTTGGATGTAACTCTCAAACTACACGTCTGATTGAGTTAAAATCTGTGGCATATGAAACTAGACTTAAAGAAATTTCTATGGATAGGTCATGTGTCATATTTGGAGTTATATTCAAAGTGGTATGCCTTCTAGAAGTTGACTCTCGTGAATTCAGACACTGTCTAGTGCAGTAGTCACTATTTGGATCATAACTTGCAGAATACAATGAATTTGGAGATGATTCCCATTTTACATTCAAAGCTTTCTGATGATAGGTCATTTGCCATATTTGGATTCAAAATGGGCAGATCACTCCAGTGACTACTCAAGTGATGACTTGAGATCACTCTAGTGATCACTCGAGTGATGCTTCCCAAAAAACTAAGCACGCTTTGTAAATCATCAGAATGATTGTGTAACTTATTCTTCTTGCTTCTCATTGTAACCCCATCCATAATTATATCTGAAATACATGATTAAAATGAAATAGAGACCAATAATAATCAAAACTCATTTACAATCCTATCCTTGAGATAGTCAGTTAGCTTGTAATGAAAGATGCCATGCTGGCTTCTTTTCTAATCATTGCATTTTTCAAGATCTATTCATCAAGACGACAATTAGCATTGCTAGTGAACTTGATGGACTCTATTACTTGGATGAACATAATCTTCATGATGTTAGTTCTTGCAATAAAGTGTCTCTCCTTAGGACTAGTATTTTAGAGTTGTGCAGTAATGTTTAGTGTAACCTCCTCACCGTAATTACATCCGGATTTCAAAATTTAAGTGAAATAATGACCAATAAGATGAAATAACAATTTATAATCCCACATCCAAGAGATGGGGTATTTCGAAAATCAATTCAAAACATACTTATTGCTGGTCTCACATTTACAGACGGATATAATTACTTGAGAAATCAAGTCACATAAGAAATATCAGAGTGCGGAAACTAAATCCC
Organism: Inga laurina; assembly: GCA_963855925.1. Lineage (NCBI taxonomy): Eukaryota > Viridiplantae > Streptophyta > Magnoliopsida > Fabales > Fabaceae > Inga > Inga laurina. The sequence goes on along the minus strand of OY979709.1, from coordinate 46,707,856 downwards.
GGCAAAACCCCGGGTTACTTCATAAATATAATAGGTTTACAAGTTCCCAAAATGGGGATTACATATCCAAAATATTCATTTACATCTCCTATACATTTGGTAACCCCAAATCCAAAGCGAAGATAACCAACTACCACTAAGTCTCAGAGTAGTCCTAACTACTCCTGGTTGTCCGCTTCCCTTTCGAACCACTCGCCCTGTCTGAAAAGGTTAGTCATTTGGAAAGAGTGAGATTCTAAAGAATCCCAGTAGTAACAACTTTTTCATACCACATGCAATCACATAATATGTAAACAAATCATCTCATATCAGCAACACAAATCACACTCCACCCTCATCCCCTTTTACCGCCGGGAAGGCACACCGTCCTAACCCGTACCGTTGTTAGCGACTCAGGGACTATTGGCGTGGCAGTGCATACGAATAGCCTTGCAGCTCACATATAGCCTTTTGGCTTTCACAAATGGCCCGTCGGCCTTCACAAATAGCCTTTCGGCCCACATAATCACATATACACACCCTAACCTCATCCCCTTTTACCGCCGGGAAGGCACACAGCCCTTACCTGAACCATTGTTAGTGACTCAGGGACTATTGGTATAGCGGTGCTTCACACAAATTTTCACAAAACTTGCAGCATACGAAACCCATTTCATCACAATGATATAGCACACATACAATGTATCACATAAGATATAAAGAAAGAGTCACTACCTGTATCTTTCCTGACTGGCTCTGGCACCTTAGTCTCACGAGGATGACAGATATCAAATCCTATATTCAAATTAGGGACAACCAATCAATCTCTTTTCCATATGTATATTTCAATAATACTCTAAGTTGGTTATCATTTAGGACTCTTTAGGTGACTATTAGAGGCTTAAACATATGCCTAAAGGGTTGGAAGACACTACCCAAAAGACCCTTTTTTCGAAGGCAAAACACTGATTTTTGACAGCCTCACTCGAGTGAAGACGACCTCACTCGAGTGATGAGGACTCGTGCTCGAGTGAGACCATTCTCACTCGCGAGTGCTTGGCAGAGAGCAACCTTCACGGCCAGGAAGTGCTCGCATCACTCGAGCAAGAAGCTCTGTGCTCGGGTGAGAGTTCCAATTCCACTCGAGCACCCGAAAGCACAACACCATGAGTGACAACCTGAGAGCACCAACCCACACCAGAGGCACAAGCTCACTCGAGCATGACCCCCAGTGCTTGAGTGAGACGGCTATGCTCGCGAGTGTCAGAGCACACTCTTGGCATCAACCAGCTAGTGAAGACCCGAGAACAACCTCAACACTGGACTCACACCATCACTCGAGCAAACCCAAGTTCACTTGAGCATGTTCTTCCCTCACTCGAGCACAAGGCAATGCACTCGAGCATTATTCATAAAACCCAGACGAACTCGAAGCAAAAAAGGGAAAAACTCACACATCACTCGAGCATGATCATCCCGTGCTCGAGTACTATGCATCAGGGACCCAAAAACGCAGCAAAAACCAGAAACACCAGATAGTCAAATCCTCACCCAATGGTTCCCAAACTCCTTCCAAAGCTCATACATTCTAAGCACTAACTAGGGAACACATTGGCAACTCCAAAAACACTCCAAAACCATTTTGACCACAATCAAACACTAAGGTCTCTATGATATACATTATCCAAATTTCATTCAACTAAATTCCAACATTTCAAATTATATCCAACAATCAATTAACTCCACATTAACTCATTTCCAACATCAAACACAATGAAACTCCTAAAATCCACATTTGGCACAAACTAGGGCAAATTTCCAGATTTTTCTCAACTTAACCAAAAATCACAAACAATACTTCAAAATGCACTAAATGCCTACCTCTTTTCTTTGCCCAATCCAGAATCTTGATTCTCCAACTTTCAAATTCACCCAACTCACAAATCAACACTATTCAAGATTCTGAAATCACCACAATGAAGCTCTCAATGAGATGAACAACATTAGAGAAGAGGTTTTGAGCTTAAGGAGATCATTGCTTACCCAAAATCAAAGCTTTCACTTCCTCTTTCCTTCTTCAAGGTCACCGAAAATGGAGGAATGGGAGAGAGAAAATATGATAGATGGAAGAGATGATGATGATGAAGCCCTTTCTCTTTCCTCCCATACACACTCAACCGAATAGGAGAGAGAGAGAGAGAGAGGAGAGAGGAAAAGTGTTATTTTGTCCCCTTGTGCCACATCCTATGGCTCACACAATGCCACATGTCATCATCCACTCACTACCTCAAAAAGCTCACACAACCGTAAAGCATAGGATCCCGACCCATGGTCAAGGAATCACAACCCTTGATCTTAAATACCACACACATAAATTCCCAAAATCGAATCACATTAATTCCAAAAGTGCTTACTTATACTAATTACCATAATTATCAGAGTCATTAGCCCTAATCACAAATCGGGATATTACATTTAAGCCATCCTAATCTTGATTATATGTCAAAAATATTTCTCTCCATTTGCTCAAATAGAGACAATTCCCATTTTTATTGTGATACTTGTGAACTTGCAAAACATCTCCGAACTTCTTTCTCTAGTATTCCCCATCGTGCTTCTCAACCTTTTACAACCATCTATAGTGACTTGTGGGGTCTATCTTGTGTTCAAAATCGTACGAATTTGAAGTAGTTTGTTACATTTATTAGTGATCACACACGAGTGAGTTGGGTTTTTCTTTTAAAAGATAAATCAAAGATTCCTCAAACCTTCATTGATTTCTATAATATGATCCAAACATAATTTTAAAGCCAAATTCGAATTTTACATACTGGCAATAGAACCGAGTATCTCAACCATACCCTTTCCACATTCCTAAAAAACCATGGTATTATCCATAAAAGCATAGCCCATATAATCCCTAACAAAATGGCACCACTGAAAGAAAGAATCACCACATCCTGGACATAACAAACGCCCTTATGATTAGCTCCCATGTCCCTAAATACTATTAGGGTGATGCTATCTTCACAGCTGTATTCCTCATCAACTAAATACCTAGCAAACCTCTATCCTTTAAGACGCCAGTTCAAGTTCTTAATACTTATTATCACCTACCTTAACTAGAGAACACCCTTCCACTCAAAGTCTTTAGTTGCACTACATATATCCACAATCACCATGCTTTCAAACTTGATCCAAAATCTATCTGGTGCCTTTTCTTGGGTTTTTCTGCATCCCAAAAGGGCTATAAGTGCTATGACCCCACCACTGAACGTTTGCTTGCCTCGAGTGAATTTTAGACCTTGAGTGAATCCTTTTGACCCTCAGTCCTCAATTCAGAGGGAGAACTCGAGTGAATTTTAGACCTTGAGTGAAGGAGATTCAGAAAACCCAAACACACCCAAGTCTAAACCTAAATCTCCAAAACCTGCACCTTATGAAATCTTCATCCCTGGCATATAACTTGACCTATATGTGGAAACTATAGATGAGTGTGTGCCCAATGATGAGGAAATAACTGGTCCGGGGGGAGACAAGGGAGATAACACCAATAAATGGAAACTAACCTACACACGAAGACAACCTAAATCAAGTAAAGCCCCTCAGGTTCATAGCACACATCATGCATTGAATCCGATGATAGGTCCAGAAGAAGAACATTGTGAAGAAAGTAAACTACACGTAGTGGGTGATAACATTGTAGATGAACACAATGACCTTAATCTGCCAATTGGTATAAGAAAACAACCCAAAACTTGTACAAGACACCCTATAGGGAGATTTGTCTCATATCAAGCACTCTTTTCTAGATATCGCGCATTTGTCTCTCAACTTAATGACATTAAAATACCAAATAATATAAGTAAGGCACTAGATGATCCTAAGTGGAAACATGCTATTCATGCATAAATGGAAGCACTTGAGAAGAATAAAACTTGGAAGTTTATAGATTTGCCCAAAGGAAAAAAACCAGTTGGCTGTAAATGGGTATTCACTCTAAAATACAGAGCAGATGGAAGCCTTGACAAGTATAAAGCACGACTTGTAGCAAAAGGCTTTTCTCAAATCTATGGGATTATACTGAAATATTTACTCCTATAGCAAAATTAACTACTATTAGAATCCTATTATCCTTAGCAGTAGACCTTAATTGCTGCCTACATCAATTAGGCTTCAAAAATGTGTTTCTTAATAGTGAGCTAAAGGAGAAAGTATACATGAAACCTCCTTTATGATTTCTAGGGAAAAAGGTAAACTAAGTATGTAAACTTAAAAAGTCCCTTTACAGGCTAAAAAAGTCTCCCCGAGCATGGTTTGAAAGGTTCACTTAGGTGTTAAAGAAACAAAGATACATATAAGGGTAAAGTGACTATACAATGTTCTTCAAACATACCAATGGGAAAATAACTATACTGGCAATCTATGTGGATGACATAATGTTGACAGGGGGTGATGAAAAGGAAATCATTAAAATTAAGTAGGCTCTAAATCAAGACTTTTAAGTTAAAGACCTAGGAGAAATGAAGTACTTTCTCGGTATGGAAGTTGCCAAATCAAAAATGGGCATCTACATCTCTTAGAGAAAATACATCTTGGACCTCTTAAAGGAAACCAGCATGTTGGGTTGTCGATCGAGTGATACTCCTATCCGAGTAGATAGGATTGGAGATGATAAGGATCTAGGAAAATTTGTTGATATAGGAAGGTATCAACGTATGGTGGGGAAACTAATTTATCTCTCACATATAATACCAGACATGACTTTTACAGTTAGTGTGGTTAGTCAGTACTCTCATGATCCGAAATAGAAACACCTTAACGAAGTCTATTGAATACTTAGGTATCTAAAGGGCTCCCCAAGACATCGACTCCTATTCAAAAAATATACTTAGAGAAATGTAGAAATGTTCACAAATGCAGACTGGACAAGTGGTCAGGAGCATAGAAAATCGACCTCTGGCTATTGCTCATTGGTTTGGGGTAATCTTGTGACATGGAGGAGTAAGAAACAAAGTGTCATAGCAAGAAGCAATACAGAGGCAGAGCTCCAAGCCATAGCACTTGAAATTTGTAAATGCATATAAATAAAGAGAGTACTTGAAGAACTTGATATGTGTATAAATCTCCTAATTAAGCTCCATTCAGATAGTACAACTGCTATCAACATTTTACACAATCTAATTCAACATGATCGAACTAAACATGTTGAGATAGATCTGCACTTTATAAGAGAAAAGATTGATAGTGGAGTTATTTGTCTTACTGTCCAGAGAATAGACTACTGACATGCTAACAAAAAGATTAGCCAAAGACAAGTTTGAGCATTTTATCGACAAGTTGGACATGATTAATATTTACGATCCAACTTGAGGGGGAGTGTTGGAGGTACCGAAATATTAGAAAATCCTAAAATATTAGAAAATTAGTTAAGTCAAGATTATATGATCTAATTCTCACCGAAATCATAGGATCTAATTAGGATTTAATTACTGTAAATATTATTTGATTGTAATCCCTCGATTCTTGGCCTTGTTAGTTCCCTGAGTGTATATATAATCTCTGAACTATGTGGAGAAATATACAATTGAGGAATTCTCACATAGGTGCATCGTCAACTTTTAGAAAGGCAATGGAGAAAAGGAGTACGTTCCACCTCAAGAATGGACTACCATAGAGCACCGTTCAACTATCTTTAGAAGAACAGGAAAAGCAGAGTCTCTAAAGTATCAAACATAAGACTTTTAATGTCTATATCTTTTAAGAGAGCTTTACAGACACCCTTGGGAACACATATGAAGAATCAACATAACAGAAAAAGGCAGTGGGTAAGCAAAGCCAATCCTTCAAGTATCTAAGGCAAAGGTTATAAAACCTCCTATGTTATTGTCTGTAATATTGATTGAAGTTTTACATTTTGGAACTTTAGGAATGAGCATTGCAAATTATTTTGAAATTATGTTTTCACATCACTTAAGAAGCCACTTAATAGATTTATTTATAAAGGAAATGCAATGTTCTGCAATATAAATTCTTTATGTATATATAATGATTTGAAAAGAAAATATTTCTTTTATGCATAAAGTCATGCTTAACCCATTATGGTTAATTGCCTCGAATTGACTATATGCTTAGAGCATGTGAATTATGATTCCTACAAGCTAACCATGATTGGATCTAATCAAGATTGGATACCAAGAAAGAAAAGGATTTATACGGTTTTGTAGGATAAGAAAAAGCTTCTCAAGATTGTGACTAATTAGATAAATAAATCTTTTCTTGAGGAAGCCGAACAAGTAATGCTTGACATTGATGTTGAGCATGAAAAAGGAGGTAGCACCCAAGGCATCACTAGGAGTACCTAGCTAGTGATGAAGGAAGAAAAGATGCACAATAAAGCATCACTTGAGTGACCTGTTGAGTGACCATTATCACTGCGTGACAACTGGGAGTGATTTTCCAAGTGATCAGACCAACAGAAAGATTGGGAGGCAAAAGTTAAGGAATTATCTCACCTAAACTTCAAAGGATAATTTCATGAGTAATTCAAGATTGCTTGAGTAAGGTATTGTTTTCTTACTCTATCAAAATGTTCAGACTTCTATCACTCGAGTGATGGTCAGGCATGATCACTTGAGTGCCCACTCGAATGATGTCAATTTCCTGAAGTTAAAACCCCTATTGCAGCATCATTTTTCACTCTCACTCAAAGATTTACTTCTAGTGCTTTATTCGGATCATCTCACTATGTCATTTCATATCTTGTGCTCATTTGGGTAATGAATACTTGCTCATTATTTCCTACCATTAGCAATCAATTATTTATGGTTTTCAAAATGCTAAATGGACCGCAAGTGAAATTGTGCATAATCTTTCTATGTATTTAAGTTTTAAAGTGCACATTTCAAAACTTTGCTTGCATTCCAATCCATCCTATTTATAAAAGTGCAAACACATTATTTGAAAATTATTCATATTTTGTTGGCATTCAAATCAATTTCAAAATTGGAAGATAATATTTTTGTGTACAAAACATAAGAAATGCTTCAAATTCAAGCACCGGAGTTTTTCCCATAATTGACATCTTGATTATTGGTCTTAAATAAATGTGCTATCCTGTGACTGAACCCCTTGGTCTCATCTTCTAACTAATTAGATCTCATGCCTAACAAGTTGATCATCTATAAGTTTCAAGTCTATTTACTAGAAAATAATTCAACTTGTGAAAGCCTTATGCTTAATGAATAAATCCTTAGCTGGCCATGTTATTCCAAGTATCACAAATGTTTATGAATGTAGTGAATGTTAATGCATTATCCATTATTGTGGAATAGCTTACTAGGATAATATTCCATAGCTCTAGTCACTTGGACTAATAAGTATGTGTTTATTATTCATAATTCATTTGCACTCATTTTGTTGCTTGAATACCTTAACCATTGACATCATATATCTTTAATTAATTAGTGTCTTGAATTTGAATATCTAAGTTGAATGTTCATATTCGTCAAGACACAAGAGACAATGTTACATCTTAGTCAATAGCAAAGTCATTGTGCTTATATTTTCAAGCTAAGCCTTTTTGACTAAATTCTTTATCCATCTGACTCTTACTCTTTTTAAAATTCTCCAACATGTTAGCTCTGAAAATTAACGTGTTATTTGAGATTATCTTCAAAAAGAAGCTTTCTAACCTATTTCTATTAACTTTCATCATTTTTAGCATGAGCATTGATTGTAAACATGTTTAAAAAATGAGTTCTACATATATTCAAATTTTCGATTTCACAATGCATTTTCATGATTTGAAATTTGAAACAATTTGCATTTTTCATCATCACTATTGGTATCATTTGTTAGTTACCCTTTATGATTCAATGACTTGAATTTATTTAATTGGGTAAAATTATATTTTTGTCTTGTTTATTATACTCTTTGCTTAAATATCATATGGATTAATTGTATAAAAGTATAAGAGTTGTTATGTCTAATACTATATGGACCCCTAAGAGAAGTTGGGTACCAAAAGAGCATGTGTTTATACTTTTGCAGGAGTTGACCAAGATGCTCTGCTGTTAGGCACAAAGAACATAGGCTAATAGAGTAAGTGTGACTAGCAGTGTTGCAGTGTGAGCAGAAATAGAATATATGGTATCATTTGAGTGATCACTCGAGTGACACCCTATTACTAGCAAAGGACTAGCTAGTGATGTAGTCAGAAAAAGAGAAAGAGGAGGAAGGTCTCTTAGTAGATACAACTGAATTTAATTCAAAGAAGCTCAAGCCAAGAGCAAGGCTTGACATGACAGTGATTATATCAAGAGACTCTTTTGTGCAAATATCTATCCATCTTCCCTATTGCTCAAAGGAAGTCAAGCAATTCTATTGAAACATGGGACCAGCTGAAATATGCTCTGAGAAAGGCACAATAGTTGAGGAGACTTTAGATACCACTACTAGAGATCAAAAGGTAGTCATCTCAACCAGGAGGATCAATGAATGGATAAGGATCAAGAAGCCCCACACTAGACCTTTCAAAGAATACATAAACTTGAGATGTATAGAATCATCAAGCTTGGTGAGGCTATAAGGATTCTCAACTACCATCCTAGCTCTATGTCTAATCTTCACAAAATTATATGGTACATCTAAACTAGAGCTATGGTGAACAAGGACAATGACTTCACTCACTTCATCGAAAATAATTATCACACAATGGCCTATATTAATAGTAAGGAGGAGGAGAACATTAGAGAGATCATGTCTTTCAGAGAATAAGAGGTGCATATATACTTCTACAAGGCATACTCCAATATCATACCCTCATTTAATATCTCTATTCCTCAAGGCTAACAAGATATGATACTTAGAGCCAAATGAGCCCGTTGTGAGGATTATAATGGTTGAGAGGCGACACATCTAAAAGGTGAATATACACTTGTCACTAGTGGGTGGTACTAGCAAGAGACAGAGAGTAGAACCTAAGGCATCAGAGATGATGAGATACAATTCTCAGTTAGAGCTAGATCAGTTGGAGCCTCTTTTATTAGATATACCATTCAAACAGACTGAGCTTCACTTAATTTTACCAATAAGAAGCTCATTAAGGTTATGGATGCCAGAGTTAGGAAGTTATGTGCTATGATGAATCAAAACTTCTAAATGTTGTTTACTCAACATAAGAGGCACAGAGGATAGGAGCTGAGACTTTAAGGATATATGAGATACAACACTTTGCTAGAGTTGTTCTCCCCAATCCTTTATTCTTTGATCCATATATCTAGGACTATTTGAAAAAAGAGCTTCAGCAATTTCACACTAAGCTGCAACAAATAAAGTTGAGTTCATTACTTTTGTGTATGGCAAGATTAGACAACTCTGTGACTTAATCAACCATAACTTCAAGGCCTTATTTCTAGCTCATCTTAGTATCCTAAAGTGCTCACAGAGACTGCACCTTCAGAGACCCTCTGTATTGATCATATCACCAGATAATGAGCAGCCAATGATGTATCAATGGACTACAAAGGACTATGACTCAAGTGATTACGACATTACTTGAGTGGGGTATTGTATTCTTACTTAATTAAAATCTCTGAGTTGCATCATTCAAGTGAGTACTCGAGTGATGGTCGAGTAGAATCACTCAAGTAACCACTCAAGTGATACAGGGTTATAGCCTTAAAACCTTGAATATCATCTTTATTTTCAAAACTTGATTTCTCTCCAAATCTTCATATTTTCATACTCATTTTCTCTATGAAATTTCCAATGGTTTTACAAATCCAAGAGAGTTATTAATTGTATTCCTCACAACAATTTTCTTTTAAGCCTTGCATTCATTAAGAGGGAGCTTTATATTCACATGTGTTTTATATCTTAAAATGCTCATCTCCTTTATTGGAAGAAAATCCTTTTAGCATACTCATCTGCACTCCCTATCTCTTGATTAGTTTTGATGATAAGTTACTCTTATATTCTTCCTTTCATGATCTTAATTTGAAAATACCTTATAGAAAGGAAACTATTGATACTTGACTGCACTAACTATTCTCCTTGCAAGAATGTTTTTACCTTATGGCAGGAGAATTTGTTCTATACAAGATCATTCCTCAATGTACTACAATAAGATTCTATCAATTTTGAGGAAAGATGCTTTAACACTTAATCAAGAAAAATATATTGGCTAAGCAATAAGAGGCATAGACCAGGATGATTTTGGTAATATCCTAAGGAGTTATGACCAGAGATTAAACTTATTCAGATTTCAAATAGGTATTCCTGTTACTAAGGAGTCTTTTGAGATCATTGCTTCAAAGACTCAGCCTTCAGAGAGTCCACTATCTCATCCTATTGTTCTTGATTCCTTAGCTACCCCAGACCCCCTAACTACTGACTATATCTATCCATAGTTGCATAGTGAAAGTGTGGTGAACTGGACTTCATGGATCAATCATCCGCTTGTCAAATAAAAATGAGCATTTCTAAACCTTATCTCTTTATATTTTGCAAATACTATGCATATCTTTGATTTCAATTTTCTTTGATTATGAAAGTTTTCTTAAAAATATCTTTGAATTGTTTCAAACTTGTTTTCATGAAAACCTTCCTTTATTTGCATCACCCTAAGAGTGAAGGATGATACATTCCTTTTGATTGAGGAAGAGAAAGGCATTTCTAATTCAGTTTCATATTTGCTTCTCTAAGAGCCTTTCCTATTTATTCTTCAAACTTTTTCCTGATGTCAAATAGGGGGAGAGAAAGGCAAAAAAAAAATGTTGTATTCAAATTATTGTCATATTCACACATTTTTCTTAAATGATTTTCCATCATCAAAAAGGGGTAGAATGTTATATATAATTAGTTTTGATGATGTCAAATATAGATGCCAAATATTAAGAGCAAAAAGTTTGCATTATATACTTATCTCTTATATTGACTAACTACTATATTTAATGTGAAATATCTTGTAGATTAGTCAAAAAGAAAGAGGAAGATTGAAGATAGTAAAGAAAGAAAAACTTTCAAGATCCAAAGGGAATATCAAGATTCAAGCTCTTAGATGTGATATTGGGGGCTTCCATGATCAAATGGAGGTTGAAATAGGTCAATTCGAAGCTAAGATAACTTATATGGAAGTTATGAAACTTCCAGAAAGTGATCACTTGAGTAATTCTCTCTACCATGTTTTGGAAGGCATCACTCGAGTGATGGCCCTGATCACTCGAGTAACCACTCGAGTGATGAGCACTCTGTTGTGCTCTGTTTTTGTTCAGCATGACAAGGGTGTAGCATTTTAGATATATCTCTTAAACTACACATCCGATTGAGCTAAAACTTGTTTCATATGAAACTAGACTTCCAATATGTCACATATGCAACAAGATCAAGATCAAGCTCAAAGGAGTTCATATGAAATATTTGAGTTTTGGAAGATGACACACAAATCACCGCTATATTCCAAAATAGGTTTGGTAATTTGAATATAACTCTCAAACTACATGTCATATTAAGTTGAAACATGTGGCATATGAAATTAGACTTAAAGAGCTTTCTATGCATAGGTCATGTGTCATATTGGGAGCTATATTTAAAGAGGTATACCTTCTGGAAGTTGACACTCGTGAATTCAGACATTGTCTAGTGCATTAGTCACTATTTGGATCATAACTTTCAGAATACAATAAATTTAGTGTTGATTCTTTTTACATTGGAATGTAAACGACAAGAGCTTTTCGATGATAGGTCATTTTACATATTTGGATTCAAAAGAAGCAAATTACTCCTATGACCACTCGAGTGATGGTTTGAGATCACTCAAGTGATACTCCCCAGAAAACTGAGCACGCTTCGTAAATCATCGGAATGATTGTGTAACTCATTCTTCTTGCTTCTAATCACTTTAAAACTTTATTGTATTAGTGTTTAAAGGATTTCTCCAAGAAAAATATGAGAAGATCATACGAAGAGAAAAAAAGTTATTTTATAGAGCGGAGCATCCACCGAACGTAATGGCTAGTTTTTCAAATATGAAGAACGGTCAAACGAAGCAACGAGACTCTAACGGACAAATGCTTATAATGGTCATCTACTGCAATTCAACTATTAATATGGAAACATTCAAAGAAGAGAACATACAACAACAACGCTAGCATGCTAATTCTATGAGCTATCCACCTTGACCCAAACGCTCTCTACTATTCTCTAGCTTCTATGTCATTTACTTTTGAGAAAGTGATTGTTTGTATTGTACTTCAGTATTCATCTTATTCACTTCTAAGAGAGAATTTTTCTTGTAATCCTTGATCATCAATGTTGTATCCTTTTGGTGTGTAAGGGGGAGTAACTCGTTTGTATCCTTATGGTGTGTAAGGGGGAGTAACTCGGTAAGAGATTTGTAAAAGGCTTCGCAAGTGCCTGGCTAAACTTGTGGGATTGTAGAGGCTTCTCTTGTGCCCGAATTAAACAAGAAGATAGTGGATTGAAAATCTCAGGAAGAGTTTGGGGACTGGACGTAAGTCATCGTGGATTGGACCGAACCAAGATAAATCACAGTTTGCATATTCTCTTCCCTAAACTCTTATATTTCCAACATATATTATTTAAATATCTAACTATCAATTTATGATTTATTACTTTGATAATTATTGTTTTTACTAAGATGCGAAAAGATTTTCAAAGTTCTTAAGTTTTATCTTACACCCAATTCAACCCCATCTTGGGTGTCAACCGGTTCTAACAGGGACATAGTACATTTCTAGTTGGCATAGGGTAATTACAACATCATTTTGCAATTCATCCAATTTCTCAATATCAATAACTTTACTACATATAGTATTGAAGAAGGAACTTAATCTTGTAATAGTCATTATCACCTTTTTCTCCAATATGTCTAGAACTGCTATTGGTAAGAATTGTTGCATCAGAATGTGGTAATCATGACACTTCATGCCTACTAATTTTAAATCTTTTATTGATATAAGCTTTTTGACATTTGAAGAATAACCTTGTGGAACCTTTATACCATGTATACACTTACAAAAGCTTCCTTTTGTATACACTTTCTAGTTTAATTAGAACACATCATACTTTTGTAAGTGTGATGTGTACCATGTATACACATACCAAAATACTTTATAAGATAAAGTATGATGTGCTGGGCGCATGTAGGTTCTCTTTCCATCAATTCTTAGACCTAAGCGTTTTTGTATGCCCATTTCAATTAAGTCCATTCATGCTTTTTTACCATCCTTGGTCTTTCCCTTTATGTTTAGTAGTGTTCCAATTAGACTTTCACACACATTTTTTTTCACATGCATAACATCAATATTGTGCTTTACCTTAAGACTTTGCCAATAAGGGAGATCAAAAAAGATAGACCTCTTCTTCCATAAATTCTTTTTAGCTTCTTTCTTTTGGCTCTTACCCACGACCACATTGATATCTTTCACCTGTTAATACACTTGATTTGCAATAAGTGGCTCTGGAGGGTCATCATTCTCTTGAAACCCATTGAATGCCTTTTTTTTGTCTCCGATAAGGGTGTCCTGGTTTGAGAAATCTTTGGTAACCAAGAAAGACCGTCTTCTTTCCGTGTGATAGTTGCTGGCAGGATGTTTTATCTTCATAAATAGGGCATGCTTTATACTCCTTAACACTATATCCATACAAGTTTCCATATATAGAGAAGTCATTTATCATGCAAAAAATCATGGCTCTTGGCTTAAAAGACTTATAATTATATGTATTAAACACATCCACACCTACCTCCCACATCATCTTCAAATCCTCAATTAATGGTGCCAAGTACATCTATGTCGTTTCTTGGTTGTTTTAGGCCTGAAATCATCAAGGACAACATAATGTGTTTGCATTTCATACATAAGAAAGGTAGTAAATTATAAATCACCAATAGTACATGCTAGGAGCTATGTTGACTGTTAAGATTTTTGTAAGGATTCATTCCATCTGTATAAAGTCGAAGCCTAAGATTTCTAGGCTCACTACCAAAATTAGGAAACAATTTATCAATTCCTTTTCATTGAAGAGAATCAGCTGGATGTTGGAGTATTTCGACATTTTTCCTCTCTTCAGCATGCCATCTTAACTTCTTTGCCTTATTTGCATTAGCAAATAAATGTCTAAACCTCGATATTATTGGAAGATACCATAGCACCTTTGCAAGACCCTTTAGTAATCACATCACCATACCCTATTTCTTTCACTTTGTAACGTGATGTCACATAGACCAAACAAGCATCTAGCTTGTCATATTCTTTTCTATACAACATACAATCATTAAGGAAAGGTGAATTTTTTTATACCCCAATCCCATTGGGCACAATATCTTTTTTGCTTCATAGTTATGGTCCGGAAGTTCATTACTTTCTGGCAACATTTCTTTCAATAGTTTTAGCAACTCTGTGAAGCTTATATTGCTCCATCCATTTTTTGCTTTCAATTTGACAAGCTTTAACATTGCTGTTAACCATGTGTCCTTTGTGCACCCTGGATATAGAGGCTTTTTGGCATCTTCAGACAAGCTATCGTATTTATGTAATTGCTCAATAGCCTCAGCTCCAACGTCATGGATCATATCTTCCATTATATCATCATCTAGATTTATATCATCTTTCTCAATTTGGGACATACTACATTTTTTAGGTTCACCATGCAATACCTAATGTGTATATGCTTTGTAGACCCAAAACAAATTAGGTGATCTTTTATTTCTGTAACAAATTTTTGTAACCCATTCAAACACTTGACACAAAGACAATAGAACAATCCATTATTATTAGAGACTTTGTTTTTTGCAAATTCTAAAAAGTGTTCCACCCCACACTTATATTCATCACTCGTTCTTAAAGCGTCAATCCAACTATGATCCATAATTACCTAATTGAAACATGTGCAGTATAACAGCTTAATCAAACAAATTCTAGCAAATTTCAATGATATTTCACATCAATATTAAATGAAGAGCAATGTGTATAACTTCATACAAACTTTATAACTTTCAAACCAACTACAATCCAAACATTCACAAGTAGTAATATATGCTTTTATAATAGTTTTAATATTAAGAAAGAGAACGGGTATTTTGAAATTACCTAAATAAAACAACACATCTAGTGCATCTTCAATTGCTCTATCTTGGCCAACCAACAATTACATTTGAAGTAAAATTCTCCATAGTTACAAGGTGAACGCAAAAAAAGAACAACTTTAAGATGAAGCAATGTTTAATGGATACATGAGAGATACATTGTAATTTATTTATATATACATAATTCATTGTCTTTCTAGTCAAGAAAATCAGCTTTTGAATCTAGCTTGTTTCAGAATACTCAAGTCGGATCAAGGCTTTTACCAAATTGAAAATCACAGTAATGAGCTTCCAAAGGAGCCATAAATCACAGTTAAATAGTAATGAATACAAGTTCAAGTGTTAGGTCAAAAGAATTTTTTCTGGATGTAATTTAGTAGACTAGTAGCCAAAACTAAGTAGGTGGCCATAATTGATTTTGTTTCAAGACATCTAGAATAATTTGTGGTAGCAACTAACAGTGATTATTTTGACAACATGGAGCCTTTAATGACAAGCAAATTTAGCAACTATTAACTCACAGTGCAATATTTTAGTGACAGCAAGAGAGCTTATCATAGCAGTGTATTATCAGCAATTTCAAGCACTATATTTTAATACAAATCTACAGGGAAAGAAAGTCTTGATAGCAAATTGAGGCTTCAATGATGGCACTAAGCAATCAAGCAACTCAATCAAACTAAGCAATTATTAACTCATCAGCAACTATTATTTTGACAGCATGGAGCCAATATCATATTTACAAAATATAGATTCAAAGCCAATGTAGATGATTTGAGTAAATGATTTGAAAATCACAAATAAAATATAGATTTAAAGCCAATATCATATTTGCAAAATTTTATCTCTAGCTTAAACTGTATCACATGACACCACCATCCCTCCCTCGAAGCTAAAAGCTGAAATATGGAAACAAAAAAAGGAAAATGAATGTCTCAAGAAATCCTAACACTACAAATTCAATTTCTGAAAATCAAGATTACAAACAAAATTCAGGATTAGAGCCAAACTCATCCTTCATGTTAAAGTCCCTAACCAATGTTTTTTCTTTTAAGACAACAGACTCTAACCTCTATTTGGATTGAGAAATTTAAAAAAAGGTAAAGGAAATATAATTTATGATCTCGTTTCCATTGGGTTCCTTTCCTTTTGATTACATCCACAAAATGAAAATAGGACATATAGATAGAACGAGTCCATGATTTTAAAGTGGAAAAAAAAAATTAAAAAAACCTCTTGTGAAATGACCTTTTAAATTGGTTGAAAGAAAGGGAAAGAATATTTGAAATATTATGGGCCAAATCGCTGAATTCATTGATATTTTTCCAATCTGTATAACCCCACCTATTAGGATTAAGGCTCTATAGTTGTTGTTTTCAATCTGTACAAGCTATAGAGATTTATGCAAATACAAACCAAAGATGCCAGCAACAGTTTCTAATATGTCCCTTTAATTTTTCCAGTAATCTGATTCTGATTTTGATCCCAATCATTTGAATATTTACAATAAGGAGCATTTAATGTAAATATACACAAGTCTTGACACACTCCCCCACAGACTGAATCATGGATGACTTCATTAAGGTTTGTGCATTTGAGTATATGATTCCAGTAACAAAGTCTAATACACATCATGAGAGGAAACAAAAACCAGAAATGAAAAAGAGCATCACTAAAGTATTCTTGGAAACTAAAAGAAAACCAGAAACCAACATTATTCTAACAGAAACAAAAATCTTATCAATATAAGACCCAAAAAATGTAATAGATCATCATAAAAAGAACTCTTCAAAACGCAATGAAAACTAGAAACTAGTGTTATTCTTATAGAATGAAAATCAATATAAGAACCAAGAAACAAAATAGAACAACACGAGAAGTACTCTTGGAAACAAATACTGTGTGCAATAAATAACTCACCAATCCTCTGCGACCTTGCAATTTGGAGGAAAATTGACGTCCACAACAGCACAGAGAAAACTTCAGATTGAATGAGTTCATGATAAAGACTCCTACAACAATCTAGAAGTCGAGATGCAATAGCGATGAAGGGAAGTTACAAAGTTAGTAGAGCTAGAGCAAAATTTATATAGCGAAGCCGCGAATTTGAAGTTAGCAGAGGGTTTTTGTTGAAGGCATTAAGATGTCAAGTGGATTTGAAACCGATGCCATAGAGAAGCTGTAACCCCCTCCGTAATTATATCCGAAATACAACATTAGAGTAAAATAGAGACCAATACTAATCAAAATTCGTTTACATTCCCCATCCTTAAGATAGGGTTTTCACAAATACATTTCGAAATCGAACCCTTTAACTTGGTCTCACATTCACATTTCGAATACAATTACATTGCGAAGATAATTAACATTCATAATATATCAGAGTGCACAATAACAATTCCGGCAATCCCGGAATCATATCTTCGCTCAATAATCATAGGGCACATTAGCCCATACAACTCAACCAATAGGGATTACACAACCTACTCAAATACATACTCAAATATTGATCCAATTATACAATTCATATTCCCAATTACGCATTGATAACCAACTACTAAGCTCTCACCCAGAAACGAGTCCTCGTCGTCCTTGGATGCTTGCTTCATCCTCAATCTTCCTTCCCTCTCTAAAATGTTGATAGGGGAGGGTGAGATTCTGGGGAATCTCAGTAGGAAACAGATACCAATATGCATGTAAGATAAGTATTTAATGCATGACATGCTTGCATCACAATAACTCATGTTCACATAATGATGTATCCGCATGCTCAATGTTTCAACAACATACTCATGGCCATAGCATAACTAGAAACAGAGCTACAATCATTCATACATGTCTCACATAATCACGCAAAGCAATAACATGCATCAATACACAAATACAATTATCAATACATGCAGGAGAGGTAAGTTCCCTACACTTATTCTTTCCACGTATGCTCCAGCGTCGGCTACTCACGATCCCAGCGGATATCAAATCATAATCAGGGTGAATACCCAACCCTATAACCAAATCAAGAACATATGATCATTCTCTTTTCCAAATTCTCACTTTCATAATACTTAGATTTGGCTATCATAATTGACCCTTAAGAGGCCCCAAATGCCTCTAATCAAAGCCCCAAAAGACTGGGAAACAATAGATTGAAGGTCACTTTTCGGAATCGCAAAGTGCTGGAACATAGGTGTGGGCCCCGGCCCACCATTCCTTGGGCCGCGGCCCAAAGATGGTCAGAAGGTCGTGGGCTGCGGCCCACCACTCATGGGCCGCGGCCCAGATAAGGCCAGAAAGTCTTGGGCCGCGGCCCAGAAATTTCCTGACTCTGGGCTAACTTCCAAAATTCATAACTAAATCTAGAAAAATCGAAACGAAGTGATTCCAAAGCCAAATGAAAGGTATATAAGTCCTCTTTCAAGGAAAAATATAGCCATTCACTGGAAATCACTACACAAATCCAGAATCACCAAAAACTCAAGACTGTCCCAAAACAGAATCCATTTTCGACCTCAAACTTTGGACAGCTATAACTCACAGTAGACAAAACGAAATGGCACAAATTATATGTCTATTTTGAAGCTTGGGATGTGAACTTTAAGACTGGAAAGTTTCAGAATTTTCCAATACCATTTGGTCATTCAAAACGCTCATACAAAATTACTGCGCAACACAGAGCTTAAACCAAACAGATTTCCAATTTTCTACCAAGGTGTTCAATAACTCCAAAATTAATAACCAAGCTTATTCCCACACAAAATCACTCAAGGAACACAATGGTAACCTCAAAATGACCAAAATCACAACCCATTTATATGCCCTGTTTTGACCAAAGCACAAAACCAACACAAAAAGTGCCAAACTTCACATTTAAGCTTCAATTCAATACTATTCATTCAAAACACTTAACAAGGCACTAATTCCATGACAACAACAATTCAAACACCACAAGACCCTAAATCACAAAATTAGGGCTAAAATTCCAGAAATTTAAGGCCTAACCAATGGCCACAAATCTTATATGAGAAGGAAGCTTTCACTTACCTCAACAACTTTCCCAAAGGCACTTCATGATTCTCCCAAGTTCATAATTTCGTGATTCCTCAATCACCACCAATGGAGAATCTACAACCATAGGATGAAAGCTCTTAGCTCAAGGAACAATATTAATGAAGAGCATTTTGGCATTTGAGGCCATTTGCTTACCTCAAATCCAGCTTTTCTTTTCTCTCTCTCGGCCAACAATGGAGGAAATGAAGAGAGAAGAGAGAGAACGTGAGAGAGAGATGGAGAAGAGGGATGAAGTGCAGAAAAATCTGCCCTATGCCACCAAAAAACGCATAGGAGAGAGAGGAGAGAGAAAAAAGTGGTTTTTGTCTCTTATGCCTCATCCTATGGTTCACCATAATGCCACTTGGCAACATCTCATCCCTTAATCTCTAATACCACACACATATACACCAATTAATCTCTCTAATCCATCCATTAGCCATTTGATCACACTTCTCATTTTTCTCTTAGTTAGTAATTAATTTCCATTAATTACCAACTTATGCCAATAATTCTATTCTTTCAATTTTCCAACTCTTATGGCATATTAATTAATATGGCCACCAAACCCATAATTATTCAACTTTAATTCGATAATTATCCTCAATAATTAACATTAGCCCTTAATCGAAAATCGGGGTGTTACAATTCTCCCCCCGTTTAATAAATTTCGTCCTCGAAATTTGTTCCACCACTAAGGACATAAACTCCGGATGCCTCTTCACGACGGCTTCCGTTCCTCGAATTGTTTCTCATTAGAACAATCCATTCAAGACCACTTGTACAATAACACGTTACAGGTCCGATTCTCACAAGAATCTCAACAGACCAATGTGTCTTGGCTCAATTTCTTTCTCTCAATCGCTTTACCAATTCTCATGCTCGGAGACACTCTCACGAGTGTGTGATCTCCATTTTTAAACTCTAGAGGTCATCACCTCATTCGATCACATTTCGGATGGACTGCACTCGTGCATCCTGACTTTGAGCCACTCTAATCACTGACATCAAGTCACCTTTTCTTTTCGGGTACAATTCAAACCACCACAGATTCACTGCGTACAATCGACATCTTCCGTTTCACCAATTACTCTATCTTGGGAAAGTCTTTCTAGACCACCCCCACAATTGGTGCATCACAATTCAGATTCTCGAAAGAATCTTACTCAATAAATGCAACCCAGTTGCCACAAACTGCAATCGGCCCATTCCACGATTGCTATACGAACACAATCATCACACTATTTCCAAACAAGTGCAATCGCCTCCACATACGATTGCCACACACTCTATCGCCACATCACCACAATCGTCGCAAGCCCTCCTCAACTCATGAGTGGCTAGCGCATCTCAATATCCGGTGACTCTAATTCATGAGCCATATCATAAGATTTCGGCAGTTAGGCAGCATAGGCCACCACTCTGCTTAATTCAATCTAGTTACCCCTTCCGGGAGTAAACACCACAACCTCAATATATCAAACGACAGCCTCAGCTGTATACACAAACATTCAGCTTCCGCTTTATCCACTTTCACAGCTTTACCCTCACCCGTACACCCACCAGTAACTCTGCTAGTGGTAACCGGGACTTTCGGTTATTCACAACAATCACATCAGGTCACTCCGGAATCTCAATCTCTTCTATCCGAAGTACCCTACCGCAATAGCCCACCTAGAATCTCAATCTCTTCTATCCAGGCGACCGGTTGAGAGTCTCAATCTCCCAACATCACTTTCATGCTCTTTCACCACACAAAGCAACTACAACGGCAGTTCAACGGCCGAGCTAGAGATGACTAGCGTCAATCCCTAAACGGCTCACACTGACCTGCACACGCTGCATAGCACCTTAACACAATTCACACTGACTAGATGTACAACACACAGCCCACGGCTGGATTCACAACACGCCGCCCCACGGGTCGGATTCACAAAGATACATGTTGATTACAACGGCAGTTCAACGGCCGACCTAGAGATGACCAGCATCAATCCCTTATACGGCTCACGCTGACCTGCACACGCTGCAATTCACATAGCTTTCACCGCAATTCTCATCGCAGACTCTAATTTTACGCACTGCCTTTCGGCCTAGGGTCAACACCAGTGCAACCAACCTGGTGGCTAGCCATGCTGGCCATACAGGGGTAGTGCCCTCAGAATAGAGAACCCCCGATCATGTAGTCGAATTAGCTATCAGCTGAATTAGCTCTACTCTACTACACAACTATACCTCAGTCCCAGCTTATTCACAACTGTCACAGATTCACAATCACACTCCACTCTCATCCCCTTTCTCCGCCGGGAAGACACACAGTCTTTACCCGAACCGTTGTTAGCTACTCAGGGACTATTGATGTGGTAGTGCACACACATAGCCATTCAGGCTCACAATAGTAGATCCATAATCACACCCTACCCTCATCCCCTTTCTCCGCCGAGAAGACACACAGTCTTTACCCGAACCGTTGCTAGCTACTCAGGGACTATTGGCGTAGCGGTGCTCACACATAGCCTTTCGGCTTCCACATCACACTCCACCCTCATCCCCTTTCTCCGCCGGGAAGACACACAGTCTTTACCTGAACTGTTGCTAGCTACTCAGGGACTATTGGCGTGGCAGTGCATACACATAACCTCGTGGCTCACAAATAGTCAATCCCCCGTAACTACCGCCCCAGCGGAACAGTCCTCCGCCATAGGAATTACCCCATGCGGCCGCAGGTGAGAGACTCACAATGCACAATTGCAACAAGCTGGAACCAGGCATTTTAATAACTCCACCCGCCACAAATTCTATTCACCAAACTAGGATCCTTCAAGACCCCTTTTCACAAAATAATCTGGACTTCGAAGTTTTACCTCCCAAAGCCATGATTAACACATCATTCTCACGATAACTTCAAGCTTCTGCTCAATACAATTCTCACACATATCACATTGCCCTTACTGCCTTGAGCTTCAGTTCTTCTCTAATCTACGATTCAACATCACGGTGGCTGTACTCCACGGTTTATCATCAAGGCGGCTGCACTCTATGGTTCGTCATCACGGCGGCTCCACACTAAGGTTCATCGTCACAGTGGCTCCACGCTAGGGTTCATCGTCATGGTGGCTCCACACTACGCTACTGCACCCGATGCTTCACTCAGTCACCTGACTGGTCAGCCCCTTCGGTCAGATTCTTTGTAGGTAGCCCTTTCCAATCAGATCTCACCGTAGGTAGCCCTTTCCGATCGGATCTCACCGTAGGTAGCCCTTTCCGATCAGATCTCACCGTAGGTAGCCCTTTCCGATCAGCACTCTCCATAGGTAGCCCTCTCCTATCTGAATTCTTCATAGGTAGCCCTTTCCGATCTGTATCCTCCATAGATGACTCTTTCCCGTGCTAGGTTAACAACCAGCAACCTCAGAATACCTTCAAACACATCACCTTCACACGCTTCCGTTGCACACTCTGAGGTCTACCTCCTCATCTGTGCTTTCACAATGTCAGGATGATTTAATAGGAGTCCCACAGGAATCTCCCACTACACCTGACCACACGCACAATCTATGCCAGGCCTTAACCCGATTTATCTTAAACCAGTTAGAGCCATAACTAGCACATCATTGAGAGCCCATACTCCCAACGTTCCCATAACTCTTCTTTACACTTCAACTCTTGAAACCTCAACATTAATTGAATAAGGAAATCACTTCCCTTAATTCCATAGAATATCATCCACTCTAATACCGATCCAAATATTTCTGCCAGCCTAAGATACACTAGTCCCTTAGGTCTTAGGGCCTTTGGACATACCATTCCACTATAAGATCACCAGCATATATCATTATATAGCCTAGGGTCTCCAACCCAACATCTAGGTTTATCATGACACCTAGAACCTCATTATCACATACCTTGGAAATCATTTTCCTCGGTTTTCAAATCCAATCCATCATTTCATACAAATGATCTGGTGGATTATCTTTAATTACCTCCACCTCTAGGTCTATACATTAAATTCTAGGGCGAACCATCATATCTTTCGATTCCAGAATGATTCGCCACATTAGAATAACCAATAGTGTATACACATAATCCACAAATCACATATATACCCACAATAACCAAACCTACATGTGTATACACAACCACTATCACAAATCATCTTCTACCCCCAAGGTAGAGATCTAAGGGAGCTATCCTAGCAAATTCCCAAGTTTGCCAGGAACTACAGCTCTGATACCAAAAATGTAACCCCCTCCGTAATTATATCCGAAATACAACATTAGAGTAAAATAGAGACCAATACTAATCAAAATTCGTTTACATTCCCCATCCTTAAGATAGGGTTTTCACAAATACATTTCGAAATTGAACCCTTTAACTTGGTCTCACATTCACATTTCGAATACAATTACATTGCGAAGATAATTAACATTCATAATATATCAGAGTGCACAATAACAATTCCGGCAATCCCGGAATCATATCTTCGCTCAATAATCATAGGGCACATTAGCCCATACAACTCAACCAATAGGGATTACACAACCTACTCAAATACATACTCAAATATTGATCCAATTATACAATTCATATTCCCAATTACGCATTGATAACCAACTACTAAGCTCTCACCCAGAAACGAGTCCTCGTCGTCCTTGGATGCTTGCTTCATCCTCAATCTTCCTTCCCTCTCTAAAATGTTGATAGGGGAGGGTGAGATTCTGGGGAATCTCAGTAGGAAACAGATACCAATATGCATGTAAGATAAGTATTTAATGCATGACATGCTTGCATCACAATAACTCATGTTCACATAATGATGTATCCGCATGCTCAATGTTTCAACAACATACTCATGGCCATAGCATAACTAGAAACAGAGCTACAATCATTCATACATGTCTCACATAATCACGCAAAGCAATAACATGCATCAATACACAAATACAATTATCAATACATGCAGGAGAGGTAAGTTCCCTACACTTATTCTTTCCACGTATGCTCCAGCGTCGGCTACTCACGATCCCAGCGGATATCAAATCATAATCAGGGTGAATACCCAACCCTATAACCAAATCAAGAACATATGATCATTCTCTTTTCCAAATTCTCACTTTCATAATACTTAGATTTGGCTATCATAATTGACCCTTAAGAGGCCCCAAATGCCTCTAATCAAAGCCCCAAAAGACTGGGAAACAATAGATTGAAGGTCACTTTTCGGAATCGCAAAGTGCTGGAACATATGTGTGGGCCCCGGCCCACCATTCCTTGGGCCGCGGCCCAAAGATGGTCAGAAGGTCGTGGGCTGCGGCCCACCACTCATGGGCCGCGGCCCAGATAAGGCCAGAAAGTCTTGGGCCGCGGCCCAGAAATTTCCTGACTCTGGGCTAACTTCCAAAATTCATAACTAAATCTAGAAAAATCGAAACGAAGTGATTCCAAAGCCAAATGAAAGGTATATAAGTCCTCTTTCAAGGAAAAATATAGCCATTCACTGGAAATCACTACACAAATCCAGAATCACCAAAAACTCAAGACTGTCCCAAAACAGAATCCATTTTCGACCTCAAACTTTGGACAGCTATAACTCACAGTAGACAAAACGAAATGGCACAAATTATATGTCTATTTTGAAGCTTGGGATGTGAACTTTAAGACTGGAAAGTTTCAGAATTTTCCAATACCATTTGGTCATTCAAAACGCTCATACAAAATTACTGCGCAACACAGAGCTTAAACCAAACAGATTTCCAATTTTCTACCAAGGTGTTCAATAACTCCAAAATTAATAACCAAGCTTATTCCCACACAAAATCACTCAAGGAACACAATGGTAACCTCAAAATGACCAAAATCACAACCCATTTATATGCCCTGTTTTGACCAAAGCACAAAACCAACACAAAAAGTGCCAAACTTCACATTTAAGCTTCAATTCAATACTATTCATTCAAAACACTTAACAAGGCACTAATTCCATGACAACAACAATTCAAACACCACAAGACCCTAAATCACAAAATTAGGGCTAAAATTCCAGAAATTTAAGGCCTAACCAATGGCCACAAATCTTATATGAGAAGGAAGCTTTCACTTACCTCAACAACTTTCCCAAAGGCACTTCATGATTCTCCCAAGTTCATAATTTCGTGATTCCTCAATCACCACCAATGGAGAATCTACAACCATAGGATGAAAGCTCTTAGCTCAAGGAACAATATTAATGAAGAGCATTTTGGCATTTGAGGCCATTTGCTTACCTCAAATCCAGCTTTTCTTTTCTCTCTCTCGGCCAACAATGGAGGAAATGAAGAGAGAAGAGAGAGAACGTGAGAGAGAGATGGAGAAGAGGGATGAAGTGCAGAAAAATCTGCCCTATGCCACCAAAAAACGCATAGGAGAGAGAGGAGAGAGAAAAAAGTGGTTTTTGTCTCTTATGCCTCATCCTATGGTTCACCATAATGCCACTTGGCAACATCTCATCCCTTAATCTCTAATACCACACACATATACACCAATTAATCTCTCTAATCCATCCATTAGCCATTTGATCACACTTCTCATTTTTCTCTTAGTTAGTAATTAATTTCCATTAATTACCAACTTATGCCAATAATTCTATTCTTTCAATTTTCCAACTCTTATGGCATATTAATTAATATGGCCACCAAACCCATAATTATTCAACTTTAATTCGATAATTATCCTCAATAATTAACATTAGCCCTTAATCGAAAATCGGGGTGTTACAGAAGCCGCGAATTCGCTTTGCTTTCTTTGAATGAATTAAGGAGTCGATGGATTTGAAACCAATGCCATAGAGAGGCCGTAAATTCACTACTTTATTTCTGTGAATGAATTAGGGCGTCGGGTGGATTAGGACTGACACCATATTTCCCTTTTTTATAAAAAAACATATTTCTAAGACTTAGAGCCATGTAGGTGATAATTAAAGCCTTGGATTCTTATAAGAAACAACGTTATAAGTAAGCTCGGTAAATAAATTATAAATTATAGATCAAGTTCCACCCATAAATAATTCATCATCCATTTTTTTTTATAATTAACTAGGTTTAGTTCCTAAGCTATAAATGACCCACTTAAAAAAATTCATTTATAATATAACTATAATATAATTATATTTTAGGAAAAATTATTTTTAAAAATTTATTTATAATATTTAATTACAATTATGACATGTTATATTTTAAATTTATTTATTTCACAATTAAATTCCAAAACTTCATATTAATTATGACTTCTAGTGCTTACTAAACTATTCCATTATTATTATTAGTATAGCATCTTAATTATGACATTAGTTGAATATATATTCAATGTCATATTATACATTATGGTGTCAAGTACACTTAAAATAGAAGCTAAATTTGTGCCACATGAATTATCACTTCCGTTCTTCACGTAACTGATGTCATATTGTACATTACGGCGTTAGTTACACGTAAAACAGAAATGAAATTACATCACGTGAATTATCACTTCTGTTCTTCAAGTAATTGATGCAAAATCATGTAGTTAAATTAGCTTTTTGCATTAGTGTCACAAGTTTATATACCCCTTACTGTCCCTCCGCATCCTGCAAATCCAGAATTACATTTTACTGAACCATCAAAGTTTAATTTTACCCAGCCTTCTTGAGGTCGATTCCACCTGACTTCCACCATTCTCTTACTTGAAGATAGAGGTGCAGCACTCGCAGCAAAGTTTTCTATTTCCCAAACATATCAATTAATTATCATTTCCGAAGCCACAGGGAACACAAATCCGACTTCAGAAAGCAACACAACACGTGACAGCAAATATTCTAAGCCCATTCATCATTCCTCTCCAAATTTTCTACCACCCTTTGCTTATATTACAACCGGAAAGAGCTATCTCCAATCCTACCACCTCCCACAGGCCACAGCACCCCAAACTTCTCTTGCTATCCTACAATCTCTTAATGCATATATGTTAGATATTTTATTAAAATGATAATATTATATTCTTTTGTTTATTCAAAATTATATCTAGATATATTTATTGATTGATCATATAAAGGATATTCTAGTTTATTATTTAGATCAAATTAAATATTCTAGATATTATGTAATTATTTTAAATATTATTAGTTTAATATATTTTGCATAAAACATCTCTTGATTATGTCCCGCACATGATTTGGATAGAGATTTGCTTTAGAGAGTGTTTGGATTAGCTTTAATTTTGGAGAATAACTTCTGGAGAAAAAGTGATAAAAGTAATTTTAGAAAATAGATTTTGAGCATAATAGTTTCTAGAAAAAAAAATTATTTTGATAAAATGATAGTGTTTGGATATTATTATCATAATAACTTTTTCATTGTCAAATTACTAAAAAGGACATTATCTTTTGTGATAATTGCATATAAATGATAAGATTATATTTTATATATTTTTAACATTTAAATTTCATAATAAATACCAAAAATGAAATAATTTGTGTACAAAATTAAAATTATAACTTTTGTCAATTATGTAAAATGGAAAAAATTAGATCAAACACACACACACACACACACACACACACACACACACACACATCTTAATAAATTGTATAGTCAAAAATCATTTATAAATAGTAATGATCTAAAATAATATCTTTTCGAATGAAATACGTATACAATAGCTAAATGTTTGGTGGCTAAAAAATAGAACCTTAAACAGATAAGAGTGATGCTTTTGTAATAAAACTTACAAAATTTAAGTTTTTTTTTTCTCTAATACAAATTTGTATCCATTTCAGAAATAGGAAGACAGGGTTCTGCCACTGATGCACCTAGGATGTAAAGAGTACATGCGGGATGATCTCACATAGCAGTTGGGCTATGTTTAATTACCAAAGTTGCCTAGGCCTTATGCATAAAAAAAAAAAGGAAATTAGAAGATAGAAAATGACAAAAGGAAGTGAGAAATCGAAGAAAGAAAAGAAGGAAAAAGAAAGAGGTCCAATAGCTGAAAAGTTAAAAAAAAAATTAAATTTTTCCAAAACCATGGTTTTGTGCAAACAAGTGCTTCTAGAATTTTTTCATGTGTTTGGTTAAATTTCTCCTAAACCACATGGTTTTATCTAAGAAAGTGATTTTGAACATGACATCCAAACACACACTTGCTTGCCCGGTAAGTTGTTATAGGTCTTGATGATAGGCTATAAATAGCGTAGGCCGGGTCTTAGAGTAGTAACGTCGAAAAACACTTACTTACTCTTTGAGGGTTCTCTGACAAGTAATGGCTATTCTTAGACCATCATTGTGCCTTATCTTCCTGTTAGAAGAAACCCTGATCCTCTTTTACTAATTGTATTCTATGTTTTCAATTTCCTATAGTAGATCATGATTATATGGATTATGGCTTCAGATCATTTAAGCATGGTGAGAGGTATTTATAATGTAAAGTTTTCTGCTGCTACACTTTGTTACTTAATTCATATGATGTATTTAGGAATTATCATTGTATTTATTTTTACATGTGGCATCAAAGCCTTATTTCTGATCTTCCTTTGCCTGCAATTTGTTTATATGATGCCTTGTGTTTTTTTCTATTTGAAAAATAATATGAGAATAATAGTGAAGCATCATCTAGTGTTGTTTTTCATTATTCCTCCTCAATTGAGTTTTCTAAATATTTTGTAATGATCTTGTGCCCCTCAATGGAAAAATTATCTCCCTACATCAATATATGGTTTTTTTAGCTCTCTGCTTGATTGTATCTCATGGGTTTGTGGAATATTTTTCTTTTAATTCAATTCAAATTTCCATTTTGAATATATGCGTGTTATGTCTATTCCATTCAATTTTGGGTATAATACTTTTGTCCTAATGCACTATGGGTTTTTGATTTCCGATTTATGATTTATAATTATTTTGAATCATAGTTATGAGAATTGCTGAAATATTGTTTTTGAAAGCATGCGCTTTTGTTTGAAATACATGTAAGAACTTTTAGTTTGTTTTCTGGCCTTGTTTTGATAAAATAATTGTTGGGAAATATTTTTCCTGTTGTTTTTGTTCATGTTATTGTGAAAACTGTCAGAGGAGAATCTAGAAATCGTTAGGAAAACACTGCATGAAAGTTACGGCAGGACCAAGCGAGTTCACTCCAGGTCGTATGCCAAGTCATTAGGGATCCAATTTCACTGGGGAAGACAACCAAAAGGTATTGTTTATTTATTTATTTATTGTTGAAATCTAGACGGTTTCTTTTTGCCTAGTGAACAAAAAACCGGATTAGACCATTCGGTTCAACCAGTTGGACCGTGAACCGGTCAGTGGTCCAATTTGGTTCACCCTTTGAACCGGTTAAAACTGGTGGTTCAATTGATTGGATCGGTTTCATTTTTTTATTATTCTTCCTATTATCTTGCACTATTTTTGAAGGAAAAATGAAAATTTGAAAATCAAAATGAAGAGAAAAAGTAGGTAAAGAAATAATAAATCTAGAAAAAAGAAGATGATGAAAAAAATTATTTAAAATGATATAATAATTAGAGGAAAGGAGATATCATTGCATAAGTATAGGCATCATAACTAATACTAATAAATTTTAAGTCTTTTTTTTAAGATCTTCATTTTTATCTATAGAAGTTTAAAAATATATTAATATATATATATATATATATATATATTGCCACTAATAAATTATAATATTTTAATATGGTCGATTTGATCACCGGTTAGATCCTGGTTGGCCTATTAACCCTTGAACCTGTATCATGACTGGTTCATTACCGGGTCCGGTTTTTTGTTTCTTGTTCTTGCCAAAGGGAAACGAGCCATTTCATTTTATATGAGCGTGGGCTGGACTACATTTGCGGGCTTAACTATTTGAGTCGTTTATTTAATGGGAAAATGTCAGCTAGGTCATAAGGTACACAAATAATCTCAAAAAACTCCCTTTGAAAATTCCAAGGTCAAAAAAGTCCCTAGGGACTTTTCTGACATCAATTCCTTATGAGCAATTACTAAAATAACCCCCACTCAAATTTAAAAAATGGAGGCTTCATTTTAAAAAGAAAACACAATAGAGGGTTCGAATTGCGTATCCTCTTGCACGCTCTGCTTCTCGTTCCGTTGTGCCCTGGTTCTCCGTCTAGCATCGATGGCCTTCGACTCCGCGTCACTGCCGTTCGACTCGGCGTGGGTGAGTCCTCCGGCCCCCTAACGTGCATCGCAGTCCGCCGGGCAAGCAGGCATGGCAATCCGCCGGCGAAGCAGCCATTGTTCCTGGGCAGCGCCAGCGTCGGCCGGTGTTGCAGCGGTAAAGAATCCGGCGTCCGTCTAACAACGTCAGCCGCATTGCTCCTTCCAACACCCAGTGTCCCTCCATTGCTCCTCCGACGGTCAATCGTCTGCATGCCTTTGATGTGTGTTTTTTTTTTTTGTGAAATGGAACCATTAATCTATTGGGTTGCCACTAGTTTGGGATTGGGGGAAAGCATTAATTCTTGGAATTTACTTAGGGAAATACATTGGTTAAGGAAGGTGGTTGTCGGGTTTAAATGTTTTCTTTGTCTGTGTGTCGCTGCTCTGTGATGGCTGAATTAGTGTTGTTGTTTTGGGGGTATAGATGTTTGTTTATGAGTAACGTTGAAGGCCAGGGAATGTTTTATAATGTGGTTTGCTGATAATGTGCTGCTCTAGCATTGGGTTTGAGGTCAGAATCAATGGGTATGAGGCTAATAATGTGCTCGTCTAGAATTGGTGCATTTGGAAGTAAGTTACTGTTAAAAATTGATGTCCTATTAATGCTTCTGTTTGTGTTGTTTATTACTGTTTTTGAGTGGTTCCAACAGAAGAATGGTCAGTATAGGAAGTAAAGTTGGCTTTAGGTACAACATACACCATTATACGAATTGGTACTTGTCAGTATAGAACAGTTAGCAACCGTTGATATGAAAAATTGTTTGTTGTGTGTAATGAGTTGCAGAAGAAAGTTTTCTTCATGACCTTTGTTTTTAAGCATGTGAAGTAAACACTTATGCTTCATTATTGATTTATATGACTTAGTTATTGATATATATATATATATATATATTGTCTAGATGACTGTGTTCTGTACATTGCTGATGTGGAATTGCAATTAACTTCATAAATTAGTTGTTCGTTATATACAAATGATTGGTTAATGTCTTATGTTTTTGGTGGTGTGTGAATAAAGTAGTAATTACACTCAAGGTTAAGCAAAAAATGCCAAAGAAGAAAGAAAGGAAAGATGGAGAGGGAGAGAGGGTGAAAAAAGTTTCAGGGTATATATTGTTTACACAATACTATTTTAAGAAGAAGAAAAACAAGAAGGAGGAGTGCAAGTATTTAAAAGAGGAGACACAGTCGATGAAAGAAGCTTGGGACGCATTGAAAGATGAGGAGAATGAGGCATATAGGGTTAGGACGAAGAATTTAAGGAGTGAGGCAAAAGGGACAAAATATGTGGTTCCATTCTTGACTCGCTGTGCTCCTAATCAATTTATGAAAGTGTGCAACAGTGTGAAAAATAGAGAAGATAGGATGGATAGGCTAAAGAAAGTCGGATTTGACAAGTTAGTTCACATATGCTGCTCACAAATCCCCCGAGATCTATGTGGTCAGTTTATGTCTGCATTTGACCCTCCAACTAACAATGTTTTGATTCGAGGGAGGTCATTGAACATCCGCCGGGAAGATATACAACAATTGATGGGCTTATCATGTGAGGGGGGACATTAAGGAAAAAGTCAATAAAGAAGAAGAAGGTTTTGAACAATTGAAGACATTGTATGGGATAGTGCCTTACAAGACTATTGGAAAATGGCTAATTGAGAGAGATGAGGATCCCGAATTCGAATTTCTCTTTGTCATGTATGCGTTAGGAACTCTCTTGTGTCTCGGATCGGGTATTAAAGTGAGTGATAGAGTGTTGAATTGTAGGGGTGGGCATGGGCAGGGTTGGGCAGGGTGAGACCCCTGCCCGAAGGATGAACGGGCTGCATTTTGCAGCCCGATGCCCAGCCCTGCCCGTTAAAAGCCCTAATTATTTTGGGCTGGGTAAGGGTGGGCTGGGCAGGGTGGACTTCCCTGCCCAAGTGATAACACATTCTCTTATATATCCACATATGAAAACAATAATTCCGTATAAATTTCATAAACATTCTTATAGTTACCAATACCATATGTCTTAACTTTGCTCTAATTAATATAAATTTCAAGTGCATTCGATGATTACACATTTTGATATATTTTAAAATAAGTCTACAACTTAAGTCTTAAAATTTAAAAAATACCATATGTCTTAACAAATATCCATACTTTAAAAATTAAACAACATCCATAATCCATTATAAATAAGGAAACAAAACGATTGTAATTAAAGTTGTGAAGTCAAAGTAGTTTGCATCAATTCAATGTCCCAAAAGTTGATCAAATGATGAAGTATCTGAAAAAAAAAACAACTATAATTTAATACATCATAAAGTAAAGAAGAAAGGAAGAAATCTACTTGTAAATAGTGTTTTAGTAGCTAGGGCAAAAAAGAAAGGACCAGAAGAGTATTATACAATAGACAATATATATTTTAACTAAAAAAATATATATGAAATAATATTTAATTGATATGAAATTTTATATTTTAAATAAATGAAAATAATTTTCAGGGCAGGGCCAAATGGGCAGGGCAGCACCCCTTGCCCGATGCCCGGCCCTGCCCGATTATTAGCCCGCCCAAAATTTTTTCGGGCCATTTTTTTAGGGCTGGGCTGGGCAATTTTTTGCAGGGCTAGAGTGGGCACACCAGGCCACTGGGCACCATGCTCACCCCTATGTTGAAGGTGATGGCGGCAACAAAAAGAGCTCTTGGGGAGTACGATTGGTCGAGTTTTGTGTTGATTGAACTATCAAATTCTCTTGCACAGTACAAGAAAAAAGTAATAAAAGGGAAAGATGCAGGCAAGATCAATGTAGGCAGATGTATATATTTTCTAATGGTAAGTGCATGTTTGATTTATGTAATGTTTATTGGCTTTGTTTAATTAGTTGTAAATTGCTGCATTAGATGTTGAATTTTGCTGCTGTTAAGGTGTTATTTAATTTCTGTACAGGTTTTCTGCTTGCAACATTTTCCCCTAGGCTAACTACATGCCTCTACAAGTGAAAATGCACTTGCATTTTGGAATGACAACAATGTCAAGAGTAGAGTGCAGATAGAGAAGGAAAGCAACCAAGGGTTGCTACATTCAGTCAGTAATGTAGTTGGATCTCCCTCTTCTGAATTGCATGAACAAACTATGCTAACACACCTGGTAAGATGTGAAATCTGATGTCAGCCACATATTCAGTTGAAAGTATTGACTTAAGTTTTTGTGATGTCTAATTTGCAGGAACTAAAGAGAACATATGATCGAATTATGTCAAGGGTGGTGTCAATAGTGCAAGAGGAACTTGTTTCCCTTCAGGTGAGGCTGTTGGGCGGGGGAAACATCGATGAAGGGGATGAAAAGGTGCAAGACGTGAAATCTTCGTCAGAAAGTGAAGATGATGAACATGTATTACCAAGTGAAGATGAGGGGTGACATAAGAAAAAGAGAAGACGATAAAGTACAGTCTATAAGTGCAGACAAAGGGTCAGAGGAAGAAGTAGGAGGTGTACATGCTATGGGAGATAAGGAGGAAGTGGAATCAAAAGGAAAGCAAAAGGCACAATTGAAAAAATCTACAAAGGTTAAGAAACCTCCTATTGGCTCTCCTTGGGTGACAACAATGGCTAAGAAGAGAAGTCAAGATGAGAAGGATAAGGAAGTTTTATATCAAATGTGCACTACACGATGTAATTCAGCAGAGGATAAGCAGGAGTAAGTAATCACACTTCTTCAATCTCAACGTAACTTAAACAAAAACTGACTTTGTGTGCTTGTTTGTCTATTAGGGAGTTTGTGGATATGTATGATTATTTCTTGACCTGCGGTGAACTATATTGCCTTCGTCCAAGTGGGTGGATTAGTAACAGGGTAAGTTACTTGAACAATAAACTCATACTATGTTCATTGAATTCTGCGAATTGCTTATCCTTTTTTTAATGGTGCATAGTTTATGACCATGGTTGCGAGGATGTTAGTGGGGGATCAAGTACACAATAGCAGTCGGGTGACTAGACACATATTTTCCACAGAATTGATGCAAAAAATGGCAGCGGCTCCGAACAAGTGGTCATTGGAATCACATGCTGCGGAGATCTTGCCTGAACATATTGGTTACAACATTACCGATTGCGACTTGATTTTTGCTCCTACCTTGCGCCTGGATAATTGGTTTTGTTATGTTTTGGAGATGAAGACAATGCGGTTTTATGTGCTGGACTCATTGGTTGACCAATTAACATATGCAAGGGTACAAAAGGTAGAAGAAGATGCACGTTCAGCAGCTGACCATCCAACAAAACCCAAGAGAATGAGCAAAAGCCAAAAAGAAGATTTTCGAGCCAAAGAACGGCTTGCACAGCAGTGTGTAAGTGCTTCTTTCTCAAATGGTTTGTGTGCATTCGTCATTGTTGTTTTCTGACATAACTTCTTTTTCGTACAACTTCCAGAGAGATTGCATCGTTAACATACTTCGTCGAGTAAAACCCGAAGTATATGACAAAGGGCAGGAAATAGCAAAGGAAGTTACTTGGGCAAAAGTGCATGTCCAAGTTGATACGTTAGTGCTATTTTTGTTCCTCCAACTCTTTGAACTATAGGTTTTTTTACCCATTCGATTGTTATAGCATTGGAACTGTGTATGTGGCATTTTGTTTTGCAGCGATTCGTGTGGTGTTCATGTTTTGTCATGGTTATATAGCTGGGATGGCTCTATACATGACAAGGCGGGGTACACCATGCCTAAGCTTGGTGATTGATGCGTGCTTCTATCGCTAAAGCAATCAATTAAACTAGTCCTAATTAATTATGCAATTTAGGGTCAACCTAGGTCATTCTCCCAATGAGCAGGCTATGAGTTTTCTTTAGGATTGATTTTTAAGTAACAAAAGATGCAATAGAATGGACTTAAGCTAAGATGCAAGACTCTAATACCTAACTGTGAGTGACTCTAAAATCTATATGAGAATGAAATTAACCTAAATGAATTGGAATGCAATCTTTGGGGTTTTTTTGTGAAAAATGAATTAAAATGCTAAGCAAAGAAAATAATCAAAAATAAGACAATCAACAAGGATTTAGTTGAGTTATGATGATGAAGGGGACAACTTATGATTCACATGGATTTAGCTTCTTAGCCATTTAATTTATTAGACCAAAGGGAGATTCATGAAAAATTGGAATTAATAAATTTAATCACCTAATCAAGACATGGGAAACCCTCATGCTCAATAACACCTAATCCACTAGAAAACTCATAATGGAAAAAATGGTGGTTAATTAAATCCATTAAAAACCAATCACAATTGCTTAAGATATTTTAGAAATTATGTTTACAATTGCCTAATTAAACAATTCGACAATTAATCACCTAATTAAACAATCAAGAGATTAAACCCAAATTGACAATTAAATTAATAATGAAAACTCAATTAATAATTTAATTGACAATCAAAGGTTTGCAAACAAAAATCCCAATAATCAATTAAGAATAAATCAAATCCAAATTATCAATTCAATCCAAATAAAAAATAAGTCTATAATCTAAAACTAGATTGTTCTCAATTAACACAACCCAAAATCATTTAAAACTAAATAATCTTAAGTCTTGAGTCAAAAAGATAAAAGAAAGACACTCCCTTATAGTCTTCAAGTGTAAGCTCCTAGGCTCTAGCTTCCTCCATGCTCCTCGCAAGTTGCCTCCCAAAAGAGCTTAAGCTGCCATGAAAATTTCTCCCTTTCCTCCCATCTCCAACAGTGTCACAGCCATCAAAAAGATTTGTGCAGAATTGGTTGATGGTTGGTCAATGGTCGTGGGACCCGTGGCACAAGAAAAGGAGAGGAATTGAGATGGAGTTTGTGTCTCCAGCAATTCTTGCGTCTGCGTGCTCTCTCTGCGTCTCCGCGTATCTGAGTGCGTGATATTCAGCGGTTTTGTTTCGTCCGAGTCTTCAGCGCCTTCCCCCCTATTGCTGTGACGGCTAGGGTAATTAAAAAGGGAGGAGAAGAGGGCTTTTTGGGTACCAACTTGAGCCCATCAAAATTTAAGAAGCCCAAATAAAATTCAACCGTTAGATATTCTTTTAGCTTTTCAGAAAATTTCTGCACCGTAGGATCTTTCAATCTGCTTTTCCTTACTCTGCAAGAATTAAATAAAATTGTGATATATCATATATTCAAAAATATTATCTAATCATAACATAACAATTAAAATACTATCAATTCAAGCCCAATAATATCATAATCCATTCAAATTTATATTATTTCCTATAATTGGCTAATAATCCACATATTATCTAATAAATCCAAATTAGCCTAAAATAATCTCCAAAATAAATGTAAAAGGTGGGATAAAATATATTAAAATTGTGATTTATCAGTGATCATCAGATTCGGCAAGTAAAGGTGGATTGTTTATGGTGGCTAGTCGCACATGAACAGAACAAACACGCTCAAAAGGTGTTGTCCCTTCTCAACAGAAGTCAACAAATGAAGAGGAAGAAAGTCGTTTAGCATTTGACGTATTCTTCTGTGGATATGGCTAGTTATAGTGTACTGTAGTTGATATTTTGTAGGAATGCTTGCTTGCAGCAAAAGGCACTAACGTATAGTTAGTTTACAACATCATCAGTTATTTTGGCGACATAATCAGTTAATTTTACAAATGTACATATGGAATGCTTTACTAGCAAAATTGCCAAGTGTTCACATTAACAACACATTATGCATATGTTCACAACATGTTTTTTGGTGGTTTGATCAGGTTGTTTGACATGTGAAGGGTCCAAACTATTTAGAGAATAAGGCCCCCAAACAGCTTTTTTCCATTTTTTTTGTTATGGTTTACTAATGGATATGCATGTTTTGACAACACGTGATGTCATTTGAACACGTGTTTGCTGTTTTTATGTTTTCACAAAGGTCATTGGATGTGTGCTTGTCCCACCAACTCTCAAAATGTCAAATATTTATGTTTACAATATGTAAGAAAGAAAGTCTTCAAGCTATGTTTACAACACATATTGCTACGTTTACAACACCTTAAGTGATTTTTATAAGTCTTTAAGGTATGTTTACAACTACTCCCACTAGGGACATCAGGGCAGTAGCTTATGCAACAAGCCACAACATACATACCACTTTCTTCTCTCGTCGTTTACAATATGTTCTGCTATATTTACAACATCGTCAGTGATATTAACAACTTAATAAGTGTCGTTTACAACATGTAAGAAAGAAAGTCTTCAAGCTATGTTTATAACACATGTTGCTACGTTTACAACACCTTAAGTGATTTTTACAAGTCTTTAAGCTATGTTTACAACTACATCCCACCAGGGCAGTAGCTTGTGCAACAAGCTACAACATACACACCATTTTCTTCTATCATCGTTTACAATATGTTCTGCTATATTTACAACATCGTCAGTGATATTAACAACTTAATAAGTGACGTTTACAACATGTAAGAAAGAAAGTCTTCAAGATATGTTTACAACACATGTTGCTACGTTTATAACACCTTAAGTGATTTTTACAAGTCTTTAAGCTATGTTTATAACTACTCCCACTAGGGACACCAGGGCAGTAGCTTGTGCAACAAGCTACAACATACACACCACTTTCTTCTCTCATTGTTTACAATATGTTATGCTATATTTACAACATCATCAGTGATATTAACAACTTCCTCTGAACAGTATAATTTTTGACACTCTCACAGTGTCTTACTATTAGCTGAACCCAGTGATGCTGCAATGTGCATAATATTCTTGAGCTAACACTACCAATATCATGAGGCCTTGTGCACAAACCATTATGTATTTATGTTTTCACAACAAAAAAAAGTTGTTTTCATAAGGTCATTGGCCAACCCTCTTATGGTTGTACAATTTCATGTGGCCCCTGTCACAACAACATAGCATTAACTTAAACAAAATAATAATTGTACTATCACAACAGAATAGCTTATCATTTCCATATATACTAAGACAATAAAATATTAAGTACTATGAGTAAGTACCTTTTGTTCACTTACTCATTGCACTTAATATGATATACTAATTACATAGATACACCAAGTTGGGGATGCATTCAACAAGCAAAAGGGGTGAGGGAATGCGACTACTTCATGGTCAATATATACATCACCAAAAAGTTACTATTAAAAGCATCTACATTTATGTACTTGTTTTTAGGATAGATTTGGATTTCTACAAGTTTTGACTGTGTGCCCAGCCTCATTGCATCTCCCACAATGATACATCTTTTTGTTTTGAAACTGAGATTCCCTTCTTTTCCTTTTCGGTCTCCCTGGTAGCCTTGAAGTTATTGAAGGGTCTAAGAATGTTTGTGTTAGCATATGTGTCACCGTCGAAGACTCAACCCGTGGACAATCATGAGTTGCGACTGGCCTCATGGAACTTTCATATATTTTTCCTTGTGCTTCCAGTTTGAACCAATCATCTACAAATATGTAGACATTACCACTAAATACCTTAATAGCTGCACATACATGGGCGCAAGGTACTCCACTCATTTGCCATGCTAGACACGTGCATTTTCTTTCACCAAGGTCTACATTCACAAAAATGATGGCATCTCCACATCTACTTCGAACCAAGAACTGATTGTCTCCATAATATGATGCTTCCATATTTTCAGCATGTTTAACTTGTTGCAGCAATTTTTCTTCAATATTTGGTCCCACTGCATTTTTCCAACTACCCATGGCCATCTTGCTTGCAATCAATTTTTGAGCCAATTTCTCCCGATGTTCATGAATTAAAACTGACACGGTGTGCTTCCTTTCTGTTAACATCTATGCATTAAACGACTCTGCAAGATTACTGGTTATGTTATCCCACCTTTTTAAAGGAAACTTGCTTAGAGCCCATTTGTCAACATCCCCATGATTCTCCACCCAATTTGCCAATTGTGGATTGAACAATCTTAATTTACCCGTTGCACTAGTGAAGTCTTCATCCAACCTTGCATATATGCAATTGCATCAAGAAGAAGGAGTGCATTCTCCTTGCTATTCCCTGATGTTTGTGTCCGGCCTCTATTAATTCGTAGGAACTCGGCACGATAATTTTTCTTCACATGCCGATAGCAAAAAGCATGTCTCTCACTGCCAAATATTTCTTTTACAGCACCAATAATTGCATAATTGCGATCTGAGACAATTGTTATCAACATTGAGCCTGTAATGTCTTTCACGTTCGATAGAAACCAAGACCATTCATCATATGTCTCACCGCTCACAATGGCATATGCTAGGGGAAACATTTGGTTGTCTGCATCGTATGCACTAGCTGACAACATTGTTCCCTTATAAGGACCACTTAGATGACAACCATCTACATAAAGTATGGGTCGACAACCTCCTAAAAACCCTTTAATCGAACAACCATAAGCAATAAATACCCTATAAAATCTATTGTTAGATGAGGCTCCCCATTTTGCAACTGTGTCTGGGTCACTCTCGATTAGTCTGTCACATATCCAAGGAATCATCATGTAAGAGTCTTCTACTCGACCGTGTAATTCCCTTAACGCTCTTTCTTTTGCCCTATATGCTTGACGGTAGTTCAGCCGCACCCCATACTCTCTGTACATGTCTGATCGAATGACGTTAGCAGTCTTATCAATATTGAACCTCAAACCATCCATAACGATTGATGATGTCAAGCTCGACCTGTGTAGATGTAAAACTATTAGGCTATCTTGTGCTTGGTGAATGTGTTCACTTTTGAGTGTTCTAATGGTTACTCGGTATCTTGATATTCTCCTGATGAATATGCACCTATGTACCAAGGACAACCATCAACCTTGCACTTCACAATTATCTTGTGTTGATTGTTCTTGACAAATTGGTATGCAAACTTATGACCAATGCTATATTTGTATAATATTTGACTAAGGCTCACAGCATTTAGAAAAATCTGTCCTGCTCCAATAATCAAATCCCTCCATTTTCCATGATTCATTTCTGGTATAAGGGTTGGCACCATTTGCGTAGCACAAGTCAATGATGGGATCACTTCACTTTCATTTAACAAACCATGTGGGGATGTACACATTCCTCCTTCACCTCCAAACAAATGATCAATCCTGCAAGAAATTACAAGTTTTAGTGCTCTTGCACATATTCACGTTGGAAAAAAAGTACTTTTCTTAGGACAAATAAACTTACACTTCTTGCTCTTCCATTTGACCGTTCATTGCTGGTTCTATACTGTCATTATCACCATCCTTTTCAATATACACATGACCATATTGTTCATTATATTTGATTAGATGATCCACCCCTTCGTCATCTACAAGATCCATAAATGTTGATGTATCAAGGGCAACTTTGAACTTCATTTGCATTTCATTCCTTTCTTTTCCCGTTATGGATTATATGATTCTTTGCAACTCCTCATATGTTGTGCCTTCCTTTATGCATCTTGTTCTTACTAAACCACCAACATATTGCATTTCATCTTCTCCACCATTTAAAAACTTCCCCCTACATGAAAGAAACAAAATAAATTCTTCCCCAAACAACTTCTCATCTTTCATGTCAATCTACAACACAAACTTCGTATTATCAACTTCCAAAGCAATATTTACAACTTCATATGCACATATTAACAACACGTTAACTACATGTTTTATTCCTACACATATGCTTTTTCTAATAACACCAAACACACTAAAAACAAGGCCAAACCTCTGTTTTCTTCCCCAAAAATAGAGCACAGCTACAGTACGTATTAACAACTCCACAGAAATATTTACAACTTCATATGCACATATTAACAACACGTTAACTACACGTTTTATTCCTACACATATGCTTTTTCTAATAACACCAAACACACTAAAACAAGGCCAAACCTCTGTTTTCTTCCCCAAAAACATAGCACAGCTACGCTACGTATTAACCACATCCACATCAATATTTACAACTTCATATACACATATTAACAACACGTTAACTACACTTTTTTTCCTACATATGTGCTTTTTCTAACAACACCAAACACACTAAAAACAAGGTCAAACCTTTGTTTGCTTCCCCAAAAACATAGCACACCTACGGTACGTATTAACAACTTCCACATCAATATTTACAACTTCATATGCACAAATTTACAACAATTTTTTTTGTTCATTTCAATGTTTTTCCAGCAAAGAATACCAATTACATTCATCATTCTCACTTTAAACACAACAGCTCCTCTGTTACCATGCCACAAAAACAAAGCACTCTAACATAAACCCAACCCACCCAAGGTGAAACTCCAACTTCAATGATCAAGCTCATTTGTTTACCAAATTCTTAGCTTTTCTTGTCTACCACCTACCACTTACTCCATTTTTTAGCTCAAGATCCAACCTTTCACCAACCCCTCACTCTCAATCTAACCAACTTACACATAGAAAAAAAACAAAATTTTCCAGTTCGTTTCTGTACGTTGCTACACGTACCTGGACGATGATGAAGACGATGTTCCCAGCCACATTAACACCACTTTGTATCCATTCAATGTTGCACCACCTATGCCCTTTGTTCGTGTGCGTTTTTCTCTTTTTCCTTAATGCCTTGATCACAAATACGTGCTTCACTCCTCTCTCCTTTGTGCGTTTTCTTTTCTTATTTGAGTGGGGGTTATTTTAGTAATTGCTCATAGGGAATTGATGTCAGAAAAGTCCCTAGGGACTTTTCTGACCTTGGAATTTTCAAAGGGAGTTTTTTTAGATTATTTGTGTACCTTGGGACCTAGCTAACATTTTCCCTTATTTAATCCCTTAGCTGTGTTTACATTTTGGGCCTGCGTTTTATTTTGTTTGAATCTGCCTATATCATTTAAGCTGTGGGCTGATGATGCATTTAAGTTGGGCTTGAAAAATTAAAAATTTCAGCCTTTATTGAATTTAAAGCATCGGGGCCGATGATGCCATTTGGGTTTTTCTTGCAAATTGTCTGATTCATTATGTTACTGTTCAGGCCTGCGTTTCATTTTTCTTAAACAGTGATGGTTTGGGCTGCTTTTCTGGAGTTTCAAATTTTTTTGCCTTATTTATTTAATGGGCTAAGGTGCAAAAATATATATGTGATTATCTTCAAAGTGCACCCAACACCAAATGTTTTTTTTAGATGCAACAGTGACTATGTGGTTATAAAATAGGTGCAAAACTACCATTGGACCGTTAGTTTGACTTTTTGACCCTGAAAGTGATGACGTGTATGATGATATGGACGTTGGAATGACATCCTGAAAAAAAGAACTTGCTGACTGATGAAGTTTTGCAATTAATATTACCCACATTTCACTATTTTAGTACTACCTTCGCTGAAGTAGATTCAAATCTAAATGCAGAATGCTTAACTCACTCAGCTGAGCTGCTGCCCAAAAAACATATTAATTGCTCAATTTTTTCCAACCCTAGATTCCCAATATTATTAAATTAAAATTATTATAATACATATATTATATTACTAATTTTTATTAAATTATATGGTTTATTAGGAAAATTTGATTTTCAACAAGTTTTTTTTTTCCAGAATGTCACTCCAGCATCATCATACACGTCATCACTTTCAGGATAAAAAAGTCAAACTAATGGTCAAAAAGTCAAATTAACAGTCAAAGGGTAGTTTTGCACCTATTTTGTAACCACATAGTCACTGTTGCACCTAAAAAAAGTATTTGGTGTTGGGTGCACTTTGAGGACAATCACATGTGTATTTTTGCACTTTAACCCTTATTTAATTACGTTCTGGGCCTTTAAGAACTGGGGCCGGCATGGGTTCAATCAATTCTGCTTTATTTAATTTGTCTTTATATGTGTCTTTTGGGTTTAAAATGTTTATTGCGTTCTAGGCCTATTTTTATGGGCTTGCGAATTTTTATTTTTCTGTCTGTAATTTAAATTTGTTCTGGGCCCCAAGATTTTAAATTGCGCTTGCAATGTTTTATTCCCCTTTAATTTAATGAAATTTCTGAGCCTTATGGATTTCGGATCCATGCATGGATAATATTTGCTTTTTCCTATAAATGTCATTGAATTTCTGTAATGGGCTTCTCTGATTGGGCTTGTTGCTAAGGTTTAAAATCCCTTTGTCAACTTTTTCGGATCTATGGCTATGTTTGGGGGGGTAGCATTTGGACCCCCAAGCGTTCAATTGCCTCTAAAATATCAATTGACAATTGAGCTTAAAAAAATGAGTGTTTGGTAAACAAAGTGAGTAATTGAGTTTAATCTCACTTTAATAGCTTTTGCCACAAGCTCAATTTCCTAGCTTTTGAGGAAAGTGAGAATGATTAAAATATTTTTCCATTTTTATCAAGTATGATATCAGACTGATTGCAAGTTTACCCTTAATGTACTTTTTTTGCTATAAAAAATAATTTCAACTATTTTTTGGTGTTTTTAACCCTTAACATATTTTTTCAACTGTACCCAATGTGTTATCAGACTGATTGCAATTTTATCCTTAATGTACTTTTTCAGCGTTAAAAATTATTTTAAAATATTTTTTGGTTCTTTTAACCTTTTAAAATATTTTTCACTCACTCTCTTTTATTATTATCACAAAAGTCACTTATATTTAAATCAATCCAAATAAGTTTTACTTTTACAAAAGTCATTTATACAATCGTTGTTCCAAACATAAATCACATTATACAATCAGGATTTTATCAAAAATAAGATTACCAAAAGCTAAATTAAGAAACTCTATTTTTTCAATCGTTGTTTCAAACATACACTATATTTAAAATCCCGTTG
Source organism: Inga laurina (assembly GCA_963855925.1). Classification (NCBI taxonomy): domain Eukaryota; kingdom Viridiplantae; phylum Streptophyta; class Magnoliopsida; order Fabales; family Fabaceae; genus Inga; species Inga laurina. The sequence continues at coordinate 46,663,793 of OY979709.1, read as the reverse complement.
CGTTTGTTATTTTCTGTTTTAAATTTGTTTTAGACTCATGGGCCTATTTTGTTCTGGGCCGTTTTAAAAGGAAAAAGTTTTACAATAACTGTTTTTTATGCTATCTGGGCCTTGGATCACGTATATTTCGTTTTTGTTCACAAGTCCATTTGTTACCTTTTGGGTCATTTTGATTTATTTTCGGAAACCCGTTTTGGACTTAAATGCCTTTTTTTTATTTTCTGGAAATTATTCTTGGGTTTTATCTGAGACCATTATTATTTTATGCCATTTAGTTGGTCTCCACAACAAGCCTATTTAGGCTATTTATAATTACTTTTCATTCTGAAAAAATTCTATTGGGCCCTATTTTGGGATATTATTGTTTGAGTTATTTTATTTGATTTTCCAGAGATTATTTTGGGAAAAATTAATTAGCCAATTTAACATTTGCAAAATAATTTATTTAAATTGAAATGTGTTGAAATCAATTTTGAATAATTAATTAATCTTTATCCACAGGTAGATAATTATAATTGCAAATTTAATTAGGGTGGAATAAAATAGCATTGTATTTTATAAGTAGCATATATGTATTAGAAAATATAACTGTGTTCTAGATTCATCAATTTGAGATAAATTCATGCTATGCTATTATCTTTGCCCATAGGTAAACCTTAGTGATACGAATTTATAATTTTATGATTTACATTGGTAAACATACACTTATTTGTGATTATTTTTTCCCTTGCCTTTTATAGTAATTTTGTAAGCATTTTTAAATTTTATTTTGACTTTGCAACATGATTGTTATCTATTCAATTGTTTGGTTTGATATAATTTATTACAGACAATTGTTGAGCCTAAAAGGAGATGAATATAACTCCCTCCATTAGGATAAAATTGGCTTTAAGAAAGTTCTAATACTTAATGATACTAACATGAGAAGTTAAATAACATTATGAGATATAATTGTCTCAATAAAGTAATCTCAATTAAAAGCTGGTCATCATGGGTACATAAAGAATGGAATAAAGTCAATAGTTGTTTATAGGCTAAAGGACAAATATAAAAGGGAAAATTCTAGAAAAATATAGACAAAATTGACAAAGGACAAAATAATGCAGTGAATTGTTGAAATCCCAAATCATACCATAAGTAGGAATCTGCGATTTGAAATTGTAAGCAAAAGACGATAATGCCCTCAGTGAAGTGGCAGGTAAAAGAAATAAGAAGGAGGCGAAGGGTTGGTCGGCGCGACGAGATTGGAAGGGAACGATGGTGTGGGTGAGCAAAGAAGAGGAGGGGAACGTGGGTTTGTTGGCTAAATGAAGAAGAGGGGCTTCTGTGGTGTTTCAATTTGGAAGGTGGGTGACGATAGTCGGTGGTTAGTGGCAGAGCGAAGAAGAGGAAGGCAACTGCGGGTTGTTGGATTGGCAAAAAGGGAACGCGGGTTTGTTGGTTGAGCAAATAAGAGGGGCTTCGGCAATGTTTTGATTTGGATGGTTGTAAACCCCACCTTAATAGTCAAATTTATAGTTTGAGAATACGTCATTAAGTTGAAATAGAGACTATCGGTTAATTTAAAACTTTTCCAAAACATGTTTAGTGCGATCTCACATTCACATTTCGAATATAATTGGCCTGTACAATTCAGTTTTATTCATACATATCAGAGTGCAACAAAAAATTTCCGACAACACTCGAGTTTCATTTACTTAATAAAGGGTTTACATGGGGCATTGCCTATTTACAGTTTCCCATACAGGGGATTACACTACACCATTCATTATATACAACATGTACAATTAATCCCCAACAAAATATGATAACCAACTACCAAAATTAAAACTATTAGCTAGGAGCTTTAACTGCCCTTCGTCACTTACTTTTCCTTTGAACCGCTTGCCCTTGTTGTAGATTAGTCATTGGAAAGAATGAGATTCAAAAGAATCCCAATAGTAACAATTCACTTATAACATATACAATCACAAAGCATGTAAGTAAATCACAAGCACAACACAACAACGACATTTCTGCTACAGCTTTCGCTGTATTCGCAATGACATGTTTCACAACAACATGTTACACCACGACATGTTTCTCAACGGGATATTTCACAACGGCATGTTTCAATGATAAAACATACATATAATGCATCATACATAATATAAGAGAGAGGGTCACTATCTTGTTCTTTTCGCTTGTGCTCTGGCACTGGTTTATCACGTGCAGGAAAAATGTCAAATCCTATAATTAGAATTACGGGCGACAGGTTATTACTTAATCCAATTCTTCTTTAATTCAAACACTCAAGTTGGTTATCATTAGGAATCTTTAATCAAGTCAACTAAGAAGATAAAGTGGTCAATTAACCTAAAAGACCAATTCTTAACCTTAGAGTTCAACAATATTACCATGTGCCATTACCTTTAAATTTTCGCACACTTGAAACCAAATCTGCCAGAATTTTCTCCAGACTTTGAAAATCATAACTAATTCTACAAAAATCAAAATGAGGTGATCCCAAGTCTATGGAAGCTATTGAAGTCCTGTATATAGGAAAAATATGTATCAATACTGTCCATAACCACAAAAATATAGAATTACACGAAATCCTATACTGCTCCAGAATTGCTTCCAGTTTCAACCCCAAACTTTGGAAAATCATAACTCCCAGCACACAAATCGAAATGACACCCATTATATGTCCATTTTGAAGTTTGGCATGTGAACTATTAGACTAGAAAATTTCATAATTTTTAGAGATCATTTGGTTATCAAAAAACACCACACTAATAGAGTACCTCACTGGAATTTTATTCAGGCAGAAAATCCAGTTTTACATTTTGAGTTTCAATGACCCAAAATTCACAACCCGGGGCTATTCCCACAAAATTTTTTGTATAGAACATAATGGTAACATCAAAATGAACAAATTCCCACTCATTTCCAATGTCCTGTTTTGGCAGAAAATTCAAAATAAATTCTAACAATTACTAACTTCCAATTTCAGCATCAAACTTATGTCAAATGGTTTCTAATAATCATAAACCACCAATAACATAACCAAAACATTATGAATTACCCAAACCCTTGTTTGGTCAAATCAGGGTAGATTTACACATGCCAAAATACTCATTCAACCAACACAACCAATAACTCAAATTGATGCTAATACTCACATATTGCTCCTTCTTAAGTTCTTTCTTTGATTCTAAAACTTTTGTTCTTCGATGATGGCCCAAAACACCTCCTCTTGAAATTCTAAAACCATATAAGTGAAGCTCTCATCAAGAGAAACAATGTTTATGAAGGACACTTGAGCCATATATGAGGTTAAGGAGGTAAAAATCAAGATCAAAGTCTCACCTTCACTTGCTTCTTCTTGTACTCTCATGTTGCAGCTGCAAAACCGACTTGAAGAAAGAGAAAATGTGTGATTTAATGATCATATTTTGACCCCTCCTATCTCTTAAAGTCCAGCCGAAATGTGGGACTTGAAAGGGATAAATGATCTATAAAAAATATCACACTTTCACCTCCTCAAAATAATATATTTTAATGGCTTTAACATGTGCCAAATAAATTGATATCATCATCTTTCTCTTGCCTTCTTTATTCCTTATGTAAGATGCCTCTTTTTAATGCAAGTCATCACCTCTTATTTAGCCAATAATTGTTGACCGAAAATGGGACAAGAGAAAGAGATAAAATGGCTCCTTACTTTATCATATTTTCCTCCTTTTCACATATTGCTTTTAGAATAATATTTTTGACTTTTCTTCCTCTTGTAATACTTGGTCACAATTGAGTTCCCTCCTTCCTCTGTTCAAGTGACGTGAATGTGGCCTTGTGAAGGAGTTAAGTGGCTTCTTGAATAAGCCATTCCACCTGCTTACATATTAATATCCAATTGCAATTAAGCACATGCCAATTTTTGACTTTCCACCACATTTACTTGGCCAAAAATTGCTTCATTTTTTGCATAATTATCTCAACATTTATTTCCCTCTTTCTCCCTCATGTTGGACGAAATTTATGGCTCATTGGAAGAGGATAATGATCTCTCAAAATATCCCAATTAGACTTTGTTATCACGATTAAATTTTTGACAATGGGTTTAGGCACTTTTCCACTGCTAATTCGGATCATAATTCACACTTTATTCCACAAAAGTGTTTTCTAACATTAGTTACATTCTCTTCTGGAGTCATTGAGCCCTTATGCATATTTTGGGGTATTACAATGGTAATCGGTGGTCGGTGGTCGAGCGAAGAAGAGGAAGGGAACTATGGGTTGTTGGGCCAGCAAAAAGGGAACGCGGGTTTGTTGGCTAAGCGAAGAAAAGGGGCTTCGGCATTTGGAAGGTGGGTGATGGTGGTCGATGGCCTAGCCAAGAAGAGGAAGGGAACGACGTAGGCAAAAGTAGGAAAGTAACAAGTTGATGGCCAATAATAATGCCTTTCGTTCTATTAACAATACCATCTTCTACATTAACTATTTTACTTTCTTGTTTAACATTTTTATAGGCAAAAGTGGGAAAATAACACTAGCTGTCACATTATGTCCTACTGCACTGTTAATGTTCCCTTATCATTAAATATGTGAATGTGTAAAGGAGTCACTATCACACATTTTTTTGTTTCAGGTTATTGGTGAATGTAATTATGCAGAATGTCATTAAACAACATCTGATGAATATAACAAGTTGTGAAAGCAGAAAGCCATATCGTTAATGTTGAATATTTAGTTGTTAATATAGAGAAATGTGTTGTTATTGGCACTGCAACTTGTTAATTTCACACTTTTCGATGGGTATGTCTTGGATTGTCTGATAGCAAGTCGTGAAAGCAGAAAGCCATGTCGTTAATGTTGAATATCTTGTTTTTAATATAGAGACAGGTGTTGTTATTAGCTCACGAACTTGTTACTTTCACACTTTTGCTTATGAAGTTGTTAAACAAGAAAGTGACGTCATTAATATAGAAGATAGTATTGTTAATAGAGAGAGAAGTGTTGTTATTGGTCTTCCCAACTTGTTAATTTCTCACCTTTCCATACGAAGTGTTAAACAAGAAAGTGAAGTTATTAATGTAGAAGATGGTGTTGTTAATAAAGTGAGAGGTGTTGTTATTGGCCATCCAACTTGTTATTTTCCCACTTTTGCCTATGTCGTTCCCTTCCTTTTCTTCATTCGACCACCGACCACCATCACTCACATCCAAATCGAAACAGCACCAAAGCACCTCTTCTTAGATCAGCCAACAAACCCGTAGTTCCCTTCCTCTCCTTCGCTCAGCCACTGATCACCAACCACTGTCACCCACCTTCCAAATTGAAACACTGTTGAAGCGCCTCTTCTTTGCTCAACCAACAAACCCACATTCCCTCTTCGCTGACCCAACAACCCGCAGTTCCCTTCCTCTTCTTTGCTCTCCCGCACCGTTCTTCCCTTCCAATCTCGGTGCGCCGACCAACCCTTTGCGCCCTTCTTATTTCTTTTGCCTGCCACTTCACTTAGGGCATTATTGTCTTTGTCAATTTTATCTGTATTTTTCTGAAATTTTCCCGATATAGAAATTATCATAATTGTTATTGCATTGTTTTGTTAACTATAAAGTGATTATCCATAATAGGGTAAGATATCTCCATTAATTTTGGTGGAATCAATCTTCAATATATTTTCTCATTAACATGAGTCATTATACCTTCTTCATGGATATTGAATATTCATTAAAGCTATGTATATAAAGGTTTGACTAAATTTGGAAAAGAATGAAATTTTTAATGAGAGCTATCAAGCTACCAACTCTAAAGCCATAAAGTAATAGACATATAGAGGATAATGTGTCTACAGTTAAAAGGCTTGGTTGAAGACGATAATTGATATATACTTGCCAGGTTATGTTTTAACATATTAAATAGTTCACCTCTCCTTAGAGTTGACTTTTCACAATACCCAAATGTTATTTGTTTTATAATTAAGTAGTGTCATTTGATGCATTTGGAGTATATAAGGCAAAAGTGGATAAATTAATCTGATAAACGGATTATTATAATGAAATTAATTGGAAGGGATGGATAATATGATGAGTACATCAATGGTAGACTGGAACGTAGCCTATGTGTTAAGTTTCTTTATACTTAAAATCACCTAATGTAGGTGGCATTGTCGTGAGAAGAAACATAATGTTAATAGAAATGTTGGATGATGCCATTTCCCTCTTGAAGGATACACTAAAGAAAATTATATATATGTTTTAGATGAGATTCCAACAAAATTTTTGTTTAAATTCTTTTGAAATCTCAAAGGTTGGAAGTTCAGTTTAAAATATACTCTTGCATGTAATTGTCTTATAAAAGGAATAGTGTGAAAGGAAAATATTCTTAGAAATTGAGGTTGCATATTTTGGTAAAAATGCTGAGTAGAGGTCTTAGAAATTCAAGTGAGTTGTTCATTTTATTTTACAATTAGTGTGGTATTTTGAAATACTAGATTATTTCGGAATGCTAAAATTAGTGGGAGTGATCAAATTGAGAATGATCACATATAAAGGATTGACACCTCTAATCATGATAGAACATTGGCTTTACATGACACTCGCTTTATTGAGATAAATGTAAAGCTTAATAAAGTTATGAAGTTATCAATTGGGATTGCTTGAAATTAAAAGTATTATCATTAATTGATATTTGATATTCTATTTTTGCAACTTCAATCTATCAACTTCCCATACAATCTACTAATCTCACTTCCGGCTGCCTTACAGCTTTTTCCAGCAAACAATCTCCATCATCTAACCAGAAATTAATATATCATTCCACGTAGCGGCCAAGCTCTTCCACAAGGTCGAATCTGAATTCTTTGCTATCATCTCTTGTAACAATTCCACACCCCTACCATACTTCTCTCTTAACACAATACCACATAAACTATCCGGTCTAGTTAATATATTCCAGGCTATTCTGTAGAGTAGCGCCTTGTTCCTACTGGACATCCCTCTTATCCAAACCCTCCCTGATCTTTATGTAGACAAAGCATGCAGTTTTCTCTTTTCTTTTGACGAGCCCCTTATGAAGCCTCTCTGCAACTTGTCTAATTCCATACAGATCCCTGCAGGTATCTTCTCCTGCTGCACGGTGTAGATTGCCATCTGAGACGTAACTGACTGCACTAATCTTCCATCGACAAAGCTTCCCTTTCACTTTATTTATGATGTATTGGAATTTATTTCTTCTGACCCATCCGTTTGTGATATGTGAGCCTAAATACCTTCCCCGTTCCTCCTTCCTTTGAAACCCACACACATGACATTTTCCTCCGCTGTTCTTGGTTTTTCATTACAGGTGCCGCATGTTTCTTGTGCTTTCCCACTTTTTTTATTTATTTGCATTAATTAGATGCGCCCAACAGTTCCACCGTGTAACTAACTCTCTTCAAATTTAATTTCATTCTGTCTTTTATCAAAAAAAAAAAAAAAAGAAAAGAAAAGAAAAGAGTGTGGCCAATACATAAGAAAATCAGTCACTCATGTGGGTTTTATAAAATGGGATGTCATTACTCATTATTGTTCCAAACTCATAAATAAATGAGTCATGAATATTTATGGCTCGTTTAAAATTTTAATTCTATGGAACATAAAGAAAAAGTATACTTTTGTGAAAATTCCCCATTACCACATGATAAAAGTTACCTCCACATCATATCTTTAAATTTGGGAACCCCGAAATATTATTGCAAAATCTTTTATATCTATAGTGACATCAGATGTGTCAATTCTAAAAATCTTCTGTCGTGGCACAAATAATGCCACAAAAACTGAAAACAATGTCACATCATTTTATTTATTTAATTTTTGGGTTGCGCATATATATGGACTACATATGAAACAACAAATTCTGGTCTCAAAACTTTTCATGGCGACAATCAGCTTTAACTTAAATGCTTCTTCATATGGTCACTTCTATGTTGTCTTTATGGTACCAGCTTGAGCATTAATTATATCATTGCCTATATATCTTCCTTATCATGTGTCGGAATCATGTATAACTATATATTTTCTATAACTGATGGCAAAATATATATATATATATATATATATGTATATGTATTTTCTATAACTCGTTATTTATCTTGTTCATAATAGTAATAAGGGATTAATTTGCGTTCAATAGCTTACTGGCCAAAAAAATAAAAAAGAAAGAAAATGTTGTATTCAATAGCTTAAAATATTTTAAAATAACTTTTGGTATATTCAACATCTTAAAATATTTAACCAGAGGCATGAGGTTGAGTGATAAGGACTCATCCTCCCTTAATCAAGGTTGGGGGTTCGAACCCCGTTTGGGCATGAAAAAAAGTTCAATCTCCTGGCCAGCTCTCCCACCCTTTGAGGTGCCTACTATGGGCGATCCGGATTAGTTTGGGGCCGTTGATGTTGTCAACACCCATTTCCATTTCGATAATCGAAGAGTAATAAAGACGAAATTTAATGGGCATACAGAAAAGTACAATTATACTGATAAAAATACTTGTTTACAATCCCAATGTCGTTCGACAACGAAAAATAGAAAATACAGCGGAAACTTAATATTTACAAATTATCCAAAATATTAAGGCATAGACTAAGGCATAACCACGTTCATATCCTCGCCTCGAGACACGTGCCACTCACTTTTCGGCGTCAACGTCTTTGCCCTTTGGTCCACTGGTACCCGCTAAGGTGTTTATTTAAAAATAGGGTGAGATTCCGAAGAATCTCCGTAGAGACATAATATCGTTCATAGAAAATGCGAAAAGTAAATATGACATGCGCCAAGTTATGCACAAATTAATGAACAATATAAACACATCATCGTCATCATGTATACATGAGTAGGGCCCAGCCCCACAATCTACACCGGTTGGACTTCTGCCAACTCCCAGTGTAAGTGCACATCTGACACTAACAGCCTCTCTCTAGGAAAATCATGTTATTAATAAAGTGCATTTACAAAACATTGGCATCCACACAATCACATAACTTATGGCATAGTGTATGAAGGATAATGTCCCTACCTCAAAGCTTTAATATCCCCTTTTTAAATGTGCCTCGAAGAACGTGTCGTATCCGGCCTCCAAATCGGTCCTAAAATATTAAATGTACCAGAAATAGGTCATAACCTATCCAAGTATCATTTTAGACTCTTCCATAATGTTTATTGTGGTTATATTAGTCTATGGTGAAAATTTACAAAAATGCCCCCGGGAACCCGGCCCGGCTCGGCCCCGCAGTACCCGGCCCGATGGCATGTTTTTCCAAAATTTTGACCAAAGCGATTTTGACTTATTTTCGCCTAAGGAATCCATTTCCGGGCTCAAAATCACCAAATTCAGTGTCAAATTATGAAAATACTCTTGACAGCCCATATTTAGGGATTCCAGTGGCGTTTTCGTAATTATGCTTTTTCGGCCTCTACCGAAAAAGTGCCCAACTGTAACCCCACCTATTTTTGCCCACTGAGTCCAATGGAATCATTTATTTCATGAAAATCCAACTCCTACCACCAGATCTGGTCTGGCCGAAATATTGAGAGAAAAATAGAAAAATGGAGCTTTGTGTTTTAGCTTCCAAAACTTGTACTTTTCCACTTCTAATCCTTGATTAATTCATTTAAACACTTCATAATCATGATTTAAAGGATTTTGGGCAGCATAACCCCTTAGGATTATGGCTTTTCCAATTTTACAACTTAACCAAAAATCACATAAACCAAACAACAACTTCAATACACTAAGAAGTTGAGTTTTTGGAGATTACCTTTTGATCCTTGGTGTTTCTCTCTCTAGGATGTCCTCTCTCTCTTCTCCTTGAGCTAAGAATGAGTCTTCAAGATCATAGATTCATGAAGAAACATGGTTTAGAGAAGGATCTAGGGGAAATGTTACAAGGAAAGCTTAAGAATCAACTCTTACCTTAAGATTTCTTCCTCCTCTTCCCTCTAACTCTTCAAAGTTTCTCCAAACTCTCTCCCTCTCTATGTTGAACGAAAATGCATGAAGGGAAGGGAAGAGAAAGCCTTCATAAAAATGCTCCCTTGATTCCAAACCATTGATCTCATCTAAGGTTGTTATGGTGACAAATGTCAACCACTATACTTGCCTCCATGCTTGCACCATACTTCTCTTTTGTGTGCACTCAACCTTGCCATGCTTCCCTTTTGTGTACACTCAACCTAAATTATCATTTCCTTCTCTCTTGGTTGGCCAAAAACGTTCTCCCTCTTATGCTCCAACTAAATCAAGTGTTCCTTCCATTTACTCAAGTCAATTGGTGCAAAAGTTGGCCACCTAACCTTATGACATAAGTAAGGACTTATGACACAACAATTATCTCCATCATCTTTCATGTGGTGTTGACACTTGGCCTCATTGGATTTTGAAACTTGTCTTCTCCTCCTTCATCCCTAAATTTCTAAAATAATTAAGAGAAAAAGGAAGATTACTTTATTTCTCAAATTTTCGGAATAATGCCAATTCTGGCAGATTTTCTGCCTTAACTTTGAAAAATCATAACTAATTTTGTAGATATCGTTTCGAGGCGATTCCAAAGCCTATGGAACCCTCATTGAGTCTAGTGTCAAGGAAAAATATGGAATTTTACTGGAAATGATCACATTATTCCCAGATTTTCAATATTTCACCGCTGCTCCAGAAACTTTCCAGATTTTCTGGATTAACTTCAAAAATTCATATATTTTTGTATATAGCTTCAATTGAGTCATATGACCTATCAAATTAAAGCTTAGGATGTCTACTTTCACCTTGTAAAATTTCACAACATTTGGTCATCATTTGGTCTTCCAAAACTATATGAAAATCTCACTGCCTCGCAGGCGATTTCACTGAAAACACTATTCAACTTTAAATTTTCAATATTTAATTCCTTTGGCCTTAAATATTCACCATTTCATTGAATATATATAATAATTATAATATATTCTTGGTGAATAAAATTTGGGATGTTACAGATGTGCCTGAAAGACGGCCTGCCTTGGGATACCGGATGCACAAGGAAAAGAAAAAATATTTTTCTAATAGCACTCAGTATCATAAGTTTTAGAATACTCATTCATACTGACAAATACTTTAAATGCAAAAATGCATTAAAAATTACTTTAGGAACAATACTGATGACTCTGAGTGCTATTGAGAAAATAGTTTAGCTTCTGAATGTACAAAAAATTAGTTTAGGATAGCAAGTGCTATCAAACTAATGTAGTTGTGTTTATGTTGCTGGCATATTATCGACAATAATTTCGATGTGGCAATTAACTGGCTTGATTTAAAAATCAGCTTGACTGCTCTTTCTCTGTATATATATATATTTTTTTGGGAATTCAATATATATTTTCTTGGTATTATATAATTGGTGCTCCAAACCCTAAATAGTTTACTTCTCTCTCAACAAGACTCTAAATTTCTGCCAAATGGATGCAAACAAAAACCCTAAAAGCTAGGTGCATGCTTAACAGGAAAAAGTGTGAATGAAATTATTGATATGCTTCTGCATTAATTGTGAATATATGCTACCATCTATAGCATGTAGGGGTGGAAACAGGCCAGGCCGGCTGACAGGGGCCTGCGGCCTGGCCTGTTAGAGGCCTGTTCAGGCCTGGCCTGTCAGGCTAAAAGGCCAGGCCAAGGCCTCTTTATAAGCCTGTTTATCTTAACAGGCCAGGCCAAGGCCTATTGACAGGCCTGTGAGGCCTGTGAGGCCGGCCTGAGCCTGTTAAGATTTTATTAAAAAAAAATATTGAGATAATATAAAATTACAAATCTGCCACTCCCTTCCTCCTAAATTTTTTTTTTGATCGGCCCCCTCATCCTTGATTTTCTAACCTAATTCCCAAAATTTCAAAAACTTGTTTCAGTTGAACTTAAAATCAGCCTCCGCGAGAGCTCGTAGCGCGACTCCCTCCCAGATCTGGACCTCCGAGGGTCCGACCTTCGATTCCTGTAGACCCCTCAGCGATTGACCGGCATCGGTTGAGCAGAAGTCGGCAACCAGTCCGCCACCGCCGTCCCTCCTTTCTCCGTCTTCTCCCACTCTCTCCGCCGTCTCTCACGCTCAGTCTGTCAGATTTGTGGTCCACCGTCGAAGACTCTCTCCGCCGTCTCTCACCCTCAGTCTGCCGTCTCTCACCATCGAAGATTCACTGTGTTTCAGTTCAGCACCACTCTTTCTCGGCGGTCCACCGTCGAAGACGCTCTTCGCTGTGTTTCAGTTCAGCCATTAGGTAAGTGTTTGTTATTTTAATTTGTTTGTTTATTATTGAAATGTGCTCTGATTCAAGGCTTGAAATCGTTAAGCTTGAGCTCTGAACTGATTATCCCTTGAGCAATATATATTCACCTTGAGCAATATATTCATCAGAGAACACATAATTACCCTGCTAATCTTATTATGTTGGGTCAATTTGGATTGTTATGAATACTAATATAGAAAGTCAATATCTCTAGTATGCTTTTGCCCTTGGCACTACCAAATGATTTAATAAGGGAGGGACTACCACACATGCGTTTCCTGATTCAGAGAATGTCAAACTTGGCTGGGCTAGGGGTCATGATAAGTTAACCTAGGGTTTTCTGACATATAACTTGATTTTGAGTCACGTCACTTGCCACTTGCTTGGTGTAATCAATCTATTCTTGCTTTGCATGCATTGATCAAACTCCTGCTTTTCAAGCAAACTGTCCAGGAATTCTGTATGAAATAGTTTGGTTTTAAGGACTGATGTAGATTTCCTTCTTGCAGGTATACTTGTCAGATTTAACAGAACTTTTTACTTGGACATGCTCTAGATGCGAAGGTTTGACCAAGGTGTTGAAAATATCACTATGAATGTAAACTTTACTTGTTAAACTTGGTATCCAAGTTAATTTTGAATTGTTTTAATGATTCTATATTTGATCCCTTGATCTAATGATCTTTTGATGGAAACAGGGATTTGAAATTATAGAATTGGTGGTTGATGTTCAACATTGCTTACAGGTGGACTCTCATCACTATTAACATGTTCCTTTAACTTCTAGAATTTGTTCATTCTCTTCAATCTCCCTTTTCATTCATGAAATTTGTTCTAATATTTAATTAATTATGACTATCTGAAATTTGTTAAAATCATATCACTTCTTTTACATGTTAAATTGTGTTATGATCTAATCCTATATATTTCATTAATTTTTTTCAAGGCCTTTGAAGGAGAAGAAGGAATTATTTTGAAGATTTGAACAGAAAGTGAGAAGAATCATTTGCTTTTCTAAAAGTAGGAAGATTTGGTGCATAGTTTCAGAAGATTGTATGCATTTTCACTGCTGTGGTATTTGTTAGACTCTTTGCTGGTTTTTGTCTGGATCTTGCTGTAATTTGTGGTTGAAATCCTGAATTTTGCGCATTAATGCCTTAGCTATCATATTCACTGCCACAGGCCTAGCTATATCATTGATAAGTTGAGACTTATACAAGTGTTATCTAATGTAAGTTTAGACTTATACAGTAAGCAGTATGAATCAGACTGAATGAACGGTAGAAATGGAGAAGCATTATATGGCCCTTGATTAATGAGGTTTTCTTTTTCAACAGTTCTAATCTTGAATATATTTCTAGGAAGATAAAGCATTTAAACTATTCATAAGCTGATGATGTAGATCTAGATGCTAATAAAACTAATTGTAACTATGATGTAGATCTAGATGCTAATAAAACTTTGGTGATATCAGGTAAATGGCATGTGTTTTGTGATTGAATTGAAGTTTAATTTGGGATTTGGCTCAGATTCTTTAGTGTATATCCAGGTGATGTGGTGCAAATAATAACGAAAAGGCATATATCTCTTGCAATGTAAGAGTTGTTGCTGGTTCATATCCATATTACATGATTAACATCTTTCAGTGAACTGTGTAAGGTTGATGCACCAGAATTTTTGTTCTTTCAGAGTTCAATGCTTTGATGGGAATATGTACTAATTGAACTAGCTGGGCATGAGTCATTAATGCATTTTCTGTTGCACTCATGGTTGAAAAAAAAAATTGTAACTAGGCCTGTTTTCGGCCTGTTTGTGTGGGCCTGTTTTGGCCTGTTTAGGATGTCGGCCTGTTTAGGATGTCGGCCTGTTTGGCCTGTTTAGGGTCTTACAAATTCAGGCCTCCTTAACAGGCCACAGGCCAGGCCAGGCCTGTGTACAGGCCAGGCTCAGGCCTAATAGTAAGCCTCCAACAGGCCACAGGCCAGGCTCAGGCCGTTTTGTGCCTTAACAGGCCTGGCCTGTTAAGGCACAAGCCTGGCCTGGCCTGGCCTATTTCCACGCCTAATAGCATGGGGTTGATCTGCTTCTGCATTAATTGTGAATATATGCTAACATCTATCGCAAGATTAATACTATATGAGATTATCTGAGAGAGAGAGAGAGATAATCGCAAGACTTGAACAGTGTAGGAGTAGTAGGACCCTCGAGGGAACGAGTATCTCAAGGATTTGTCATCACTTTAACAAGCACATTATTGTTAAACCATGTCTTGTGTATATATAACCTAATTGGGTAGTAATTATTACAACTTGAAATGATTATCTTATATAGTGCGATTAATTAATTAAAGTGTATTACGTAAGGCGTGCTTCCTTTTCAATATGTAACCCAACTAGCGAGGGATGTCTCACGTTGAAAAAAAAGCCAAAATATTTGGTGTAAAGTTGTTTTTAGAGGGGATTTAGTGCTGGGGTAGCTTTAGCTTAGCACGAGCAAACTTTGAAACATCATAAATTAATTAATTAGTGGGAAAAAAAGACTGACCTTTTTCATCCAATAAGTGGGATTTTCTAATGCCTTCGTTAATTACGCCTTGAGGATTTCCAATAATTTATTAACACTCCAAAAGATTACTCAAGCAAAGCTTTAAGGTGGGAATTTGACTTCTTGTGCTCGTCCCATCCGAGTTAGTATACAAATAAAATAATTACAAGATTACAATATGGATTAGGGAGATTTATATATTCGATGGGGCAGTGCTTTATGTCATTATATAATTAACTAGGTTTTAATTTCTCAATCAACCAGTCATATTTTGAAAGCTAGAAACCGAAAGTGCTTTATCTAGAAACTTTTTCTGTCTTCTCTTAATTATAGTGCGTTTAAACTCACAACCTCACGTTTAAAATTTTGAGCAGACATTTGATATCAGTTGGGTTATAAGCTAAGGCCCCGACTCTTAATTACAATTACAAGATGTATATATTAATTATTGTGGTATTTAATTTTGTTAGAAGTGTGTTCTTTTTTACATAGTTTCTTAAATTTTTTTGGAGAATAATATTCAAGTTTTGATTTCGTCTTTACATTATGTTTGTTTAATTTTTCTTACTTTCTTTTTTAGTTTTCAATCAACCAGTCACAGGAGAGGAGCTAATAATTATACTACTCATTATTAAAATATATATTAATAATATATCCACTTAATTAATTTAACCTTGCAGATGGAGTAACAACCACGCATGTACAGACTTTTCCTATAGTCATCCCAAAGCCTAAAGGACAGTAATCAAGTCCTAGTTATATAAAAGGTGGAGCAATTAACAAACAAACTACATTCTGTTTAATTGGTGCTCTTATATTTCGCCAATCAATCCCACTTTCTTGATTCTTAATCTCAAAAAAGAGAGAGCACAAGAGGAAAAAAAAGTTATGAGCTAGGGTTGTGAAGTAGTCTAGTTGAAGAAGACGAACATGATCGAAAAAGTTAACTTTAAATTCTTTGAGTGCAAGAATCCACCAATATTACTTATTTGATGAGCAAGATGGGTCTCATTTCTTTCCAGCTTTGTGTGATTGTTTATTCTTATTGTGAGCTTTTGCTTCAAGTTTGGTCGTGGTGACATAATTATCGTTTATATATATATATATATAGAGAGAGAGAGAGAGAGGTAATGAGAGAGCATGCTAGCTAGCTGGTGGATTTGGCTTGCAATAGTGAAAAGTATTATGGGACCTTTTGCCTCATGATGTTCATTCAATTGCGCTTTGTGAGAGACCTTTTATTTGTCACCTTTTAAGTTGTGGGAAGTATAGTGTTTAACTTTTCTTCTTCCTCATTTTTTTTGGGGCTCGAATTCTTCTTCCTCATTTCACTAATTTGGTGATGCAAAAAAAAAAAAAAGGGTCCTCAATTAAAACAGATAATAACATACACCAAATTCAAATCCTTGGTTTTCCACTCTTACTTCTTCAGTAGTAGTTCAACATCAGCCTCAAGATCTATAATCGTGTGCATTTGATTTTGTGTGTGTGGATTCTTTAGTCAATTTCATTTGCGTTTTGTGTTCAATTTCATCCTAGAAACAAAGTCATAGGTTGATTTATTTTTTCGGTGTTTTTTATCAACTCAAAAGTAAACAATTGAGAGATGTGTTTTGTAGTGCTTGATTGGGATCGCATAAGGAGGTGTCAGAAGTCAGTTGGGATAGGGGAAAAAAGGCTCGTTGGATGAAAAATATGATGTTTGACATCATGACTTTGGGTGTAGCTAATTTTTTGTGCCTGAGAACCATTTTAAAGTTGAAGTAATTTTTACGGCCTTTTGTTTTTGGCTTCTCTTTTGATTTTTTAAAACTTATGAAACTGGCTGTTTAATACTCCCTCTGGCCTTTTTTTATAAAAGTTTAATAATCAAATTATATAATTTAAGAAAGCGATTAAAATTAGTTAAAAAATAGGGAAAAAGACAGAAAAATACCATTTGAACTTCAAAATCCCGCTGACAAGAATGCTGATGGAATTGAAAACGCAAATCTTTGTCAAAGGACTAATTTGGGATTTTGAAGTTCAAGTGGTATTTTTCTGTCTTTTTCTCTAAAAAATAATAGTTATGTGTTGAAATAAACTTTTTTCAAGTATACCCTTATTTATAAGAGGCAAGTAGGAGAGAGAAATAGTAAATGTCAGTATCACCAATCTTTAATTAATGCAAGATATATAATTAATGTGGGGGAAAATGAAAAAAAAAAAAACTCATTAAATGTTGAGACAACTCTTATCGAGCTTTTACAAAAAGGACCAAGGGAATTCAAATTTTGAGCTCTTACAAAGAGGACCGAAGGGAGCATATCATGTTAGATATTTTATTAAATATGATTAAATATTTTATTATTTAATACAAATTATATTTAGATATTATCTTATCATTGTTTTGGATAAAATATCTTCTGGTTGTGGCCCGCATGTGATTTCAGTAGAGATTTGGTTTAGAGTTACCTGTTTGGTCAGTAAGCTATTATAAGCCTTGATGAGTGGTTATAAATAGTCACTACTACAGATTTGGGCATTTATATAACACCTAATATATAATGGTTACAACTAATAAACGTCGAGGCGGAGATTGTGCGAGGATATATAATGGTTAAAAGTAATAGTTAATTTTGCACACTGTCATGTATTGTTAGGTGAAATTCGCGAAAACACAAAATAATGGTTGTAGTTAATAACCGTCATTTATTTAGTGACGAAAGTGACGATTCTTTTGAAACAACCCTCATGTAATACTTACAAACGATTTGTTTTCCAACCTTACATCAGTGAAAACACAAATATAACGGTTATGTTAATTGAATATAAAGTATGAACGACAAAATGACATTTTATAATAAACAACATTCATGTAAAGTGAAAATTTAAAAAGCACCTTTTCAAAACCTCGTTCGGTTCGACACCAAGTACCAGTTTTCCTAAAGTTAAATACTTTAGAACGAAGAATTCATTTTATTTATAGTACTTTTCTAAAAAGCACATTTTCATAATCCTGTCCTTCTCTCTCTTATCATGGTCAGATGTTAGAGAGCTCTTTCAATTCGCCCTATTCCTTATCCTAATGCTCGCTCTCCTCCTCCTCCCCATCCCTACCCTCCTCCTCCATAAGCCCCACCTCTTCCACCACCGCCTCTTCCACCACTACCACCTTCACAAGCTCCTCCCCTTCCGCCTCTACCACCACCTTATCATCATCATCATTTGCCTCCTTATCAAATGGAGGCTTTGCTGCAGACATTGACTAGCCTTGACCACTCTATAAGGCATCTTGCTAGACACACCCACAGTTTGAAAAGGAAGTTGGACCTCATCCCTTATTACAATCAGGTGACATATAATCACTTCCAGTCAGACCTTTCATCTCCTTCCTCAGACGTTGATGATGTGCCGAGCGAGGGGGGCAGGAGGGGCGGAGGACAGCAGTAGTGGTGATGACTGAAAACCACTCCTGTTTTTTTTTTTTTTTTTTTTTTAATATTAAAAAAATTAAACGTTAGGACAATGTAGCCAAAAATTATTAAGAAGAAAACAATTGTCTTTCACAGTTATTAGTAAACAACAGTTACTAATTTAAGAATTTTTTGTTAGTGTATTCAAACTCTCATTTTATTTTTTTAATTTTTTGTTTGTACTCTAAGGTTGAATAATCAACTTTAAAAATTATTAAGGAAAGTTAAATAAGTAACAGTTATTATGTAAAGTCCGTTACTTTTTAGAATACCATATCAAATTCATAATAGTTATTAAGAAATCACCGCCACCATTTACAAAACCTAACGACTGTGATATTAAAATCATGGACTTTCGTTCAAAGGTTCATTATGGTTGTAAATTAAGAACCATAAGAAAAGGTCACCTTTCATAACGGTTTTAAACTTATGATTATGAGCAAGTTTCGTCAATTTTTTTAAAAGATGTACCCACTATCTCGCTCTTCTTTACTTTCCCAAGTTACTACACTTAACACCTTTGTCTTTGGGTGAACGTTACCCACCATCCTCGGAACCCCAGTACTCCGATTGACTTTTTCGATAGTAAACAACCGCATCCAGGCAAACCACATCCTCCACTGCTTTCTTTAAACTTTGGTCCAACGGTCGTGTGAGTTGCTTTGATTGCCCTAAGTTGCTTTTTCATTTTGAAGCTTTAGCTAGGTCGCATTCCTTCACATGATGTGTTCTTGTTATTTTAAAATATGATCTCTCTTTTACATTTCACATTCTCTATTCTACATTTCACATTCTCCTTATTTTTCACTTTACCTTGCCTAGGTAGGTTTTGACATTAGTCGTGTATCATGTTTTTCTAGAAAACTCATTGCTCTATTCCTTGTGGCTGACTGAATGAGTTTAGTTTCTCATTTAAAATGACCAGTTCTACTTCTTACAGCACTACAATGACCCTAGTTCTGATAGTGCCTCTACTTCCAACAATGTTCGTAATGGTATTGATGTCGTCCCTATGCCACCCAGAAACAAGACCCCAACAGAGGTGTTAGAATGAGTGTAGGATATTGTAAAGAGGGGTCGCTGCGCCTTGACTTTTGTGAACCAAGCAAAGTCTTTTAGGAGAAGATTTCATGTGACATGGACCAATGACGATCAACCTCTTGAATCATCACACTTCAATAGCTACATTGGCTTAATGGCAGGACCAATATTCCTATCACGACAGGTAACTGGCATAGGGTACAGAGAGATTACGCAGCCATTATTAGGGATAATATCAGGATAAGGTATATATGCCTATTAATTACTTGCTATGTACTTTATTTGGGACAATATCAGGATAAAGTATCTATACCTACTAATTACTTGATATGTACTTGTAAAAAATGTTAACTTGAATTGTGTGCTTAGCAGTCTGCATATCATGTAGATAGAGATTACATAAGAGAATTTGTCATCAAGAAGGTTGGCGATCACTGCGCACATTTCGTCATGTATTAACAAAGGCTTATTTGTAGAATCCTAAAGAGACTGATGAGACAGTTGTTCCTGTGGATCTTCAATCCACCATCAAACCAAATGATTGGAGAAAGTTTGTCATCTCACATCACGACCCGGCATTCTAGATAATTGTTATTCACAATTCATAAGCCTGCATATATTTGTTTAATATTAACTCGAGTGATGTGTGTTTTCACATAGTCTTTTAATGCCTCATACACAGTGTTTATAAGAGTTTATATGGCATAGAAAATTAGGCCAAAGTTTGGCATAGAGAAACACAGATTTTAGGTGCAGTCAGGTATTATAGAGATTCCAGTGGGACTCTTATTTAATCATCCTAACATTATTGATGCACAAAAGAGGAGATAAACCTCAAAGTGAATACCACATCGCTTTGCCACCGAATTTGAGCAGGCTACATGATGTTGTTCATGTTTCCCAACTGAAAAAGTATCAACCTGATCCAGAACATGTAATAGAGTATGAAGATATAGAAATGCGCGATGATTTGACTTACGAAGTCACACCTGACCGAATCATCGATCAGCAAGAGAAGCATCTCAGGAATAAGAGCATTCCATTCATCAAGATTGTCTGGAAAGGGTTATCACCCAGAGAAGCTCGTGGGAAACAGAGGAAAGTGTAAAAAAAAATGTTACCCGGAATTTTTGGCGGAAGAAGTGTAGCAAATTTCGGGGACGAAATTTGTTTAAGTGGGGGAGAACTGTATCACCCCAAATTTTATATTCACCAAATATATTATAATTATTTTGTAAATTCAATAAAATGGTGAATATTCATGAACTTGGAATTTATGAATTTCATAAATGTTCAATGTCATGGAAATTGGGCAAAAAATAATTATGGAATTAATTTGGGTAATTTAAAAATCCCAATATTAAGGTCCAAAAATGAAGGAATATTAGAGAAAATATTTGGTCCAAAAATAGATGGAAATTGGCCAAGGAAAAATAAGAGAAGAAATTGGATTAGAAAGATAATGGCAAAATCGTAATTTTGCCAAAATAGCACAAAATAAATTATTTTTTAATTAATTGAAGTTAATTTCAATTAATTAAGGAAAATAAAGTTTAAAAATATATGTATAATATTTTGTTCAATTTAATATGAATTTATGAAAAATTTGAGCAAAAAGTGCAATTTTGACCAAAATTGAGACTTTACGTGTATACGTAACCGGAACAAGTTGTGAAGCCAATTGAGACCATAGGGAGGGACCCCTAGGTGTCTCCTACACATTGCAAGAGGAAGAAAATATTGGTTAGGCTTAATGAGCTTAGTTACATGTACATAGGGTTTATGTACATAAAATTGATTTTGGAATTTTTGGAAATTCCATAAATCATTAAAAAAATCATATAATATAATAAAAACACTTTATCATCATCTTCCTCAGCTCATTTTCGTGCCCAACCAGATCTGAACTAGTGAGAGAAAGGGTGAAATTCTAGAGAGAGAAAAAGAAGAAAAACTTGCAAAGGTAAGTGATTTCTTCGGTAAATCGGTTTCTAATACGTATAATTCCGTTCCTAAGCTACTCTACTATGTTATTCAAGGTTTGGAAAGCTCAAATTTGGTGTTCTAAATGTTAGGGTTTCAGCCATTTTTGGGAAAAGCTTGTGGAAGCTTGAGGTAACTTCCAAACCTTCGTATATTGTCTATTCTGACTGCTGTAGGCAATTGAATCTGTAAAATTTCGTCGGATTGCCATTGGTTTTAAATTTTGAAAAAGGGTGTGCCTAAGGGTTATGCTGCCCAATTTTAGTTCAAATGATTGTTATAACTCAATTAGATGGTTAATAAAGTGATTAGGAGTAAAAAGGAACACGTTTACAGAGCCGAAATCACAAAACATCGATTTTGCCCGGAGGACTCCATAATTTCGGTCAGGGCCAGATCTAGGGGTAGGAGTTGGATTTTCAATGATTTGATGATTCCATTGGATTCAGTGGCCAAAAATAGGTGGGGTTACAGTTGGGCACTTTTTCAGAAAAGGCTGAGAAAGCATAATTACGGAAACGCCCCTAAAACCCTAAAAGTAGGGATGCCAAGGGCAATTTCGTAATTTGACATTGAATTTGGTAATTTTGAGTCCAGAAATGGATTCTTTGGATGAAAATATGTTAGTATAGCCCTAGTCAAAAATTTGGGAAAACGTGCCATCGGGCCAGGTACGCCGGGGCCGGGTCGGGGTCCCAGGGGCATTTTGGTAAATTTTCACCATAGGATAATATAACCACAAGAAACACTATAGAAGAGTCTAAAATTATACTTGGATAGGTTATGACCTATTTCTTGTACATTTAATATTTTAGGACCGAATCGGGAGCCGAAAGTCAACACGTTTCACGAGGCACACAAAATGGGGTCGATAGAACTTCGAGGTAGGGACATTATCCTTCATACATTATGCCATAGTTATATGATTGTGTGAATGCCTATGTTTATAAATGCGCTTTATTAATCAACATGTTTTGCCCAGAGAGGGGCCAGTAGTGCTAGAGGCACTTACACTGGAGTTGGCGGAAGACCAACCGTGCAGATTAGTGGGGCTAGGCCCTACTCATGTATATATGCATATGATATGTTTATATTGTTCATTAATTGGTGCATACATGGCATATATCATATTTACTTTTCGCATTTTCTATGAACGATAGCATGTTTCTACTGAGATTCTTCAGAATCTCACCCCTTTTTCTAAACCAAACATCTCAACGGGCGCCAGTGGATCAAAAGGCAAGAATGTAGACCAAGGAAAGTGACTGGCATGTGCCTCAAGGCAAATACAAAGTTCGTGGTTATAAATAGTCTATATCTAAAATACTTTTGGATATTTTGTAATAGTGGTGTATATTGTCGCATTCTATAGAATTGACTTTGGACTGTAAACAAATACTTTTATCAGTATATATGTACTCTTCTGTATGCCTGTGGAACTTGGTCTCCATTACTCTGTGTATATCGAAATGGAAACGGGTGTTGACATACTACGTACAAAAGTTTTCCACTGCTACTCTTTATTTTAGAATTCATACGATGTATTTAGGATTTATCATGATGCTTATTCCTACATATCATTCAAACAAATTTTCAAGGATAAAAGTTATTTTTTGGAAACGTTAATACAAACAAGCCAATAAACATCATGGTTGGTCTGTGATTGGAGGGAGTGGATTTGAAAAAGGAGGACGCATGATGGCCTTAACTTTTCTCTTAATTGAAGAAACCAACTATGAAGCAACAATTATGGTTTCTTCTTTCTTCTTCTATTTTCTTTTTCTCTTTTAAAAGTAATCACAAGAAACTCAGACAATATCTACTGTGTAGCATCTGAATTTGAGAAGTAAAATGAATGAAGAGAGAGAGAGAGAGAGAGAGAGAGAGTTATGGGTAAAAGGAAGAGGTAGGGATAAGGCTCGGTGATGTAATTGATGAGGTAACCATCTAAAGCGATGATTTTAAAATTAATGGAAGACATAATTAAAGCGTCACGCTTAATTAAATAATTAATTACCATCATGTGTATGTTTGTGTGGATATGCTAAAGACAAACCTGATAGATTTTCTTTTAATTTGAATCAAAAGATTCCTTAAGAATAATTCCCATGATGCCTCGCTCACTTTGACCTAAACATTTTGGCCTTATCCGAGGAGTTTACTTTGGCAATCAAGTTTAATGAAGTTGATGACCAGTAAAACAAGGACACCACGTTTATTTTAGGCATTTATGTAAGATTAATTACCATATATATATATATATATGATAGATATATAATGAAATAAGAGCAACTTGGCGTCCCTTGAGCAATCAAATTGGCCGTTTGGCCTTTTATCTGCGTGGTGTCAAAATCAAAAAAGGTGGTTTTGCCTTTTCTTGATCTTTTATTAAAACTTTAATGAGTGAACCTTTTTGGTCCGCTTCCTCGTAAGATAGTGGGTCTAGCTTGGAACCTTTCGTAGACTAATCCATGAATCTTGAGTCTTACTATTCTTTAGAGTATTAAATAATAACATCGATCATCCTGAACGTTGAATTTCTGTGTTGTTCTTTTTTTCTTTTTCTCTTTTTTTGTGGATGCGAGAGTTCATAGCAGCAAGCTGGCTACTCCAATTTAAAGTCCATATTAAGTTAATAACACTAGTGAAATTCATTTTATTTAGTGCCTATATAGTTTTATGCTTAAACCTTAAAACCATCCAAATTATGGTTTTAGTAAAACCATCCAAATTAGAAAGTTACTAAATTTTAGGTGAAAATTTATTAGAATTTTAAGATTTTTTTTTTCTTTCAATATAACATATTAAAAGTGTCTTATGA
The DNA here is from genome assembly GCA_963855925.1 of Inga laurina. Classification (NCBI taxonomy): domain Eukaryota; kingdom Viridiplantae; phylum Streptophyta; class Magnoliopsida; order Fabales; family Fabaceae; genus Inga; species Inga laurina. The sequence continues at coordinate 46,639,679 of OY979709.1, read as the reverse complement.
ATAGAACTATTAGAGAAATACTCCTCTGGCCTTTAATATAAAACATATTTATGGAGTTGATTTTAGTCCTAAATATAAAACATATTTTTTAATATTTTCCTAATTTACCCCTATTGATTCTTCCTCAACAATAATCAAGGAGAATAGAGAATGAGATAATTAAGATGACAGACTAGATATTTTAGAAAATACATATCATATTTATTAATTTAATTAATTTCCTTAATCAAATCAAATTAGGTAAATATATCTTATATTAAGGATAAGGAGTATTTTTATTTATTGTTACCCTCCAACCAATGTAAAGAATTCACATACCTATCACATTTACATGACTTCTTACTTAAGCCAAGACTGAAGAGATATTTAGAGCACATTTGGCGGGTGAATGATGTATTTATGGGACGGCCTTCATAATTTGAGGGAGCAAGACGCGTGGAATGTGGTGGGTGAATTTATTGGCGACCTAATTGGCCGGCATCGGCTTTTGTAGATCCATATATATATATATATATATATTGAACCATTGTCATTTTTTTATTTAATGTTTTGTCTTCTTCTCTCACTCCAAATTCTAAGTAGACGATTTTGACCTGTATTCCCCCGTTTGAAAGCGAAATATTTATTTCCCCGGCCAAGACAATGCCACCACCTCACCACCCCAACAAAAAAAAAAAAAAAAAAACTGTGTCATTTCTTTTAACAATTCCATTTGTTTCTTATTAAAAAGAAAAAGGATGGAGTCTGCAGTTAACTATTAGTATAATAAAAGTAAACGTTTAACTCCATCAAGAACTCATATTTCGCTATCTCGCCTTCCAAAACCACAAATCATCCAAATCTAAGCAAACATCATCTTGAATTGATCAACTCTCTCTCTCTCTCTCTCTCTCTCTCTAGTCTATTGGTGGCATCAACTTATTCATGAATGACGCCCTATTATATACTAGAAACATTTTCATTTTCAAGAGCCGAAATAAAATTTTCTAATATTAGAAGACACATAAATTAAGGATATCAAAGTCTACGTTATTATATAAAAATTATTTTTTATATTTTTTTCTCTGTTTTACCTCAAAACGAATAGTAACTATATCTAGGAAGGATATATTTGAAAATAAAGATTAATTATACTTACAATTTTTTTTCCAATTTAAATGGGCAAGCGCAAATAGGATGAGGATACCAGGGGATCAAAATTACACCCCCTACTTAAAGGAGAGTTTTCATGTAACTAATTTACAAAGCCATTGAAATTATATGCTTATAAATAGGGTTAATACAATTTGTCAGTCCTTATAATTTGATTAAATTTTGGTTTTAGTTCATATAATTTCAATTTGTTGTTTTTTATTCCTATAGTTTCAGAAGAGCTTGATTTGTGTTTAAAGTGACTATTTCCTATATTTTTTTAATGAGTTTTAGTTTTGATTCTTATACTTAAACGCAAACTCAACCCTTATGAAATTATAAGAATCAAAACTAACTATTTGAAACGACTATTGCATTGATTAAAGTTAGGATTTAATAAACCTATAGGATTAACAATAATATTAGCCCATATAAATATATATTAGGATTTATATTTAGGGGGGGAAATATTAAAATGAGCACTTATATTTAAAAAGAAATGAAACATATGTATAACTACCGCAAGAGAGGAGCATCATATATACACACACGAATGAATGAATATGGATGGCGATTTGATACTTTGATTAATAATAAATGGGTTTAGGTGAAAATGGAACAAAAAGTTGGGGAATAAACTTTTTGCGGGAAGTTGCGTAGGAAAGGCATAAAGGTCGTTGAGGGGCTGAAAAGACGAGAGAGACAGCTTCTGTTACTATCGCGCGCGCGCACTACACACCACCCGAATCTGGTTATGGTCTTCTTTCTTTTCATTTATGATTTTTTTTTTTTAATCTGGACCGTTGAATTAAGATCTCAACGGTTCAGATTTAATATATTATAAAAATATATTTTTATATTATATTTAAAATATTTATTATATTTTTATAATATATTAAATTTAGACCGTTGAGATCTTAATCCAACAATCCAAATTTAAAAAAAAAAATCATAAATAGATAGAAAGAAAGAGAACCATAACCCGGATCCCATACTACACACCTCACGCATCAGCCTTCACCGCGTCCCATTACAATACCCCTCTCCTTCTGTCTCTTCCTTGCTCCACTCCTGCTTATCCCTCTTTCAGACACCAATTAGCTTTGCTCATATTATTATTAATTATTAATTCAGAAAATTCACCACATGACACGTAAAGCCGACCTCCTTCTGCTTTCTCGCCGTCCTATGTATGCACATATTCCCTTTCTCTTCATGCTCTCTGTAATCTTGGAAAAAATCTCAACTTTTACTTTCACCGCTGCCATCTCCTCCGTTTTACCTTCTGACGTCCTTTTATTTTTCTCTTGGGATGTTCCACTGGATTCCCTACTAGCTTTCTAGGTGACACGCCTGCTGATAAAAGTAAGATGCTCTGTGAATCTTAAGTTCTCGAAATATCCAGCCCAAAGGCTATATGCTGCTCATGATGTTCCTTTAGTTTAGTTCGTCTTCTTGTTCAATCAGGCCATCAGAATTCGGTTCTCTGTTTTTTTGAGCTGAATTTCATTTTCGGAAATGAGGGCGGCGATGAGAACGATCCACCAAACTCTTACGCCGGAAGCGGCGAGTGTTCTCAACCATGCCATGGCTGAAGCGGGTCGCCGCAACCACAGCCAAACGACGCCGCTTCATGTGGCGGCGACGCTTCTGGCTTCGCCCTCTGGGTTCCTCCGGCAAGCTTGTATAAAATCGCATCCCGATTCATCTCATCCTCTTCAGTGCAGAGGACTTGAACTCTGTTTCAGTGTCGCACTGGACCGATTGCAAACTTCGCAGAATATGAGCGCCGGGACGGAACCTCCGATTTCGAATGCTTTAATGGCCGCCCTGAAGCGTGCTCAGGCTCATCAACGTCGTGGCTGTCCGGAGCAGCAGCAGCAACCACTGTTGGCCGTGAAAGTTCAGCTAGAACAGCTTATCATATCCATTCTCGATGACCCAAGTGTTAGCAGAGTTATGAGGGAAGCAAGTTTTTCTAGCCCCGCCGTGAAAGCCATGGTTGAACAGTCGTTGAATTTCTCTTCTCCGTCTTCCTCTATCACTTCCAATTCAATCGGACTAGGAATCCGGCCGAAGACTGTGGCACCGCCGGCTACACATAGTCCGAATTTATACATAAATCCCAGGCTCCAAATGGGACAGCAAAAGGTTGACGAAGTGATAAGAATTACTGATATATTGTTGAGGACAAAGAAGAGGAATCCAATCTTGGTGGGTGAATCTGAGCCAGATTCTGTGATAAAAGAGCTGTTGAGAAGAATTGAGAATAAGGAGATGCAAGAGATGGCTTTCAACAATGCTCGAGTGATTTTCTTAGAGAAAGAGCTTCCTTCAGATAAAGCACGAATACCAGCAAGGCTAAAGGAGTTGGGGGATTTGATCGAGACTGGAATGGGGAATTCTGGTACAGGACGTGTTTTGTTGAACTTGGGTGACTTGAAATGGCTGGTTGAGCAGCCTGTGGGTGGTGGTAATATGCAGCAACAAGCTTTTACAGATACTGGGCTAGCCATAGTTGCCGAAATGACAAAACTGGTTGCCAAGTTCAGAGATACATGTGGGCTTTGGTTAATAGGTACTGCAACATGTGAGACGTATTTGAGGTGTCAGGTTTATCATCCTTCCATGGAGATTGATTGGGATCTTCAAGCAGTCCCAATTGCAGCCAGAGCACCTCTACCTCAAACTTTTCCATGGTGCTTACTTCTTCTTCTTCTTCTTCTTCTTCTTCCGTTTCAGTTTAACTCATTCTGTCTTGATCTTAAGCAGAAAATGGCTTAATTTGGAGGTTTTGAGGCTTTAGTTAATGAATTCTGACTTCTATAACTACACTTCCATTTTCTTTTTTTTCTTTCTTTTTTAGTAGCACCCCGCAAGCCGGATCGAACCCGGATGTTGAGGCACATATGCCTCATACCATGCCAAGTCCGTCATAGTGCGCTGGCCACGTCCATTTATTCTGTTTTGCATACGGTGTTCCTCTTTCATGATATAGAGTCTAGGACAAGAAGAGATTATTAAGCTTACTTATCGTAGAACCAAATGGAGAAAAATTGAAAAGCTTGATTAATATGTTAACTCTCTTGAATCTTTATATTTTGCAACAAATAGGCTTGGGACAAATGGCTTTCTTGGAGTTTCTTTTGAATCTTTAAAGGGCTTTCCAAGTACGACAATGGTGCCCACGCATGTGAGCGCAGATTCATCTCCAAGAACAACAGTGTGCTGCCCAGAATGCACACAGAGCTACGAGAAAGAAGTAGCAGATGCGTTGAAAGACATTGAGAAAGCTGCAGATTCCACGACCAGATTAGAAGCAACTCGATCATCCCTTCCACAGTGGTTGCAAAACTCCAGAACTGGCAATGAAATGCAGGTAAGTAAATTTATCTAAAGTTGGACTTGTTCCTTTCCCTTGACTAAAACAAGATATACTCATTTATTTGTAATTGTCTTTCTCTAGAATGATAGCCAAAAAGTGATGATGACGAAGACTCAAGAAGTGCAGAAGAAATGGCACCAAACTTGCTTGCATTTGCATCATAAATTTCATCAGCAGAACCTCAGCACAGAGAGAATTGCTGCAACTCCTCTCTCATCTATGAGCCTTTACAATCAAAACTTGTTAGGACGTCAATCTCAACCCAAGTTACAGCTTCAATTAGGACCATCGGAGCGTTCAGTTAGTCCACCGGGAAGTCCGGTGACCACGGAGCTGGCACTTGGGCAAAAAAAATCAGGTCATGTTAAGGATATTCAGGGCTGCATTTCTTCAGAAACTCAAACACAGACCAACAAATTGTTGGATCACGACAACTCCTTCAAGAAGCTCCTCGAAGCTTTGACAGGGAAGGTATGGTGGCAGAAAGATGCAGCATCTGTAATAGCAACAACTGTGACACAAAGTAAAACAGGGAATGGAAAAAAGCGAGGCGGAGTAACCAAAGGTGATACATGGCTTCTGTTCTTGGGTCCTGATAGAGCAAGCAAGAAGAAGATGGCAGAAGCTCTTTCTGAGATTGTTTCTGGTTCCAGTCCGATAACATTCTCTCTAGGTGGTGCATGGCGTGGCGACGTGAAAGCCAACGACCATGTTCGTGGTAAAACAGCTTTGGAACGAATAGCAGAAGCCATAAGGAGGAATCCATTCTCTGTGATCGTCTTGGAGGATATTCACGAAGCAGATTTGTTAATTCGTGGTAGTATAAAACAAGCGATGGAGCAGGGTCGGTTTTGTGATTCCCATGGCAGAGAAATCAGTCTCGGAAGTATCATGTTCATCCTTACTGCAAATGACAATTCAATCGATGAACAAAACGTTGCGAATTTCAAAGGAAGAAACTGGCAATTACGACTTTCAATTGCAAAGAAAACAGCCAAACGTCGACCAGATTGGTTATGCCAAGAAGAAAGATCCACAAAGTCTAGAAAACAAAATGCTTCGGGTTTAACCTTCGATCTAAACGAAGCTGTAGATTCAGACGACGATAAGACAGATGGATCAATGAATGCAAGTGACCTCGCAGTGGATCATAAAGAAAACCAATCACTCACGACCTGTTCTACTCCATTCCTACCTCGTGAATTATTGGACGGCGTAGATGATTGTGTCGTCTTCAAGCCAATTGAAGCCGCCACCATTCGCCACGGTTTCACTGCCGCCATTGAGAAAAGATTTTCCGATATGGTCGAAAAGGACATAGGAATTGAAGTACAGGAGGCGGCTCTTGGGAAGATCGCGAATGGAGTGAAGCTAAGTCAAACGGGCTTGGATGAATGGATAGAGAAGGCAATGGTTCCGAGCTTGAAGCAATTGAAGAGAACCTTGGACGCCAAGGGTAACGATGGAGAATCATTAGTTGTTAGGCTTGAAGATGATTCCGACAGAGATTATGCTGGCCGGAGATATACAGATTTGCTGCCTCCTTGTGTGAGAGTGATGGTGGAGACCTAGGCAAGGGACAAACTAGTAATAATAAATATTAGTTGGGGTAGAGAAGTAAACTGACTGACCAAATGGCGGGGAGAAGGCGACGAATGTTCTACTCATGTCCTAATTATAAGATAAAATTAACTTTTTTAAAGAAATTAAGGAAACTAATTAAATCACTTTAGAATATTTTTATTTTTATTTTTTTCTTCAAACTAATTAATTTGACTAATAAACTGATATATAATCTAAGGATACTAAAAATATAAGTATTTTAAAGTAATTTAATTGACTTCCTTAATTTCTCAAAAAAAAATTAACTTTATCTTATAATTAGGATAGGAGGGATTAAGTTCTAACGACTAATTAGAAACACGAGCGTTGGGACGCGTGTCCACGGGACAAAGACTTTTCTTTCCTACAGAAAATTAACTAATTTGTAATTGGTTTTTTTTTTTTTAATTTGTACATGTTTTTCGGGTTACAGCTTACAAGTACACTTTTTTTGTGCGTGAACAAGTACACTTTTTTTTGTAGTAGAGGAAAGTAATGTCATGATCTTGTCCAGCTCCACTTGGTGTGTTTGGATTAGCTTTTTTTAATAGCTTTTATGACTTACGAGGTAAGTGTGTGAGAGGAGTTTTGTCTCGGGTTTCACAAACGATGGTTTGAAACCATGATTTGGAAGTTTCCCAAACACACACTTAGTAGTATAATTCAATCATTCCTTCTATTTCTGATCTATCATCCATGACAAATATGAACATTATAATAAACTCTTAATTAACTACTTATCCTTGCAACTTTCTAAACATTAGTTGCGTAATCAATCTACATTTTATTTATATAGATAATTAACATAAAATTTATATGACGTAAAAGGATGCAACTTGCTTTATATATGTGAATTGTAAAGCACATTTAACTATGAGAAAATTGTTGACAAGTCTCGTTACAAAATGTACTGTTCAAGGATTTTTGGACCCAATTCTTTAAGTGGGTGCAACTATTATTCATCTCTGTACAACATATTTTCAATTATATGTAAACATATTTCATTTTACATATAGATTGTATATGAATGAAGATAAGATATATTGCAAATGGGTCCTTAAAACAATTTCAGTTTTTTTTAAATATATATTATTTGACAATGACATTTGACCATGCAACATGATAAAAGTAACACTGCTGTATATACTTCATTTTCATTCATTGAATTCAGATTTCCACCTTTTGTTTTTCATGCCCGCTCTCTTCATTACCTTTGCTGTGACTTCTCATATTTTCTACATTAATTGTATGTGCTCAAACATGTCTGATTCAAGCTGACTCTGATCTGTTTCTAAGAAAAAGAGAGGAACCGTCACGCCCTTATCTCAATTTCAACCTTTTTCAGAGTATTTGCGGAAAATAATATGCGGTTCGATAGGCAACACAGGAATAGCATAACTATACTGATAATATGTGCATGATTACATAAATTCCCCATAGGGGTTTGTATATGATACTTATGATTAAGGTAGCCACACAAGGCAACTAGGGTGTCTAAACTTATCCTAATGGAACGGAGACTTCTTCCCGTCTTCGTTCCACTACTGTAATCCCCTCGTACGGTATTCTGCATTGTTGTTTACATATCTTCTGTCTTCTCCTGTCTAAATTGTTGGTAGGGGAGGGTGAGATTCGAGAGAATCTCAGTAGGAAACAGATACCATAATGCATACATGATTGATGCTATGTGTATGACATGTTAGCTTTATCTAGATGTATGCCCCATAATGACATTTCTGCATGCTCAATGTTTTATACAACAAGACTATGGCCACAGCGAAAACAGAATCATAGCTTCATTTATTCAAATATGCTCTACACAATCAAGTAAAGCAATCACATGCATCATTACACAAGCAAAGATATCAAATACATGCAAGTGAGGTAAGTCCCCTACCTCCAGTCTTTTCTCCTCGATTTGCGTGCCAGCAACTCGGGGCTTCACGTTTGATCCTACAATGTCAAATGTACTATTTAGACACTTCCATAGTGTTTCTGGGGGTTATATGAGGCTATATTGAAAATTTACTAAAATACCCCCGGGGACCCGGCCCGACCCCGCCATACCCGGTCCGGCTGTACTTTTCTTGAAATTTTGACATGGGCTATTCTGACATATTTTCGCCCAAGGAATTCATTTTCGGACTAGGAATTATCAAATTCAATGTCAATTTACAAATTTACCCTTGGCAGCCCCACTTTAAGGGTTTCAAGGGCGTTTTCGTAATTATGCTTTTTGGCCTTTTCCGAAAAAGTGACCAACTGTAACCCCACCTAATTTTCACTCCTGAACTCAATGGAATTATCAAATCATTGAAAATCCATCTCTAACCCCTCCAAACTAGGCTTGGCCGAAATTCTCAATTCCCCGGAAAAATTGGGGTTTTTCGGTTTCGGCTCCGTAAACGCATTCCTTTCTACTCCTAACCACTTTATTGACCATTACATTGGGTCAGAACTACCATTTAGTATCAATTTGGGCAGCATAACACCTAGGCCAACCCATTTTCCAAATTTACAAACAAAGACAATATGGTGAAATTTCACCGATTAAATCAACCACAACAGCCAGAACAATCAAAGATTGAAGTTTCGGAAGTTACCTCAAGCTCCCTCTGGCTTTTACTCAATATGACTGAACCCTAGCCCCTTTTAAACCATGAAAATTGAGCTTCCAACACCTTAAAGAAAATGAAAGAGAAGCTTAGAAGCAAGGTTATACGCGTTAGGAGCTAGATCGTCAGAGAAATTGGCTTACCTTGTGAGATTTCTCTTCTTTCTCTCTCTAAGAGCTCTCAAACGTCTCTCTCTCTTTTCAGCTGAAACTCGCGACAGAAATGAGAGAAAGAAGAAGATGGGAAATATTTTAATATCTAATATCATATTTCATTTATTTGATAATTTCCCAATTTTCGAATTTTTATAAAATTCTGGCAGATTTCTGCTCAAACTTTAGAAAATCATAACTAATTCTAAAAAAATCGAATTGGAGTGATTCCAAATCCTATAGAACCCTTATTGAGTCTAGTTTCAAGGAAAAATATATACTTTTGCTTTCTAGAATCACAAAATTCCCAGAATTTAAATCTTTGCATATTGTTCCAGAAATTTCACAGTTTTTATGTGCTGACTTCAAAAATTCATATCTTTTTTGTGTATAGCTCTAATTGAGTCATATGACCTATCAAATTAAAGCTTAGGATGTCTACTTTCATCCTGTAAAATTTCATAATTTTTTCTCATCATTTGATCATTTAAATGAACATGACAAGCTTACTACCTCATAGGCGATTTCACCAAAACATAATTACTTTCTCCAAAATTCATCATTTTACTTTCTTAATACCCCAAAGATATTAGAATCATTAGGGATAAATTTGGGCTTCTACTAAATTGGGGCTTAGTAGTCCACTTAATTTAGGCTTATTCCCAAGCCTCAAATCCTAAATTTCGGGGTATTACAGGAACTTTGTCCCTTTGGCCGGTGATCACATATTCTCTAAATTCTACACTTTATCTAAAAATAAGGCTTCATTGTTTTGTTTTATGTATATATCACATGCTTATCAATTCACCCAAAAATATTCTCACGTGTATAATTTTTTGACCCATTATCAACTACTCCATATATTTGAAACTCATTAGTCATTTTAACCAAGAACTTCTCTTATATACGAGACCAAAAGAAAAAAAGTGAATGAATGTGATGGTAGAAATATGAAACCCATACTTAACATTGTTTATGTCTTATCTAGACGTATGAAGTGAAGTCATATTATTTGCAAACCATGAATAGTTTGATCAAGATTAATTAGATTGAGTGATGTCAAGTCATAAAATATATGTATAATTAGAGGTGGTAATTTAGGCCAACCCGCCAGTCCAGCCAAAATAATCGGATTCGGTTTGATTTCTGGATAAACAAGTTGAGCCCGTGGGCTGGCTCGTATTATTTAAATTTTTTTATAGTTTTTTTCTCAAATACCCTTAGTTCCTTATCTCCTTTCCTTTGATGATGTGTTGAATTAATTCCCTATACTTTTTATTTGACACTTATTTTCATATTATATTTATTTATTCTACTATTATTAAATTTAAAAAAGATGTGTTTATATAGTTTTGTAATGTGAATAGATTAAAAAAAAGAAAGTAATAATGAAATTGACTTCATAACATAAATGTATAAAAGAAAAAAAGTATTATATGAATGGGTAAAAGAGAAAGAAAATAAAAATTTTTAAAAAAAGAGTGAAATTTAAAAAAAAAATTAGCAGTCAGCCCGCCTAAACGGATTAGGGCTGGCAAAAGCCAACCCGCGACAGGGGTGGGCTGGAGCTTGCAACCCACAGGCTAGCTCGAATTATCACCTCTACCGTATAATTGGTAGAGTATTAACAAAATCCAAACTCCATCTTTATAAGGGTCTGTTTGCCAAAGCATTTGGCAGTGTTGAATGCACGTTTTCAGTAAAAAAAAGCTCATTGGATGATTTTCGACCGTTTGGCAAAGCTTCTTCCTCCACTGTGCTTTTATCCCAACTGTAGCTTATTTGTGAAGCTAATTTACATTGCTTTTCCCTCCATTGCACTTTTCTCTCTTCCATCACGGTGGATAATTAATGCCTGCAAAGGACCGTTGCATGCATGGAAGGACATGCAACTCTTGACCGTTGCTGGAAACAAAGGAAGAAACCATAGGGACGCCATGGTTGATGACCTTGAAGAAGCCAAAGTCCTCGCTTCCATTGGATAGGAATGTGGGTGTCGGTTTCGAGTTTCGTAAGTAGCTGTATTTCTCGGTGTTTGGTTTCGACAGGACCACCATCTTTTTTTCTTGTGTCGTCTCAGGTTTTTTTGCTCTGTGGCGAAATATATGAACAGGGGAAGAGAGAGAGAGATGTTCAAAGAGAGAGAACTGGGAAGGTAAAAGAGAAGAAAGAGTGGAAGGAGGTGCTCTGTTTTCGTTCTGGCCTCTATTTTGATGAAGAAGATAAGCTTTGGTCAAATTAGGCTTTGACCAGGGACTTGTTTGTAAATTTCAAAAGTTCTCAAAGAAGGATTGTGAAAATTTTTGAAATATTTGTAGGCTTACTATAATTTATGAAATATTTGGGTTCTTTTTTGTGATTTTTCCGGTCCCTTTTCTTCATTCACTTGTAATTTTCATAAATTTCGGGGTATTTTTCTATAATTTTCTCTAATCCTCAAAATATTAATTTTATCCATTTTTAATTAAGTATTTTCCGGTATTTTTATTTTTTCCAATAATAATTTATTTTTTTTATTTTATCAAATTTTATTTATATTTTTTAACTTTAATTATCATAATATATGCAAATAATATATGTGTACGTGTGTGTGTGTAGTATTCAATAAGATTCATGCCCTTTTCAGTCATTTTCTATCTAAACGGGCTTTTCAAACTCTAATCCAAACAGGTTTAAAGTTAGAAAAAAAAAGTCACTTCTGCCACCGCTAATCCAAACACAAATCACATTTACATTTTCACTTTTAATCCTACCTTACTTTTGCAAAAGTCAGATGAAAAAAAAAGTCACTTTTCCACCGCTAATCCAAACAGGCACTAAGTCAATTAGGTAGGTTTCAGTTGGACTTAAAATTTCTAAGTTTTCGTGTGAGAGGAACCATGGGCTTTCATAGTGGGCTAACTAAAACTTCAGCCTACATTCCTTGTGATAATTTCGGCTAATTTAAATTGAAGCATATGAAGAATTCACTAATGAGGTTAGATTGTTTTTTTTGGGACTGAATGAGATTAGATTTAGTGAAAGAGGCTCGTTCCTCATAATGTGGCTAATCAAAATTTAAATTCTTATTGAAAGAAGCACCTACATTTAATATTTGACAATGTATAGAACAAAAATATCTCCAAAAAGAGAATAATGGTGCTTAAAAAAAATTGAAGTATCTTAGTCCCCAAAAGCGAATCATCTAGCTTGATTATTTTTATTCACAAAACTCAAACTGAAATCAATCTATAAAATGGTAACTATTATGAAGGCAAAAAAGGGTAACTATTCACTCCATCAATTATTAATTCAGCTGTAATGAATTTTTTTTTTATCATGACAACATAAATTTAAATACAACTTCATTCAAATAAAATTAACATAAATATTAATCATGTGATTTTACTTGTTACCTAATTATCAAATATTTTAGTATGTGTTTGGGTTGGTTTTTGCACCAACCAAAAACACGCTTCGATTTTGTTGTCACGCCCATATCTTAATTTCACATTTACCAGAGTATTCGCGGAAAATGATATGCGATTCGGTAGGCAATGTTAGAGCAAGCGTTTCACCCAAGAGGGGGGGTGAATTGGGTGATCTTAAAATTTCGTTGCAAATATAAAATTTTGACGTTGAAATTAAAACATGAAAGAGTAAGGAGAAATATCACCGAAGTGTACACCGGAAGTTATACTGGTTCGGCCACAACCACTTTGACCTACGTCCAGTCCTCAGAGCTTCTCTGAGAGTTTTACTATATCTTCCAAGATTCAGTGGGTCCTTGGCACCTCAGTACAAGCAAGTTCCTACACCTGGACACTAGCTCCCCCTTACAAGTTGTAATTCAATCCCAACTCAAGGTTCCACAACCTTAAGTTACCTCAATAACAAATATTGAGTTTGAATGAAATATCTCTCTTTACAGAGTAAATAAGAATCACTGAAGCATAGAAACACAAGTATAATAAAAACAGAGTAATGAACTTGATGATACGTTCGTAAGTGTGTTCTTGTGTCATTCTCTGTTCAGATGTTCACATATATATAGATACATTGGTAATGATTGCTGGAACGTATTTCTTCATGTCCGTTGGAGCGTGCGCAGCCATTATTGACTTTTCTAGTTTTTGAAAAACATACGTTGTGGTAGGTGACGGTCGGTGACATTTGAACGTTTCATTTGACTTCCACTACTTGAAATGATTTCTTCATTGTTCATCTGTAAATAGGCTAAGAATACTAACACAATGAAAGATTAATCATATAGAAAACAAAATATTCACCGTTTGAAAGGTTTCTGGATTTCTGGGTTTGCTTACTCGAGTAGCTACTCGAGTATCACATGAAGGTTACTCGAGTACCTAATCGAGTAACATCGAGAAATCTTTGTCAAACTGCAAGTCAATCAATAAATACAAGATTACTCAGGTAGTGCATGGAGTAAACTAAATTTCAAACCTTTGTAAGTAGTTCTTTACTCGGGTACTTACTCGAGTAATGCACTCACAACTTTATGAGTTACTCGGGTACCAACTCGAGTAAACCTTTATAAAAACTTTTGGTTACTCGATGCTTTACTCCAGTAATGTTGCAGGATTTAGATGCCGAGAGCACTTACCTCATTACTCGGGTACGGACTCGAGTAATGCATTCATTTTTGCATGGGTTACTCGGGTACCACCTCGAGTAACTGTACTTTATGTGCTTGACTTACCCGGGTAATGACTTGAGGTTTCCCTTGAAGTTATGTCTTCATACTCGGGTACCTACTCGAGGAATCCACTTAAAATAGATTATTGAATACTTGCATACCAGAGTAAGGACTCGAGGAAATGAGTTAAAATATATCAAGTTACTCGAATACCACCTTCAAGTTTTTCACTTACTTTAGTGCGTTACTCGAGTACCTACTCGAGTATGTTGCAGTGGTACAAAATGCCGAGAGCATCATTTTTCACAAACAGGGTTACTCGAGGAGCTCCTCGAGTATCTTTGGCAACCTGATGGCAACTGGAAGTTTTTCACATGGTTACTCGAGTAGCGCCTCGAGTAACATTGGCAGGCCGAGAGCAACTTAAAAATACTTACACTATTACTCGAGTAGCGCCTCGAGTAACGTTGGCAGGTTACTGGAAGTTGTCTCTGATTACTTCAAGTTTTGTCTCATTACTCGAGTACCGCCTCGAGTAATGCCTTAGAAAACTTGCTTCTGATCAAGTTTCTCAGCTTTTTCACTTGGCCTCTCTTCATTACTCCAATGCTAACTTCAAGTGATGTTTATCCCTGTTATTCCTTTGATCAAACTTGTTTATTAATCATTTTCTTTTCAAACCATTCTTTTGTTATCATCAAAACATGAGATCTAACAGGCAACATAGGATTAGCATGAATATACTGATATTATGTACATAATTACATAATTTCCCCCTAGGGGTTCGTACCTGATAAATTCAAATAATGTACCCACACAAGGCTATTAAGGTATCTAAACCCATCCCAGTAAAACAGAGACATCTTTTCATCTTCGTTCCACCAATGCAATCCCCTCATATGGTTCTCTGCATTGTTCTCAGCATATCTTCTGTCTTCTCCTGTCTAAATTGTTGGTAGGGGAAAGTGAGATTCGAGAGAATCTCAGTAGGAAACAGATACCATAATGCATGCATGATTGATGCTATGTGTATGACATGTTAGCTTTATCTAGATGTATGCCCCATAATGACATTTCTGCATGCTCAATATTTCATACAACAAGACTATGACCACAGTGAAAACAGAAACAGAGCTTCATTTATTCAAATATGCTCTACACAATCAAGTAAAGCAATCACATACATCATTACACAAGCATAGATATCAAATACATGCAAGTAAGGTAAGTCCCCTACCTCCATCTTTTCTCCTCGATACGCGTGCCTCGATCTACGTGCAAACAGCTCGGGGCTCCATATTCGATCCTACAATGTCAAATATACTATTTAGACACTTCCATAGTGTTTCTAGGGGTTATATGAGCCTATCTTGAAAAATTACTAAAATACCCCCGGGGACCCGCCCCATCGTACCCGGTCCGGCTGTACTTTTCTCGAAATTGTAACCTGGGCTATCCTGACATATTTTCGCCCAAGGAATCCATTTCCGGACTCAGAATTACCAAATTCACTGTCAAAAGACGAAATTGCCCTTGGCAGCCCTTATTTCAGTGTTTTAGGGGCATTTTTGTAATTATGCTTTCCCGGCCTTTTCTGAAAAAGTGCCCAACTGTAACCCCACCTAATTTTCCCTCCTGAACTCAATGGAATCATCAAATCATTGAAAATCCAACTCTAAGACCCATTTACAGCCCTGGCCGAATTATATGGGTTTTCAGGGGAAAATCGGGGTTTTTCGGTTTCGACTCCGTAAACACGTTCCTTTTTACTCCTAACCACTTTATTGACTATTCCATTAGGTTACAACTACCATTTAGTATCAATTTGGGCAGCATAACCCCTAGGAAAACCCATTTTCCATTTTTACAACCAATGGCAATACGGCGAAATTTCAGCGATTAAATTGCCCACAGCAGCTAGAATAGTCAATATATGAAGGTTTGGAAGTTACCTCAAGCTCCTTCTGGCTTTTCCTGACTTGGCTGAAAACCCTAGTCCTCCAAACTCCAAAATCTTGCTTCAAACACCTCAAACAACATAGGAGATAAGCTTAGGAGAAGGATTATACACGTTAGGTACGAATTCACCGAAGAAATCGACCTATCTTGTGAGTTTTCTCCTCTCCTTCTCTCTCTAAAAGAGCACAACTCTCTCTCTCTCCTTGGCTGCAGCACGTCTGAAATGGTGGGAGGAAGATGATGATTTTCCTTTTATCATTTATATTATAATATGTTAATCAATTGTTTAATTTTCCAAAATTCGGATTTTTACAAAGTTTTGCCAGATTTCTGCCCAAAATTTGAAAAATTATAACTAATTCTAGAAAAATCAAAATGAGGTGATTCCAAAGCCTATGGAACCCTTATTGAGTCTAGTTTCATGGAAAAATACATACTTTTGCTTTCTGGAATCACAAAATTCCCAGAATTTCAATCTTTGCATATTGTTCCAGAAATTTCACAGTTTTTCTGTGCTGACTTCAAAAATTCATATCTTTTTGTGTATAACTCTAATTGATTCATATGACCTATCAAATTAAAGCTTAGGATGTCTACTTTCATTCTATAAAATATCATAATTTTTACTCATCATTTGATCATTCAAAATGACATGACAAGCTCACTACCTCATAGACGATTTCACCGAAAACGTAATTATATTCTCCAAAATTCACCATTTTACTTTCTTAATACCCCAAAGATATAAGAATCATTAGGGGATAAATTTGGGCTCTTGCTAAATTGGGGCTTAGTAGTCCACTTAATTTAGGCTTATTCCCAAACCTCAAATCCCAAATTTCGGGGTATTACATTTGTCAAAACATGCTTTTATGGAGGAGGAACAATGGCCCAGAAACATGCTTTGATTGTGTAAACAGCACCAAATATAAAAGCCACAGCATCTAATATTTGAGCACCATGATCAAATGAAGAACATTGGGTCACATCAGTACAAACTCGATAATATAAGAACATATCCGCCAGCATTTACAAATATATAGAAGACCCAAAGAACTATTCTTGGAAACAATGAATGAAACAATATCACTTATATATATAGAACATTATTGAAACAAAATAGTTTAATGAACAACGGACTGCATTAACATACATAATAACAAACCGACCATAAACAATGCCCAAAACAAACTATTTAATGACCAAAAAATTATAGCCAATGAACATTCATAATTGACTAACCACATACAATGAACAAACACAACACAAGAAAATCAAATAGACAACTCATAAATATAAACCACAAATAACGAACACACATAATATAAGGCAATCAAGTACGTACTATGTATTTGATTGATTGACGATTGATAATTGATGATCGATGTCGAGTACTGTCTGATCTATCCATCCGCATGCCATAATGCTGAGTAAGCACATAAAAAGGAGTCAAAGATTCTCTCATTTTAAGGCTAGGTTAACGAATTTCAACAATCATGTTCTTGCTATGTTTGACTATGGTTTATCTTAATTACCATGTCCGAACTCCAATTTAGGAGTTATAGATAAGAATAGTGTAAGTTCTAATGCGTGTCAGGCATAATCATCACTGGTAGTTCCTACGCTGATATCATATTCATGAACAATGTGTAAGGGGAATGAGAGAAGAGAGAGGAAGAAAGGAGAAATACAGAGTTCGGGCATAGGGATTCAAATGGAATTAAGAAAATCGGAGAGAAAACAATCACAATTCTTATTCAATTCAATACTCAATAGTAATATTATTTAAAAGCATAGCAAATGAGTTAAAGCGTTATTTATAGGCTTTACCCTAACCTTATGAATTAATGATAAAATATTTTAGAATGTATATATAATAATAACAATAAATATTTAATATCATTGAAAAGCATACAAACTAGGGGTAGAAATAGGTTAGATTAGGCTTTCCTTAAATAGGTCTGAGTCTGCAACAAAAATTTAAAGTGTAAACATGGGCTTGAGCTTGTATGTAGGTTTTTATTTTTTAAACCTGAGCATGTGATTTCAAAAGGTTTGATAAGGCCTGAAACATATTTAAAGGCCTATTTAACATATCGATCTTTAAATAACCTTTGAAGCCTATACTTCCAAATTAATATATAACCCTTCAAACCTAATTACAATCCTACATGATATATTAAAAACATAACATCCATTCTTATAGTAATATAAGGGTTTAATAAGGAAAAGAAAAAAAACAAGTCTAGTGATAATAGTTGTTCAAGCAAGTATGAACAAGAAAAATTAATCGTCTGTTGACTAATGAGATGAATTTTCTAAGATTGACCAAGTATAACTAGCAGCATGTAAAATCGGATTTTACCTCTTTTACTTTTTCCACATAATCTGAGACAAACTTCTCCTATTGAGATTAAAATATTTCATTTGGCACTAAAATAAACTCGTAGCAATTACTATATTTTAGTGGACGACACAAATCAAAGGAGAGGGAGTGAGTTAGCATTACCATCTCAATCGATCAAAGAGAAGAAATGTATGGGTGAATGATTGATGTGAATGCAAAAGTTGGGTATGTGCCAATTACGATGAGATATGAAACTTAGGGTAAATTTATAAAATTATTTAAGTGATATTATATATTCTTATATAATAGTATAAATTAAAGAAAGTTAAATATGCCAAGTTTGTAGGCTAGGCCTTATGAAAATAGATATGACTTGTTTACCTAAATAGGCCTTACAATAGGTTTGGGCCTGACCTATTTACCAAATAGGCTAGGTTAGGCCGTAGATTCCTATTAGGAGTCTGATGTAACACCCCAAATTTTGTATTCACAAAAAATATATTATAATTAATTGAGAAATTCAATAAAATGGTGAATATTCATGAATTTGGATCTTGTGAATTTTGAAATATTTATATTTATAAGGAAATGGGCAAATTAATTCATGAAAGGAATTAAATTACAAAAGTGATAGCAAAATCATAATTTTGCCAATTCAACCCAAGATTAAATATTTTCCAATTAATTGAAGCTAATTTCAATTAATCAAAGAAAATGTATAAATTGAATATTCTTAATGGAATAAATCAAGAATTGTAGAATTAAAGAGACTTGGGCATAAATCAATTAAGGGAAATTATGGAATTAGTGAAACACATTTTTTCTTCCCTTCTCCTCCCTAAATTTCGGCCAACACATGAAAATAAGGGAGAAGAAATGGGTTTGGTTAAAGTAAAGAGAAGGGGGAGGTTGGTGTAACTAGAAGGGAATCTAGTTCAAATCTAATTAAAGCCAAATGATGAAGGAGTATGGCATAAAGTATAAGGCATCATGAAGGAGTATGGCATAAAGTAAGAGGGCATGGTTGGAGGTATGGGAGGAGGAATGGTGCATGATAGGTGGTGCAATCTTAACCCTTGATGAAATCAAGGGCTAGAATGAAAGAAGAGAGAAATGAGATATTTAATTAAAAGTCTTCATCATCTCTTTCCCTATTTCATTTTCACGCATGACTCAAAAGAAATAGAGAGAGAGAGAGAGAGAGAGAGAGAGAGAGAGAGCTCTTCAAGAACCTAGAGAGCAAGAGAGAAGCAAAAGGGATCAAGAGCAAAAATTAAGGTAAGTTGTGTAGGAAATTCAAGAGTGTATTCTTCCAATTTCATGGCAAACCCTGCCTAACCTCTATGCCTTCTTGAAATACATGTTTGGCAAGCTCAAAGTCAAGAGGAAGAGAGAGGAAGTGGGATGGTTCTAGAGAGAGAAAGTTAAGAGAAATCAAGGTAAGCTTGAGAATTTATCATCTCTTGATGAATATAGCTTGTTGTTGGTGTTTAGTTAGATTGTTTGGCTTGTTTTCATGATTTTGCAATTTTGGGAATAGCAAACCCTAAGGGGAGGTGCTGTCCAAATTTAGTCTAATCATGTTTAAAATGTGATTAAGTGGTTAAACAAGTGATTAAAGGTTATAAGAAGGTGTTTTATGAATTGAAATCATAAAACTTCATTTTCTCCAATTATTAAAGAATTTCATCCAGATCTGTGTTGGACAGTGTTGGGACTGGATTTTTGTATTTTTGATGATTTCATTGTGTTTAGAATGGAAAATTGTGTAGGGTTCATGTTGGGTGGGAAGCCAGAAAAGCCCTAGAAAGTGAAATGACAAAAATAGCCTTAAAACCCTCACATAAGGGCTGCCAGGGGTAAATATGTAATTGGAGCTGGATTTTCATAAAATAGATTGTTCCATTGAATTCAGTGGGTAAAAATAGGTAGGGTTACAGTTAGTCACTTTTTTGTAGAGGCAGAAAAGGCATAATTACGAAAACGCCCCTAAAATCCCTAAATCAGGGTTGTCAAGAATATTTTCGTAATTTGACACTAAATTTGATAATTTCAAACCTGAAAATAGATTCTTTGGGGCTAAAATATGTCAGAATAGCCTAGTCAAAATTTTGGGAAAACATGAGATTAGGCCGAGTACGACAGGGCCGGGCCGGGCCAGGGTCCCAGGGGCATTTTGGTAAAATTTCATCATAGACTAATATAATCACCAGAAATACTATGGAAGTGTCTAAATTGTACATTTGACATTTTAGGACCGAGTAGAGAGCCCAAGGAATTGGCATGCAAATCGAGGCGCGTTATTCAAGGATCAGGGAAGGGCGATTAAGTGTAGGGAACTTACCTCTCCTGCATGTATTTGATATTTGTGCTGGTGTATTGATGCATATTATTGCTTTGCTTGATTTTGTGAAACATATATGAATAATTGAAGCTCTATTTCTATTTATGCTATGGACATACATATGTTGTTTGAAACATTGAGCATGCAGATATGTCATTATGTAAGCATGAGTTATGTAATGCAAGCACGTCATGCATTAAGCATTTATCTTGCATGCATATTGATATTGCTTTCCTACTAAGATTCCCTAGAATCTCACCTTCCCCTACCAACAATTTAGACAGGAAAAGACAGAACGTATGCTAAAAACAAAGAAGAGAACCGTACGAAGGGATTGCAGTGGTGGAACGAAAACGGGAAGATGACTCCGTTTTACTGGAATGGATTTAGACACCCACGTAGCGCTGTGAGGCTACGTTAATTGTAATTATCGAGTACGAACCCCTATGGGGAATTTCCGTAATTGTGCACATAATATCAGTATATCTATATTATTCCTGTGTTACCCACTGAATTGCGTATCGTTTTTCGCAAATACTTTGAAATAGGTGAAAATAAAATGAGGGTGTGACATCTGACCTATTTCTACCCCTAATACAAAGTAGATAAGTTCAAGTGCTATTTATAGTTCTTAACCTAATCTTAGGAATTAATGACAGAATATTTTATAATGCAATCACAATAAATGGGGATTGATGGCGGAACATTCCAAAATCCAATTATCTTAAATAGTAAAATAAAATAGTTCCCTAAAATAGAATATGTAGTTGATCATCTTAGGAATTAATGACAGAATATTTTATAATGCAATCACAATAAATCGGGATTGATGGCGGAACATTCCAAAATCCAATTATCTTAAATAGTAAAATAAAATAGTTCCCTAAAACAAAATATGTAGTTGATCATCTTTACATAAATCTTCAAATCGACTCTAATATGTATTTCTCTTCTTTTTTTTTCCTGTTCTAACACCTCATACCAAACATATTTTTAAAGCATTAATCGCAATCTCAATCCGAATCTCAGTCCCAATCTCAATCACTATCCCAATCCATCAAAATTCAATACCACATACCAAACAAGACCTAAGTCCTTAATAGTGGTTAATTTCCCCCATAGATTTGATCATCTTTGTTATTTATGGCCATTAAAGTAAAGAAATTAAGAAGTAGCTATAACCATTATTATCAAATTCGTAAGTTAACTCTCTGAATTTATCGTATTAACATATCTAACTCACAAAATTTTGTTGAGTTACAGGTGAACATATGCTAGTAGTAAACTTAATTAAACTTGCGAGTTTACATATCGAGTTTACTGTTTTTACATTTATCTTATAAAATTGTATTAACTCACTCTTAAATTTGTGTTAACTTTTTTTATTTGATCATGTTTAGTGGTTTTATGTATGAATTTTATAGAATTGTTTTTAAAGTATGCTAAATTATGAATGTTGATGAATTTAATTTCAATTACTTGGATTTAAAATATATTTAAATCAATTGCTGTCATTTTTTAGATTTTAACTATTTAATTATACATTATTAATATATATTTAATGATAAAGGTAAACTCTAACGAATTTATGATTCAAGTTCACAATACGAGTTTTTGTTACATTTGTTTAAACTCGGCGAGTTTGACAAACTTTGCTATAACAATACTACTCTGTTATTGTTGTATACATAATCATTTGCAGATGATAAAACCAGCAGTCACATTGCATTACAGGATCATATGAAGCATTCAAAGAAACTAAACAGATCTTTCTATTTGATCCCATGTTCTCTTCTCTAAGTTCTCTTCTCTTCTCTTGTCCCTTTTTTAAATCCTAATACACACTCTGTAGTTTAACATTCAAAAAATGATAAAAATACAAAAACTTCCCATTTTATTTCACGCCTCTTCTCTTGTCCTTATTTTCAGGTCTCTTTCTCAGTCTCTCTCTCTCCCCCCTCTGTCAGTTTCATGAATAATTTCAGCATCGGATAAGATTTTTAAGGAAATGGCCAATAGAATAATTATATTTCTAGAAATCTTTTACGCAGTGATGATGTGATTGTGATGTATTATTAGAATTAAAGGACAAAATCATTAATAATTTGTAAACCGCATGTGTGTTGAAGTGAGATGACGCTTTTTAGTTATTATTCATGGCAACCTTTAACAGTAAGCAAAGTAAAAATTCTTATTCCTTGGCTTATAGACAATTTTTGAATCATCAATTCTCACTTTCTTTCTTCAACCTATACCATAGCACCATCTTATCCTTTTCCATATCCATCTTTGTCATGAAGGTAGTTGAGTGAACATTTTCATTTCAATTTCCATCAATTTTTTCCTTCCTTCCTTAATTAGCATCAAATCATAATAAATCAAATTAAAACTTGCCTTGCAATTCTTCACAAAACCACAAATGGGCGTGTGCTTTTATAATAATAACCAGTAGTTGTGTTTCTCGAACCTGTACTTTATAGCACAACATACATTCATGTAACTTCAGTAATTAACCCTTTAATTTTGGCCTTAATAAGCAATAATTGCCTCCTAAATGAGAAACAAACGTGCAGGTTTATACAAAATGTTCAAAACTTCAAATTCGATTTATTTTCAAACATGATGAGAGCGATTTGCGGTTCAATTAATCCATAAGACGTGTTAGATACAAACACTACCAAAGAACAATTATAAAATGATCAGTTGAGGAAAGTTTATGAAACATCATAAATCTCTACTACAAAATATCAAAATCGTTATTTGGGTCCAAACTTTTAAATGGATTTTTTTTTTTGCATTAATATGTGAATAGATTGGAGTGATCATGAAGGATTCATCTTACCTTTGTGTTGAATTAACCAATCATTGCATTAGATGAATTTGAATCTCTTTATATTATTACGTAAGTTAATAAGACTTCCATAAATATTTCCCTTCTCATTAATCACTTACTTCCAAGTCAAGAATTTCGGCATATACCTGAAGTGTAATAAGAGGTGACAATTTGACAGGATAAGTTACTAACTGCTATATTATATTCACACTGAAGCCTCATGATCTGTTGGAAAAATTGAAGCATTTACCCACTTAATTGACTAATGACAGATTCATAAGTGAACAAATTCAATCCTTTGAATTATTAAATGAAGAGGAAACTGCAGAAAGGAGAACATGAGCGCAAAAAACTGAATGTAAATACTGATTTTTATTAAGGAATGCTTTCTTTGCACAGAGAACGAACTTTAAATTTTAATAAAAAGATTTCCTGCCAGTTGTATGGAGAACAGATAGAATCATCTAAACCTGTGGGTTTCTATGTATCTGACCTTTTTTTTTTTTTCAAAATGAACACCTATTGGAAAAAGTAAAGCATCATCCCCATCTGTACAAAAAAGATTGGTTCTTTCAGCTTCATCATATCAGTTGCTAACTTCGGTTTTCTATAGAGATCCTAGTGAATCATCCTCCAGAGAATACAGAGACATTGAAGGTGGTGCTACTGCTGAAACAGAAGCTGCATTAGCAAGTCCTTTGAGCAACCGGATGACTTCATAGGTATCATCCAAATAATACTCGGCCATGCTTGGTTTCTGACCAACTGTGCATGCAAACACTTGTCCTATGGCTGGTAGGTTTGAACTAGAGACTGTGCAACCAATGCTCTCAAACATGTCTTCATCTGAGCGATCATCTCCTATACACAACAGAAAATCCAGAGACTTCCCCGCTTTCCTCACACTCGATATCAGGCTTTCCACTGCTATGCCTTTGCTTACACCCTGCATAATCTCAGATATATCACATCCCATTATTATATCAGCGATATGTGAATCTCATCTCATTCATAAACTTGTATGTATGCTGTGATTGTTGATTTGTACCTGTGGGTTTACTTCGACAATGTGTTGTCCACTTTTGACGATGACTGGCTCATTGGCAAGAACGCTCTCGAGGTGATCGAGAAGTTCTTTGGCTTGGGATGATCCAAAGTGAGGGTCAGCTTCTTGGTGATGCCAAACCAGTGCGCTTTCTTTATGTTCAATGAAAGAGCCATCAGTTGCTTCTGTGTAAAGCGCCATTACGGGTTCTGCAACCTTTTTCCAATCAAAGTCCATTGTCAATCCACAACTCTCCCATGAAGAATCACTATTCCACCTGTCAGAACAGAAGAAGAACAAGAAACAAAGATTGATACACAAACACACTGAAACACAAACAATAAGTAACTGTTTGACATGTAACATCAGTATACCTTGTGAAGTAACCATGCTCGGCAGAGAGACCAAGCTTCTCACATGGAGAAAACCACTTGCTTAGGCACTTCTTATCTCTTCCACTCACAATGAACACAATGTTCTTGGGATCACTACACAGAGAATTCAAGATTGAGATAACCTCGTTGGTCGGAGTTTTGTCCATTGATGACTGTGGTAACATAGTACCATCATAATCCAGAAGGATCAAACGGCATTGTGTGTTTCTATAAGCAGATGCAATGTTATCCATTGAAAGCTTCCTAAATGTAGGATCCAAAGCCACAATTCTGAACCCCAAGCCTAGGCCAACACCCCAATACCTCTTGAGATAATGATCCCTGCATGCTCTCTCCAAGTCCTGATCGAAACTCCGAGCCCAATAAGTGACATCGTGAGAGCTTATGTACTTATAATGCTTCTCGTGCCGCAAATGCTTCTCTGCCTCTGGCATTGTCGCTGCTACATTCATGGCGTCTGAGACCTCTTCGATGTTCCATGGGTTCACTCGGATAGCACCACTCAGAGATGGCGAGCATCCGATGAACTCAGAGACTATGATGACACTCTGCTTAGGCCTTTTTGAGTCATTGTCGATTTCTCCGCCTTCAAGTGCTTTGTCCAACACACAGCTGCCCTGTCTGCAAACAGTGTACATATAAGGCACCAAGTTCATGCCATCTCTCACAGCATTCACAACACAGCAGTCAGACATGGCACAATAAGCAGCCTTCTCAAGAGTTGAAACTGGGCCGTTGATTATGGTAATTGGCTGGTAACCCGGTTCGCCGTATTTCTCATTCACTTCTTTGGCGATCGCATTGGTTTCGTTTTGAACATCTTGAATGTCTTTACCTTCGCTCCTTGCAGGGTTCAGAATCTGAACTAAAACCACTCGACCCCTTAATTCCTCCTGAATATCCAAGAGTTGCCCCATTGCCAAGAGCTTCAAGTTGATACCTTTGAACAAATCCATGTCATCCATGCCCAAAATCACAAATTTCCCCTCATATCGTTTCTTCAGTTCCTTAATCTTCTCAGCCGTCTCCGACTGGGAAAACACCGATTCAAGCTGGCCCATGTGGATTCCGGCCGGCAGGATCTTAATCATCACGGTTCGACCGTAATAATCCAGTCCTATGTAACCCCTCTTAGATTCATAATCCAGACCGAACATCCTGCTGCAACAGGACAAGAAATGCCTCGCGTAATCAAATGTGTGAAATCCGATCAAATCACAATTCAGCAAGGACCGAAGGAGATCATCACGAACTGGTAAGGTTCTATATATTTCCGAAGACGGAAATGTGTTATGCATAAAGAATCCCAGCTTAACCCGGTGGAACCGTTTCCTCAGTATTGTAGGCAAGATCATTAGATGGTAATCATGGACCCAAACGTAATCCTCGTCAGGGTTGATCACCTCGGTTACCTTGTTCGCGAAGATTCTGTTGGCCAAAACATAAGCTTGCCACTGCGAGCGATTGAAGCGAGCGCCTTGGCTTGTCGACATAGGTACCATGTAATGAAACAGAGGCCAAAGGTAATGCTTGCAGAAGCCATGGTAGTACTTATAGTGAATTTCAGAGGGCAAGAAGGTTGGCACGCACCGAAACTTTTCCAGCAAAACTTGCGCCACTTCGTCTTGTTCCGACGGGTCGATCTCCTCCTTCAACGACCCGACGTACAGAACGTCGACGTCGGAGGGAAACCCGTCTTTGAGCTGCAGCACCAAACTATCAGTGTCGAATTCGAAACTCCATTTCTTGGTGTCCTCGTCCCGAAACGCCCGTATCGGCAACTGGTTCGCAACTATGATCCTTCGCTCAGGTGTCCCAGACGAAAGGGAGTCGTCGGATCCGGAGCCACAATCGGCATGGTCGTCATCTGCGGCGGCGTCGAATTTCGATACAACTCCCGGCACCGTCGGGACTCTCGGGATCTGACACAGTGCTCGGTAATCGTCGACGGAGACCAGGCTCAAAAGGTCTAAGCAAGACTTCGAAAGCATTGTTCTGAACAACGAAAAAATCAAACAAATTGCCCAGAGAGAAAATAAACAAATAAAAAAACAGAACTTTTTAGGTGGGTAACAACTAGGACAGGATGATTTGTTTTTGGTTTCTGTTGAGGGCAAATTTATAGTCAGGAGCGTTACAGTTTAAAAGGGAAGAACAATAAAAATCTTGAAGAAATGGAAGTTCTTGATACTGATACACCTCCCATGTCTAGAAGGGAACTTAATGCTCGTTAGTGCGGATAAGAACGAAGACAGACCGAGACGAGTCTTCTCTTTATATGGCATGATTGACGGTCCAGATTCATCGAAATCACGATCTTCTTCGTGATCCTCTTTTTTCTGGGACAAATCCGTGAGAGATAACTGTAATTGATTTTTTTTTTATTTTTTCTTCGCAAGGGGGTGGTGTCTCCATAATTATTAGCTTTAAAACAATAAATATATTCATTTCAATATAATTTAATGCTCTTTTTTCACATAATTATGGCGCCCGGTGATTCGTGAATGTTGATGGATAAGAATGTATCATCAGCACAAAATAAAAGGGATAAGAATGTGAATATTGATAAAATATTAAAAAAATCCAAGTTAAAAAAGAAGGACGTCATGTTTGCCTCTTTGTATTTAAAGGGGAATTGCAAATCTGTTATACTGTTATGCATTGATGTTCGGGGAAAAAAAAATCTGTTATGCATTTATTTTGACCTAAGAAAAATTTTATATGCATGCATATGAATTAAATGGAAATTGCATTCAAGTATCTGATTCTTGTATATACGGTATTCACTTTATTGTAAAAAAATATTCTGATTGATTGTGCCTAAAAACATGGTAGGATGAAATGAACAGGAAACAACAAGGAAATAAAAATAATAATAATTTGATATAATCATATAGGGTGATTAAAGCAAATCTAATTTTTTAAAAAGTGGGATACAGACTGACTCTCTTGTCTCTATCTTACAAGGATTAGGGATACTTTTGTGTCCTTGTTTATTAACGTGAAAATGTGGCTTCACGTTGTGCAAATGTGGTTTTCATGTTGATAAATAAAAAATCAAATGTCCTAGAGTGATGAAAAAATCATGAGTCATAAAACTAAAGATTATTTATAATTATCTAGTGTGAATATTGAGAATTTTCAATTATTTATTCATGGGTTAAGGTGTAATTTTACCGATAAAGTTTTTGTAAGGGTCTGTCACAAATAAGTTTTGGAAGGGGCAAAAATAATAATAAATAATTTAAAAGGGTACAAATTCACTAAAACCATTAAATTTGATTAAATGGCCGTAAGATTATAAAAGAAGAAAACTCTAATGGTATTTAGTGAAATTTAATGTTTTTGGTGAATTTGTACCATTTTAAATTGTTTATGGTATGTATGCCCATTCCAAAATTTATTTATGCCAGACGTCTATTGGTAAAAAATTTGTTGTAAAATTGCACCTAAATCCTTTATTTATTTTTTAATGATTTAATTAGGAATTCGTAATTCGAAGTTTCATGGCCGACAAAAGAAATTATAATTTGAGTTCATAATTCTACGATCCTAGAATTCAATTTCAAAATTTTGACATAGCATTAAGATTAATTTAACTTATGGATTCAAATAATTGTATGCTTGGTAACAATCTTATACTCATGTACGTATAATGAGAACCAATCTCTGATAGGGAAAAAAAAATAGAGAACCAATTTCTAAATTATTTCTTCTTAAAAGATAGATTGATTCAAGGCATTTATATTGAAAAACGATATTCATTAATTATGGTACCAATCTTCATTTTACTTCCTGTCCATTTCATCATAAAACAAGCAAGGTGTATAGAATCTCTTATCTCTATCTAGCTAGATTAGGGATATGTTTAATTTGTTTTCACATTACTACAAAAGAGAGCTTATTGTTGATTTTTTTTTTTTTTTTTGTCGCTATTCCGTTAGCAACAAAAATTAGTGACATATTCCCTCCGGTCCTAAATATAGGATAAAGTTTGTAGTGTAAATCCTAAATATAGGACAAAGTTTGTAGTGCAATTTGCACTACAAACTTTATCCTATATTTAGGACCAGAGGTAGTAATTTTTTTCATTTTTTTGCAATGGAATTAGTCATAAAAAAATTTTGTTACTAATCCATTTTCGTTAATTACATCGCTAAACTTATTAGCGATGACAAATTTCGTTCCTAACTCCATCAATAATAAACTATTTTTTTATTGTTTTAATTAACATGAAAACAAGGTTTCATGCTGGTCGTGCGTGAAAATATGATGGCGTTGATAAACACACAAATAAATACATCCTAGACTATGCCACTTTTATAAGGGAACAAATCAAATTAAGATCGGACTTGAGATTGTACAGATGGTTATCTATTATGATTAATTATAGAGTGTTTCTGAGCATTTATTTATTTGATAATTTGATCTGATTAAATTCATGTTTTAAAGTTGAGCCAATAATAGAAATTATAATAATATTTGAGTTATAATTTTACCATCCTAGAATACAATTTTAGGATTCAAATATCACGTCCAGATGATATAACGTGGATTCAAATAATCGTTAACTACGTATTTCATAAATATGGACTTATATTGTAGCAATCTTATACTCATTAGGAACCAGCTTCTAAATTAGTTATTTCTTAAATATGGATTCATGAACATATTAAAAAAAGGAGAATTACTATAATGTTCGAATAAAGAGATATAATCATTCAAAAGTTCAATA
The DNA here is from genome assembly GCA_963855925.1 of Inga laurina. Taxonomy (NCBI): domain Eukaryota; kingdom Viridiplantae; phylum Streptophyta; class Magnoliopsida; order Fabales; family Fabaceae; genus Inga; species Inga laurina. The sequence goes on along the minus strand of OY979709.1, from coordinate 46,610,500 downwards.
ATAATTGAGACGATGATAAATTCCAATATAGGAAATGATATATTGATGTGCTCGTTGAATCATTGAGACATATTATTAATTACACCTATATTTTTAGGATTTAATTATAATTCTCCCTAAAAAAGAAAGCATCCTAGAGACTACACGATTTTTATGAAAAAATTACAAGCCATAAAAACCTAAATACTCTTTCTTTTAAGTTAATCCAGACGGAGGCGGATTGAGTGCTCGTTTGGAATAGTTTATTTTTAAGCAATAAGTATTTATAAATCGTGATTCACAGTATACGAGGTAAGTATGTGAGAAGATTTTTATCTCGGCTTGCGTAATAAACACTTATATTCAAAAAATAAGTGTTCCCAAACATACACTGACTGTCTTATTAGATTTTTGGTGGAGAATTGATTTTGTGTTATACAAAACAAACATGTTAGGTGAGTGTTTGGGAAGATCCTAAATTTAGATTTACGTAATTTGAGATAAAATTTTTCTCACATATTTATCTCATAAATCGTAAAAATTATTCTAAAAACTAATCCGAACACACGAATTTGACCTCGTAAAATGTAAAAATACTTTCTTTAAACTTAATCCAAACGAGCAAGGTGTGAGAAAATGAAGATAATATAAAAATATCTAAATTTGGGACAATCGAAAAAGAAAGCAGAGCGAGTACCGAGTAGGTTAAAGAAGTAGATAGAAAGGAAAAAGGAGTGGATAATGTGAATAAAATAATAATAGATAGATAGAAAGAAATGTCTGGTGGGGTTTTTGGTGATGTGACTTTGAAGCAGGTCGAGGCCACTTCTTCCTTCGCTTCATTTTCGTGTTCATGTGTTAGCATCTGACTCGCTATTGCCACTTCATTTCTACCTGGACCTCTTCTCACCTCTTCCTTTTATTAAAATTGAATTAGGCCTCTCAAATTTCTCCTAAATTACACACACACACACATGAAAATTCCAATTTGGACTTGGACCCGTGTGATATATATGAATTTTTTTTGAAGCGGAAACGTAAATAATTTATTCCAAGTCTGGTCAGAAATAATTTATTTCAATTTTAATAAAATGAAAAGCATGGGGTCAATTAATCTCATCATGAATTTGACCTTTGACCACACTGTTTGATATGAAATATTAAATTAGGTTAGCATGGGGGATTTTTAATTATAATTGGAAAAAAGTGTGCTATGGAGACTGAATCAATATATATACACTAAGAAGATGTTTAGATCATTTTTTTAAACATTATTATAAGATTTTAAGAAAGAAATATAATTATCAAAAAATTTCAATAATAAGTGGGATTGGGAAACATAAGACAGTTGTCATTTATTAGACTAAAACTTATTACAACTTGCTTGTTGTGTTTTTTTTTTTAGGATCATATTATTTCCTTGAGATCTCAAAATGTTGTTTTCTAAAAAAAAAAGATATGTTACGAGATAAAAATCTTCTCACATATTTAAAATTCTAATGAAATATACAAAATCAGTCTTCAGCAATTAATTCAAATCAGGTATTATTTTTGTCTTATTTATAAGTCTTTTTTTACTAAAAAATTTGATCATATTTATAAGTTCAGTTTCAGTTTAGTAAATGAGATAGTGACAATTTTACTTATATTTATTGTATCAATGAAGAAATAATTTAAAGATAAATAGAGAAGAAAGAGATAAAAATTACTTATTTATAAATGAGGATATAATTGAAAATTTAACCCATAACTATTAAGGTAACTATCTTTTTTAGGTATATGATATTTAGTTAAAAAAAATTTATAAATAAGGCCATAATAATATTAATTAAAACCAAGGATAACTGCTTTCAAACTGTTCCCAGGGCGAGATGATAGCTTTTTCGCAGAATTTGTGTTTACAATCTCAGGGAAAATGCTTGCAATCCATTAGAATAAAAAGAAGAATAAGTTACTCCAGTATATTAAAAGGATCAAATTATTATCTTGTTGTGTAAGTAAGCAATTATATTTCTAAGAGGTCACGTGGCAGAAAGAGGATGGTGAAGAGGGGAGCCAACGTGTCAGTTGGTCAACCTCAGCGCCTTTTGCAATAAATACTATTGCCACTTGTGAATCATATCGTTATCCATTCCGCAACAACCATAATGTCCCATGTTCATGCGGGTTAGAGTGGGGTCCACCTTATACTCCACGGCTAAGACTGGGTCCCACTTTATCTAAACAGTATTTTCCCTACTTTGTCCTCAAGGCGCGCCCATCGGGGGCATCTTTTCCAAGCTGACCTTGATAGGGACCCACTTCACAAGGTGATTTTCTTTTTTGCCCCCATTGACTTTTTATTCGAAATGTGTATCCTTTTCTCTCCGATTCGTAATTTCAAGTGTTAGGCTTAAAAATTGAGAAAATTATATTTAGATAAAAGAATATATAAAAAAAATAGCAGCTTAAAATATTAAAATTATATTTAAATCTTGTGAGACTTTTTTTAAAATAAATTCTAATTTCGTTGACAAATCTATGAGCATGTCATTGACAAATCTAAAGACATTTATTGACAAGTTTAAGGATATCCATTAGCAAGTTTATGAGTGTTTATTGACAAGTTTATGATTAAAATTTATTGTAAAAATGGGATTTTTTTAGCAAATTTAAGATTTTAATGGATCATTTTTTAAAAAATTTTCTCTTATATGAGACCTGAATGTAATTTTCCTTTAAAAATTTGGTATTTACAAATTGAGTTACTTGATTTATTAGTTAAATTTAAAAATTTATGTTTATAAATCTAATTTTCATATTTATCAGCCAATTTGCTTCATTTAAAGGTAAAACTTGTAAAAAAAATTGAATTTCTTAAGACAGGTTAGTATTTCATTTTCTTACCCAAAATTTATGGATATTTTTTTTTGTATTTTTAACTTTAATTTAACTATTTAAAAATTTAATCCCTATACTTCAAGAAAAATGTGATATTATTTTTTAAAATATAGGAAAATATTTTAAATGCTTAAAATTATAGGGATTTGAGCTACACTGAGAAATCAGAAACATAATTAAAGAGTTTTGATTTTAACGACAACCATGGAGAATGATAGTTACATGAAATCAAAGTTGAATGAATGTATTTCAATCCAATTGAAGAAATACGGATCAAATAAATATTTTTTTATATTATTTGTGTTAAATAGAAGTTAGGGGAAATTTATAATTAAAGATCGTCTAGGGGTAAAATTGGCAGTGGAGGACTTGATCTTCAGAAAAAAAAAAAATCATAATAATCAACTAATCTTCTTGAATTTTGAAAAAAAATAATATTTTAAAATTAAAGATCCATCTTGAACTAAACTTTCACAATAAATTAAAGTATTGTCACGCACCAAACTCATTGGCCTCCAGGCCAGCATGTTCCGTCCGCCAACTTTGTTCAATTTGGTCGCATTGAAAATTCCACGAAGTTGAGTCCTCTTATATATATGTGTCGTCTTCTGTGTCTTGACCGTCCCACTAAAACAGTTACAAGCGGATAGGCTGGTGTTATTGTGTTATTATAATTTTAATTAAATTATGGGTGCCTAGAGTTGAATCAAACAACGAACTTTTTACAAATCATAGTTTAGCTAATTCAATATGGGAATATTCATGAGTATAAGCCATTGGACCGTTCTAGCTTTCTCTCTATCTCATTGTTTTTATACTAAAGAATATTATTAATTACTACTTAATCATTGATTTCTCTGGGCAATACACACACACACACTAGTCCACTTGGTCTTCTTGTCACTTGTAGTGTCAATTTCTTGGAAGAGACCTTTTGTTTTTTAAATGGAGTTTTTCATTATCAATGAAATAACTATGTACTTACGGCTTACTCTTCAAAATTGGTGCACATGTAAGGCAGTTGACAAAGACTTACAATGTAGACGAAGAAGCAAGTTTGGGTTTTAAAAGCACAATATATTTGAAGGTTCGTCATTTTCCAAAAACAAGTTGATCTCCCTTTGATTGATAATAAGGCTATTTAACCTGAATTTGATTCACATAATATTTTGAAATAAAGTTTTTTATTACTTCTTTGATCCTTAATTAATGTAAGACCTAATTAATTTATTTGAGTATATTAAGGATATTAGTTAAGTTAGTTAATACGATATGTTTTTTTTCCCTAAAACATCCTAATCATTTTCCTTAATTCTCTTCCTCCCTTCTTTACTTGATTATTGTTGAGGGAATATTAATTGGTTTAATTTGAATAAATATTGATAAATAGGTTTTGTATTTATTAGGACAAACACCAACTCCTTAATTAGATTATCTAGTAAAGACCAGAGGAGTAATTTAAATATTGTCCCGCAAATGAAACTCATATTGAATCAAACTCACAATATAATGCGTAAGAAAGTCTTAAAAAATGTGTTCACTGTCATTCAGCAAACACGCTGTAATTAAAATAGCAATGCACGTATTAGTTTGAATAATAACGTGTTCATATTAATAATACAAAAAATAAATATTAAAGAGCAAGGTAAAGTAACTTTTTAAAGAAGGAACAACTTAACAAAACACGATATTTAATTAATTAAGTACTTCAACTAAAACATTATCTTCAAATGCATTTTGTTTTTGAATTATAATTTAAACCGATACGGATGTGTGGGTATATATAATTAAAGAATGTTCTAGGATTTCTTTGTACTATCTTTGATGCTAAAAGAATAAAGATATCAAATTAAAGGGAAAAATATTGTATTAGAAAAAGAAAGATGAGGTCGTGCAAGGAAAAGCACGAGGTCGATCTGTCGTTTTTTCAGTTTTGTGCGTATGAATAAAATGTTAGAGTACTGTATAAACATAACTTTATCTTCAAAGACATAAACCTAACTTATTTAGGCAGCATTATTGATCCCTCCCGCAAAATCAAATAAAGAAAGCCTTGTAACAAACTAACAGTATAATTGTTTATCTAAAATATCAAATTAATAATCTCGTTCACAATAAAAAAAAACATTCCTTTTTGAAGGAGAATGTCATAGTGGAAAACTCCAAATCATTAGTTAATGTTGCATGTCGTGTTTTATTTACACCATGTTACCTAATTTACCAAGTGCCCGGGCATGAGTTCTTACCTAATTTTGTTCATAAATACAAGAGTTAGATGATAAGTAATTCATATATATATATATATATATTAAAAAATAATTAAGTTAGTTATTTATATAACATATAGGGAAAAAGACCGAAAAAAAACTTTGAAATTGCAAAATCCTAAATCAGGTTTGTTACCAAAAGTTGATAAGAGAATGACGAAACTTAATAAGCAATTTACAATTTATTTTTTAGGAAATAGCTGATTTAAAAGTTTACAAATTCAAAGTTTTTTTTTCTGTCTTTTTACCTAAAATATACATTAGGTTTTATCTTTTCTAATACATGCAATCTATAATCAAAGTGTTTGTTTGAATTCGTGATTGAAGCTACTTTTCAAACATGTTTATCGTGTATGAGATATAAGTATGAAAGATGAGTTTTTGTGTCGTCTTGTATGAACACTTTTTTCAAACACTAATCCAAACAGGTCTATAATAGTTTGGAAAAAGTTTATTAATTTTAAGAGTGTTAGAATTTGAAGATTGGGATGGAGAGGAAACAAGAACCTCTAAATATTATTGAATCCTTAATACAAATAACTAAGTAATAGCCTTTATATAGGCAAGCCTAAACTAATTATAGAATATAATTTAATCTAATCTAAATAAGTCTGATCAAATTTTCAATCTAACAATAGACTTCTAAGATATATGAAATATATCAAATATCAACATAGGATATATAGTATTTCAACCTGAGAATATATCAAATATTAATATAAGATATATTAATATCTTAACACCCCTTTAAACTCAAGATCATTTTGGGTCTGTCAACTAAAAACTGGAAGTGACAACTAGAAGGAGCAGCTATGGCAACAGGTGGACTAACAAAAACAACATTGAGCTTATGATCTAGACCAGACAGTCTTCAAATCTAGGCAGAAATAGATGGTCTTCGAATATGAATGAAATGGTCAAACAATCTCAATGAAACGAGATGGTCAAAAGATCTGGGTGGCGATACCAGACGCTAGTCAAAAGATTTGGGCAGTACCAAACGGTCAAAGATGGTCAAAAGATATGGATAGAGCTTTGGGATGGAACTACAAACTCGCTAGGGAACGGGTTTAAGGATCTAGACGAAGCTTTAGGATAGAAGCATACATTTTCCAGGGAACGAAAGATAGTCTGTAAACGAAAGAACACCTGTATAGCGGTGCCCACTACGCACAGGATGAAGTAAGGTGCCTAAAGTTAGGAATTTTTTCATAGGCCAAGACGACCGAGAGAGAATTTGAGGATAAGCCAATCTTTCCAATAAAAAGAAGGCTTATGAGTGTTGATCTCAGACACTTAAGGAAGTACAGCAACTAGATAGTAGATCTACTGCTACAAGCAAGAAGGAATTGACGTTCTCTATTCTTCTTTCTCTTCTTCTTCTTTGAGGAATGAACATTCTCCATTCTTCTTATTCTTCTTTCTCTTATTCTTCTTCACAATTAGCTCTGATACCATTTGAAGGATTGGGTAGAGAGGAAACAGGAACCTCTAAATATTATTGAATCCTTAATACTTAATCCATAACATAAGTTATTAAGCAAAAGCTTTTATATAGGCAAACTTAGACTAATTATAGAATCTAATCTAAATAAATCTGATCAAATATTCAATCTAACAATATACTTATAAGATATATGAAATATATCAAATATCAACATATGATATATAATATCTCAACCTAAGAATATATTAAATATTAATATAATATATAACAATATCTTAATAAAGAGGTAAAGTGGAATGGACATTTAGAATCAAAACAAACTCCTTAACTAGCTAACTCCAACGTTAGGACAAAAAGAAGTATAATATACACTAGCTAGAGACATAAAATCTAAAGTAAGAGAAAATTGATCTTCAAAGAGTGAGTATAACAAAAGCATTTTAACAAAAAAAATGCAAATTAAAAAAAGAAGAAGAAGATGCAGTACGTCATGATAAAAAAAAAGAAAGAAAGAAGACATGAGGCATTTTAGAACTTCAAAGCAAGTGAAATAAGTATATTCGAGAGATTGGGTCATACTTCAAACCAGAAGATCAATACCACAAGTCTCTCCTCCTAGCTCCTTCTTTCCTCTTTTCTTTGTGCTAATCACTATACATAAAAATCTTTGTCAAAAACATCAGTATATAAAATTCCTCTTATACTTTACTTTTGACTAAAATCAAGCTTATCCCAAGTTTTCTTAGTTCTTAAAAAAAGTAACATTTTGCCTTGGGAACACCCAATGTAATGATGCATGAACTGGAAAACCAAAGAAAAATCATGCGATGGATTTTCCGTGAAACACTGCGTTATTTGTGATTGGCCGGCATGTGCTGAACAAAACCATATAAATTATGATAATAATGTTGGGTTAGCAGGCTGGCTTTTACCTATAATATAATGGTAATAACATTATATATATTCTTCTTCTTATCCTTGACAGTAGCAGAAAAAGGAAGGCTTTTTAGGAGATGCTTCATTTCATGTCGGGTTTGCTAGAAGCATCTTTGAAACATTTGTAACACACTGTATCCAGACATAAGGTAGACCAATGCATATGTTAACACACACAAATTGTCCACCTGTCTTTAATTAAAAATCATATCATGCTTGACCCTTTTCTTTTTCAAAATTATAATTTTAAGATGGACTTAATCGATCGCATGCTAGTGGGACAGTGGCGTAGAGTCCACTTTGAATTAATTCCCACAATTTGAATCCAAATTTATAGGAGGAGGCACCTTATATAATAGTAGAAGCATACATGCAAGCTTATATATTAGTTTTCATACTGATGACAACATTTGAATATATTGATCAATGGCTTATTGTACCTTTTGTTTTGAAATATCAAACTAGAAGGGCTGTTTATCTATGCATTGTGTATACATTATATATTCTTCTATAAATATATATAATAGGATTATATTCATGAATAATCTATAAATAATAGGATTTGTTCTAGATTTTATATTATATATTGATAGATTATATTGATGATGTATTTAATTTTTGTTTAAAAAGTAAGTGATGATTACTAATTTCTGGAACATGGACATTTTCTTTCCCTAAAATTGTAATGGAACATAATATTGTGAGTGGCCTAATAATATACTAGCTCTGATTCTTACAAATGAGATCTTTTATATATATATATATATATATATTAAGAATGGAAGGTAGTAATATGAATTATTAGTGGTTTAACTGGGTCTTAATGAATAGTTGATCTAGGATCGGGTCTTCTACGAAATATTTCTACCAAAAATCAATTTAGAATCATTTTTATGAAAAAATATTTTCGAATGGTACAAAAACAATATGAGGTCATCTGAAACCGGATGTAAAAAGAACATTCAATAAAGTTATCAAATAAGATCTTTTGGTTTACAATTTATTTAAAGAATTAGTTGTTGATAAAATAAAATATTGTCGTATAATTCATATAGTAGACCTCAGTTAGAAATCAGACTTATGGTTCTTGGAGTAATTCAAATAGAGAAGGAAATGAAGTTATTATTGTTTTATGGAATAGAGAGTTCATGAATCTGATATCAAGATGAATGAATTAGGACAAAATGTTAAATTTATGGCTAGGAACGTTATACCGACGTCGGGAAATTAAAGAATTTGACTTGCTCTTTTCAATCCAGTAGAGTGGGAAGATTCAAATAATCATATCAATTTTTTCCCATCAAAATAATTACATCCATTCGTAGTACTACTCCTCCGATTATTTTTATAAACAATTTTTTTTATTTTTAGGTTGGTTTTTTTTATAAGTAATTTTTTTTTTCTTATGTCTCAAAATTTAAACTACTTTTTCTTTTTTTATTCCTACTAAATACATATCTTTATATTAATTATTTTTCACTCACCACTAATTCTCTTTGATTTATTTATTTATTACATATTCTTTCTTATATTTTATACTCATACTCTCTCATATTTATTACTCATTCTATCTCATATATTTTTTCATAAATAAGGGTAAATTTAGAAGAAACATGATATTTTTAACATATTTATTATTTTTAACTAATTAATTAATCTTAATTATCAATTTGTTTTACGTAATAAGAAAAAAAATATTTATAAAAAAAATGGGAATGGATGGAATATGTTTTAAGATTTAATTGGATGTTCAGATTGAAAAATAATATTATAGTTATGAGCAAATTTGGAGAATATTCTGTTTCTTGAAGGAGATGATTCCTTAAGCCTGCACGTATGAACAAGGACGCAACACGTTGGTCAAGGATAAGGGCTTCGGCGATTCGTCCACATGGTAGCCAATTCAAATTAAAACACGAGCCCAAAAGGTGGCATGGGCCCACCAAGATTTGATAAGAGATTGGAAAGAGAAAATAAAGGCGCAAATTAAAGAGGATCCCTATCGCTAGCGCGGGTTTGATACAGTTAATTAAGGTTTTATCATCCCGATCATAAAGGAGTATGTTAAAATTATTTAATCGATGGGGAGACCTCATTAGTAAGCAATCTCAAAAATCCTTTGTAAGTACTAGACGAGCCCTGGGGCCGTGTCCTGACCTTAGTAGAGGACTGGTGCCAAACCTACCTAAACTTTTAAGTAAAAAAAAAAAAAAGAGGATCAGTATCATTGAGTAATATATTTTCCCCCGTTTTAAATATAATATGAGTATATATTTTAAAATTTTTATATTTATTTTGGTAAAATATTTTATGAAATTTTGATGGTACTTTAAAGTTTCTCAAAAAATATCAATAATACTTAGTGCTTGTTTGTGATATATAATTTTTTTTTATTTATAAATGCTTATAATTCGTGATTTATAATATACGAGGTAAGATGTGAGAGTAGTTTTGTCTCGACTTATGTAATAAACACTTATTTCTCAAAAAAAAAAAAAAACCCTATTCCAAACATAGCTTTGTAAATAATAACACAATTAAAAAAATCGAGATTTTGATTACCAAACTAATTTTTAGATAAATGTGAGTTTGATAAAAATGTTTTATATTTGAAACAAAAGAAAAGGTTGTATGTATATAGATTATAGATAATAGATACACTCCTTCAAGTAATTGAGACTTATTTTTTTGACTCTTGTATTGTATTTGGTATGAAACTCAAACACGAGCAATTTAATTTTTGTTTCATTTCTATAGTGAAACAAATTATTTAACATTATTATTCATAGAACATTCTTGTCGTACGAAGAAAAGATCATATATATATATATATATATATATATATTTAATACTCACACCGATTTAACCAATCAACCTTGTATGAAAACAAAACATCTCTCTAACTTTACCCAAAGCTAAAAGTACAGAGAAATACTACATTAGACTTTAAATTTTCTCTTAACCCGTTGAAAATGATGTGTACTATTTACGATAGGAGAGGTTATTGTTTTAGGGTGGTTCATATATCATAGGGGTTAGATAGGCTTAGAAAAGCAAGTAAGAGGAGAAGAATTGGTTGGCGGCGAAACCAGCCACGTTTAAGAGAGTTTGGTATGAGAAAACATTAGTAGGTGTTTGAGTTTGCGATTGCGTGAGCGAGGAAGGTGTTTAAATGCCAACAAACTTTGCCAAGATGAGTGATTGGAAAATGGATAGCCTTAGTTTCGTGTCCATCTCTATCTTTTTTTATCTTGGGAAAATTATATTCATGTCCCAGATAAAAAAAGAAATAGTCCTTTTAAATTTTAAAATTACATTTAAATCCCATAAAATTCTTTTATAATAAATTGTAACCATGAACTTATCAATAAACGTTTATGAATTTATCAATAGATCCCTTAAACTTGTTAATGGATGAGTTTAGATTTATCAATAACGCTTTCATAGATTTGTCAACGGAATTAAAATTATCGAAAAAAATCTCACAGGATTTAAGTACAATTTTAAAATTTTAGAGGATCATTTGTTTTATATTTTCTAGTATTCGGGACTTAAATATAATTTTTCCTTTTATCTTTTGTTGGATTTTATCCAACCATGCCTCTTTCGTAGGAAGCTAGCTTCTTTTGTTGACTTTCAGCATCCACTATCTCCCTCCCTCTCTCTCCCTCTCTCTCTCCCTTTTGTCTTTTCTACTTTTATTCATTTCAACAACTAGTTATATATATATATATATCTACTCTCCCCTCTAATTATTTCTTGATGGCTTCTGCTTTATCACTCTCATTTTATATATAAATATTTTTTTATTAAAAATTTTGATTATATTTATAAGCCCAATTTTAATATAATAAATAAGATTATAATAATTTTATCCTTATTTATTATATCAATAAAAAAATAATTTAAAGATAGATAAAGAAAAAAAAGTTGAAAAGTACCAATTCATAAATGAGGATATATATTGAAAATATAACTTATAATTATTGAGTTAATTATCTCTTATTAATATATGAGATTTAATTAAAAGAGATTTATAAATAAGAGGAGAGTGATATATCCTTCTCTCAATGTTCTGATTCTCATACCTACTTACTTGCTCCTCTCTTTCTTGATTTTATTCACATTCAAATGCCTTTATGAAATGCAATACTGATTCTTGCTGATTATACAAATCTTTGTCGGCACAATTTTTTTTTCCTTAAATCTCAAATAGATAATGATATAAAAATGAACAATTTTAAGAGTCAACTTAGCATGATAACTTTTTCTTAATTCTAGACAAATCATTGCATTTGACTTAAAGGTCAAAAGATTGAATAATCTGTACCCTGTGAAGATATTTTGGTCCACAATTTTATTTTTGGGAATGAGTATGGCTCCGAAAAAAACCATATAAGGAAAAAAGTGAAATAAAAAAAAAGAAAAAAAAAGAAAGCTAAACGTATTCATAAGCAATAACTCATAAATACCATGTAATAATAGTACTTCTCGTGACAGCAAGAGTGTTTATCAGTAGGTGAGATCTAGAAGGATCGTTTGGTCATAGTACAAGTTCATCAAATCTTCCTTCATTTAATGAGCTTGACAAACAAAAAAAATAAAAAGACATCTTAAAATAATACATCATCCTCTCAAAGTCTGATACTGTCGATATAAATATAAGAAGTAGATAAAGGATTTATTTTATTTCTAAATATAATATTTTAATCCATTTAATTTTAAAATTTATAATTTTTCTTGAAAGTATTTTTATTGTTTACATATAATAATGGGCTTTTTTCATCCGGGATAGTTTTAAAGCACATAATTAAATAATGTATTTTAGGTGAACAATATGCATTTGTTGTGCCAATGGTTGTATAGCCTAATAACATGAGAGCTCCTCTCAAAGTGAAAAGTCGTAGATTCAATCTTGTTTATAAATTTAGACTATTAGTATTTGCTCCTTTAATTAAAAAAGATATATTTATCATAAAAAACTAACTTTTTGAATATATGTAAATTAGTTATGTAGTTTTTATATTAAAAATTGAAGCTAGTATTTTTTTTTTTAACTTGCAAAACAGAGTGTTGTGTCTCTCTTGAGGCTTTGTTTGGTTTGAGGGAAGGGGAATGAGGGGAGAGATTTTGCTCCAATTTCCTTGATTGGCAAGACTAAAAATTTAGGAGGGGAGGAAATTTTTTTTTGAAATTTTGCCCTCCTTCCCTTCAAAACCTCTCCCCCCTAAATTGGGGGGATTTGGAGAGGAGGCTAAAAGTATCTATCTATTAAACTGAATTACCCATGACATTTTGTCTTTAACCTAAAAGTATCTTTGCCATTTTTGACTATATATATGTATAACTATAATTATAAAATATAATTTTAAATATATATATATATATATATATATATATATATATATATAATTGTATTAAATGTTATTTATTATAATTTAGGGTATAAAAATGTTATTTATAATTAAACTTTATTATACATTTAATAGAGTTTGAAAAAAATCACTTATAACATAAGGGCAAAGTTATTCATGTGAAAAGAACTTTCCTCCCCTCCCTTTCTGAACCAAATAAGGTAACATTAAAATCCCTCTCATCCCCTCCCCTCCATCGAACCAAACAGACCCTTAGAAAGATACAAGATTTACTATAGAAGATCACTGGGTGAGGTCAGGGCAGCTGGGAGTGAAAAGTTGATTGATGGAATCGTGAACCTAAGAAACTAAAAACAGTTGAAATTTCATGTGCACTTCTCAACTGCCTTGTTTGGCCAAATTAGATATTCTATGAACCTTGCCTCTATAGCCCCTTTCTCTAACTTTATACTATAGCTTCTCTTTACCTTTTGTGTGTTTAGTGTCTCATCTTATTCTTTCCGTTTTTGTGAATACTCAATTCTTGAACTCACCTTATCCTTACTGCCACTTGTTCTTTGCTTTATATGATAACACCCTCCACAGTTTTTAGCTGGTAAGTCATGTTCTATCTCCAAAAATAAATAAGGAAATACAAATTAAACCTTTTTTTTTCCCAAGTCCCCCTTTTTTTTTTTGTTAAGTTTCAAACGAAGGCTTTTCTTTTGCTTTTTTTTTTTTTTTGGGGGTCAACTGTAATTGGATGACCTTATATTATTAGCTTTAGATTATTCTGAACTGAAACATTAAATGGGTACAATATTACCATTTTGATTATTATTAACTTTTTGACTTCGTAAGATTAGAGCAATGACTTCTTTCAAGACTGGTTTCGTAAAAGAGAAGGATAATGCCCAGAAGAAAAAGGAAGATTGTAAGTTGTGTTATCTTCAATAATGGTGAAGGAAAGAAGATATAGTTTCTAGAAGGTTTCAACCCCCACTAGATATTTTCAGCAAATTTAGTAAAACAAGCACATCGGTAACTGTAAATTTCTTTCTTTCTTTGCAATTCCTTTCTTATTAGTGGATATAAATTTTGTTGTCTATGTTTCCTTTTACAAGAGCAAATGAGACATGGGGAAAAAAAAAAGTGCATGCCATTTAGTTTATGACAGCAACTTTGACAGTGGGCCTTTCGGCCACTTATTCTTGTCCGTAAGGCCCATAGTTCCAATCCTCATAACGAGATTCCGACCAAAACTGTTGAGTCTCTTAATATTTTTTGAATTAATTATAATACTCCCTCCGGTCTTTAATATAAGAATTAGTTAGGGAGTGGATCTCGATTCTAAATGTAAAACATATTCCTTATATTTTTCAATTTTTTTTTCTGATTTACCACTGTTAATGCATTACCAACAATAATCAAGTAAAAAAGAAATGAATGAAATTAAAAAAAATGATTAGGATGTTTTAGAAAAAAAAAACATGTCCTATCAACTAATTTAACTAACTTTCTTAATTTAATGAAATAAGATAAATAGGTCTTACTGGAGGGAGTAACATTTTAGATTGGCTGAAGATTTGGCCATCTCTTACCTCAAAGCGTTAGAGTCCCTAGTGTGAATAAAAGAGAAGAAAGCTCACACGCACGATCCTACAAACTTTTCTACACAAGGGGCAGAAAAACGATCACTAACCAACATGCTGAAAGTTGTAAAGACCCTAGTTATTACTGCTAAACATTATCCAGTGAACTGAAAGTTAGAGCCAGCAGAGCCAGAAAATAATAACCACATATTAACTGAAATGATTGCTAGAATCTTAACTCTGAAGATACATCAGGTCGGATAAGTAGCTAAAGATTACAGGAAAAGTTGAGTGATGCACTTTGCATGGCTTTATACATCTGAGGAAAATTAATCTCATTGGTATAGTTTCTACAGATTGATTTGCAAAGAATGTGAAAGAATCTGCTGTTCTTCAATATGATGTAACCATACACCTCATGGAAGGGTCTACCGCACAAAAAAATGAATGATTGCACTCAAGTAGTCTGCCAACTGAAAGAAATAAAAAAAAAAAAAATATTTACCTATCATCCCAGTAAATCTTTAAGCCAAATGGACCTAAGAGAAGTTGACTATGTATCAAATGCTCCTCCACTTGGGTGTGTTTTGTGCTGTTGAGTGCCTGGGTGCGTTGAGTGATTGTGTTCAAGCAAGGACTGTGTGTGTATATGACTATGACTTTTTAAGTGATATGAGCGGATGTCAAAAAATTAAATTACCTCTAGTCCTAGATATAAAAACCAGATAAAAGGTTTACTTTGATCCTAAATATAATACATTAATTTATTTTGTCTCCTAAATTTATAATTTTCCCCCATAGTGTCTCCATTGCTTGCACATAGTAATAAGGTTTCGCCCATAGTGTCACCAGATATGAAATTTCGAATGTTCTCAACGCCGACTAAATAATCAACATTACTGTAACTAGAATTGTCACTATCACTCCACCTCTAAATGTTTTTATCCATATCAGTTAGAATTGGGTCTATAATGATGATGAATTAGGTAAAGGTGCGGAAAGAGAGGAATTTGAACCCTTGTTAAACAAAAAGCCTACATAGCAATTCCAATGCTACAACTTGAACCACTCAGCCAAAGGGTATTTGAGGGAAACCAATACACATTTTGTTATAAATAACAAACTTAAATAATTTCCGTAATTTTCACAAATTAGTGATCTAACTCTTATATTAAAGATCAGAGGAAGTATAATTTTACCTGCATTAGAATACTTTTTCCAGTTTCACCCTCGATAACCAAGCCGACTGTGAGACCAATCATTGCCCATGCTCCATTGATTGCCTCAATTTGACGTCTCCTCTACAGTCACAACATTAAGTTGATTCAATTGAATATATTAACATGGCTCCACTAGACTACCTGTGCAATTGCTGATAAACAATTTTGGTTCTCAACAGTGGTAGGAGGAAAAAGACTAACTAAACTTTTACACTTCAAAAATAACATTAAAACGTCTTATAAATTGGTATTTTCAATTACCACGTATGGAAACATATATAAAAATATTCAAAATGTGTATGAAGAAATGGATAACCTTATAAACATATACAACAGAATATATATGAGATTTCTGTACTTGACAAGCCCAGACATTTTATAAGCAAGTATAATTACAGGAAAATAAGAAACTCCCAATTCAATTAAATTCCACAATTTCTTATGGGGATACAAGGGGAAAACATACCGGACCTCTTGAGATCTACCAGAGTTCAACAGATGTAATTTCACCCAAACCACTCTCCCCCCAAAAAAGTAAACGAGAAAAAAGAGACTAAACTGTGTGCAATTCAGAAATAGGCAGACCATATCAAATCCAAATAAAAATTTCATTCACCTTGATTTTCTCCCTTGCTTTAATTTGTGCCATTTGTTTGGCAGCCAATCGCTTGGCTTCCACAGGATCAACCATGATCACATCCTTATTTGAACCCTCTTTCCCTGAAGAAACCTGTAGCATTAATGAAAAATTAAGCTTTTATTAAAGGAAAGATATCATGCCATAAAGAGAAGAGGTAATTTATCTCCAAACAGTAATGAATTAGTATGCCATGGGAGAAAAAAGGGAACACACATTTGTTTATTCCAGAGAAAGATTTCATAATAGTATCGATATTGAGCATGAATTAGTTTAGCAAACAACCAATTAGATTGCATGAAATTAGCACGTCATGGCCCCATGGGAGACACTGCATCTCAAGAAGATCACAGTCCTCATCTTCCAACCGAGTGCCAAAAGACAGTAACACAGCTTGATGTCGATGTTTAGCATATAAATGATCATAATCACTACTTCTATAGCACAGCATTTAGACACAAATGATATTAGCAAGTTTGACAGTCTTTGAAGTTTAAGGAGTTCAATAATCCTTTCAATGTGCAACTCCAGTTTTCTTGGTTATTTCCAGTGGGCAGCAATTGCATTAATCATAAAACAGATAAGAACAAGCATCCTTAATGGCCTCATATTGGGGTCAACTACACAAACCCAAAGATCAGGACTGATTGGGATATACCAGGTCAGTCTCCCTTCAACATTTGGTAATGTTCACGGCCATCACCCACCCAAAACCCCAGCTTTTTGGGCCAACCAATTCACACATTTAATTCGAAGTGTTTAAAAGTGTATAACTCCTAATTATAACACCACTTTTACCTTCATTGTTCCTTGCTTTTCACTCACAATTTTCAGTTATTTTGCCATTCATGCATTTGTATCATTTCGTCAGTACATGTTTAGTTCAACATTACTGCATAAACCATGAATGGATATCATTTGTATCATACCTAAAACTTTGATAGGTTTCAACAATTTATATGAGTAATTCAGAAAGAGACATATGATCCCTCCTTCTCCTAAGGTTAGTTCTTTTAGATAAAAAATGGATCAGAGGTATCTCTTGCTTACAGACATTCCACGCCTGGGAAGAAGATAAGTCACCATACCACACAAGTGAGTGTAAGGAACGGATACTATAGTGATGCAAGTTGCAGAAGTAAAAGATGACACCAAGATCAAAGAAGTTGCTAATATCATTAAGAATGATATCTGTCAGAAGTCCTTGTAGATTAATTTCTCTAACTATAATCTCCACACATGCTTCCATAACATGTCACTCAATCAAGTCACCCCACTTTCTAGCCTATCCAAACCATATATATAAGCAGCACAAATATGTCCCGACTTGATGCATACATTGGGATTTGCCAATATTCGAAATGCTTGACCCCTGGTTCTGCTGGAAACTAAACTTGCATCTTGGTCCCTTTTCCATTGCCACCTGAAATGAAAAGGGCATTATTATTGTTCTCCATTTCATTGGGTTACCAATAACTACCAAGATATCTTAACCAAACTTCAGCTTCACAAGCATAAGCTCATTGAAAATTTCAATGAAATGAAAGGTCTGTAACTAACTGGGCCTATCAAAGAGTCTCACAGATTACGTCAAGAACAGAGCAAATATGATGAACACTTGAGACCTTTTTCTTGAGAAATTAGCAATAAAACACCAGTATCTCTTGAAGGTGCTGAACTCCACATACTGTTAATGAACTCTTTTATTGTAAACTACCCATCATAGCATAGACTAATTGTGTGTTCATCAAAATCTAGCAATAATCTGCCAGAATAGATTGATCCCTCTTATTTTCATTTCCATATTAAAATCAAGTCTCTTGTTCTGCGTGGTATGCTATTTTCTGTCACAATATCAGTTATTAAACAACTGACAAGTTATTACAACAAAGTTTGATGATATCAATCTAGTATCAAAATTATATTTTAGAATCCCCAAGGAAAGCAGCAAGTTCGATCTCCAATTATTGTCCTAATTCCATACACATATATGACACCTGAATGGAGAAGTAATCACGAATCATTTTATTTTATTTTATCATGGAATGTTTCGATTAATTATTTTTATTGGTTACCTATTATACCCAGATAGGCGACGGTAACGCTTCATAAATAAAAAACCCATCAATCATTAATGGGGCTCCATATTTCATGCTTTATAAAACCATTCGCCAACATAAGTTCGGAGAATTAGCGAAAGAAATTGAAATGCAGAAAAATCCTAGAGGATTCGAGAGCCCAGCTCGGTAATTTTCCATTAAAATTTCAGCAGCACAAACGTGAGTATAAAATGGTGGAAACCCAAACACATAAGAATATGGGGTTAAGGATTGAACTCATTCGAAATATGTTTCTCCTTTGTTGAAAGAATTGGTGTTGTAAACAAAGTAATAAAAATAACATGGAGGGGAAGTCGAGGGTCCCAGAGATGATAGGTGGACTTACTTGAGGATTGAAGCAGAGCGATGTTGGGTAGGGAAACTTGGAGAAGATAGAAGGCGACCGTTAATCGGTGAGAGAATAGTGGAGGCCATCTTCCGGAGGCTTCTTTTTGGCCCTGTTTATCTGTTGGGAATTTTTGCGACCATCAGCTGATTATACTAGCCGTCAAATATTAACTGTCTGCTTTACAGGTTCTTTATGTCAAATTATCAATTTCAGTCCTTCGATGCTTTACTACTCATTCTGTGCTAATTATAAAATAAAATTGATTTTTTTGGAGAAATTAAGGAAGTCAATTTAATCACTTTAGAGTATTTATATTTTTAGTATCCTTAAATTATATATCAGTTTATTAGTCAAATAAATTAGTTTGAAGAAAAAAATATAAATATAAATATTCTAAAGTGATTTAATTAGCTTCCTTAATTTCTCCAAAAAAGTCAACTTTATCTTATAATTAGGACCGGAGGTAATATCTTTTTTTTCCTAACCTGAATGCTATATTATCATTTTGCTCTTCAAATTTTTTATATAATTTCCATGTACATTATTCAAAGAACCACACATATTATGAATTACGTATTACAAGTGGAATAATTAAAAAATATTAATGTATATTAATATCATCAAATGGTGGTTAATTTAGGGAAAAACAATTTACTAAAATTTTCTAAATTAAGAAAAATATTGATGGGAGAATTATCCATAGATATAAATTTTCTAAATTTTATTTAACGTTAATATTTATAAGTTTAACTTACAAATAACACGATTTAACTTTTAAATATAGAAGTTTAACTTGTAAAAATTATGTTAAATTTAATTTGTAAATATTAATAGTTTTGATCCTTAATACAAGATATACTTAATTAATTCTGGTAAATTAAGAAAATTAGTTATATATATATTAAAAATTTATGTTAGTTTCTCTAAAATATCTTACTAAAGTATTTGTATTGAAACTACCTTTTAAAACAAACTTCTTTAATATAAAAGAACAATAGGGATTATGGGGTTGAGTAGTAAGGACTCATTCTCTCTTAATCAAGGTTAGGGGTTCGAGCCTCATTTGGGCATGAAAAAATGTTCAATCTCCTGATCAGCTCTCCCACCTTTTGAGGTGCATACCATGGGCGACCCGGATTAGTCTGGGGCCGTTGATGTGCCTGAAAGATGGCTTGCCCTAGGATACCAGATGCACACGCAAAAAGAACAATAGGGATAATTTATAAAAATGAAAAATATGAGCAATAAAGTAGATTGAAGTATTATATTTAGGACTCAATCTAATCTCTCCTAACTGGCTGAATCTTATAATAAAGGTGAGACGTAGTAATTCATAACTAATTAATATTAAATAGAATTTAAAAAACTTATTTGTGTTTGATTTTCTCCCTCCATGCAAATTGAAGTCTACGTAGTATTGATTTGATTTCCCCCCCATAACTCACTAGACGAATTCACAAGCAAATTAAAAGGCAAAACTACAACATATAACCTTCTAGGAAGCTGCGTATAATTAAAGGACCTACATGAGCTAATATAAAAGAGAACTAGAGAAAGCATTAAGTAAAGTCTTAAGCTAACATGGAACAAGTAATATATTTCTGGACATACAATCTTACTATGAATATATAATTAATTATGTTGCTATGACGAAACCGACAAGGAACAAGTCATTCCATAAGTACTCAAGACATTTTTGATACTGATGAAGCTATTGCACATACGACCTAATTAAATGGTATTTATATTGTAATAATTGGTTCGTTGGACACCTTAATGTATTCAAAGCTCCCTTAATTGCAATTCAACTTCTTCGATCTCCATGACTCTACTTGCATTTATGATAAAGCACTGTGTAAGCCACCATAAGTAACATCTTAATCACATTAGGGACGATGAAATAAATCAGATCCCAAAACAGCCAAGTGTTATGGTTGATGAGAATAAGGAGGCCAAGGAGAGGGCAAGAAAGAAGAGCCATTCGAGTGGGACAATTAGGGGTACGTCTTCTGTTATAGGGGCAGCGAAGTTGGTGTCCATGGCAGGATCTTTTAGTAAAAACTTCATGGTGAAGAATTTGCATGTGAAGATCAAAGAGTCGAGGAGGAGGATGAGGGAAACGATGGAGGACATAAGGCTTTTGTTTTTCAGGAAAATTAGAAGAGATTCTCTGAGAATTCTCACAAAGCTTGAACGCGAATTGGATTCCATATTGTAGATGATGAGTGCTGATGATATGATGTCTCAGATTGCAAACAGCACGAGCAATGGCCATCTATTTATATTAGTTTTGAAGTAGCAGTAAGGTTATTGTTATGCAACCTGAAGATCATGGGTTTTAATTTTGGAAACAACTTCACTGACTGATCGTGGAGTAAGGCTCCGTATATCCATCCCTCCCTAAACTTCACTTGATAAGAGTCTTATGAATTAGGCCACTTTTAATTGCATTTGATTTGATTTTGGAAGAAAATTACAGCGAGATATGCTAATATATGTAATGTAACAGAACGGTTGCTAATTTATTGTACGAATTTTTTGTACCGAGGGTTCGAATCCCTCTTTTTCTGTTTTCATCAATGATTGGGTATCTTATTTACTTTTTTTTTTTTTTTTGATTTTATAGAACCGCGTCTCTTTTGTTTCTTTTCTTTGTTTGTTTGAATTTTTTTATTAACAATATTTATTATTATTATTATATAATTAATATAAATAGAATATAATTATTATTTTTATTTCTTTTTATTTTTGAAATATTGAAAATAGAGCAAGAAAAATGAAACAGTCAACGCAGCTTAATTGCATCATTATGGGAATAACAAGGAATTTGGGATTTCTGTAGGAATATTGTGGATTATTTTAATTAATCAAAAGTTTGACGTGCGAATTGGGTGAACATTGAAATGTGTATTATATAAAGTGATGAGTTGAGTTAGTCTTAAACGAAAATTGATGATTATTACTAGTTGATTAGTTCATATAAATAGTAGCTAGTGTATACCAGTCAAAGCTCTTGCATGCACTGTACAACTAAATATAAATAGAGTAGAAGTATATCATTTGATTAGGAGCTTGAGTTTTTCTAATACTTGTTGCAGAAGTAATAAATATACTTTATTAATAAGGCTTACATATTTGAAGAGACTGAATCTTCTGGCTTCAAGAAAATGACTACATCATGAGAAGCGGTCATGAAATATATTTGATCCATGCAATTTATGTATCTTTGTTGATATGCTTGCTATTTGTTGGTCAAATATTCACTATGTTTTTTCCAACCAATCTTCTGGTGTAACACTCGCTCAACACAGTACTGTAGTATTCAATAGCAAAAGCCCCCCCACTGCGTGTAGGTCTAGTGGGGAAAAGGATCTAAAACAAAGGAAACAGTCATAGCTACAAGATCTCTTTGTACTGGAGGAGAGACACAGACTCTTGCAATGGATTCCCAAAATCATGCCTACCCCTCCCCAAACCTGCACTCTCCAATGTACTCCTCTGGTCCCATTTAGAGAGAGAGAGAGAGAGAGAGAGAGAGAGAGAGAGAGAGAGAGAGAGAGAGAGAGAGTTAGTTTTTGTCCTATTTATAAAGCATCTCATTAATTTTTTACATGAACATACTCCATCTGGTCCTTAATATAAAACATATAAACTAATTTGATTGGATTAAGGAAGTTAATTAAGTTAGTTAATATGATATGTATTTTCTAAAGCATTCTAATTATCTTCCTTAATTCCCCCATTCCTACTTCTCATTGATCATTGTTAATGGAGCATTATCAATAGGAGTAAATTAGGAAAAATTGATAAATATGAAAAATATATCTTATATTTAGGATCAAGATCAATTTCTCAAATATGTCTTATATTAAAGACCGGAGGGATTACAACTTTACCATTCATTTATCATCATGTTGATTGTTATGTTTTTGGAAAGTGTGTAGTTACATAGAAGTGAAATTGAAAAATTGTTAACTTTTACGGCTGAATTAATGAAGTTTAAAGCTTTTCTTAGTCTATGTGAAACATGTTATGAATAGGACTAGAAGAGTATACAACTAATAGCCTTCATCTCTCCCCTAGTCATACACCAGCTCACACACTTCATGTGACTTACTCTTGGCTCAATAAATAGGAGCCCACTGGTCATAGAACCAACATTTCCCACCCCTTGAAGTTTCACCATGTCCTCAAGGTGAAGAGTAGAAATGGAGTTCAGTGTTATGCTTTGATCATTTCCTTTTTTCAACAGAACCAAGGACTTTCGAACTGCTTTCACATGCAAGATCTCTATGTTGCTTGCAACCAACAATATGTAGCAAAGATCTGTTAGACAAAAGGGATTCAAAGAGACCAGTAGCAAATTTCACTCTCAACATTCTCTCAATAGCATCATCAATTCTGGCTAGTGGAACTTCCCCTGATTCTACTAAGGAGTTAACTCTTCCATATAAAGTTGGAACGTAAAAGGCACCATCACCTTGTCAATTCCCTCCCAGTTAGAAATTACAAAACTTGTAATACCTATCTTTCATTTCAAAATTTCAGTAACAAGGAAATGTTCAGAATGGAGATTGTGTCCATTCCAACTAGAACAAGAAACCATAATGGTTGAAACCTCTTGTGAAATGCAGTTCAAATAAGGAGCTATGTGGATTTATTCTAACTCTTCATATGATAATACTGTCTTTCCTTCATTATCTCCAACAAAGCTTTGGGCACAGGTAATAACCTTGTTCCTTCCAAACACAAAAGAATAACCAATGTGTTAGATATTTTATTATTTAATATATATCATATCTAGATATTATCTTATAATTGTTTTAAATAAAATATCTCTTGATTGTGGCCCGCATATGATTTGGATAAAGATTTGGTTTAGGGTTACTTGCCTGACCGATAAGCTGTTATAAGACTTAATGAGAGATTATAAATAGCGTAGGCCGGTCTTAGAGTAGTAAAGTTGAAATACACGTATTTGCTCTATGAGGGTTCTTTGACGAGTGACGGCTATTCCCAGACTATTACAATGCCTATCTTCCCATTAGAAGAAGTCCTAAACTATTCTCTTCTACTCTCTTCTGATTCTAACTCTTTCTTTGTCTCTACAGTTTTTAGGTTATGAGATACTTCATGTAAAATAACTATGGCTGGACGTATTGCATCAAGTCTTCTGCTGCTGCTCTTAATTTCTTATAGAATTATACAATATATTTGGGATTATTATTTTTAGAATATTTCAACACAATGTCGATGTCCTTGTGGAAGTTGGCCCTGCAATCAGAAACTATGTAGCTAATCTTTCTGAGTACCTCAGTATCTTCATTGTAACCAACATAAATGAATCCCGGAGGTTTACATCAATTGTATAAGGTTGCAGTCATCTTCTTGCTCTCTGACCTGAACTACTATGCACGTTTTGGGTGCTTATGACCAATTTTGGCACTAAGCTCTAAGCCTATATGTCTTTTAATGGTATACTGGTTCTTTTTTATATTTTCCATGGGACACATCACTTCATATTACCTGTCTTGATAAAATAAATAAATCAATGCTCGTCAACAGAATTAACAATCCTCAAGCAAATATAGGAACTTAATCACTCCTCAGTTTGAAATTTAACTATTAACATGAGAAGAAGGAACTTGCTTTTAAAGTTTTCAATTTGTACCCAAGGCAGCCAACACGGCAACAAATAAACTTGCAATGAATAACATGACACACATATCATTTAACAAGAAAATTATACCTATCAAAATAATGTTTTTGGACAAAACTCAAGTATCTATTTTACTTTTTAGTGTTCAAACTCAACCTCATATTTAAAAATTTTCTATCTAATACACAATTCTTATCTTAGGTTTTAAGAAAGGTGTTTGGTTTCTCATGTACTACATGTTCCATGATGCGACAATTAATTAAGAATTCATGTGGATATACCCTGAAGTGTACACAAATACCACAATTCCATGATTTCTCATGTGTTACATGTTTTAAGGAAAAGTTAATTATTCGCCACTTGCTAAACAAAGTAAAAAGTGAGTCTCTCACATTTTTAGAATGGATACAGGGAGATATTTGTAGGCCAATACACCCACCATGTGGACCATTTAAGTACTATATGGTTTTAATTGATGCATCAACTAAATGGTCACATGTTTGCTTATTATTTTCTCGCAACCTGGTGTTTGTGAGAGTACTTGCTCAATTGATTAGATTAAGAGCACATTACCCTGATTATCCTATCAAGAAAATGCCTCTTGATAATGCTGGTGAATTTACTTCACAAGCTTTTAATGAATATTGTATGTCCCTTGGAATTGATGTTGAACATTCTGTAGTTCATGTTTATACGCAAAATGGACTTGTAGAATCATTGGTTAAAAGATTGCAATTGATTGTAAGACATTTACTTATGAAATCTAATCTCCCAATTTCTACTCAAGGCTATACCATTTTGCATACAGCAATGTTAATCCACATTAGGCCAACAAGTTTCCTAAAAGTTTTCCCCTTACAAATGATTTTTGGTTAGGAATTTAATTTTTCCATATAAGAACTTTTGGGTGTGCAGTAAATGTGCTAGTAGCACCACCACAACACACCAAAATGAGTCCTTAAAGAAGGATGGAAATATATGTTGGGTATGAATCTCTTTCAATCATAAAATATTTGGAATCATCTACAGGAGATTTATTTACGGCACGATTTGCCAATTGTCATTGAATCACTTTTCCCAACATTATGGGAAGAAAACAAGCAGTTGGGTAAAGAAATTAGCTGAAATGAATTATCATTGACTCATTTTGATCCTCGTACAAAATAGTGTGAATTGGAAGTTCAAAAGATAATTTATTTACAGAATTTAGCTAATCAAATGTTAGAAGTATTTACTGACCCAAAGAAAGTGATAAAGTCACATGTCCTAGCTGCTAATGCTCCTATTAAAATTGATGTTCCTGAAAACAACCTACTATGAATGAATTTAAGGCACGCCTGAAGCATGGCAGGCCCATCAGTTCCAAAGATAAAAATCCTCGAAAGAGGAAATGAGCAAAGAATATAGATGATCAAGTCGAGGATAATCGAGAAAAGTTAGGTTCTCCAAAAGAGTCATCTCCTGAAGAGTTATTATCTCTAGAAGAGAATGTTGTAGTCCCATAAGAGACCCAGGTACCTGACATATGTGAAAATAATGAGATCTCAATAAATTATGTTGTGAATGGGATCCAATGGGATCAAAATGAAGTCAACGTTGACGACATCTTTGGTTATCGTATAGCATATGATGTGATGAATGATAATAGGATCATGAGCCAAAATCCATTAGCGAGCACCAATAAATAAAAGATTGGCCCTTATGGAAAGATGTCATTAATACAGAACTAAAATCATTGACAAAATAAAAAGTATTTGGACCTGTAATCCTTACACCTGAAGATGTAAAACCAGTTGGATGTAAATGGGTCTTTGCTCAAAAGAGAAATTAAAAGGGTGAAATAATAAGATATAAAGCGCATCTTATAGCCCAAGGCTTTACACAAAGATCTGGCATTGATTTTAAAGAAACATATTCACCAGTAGTAGATACGACTACTTTTTGTTATTTGATTAGCCTAACAGTAAATGAAGGACTTGATTTACGTCTAATGGATACCGTGATTGCCTATTTATATGGCTCACATGACAATGATATTTATATGAAAGTCCCTGAAGGTCTTAAGATGCTAGAAGCATCCGATTCGAGTTCTCAAGAACAGTACTCAATTAATTTAAATAAGTCCTTGTATGGCTTAAAGCAATCAGGGCATATATGGTATAATCGTCTTAATGAATATCTGTTGAAAGAAGGATACAAAAATGATCCTATATGCCTATGCATCTTTATGGAAAGATCTAAAAGTGAGTTTGCTATAATTGCTATTTATGTTGATGATATCAACATCATTGGAACTTCTAAAGAGCTTTAAAAGGTAATTAATTGTTCGGAGAAAGAATTTGAAATGAAGGATTTGGGAAGAACAAAATTTTGTCTTGGATTACAGATCGAGTACCTAAAAAATGAGATCTTTGTATATTAAGAAACTTATACAAGAAATGTCCTAGAGCGATTTTACATGGATAAATCTCATCCATTATGTACCTCAATGATTGTAAGGTCTTTGCATGTGGATAAAGACCCAATTCGACCCTGAGTAATTAGTGAAGAAGGTGATGAAAAACTACTTGGTCCAGAAATACTATATTTTAGTGCTATTGGAGCACTAATGTTTCTTTCTAATCACACACGTCTTGATATATCATTTACTGTTAATTTATTAGCAAGATATAATCCTTCACCAACACGAAGGCATTGGAATGGAATAAAACACATTCTTCATTACCTCAGAGGCACTATAAACATGAGGTTATACTACTCAAATGTATCCAAGCATAAACTGGTTGGTTATGCAGATGCTGAATTCTTGTATGATCCATATGATGGTAAATCACAAACAGACTATCTGTATATATGTGGAGGTGCAGCTATTTCATGGCGATTTATGAAATAGACTATATCAGCCACATCATCTAACCATGCAGAAATTCTAGCAATACATGAAGCAAATCGAGAATGTATATGATTAAGGTTAGTGATACATTACATACGAACAACTTGTCATTTATCTTCAAGCAAAATGGTCCAAACAATTCTATATGAGGAGAATGCTACATGTATTACCGAACTAAAAGAAGGCTATATCAAGGGAGATAGGACAAAGCATATTTCATTAAAATTCTTCTTCACTTGTGACCTTCAAAAGAATGGTAAAATAGATATTCAGCAAATCCGTTCAAGTGAAAATCTAGCAGATTTATTCGCTAAGTCACTTCCAGGTACAATCTTTGAAAAACTTGTTCATGACATTGGTCTTCGGAGACTCAAAGATCTCAACTGATGTTGTTAAGGGGGGAGTCGATACACACTGTACTCTTTTCCCCTTATCTAGGTTTTATTCCACTGGATTTTCCTAAAAAGGTTTTTAATGAGGTAACATTGTACAGTGTATCAATGAATCATGTACTTTTTTCTTTGGCTAGGTTTTTGTCCTACTAGGTTTTTTCTAGTTAAAGTTTTTAATGAGGTACATTCATAATGTGTTAGAGCAAGCATTTCACCCAAGAGGGAGGGTGAATTGGGTGATACTAAAAATTTCGTTGTAAGTATGAAAACTTGACGGTGAATAAATGCAGTAAAAAGTAAGGAGAAATATCACCGAAGTGTACACCGAGAGTTATATTGGTTCGGCCACAACCACTTTGACCTACGTCCAGTCCTCAGAATATCTCTGAGAGTTTTACTATAACTTCCAAGATTCAGTGGGTTCTTGGCAAGCAAGTTCCTTCGCCTGGACACTCGCTCCCCCTTACAAGTTGTAATCCAATCCCAACTCAAGGTTCCACAACCTTAAGTTACCTCAATAACAAATATTGAGTTTGAATGAAATATCTCTTTTACAGAGTGAATAAGAATCACTGAAGTACATAATTACAAGTATGTAAAAAACAGAGTATTGAACGTGAACTTGATAATGCGTTCGTGTGTGTGTTCTTGTTATGTTTCTCTGTTTGGATGTTCCCATATATATAGATGTGTTGGTAATGATCGTTGGAACATTTTCTTCTCACTCGTTAGAGTGTGCGCAGCCACTGTTGATTTTTCCAGTATTTGAAAAATATCCGTTTGCGGTAGGTGGCGGTAGGTAGTATTTGAACGTTGTATTTGACTTTCCTTATTTTGTAAGATCTCTTCATTGTTTATCTGCAGATATGCTAAGAATACTAATACAATGAAAGGTTAATCACATAGGAAACAAATCAATGAACGTTGGAATGATTTCTGAATTTCTGAACTTGGATACTCGAGTAGTTCCTCAAGTTTTCATTAAGTTTACTCGAGTAATTACTCGAGTATCTTCGTGAGAGTCATGATAGATAGCAAGTTAATAAATGAACATTACATTACTCGAGTAGTGCATGAAGTAAACAAATTTACAAACCTTGGAAATACCTGTTTACTCGGGTACTTACTCTAGTATGGTACAATTTTCTTCATAGATTACTCGAGTGGCTACTCGAGTAGTCTCTCAAATAAACTTCAGGTTACTCGATGTTTCACTCCAGTAATGTTGGCAGGATTTCAGGGCCGAGAGCACTTCAAGTTTGCTTACCTGGTTACTCGAGTACTGCCTCGAGTAAACATCAATTTTCTGCATAGCTTACTCGGGGAGATACTTCAAGTGCTTTGTAAATAATTCTGCAGATTACTCGATTACTGACTCGAGTAATCTACTTCAAGTCTTTGACATAGTACAATTTAATACCTGCATACTTGAGTGGTGCCTCGAGTGAAGTGTAATAATAGCATTTCAAATTAATCGAGTATCACCTTCAAGTTTTGCTTACCACAGTGATTTACTCGAGTGGCACCTCGAGTAACATTGGCAGGATTGAAAATGCCGAGAGCAACATATTTCTTGAAGCAAGGGACTCGAGTAACGTTGGCAGGCCGAGAGGAACTCGAAGTAATTTTCTTGATTACTCGAGTAACATTGGCAGGCCGAGAGCAACTGCAAGTGATTTACCTGGTTACTCGAGTACTTACTCGAGTAACGTTGGCAGGTTACTTGAGGATCGACTCTGGTTACTTCAAGTTCTGTATTATTACTCGAGTAACCCTTTAGAAATTTTGCCAGTGATGAAGTTTCTCAGCTTTTTCTCTTGGCCTTTCTTCATTACTCCAGTGCTTACTTCAAGTGATGATTTGCTCTGTCATTACTTTGTTCAAACTTATTTGTTTATCAAATCTTTTTCACATCCATTCTTTGTTATCATCAAAACATGTGAGATCTAACATAATGGACATCCAAAGGGAGTGTTGTGAATATTAATTGTGTGGAGTCTATTGACTCGTATCCAGGCCAACTTACTCTTCTAATTAACTTGATCTCTATGATCAGACATTACTATAGTTGTTGCTGTTCATTTACTGTAGCAGTCACAGTTCATACGCGGTTTACTATAGCATATGCGGAATTTACTGTTCATACGCATTTTTGTTCCTATAAATACAGATCTTGGGTCAAGTATTATGCACACACAAGTGAGTGAGAAGTGCTTTCAATTTTCTCTCTTCTTTATCTCTTATTCTCCCTTATCATCGATATTTTCATAACACTATTGAACTTTTGATAAAAAATAAATTATAGGTGTTATGAATATTAAATATGTGGATGTCCATTGATTCATATCTAAACCAATTTACTCTTTCGGTCAACTTGACATAAAGGAGAAAAGAAGACTTGATACAAAGCAAAAGCAAAAGAAGACAATGACATAAAGAAGATATAAAGTAGGGTTAAGGTGCAAATCTACCAATGAAGTATTGTCCGAGGAGCGTCCACCACAAATATCTTTTAAAAGGGGCAAAACTACCAATGAAGTTTTAAAAAGGGGCATCTACCATAATTTCCGTTAAATCCGTACTAACGGCGTTAAATCATAAGAGAAGAAAACCCCTAACGGCGTTAGTACGGATTTAACGGAAATTGTGGTGGATGCCCCTTTTTAAAACTTTATTGGTATTTTTGCTCATTTCAAAAGATATTTGTGGTGGACGCTCTTCGGACAATACTTCATTGGTAGATTTGCACCTTAACCCTATAAAGTAACCATGGTCATGTAACCAGGGTTAAATATAACCATGATCATGTAACCAATGTTAGATTTCTGACTCTATATAAAGGCTTGTAATCAATTGTTTTAGATGAACTGAATGAGAATTTCTTTCTAACTTCTCTCTAAAAATTCTATTAATTTTCTCTGAATCCTATCAATCTTCTTTCTTATTACATATACTTTTATAACAAAAGGGAGCTCTTTGCAAACGAATATAAGGAGTTGGTTCGCACAACAAGCGTCGTCAATCCCGGGCCGAAACGGGCCCCAAAAGCCCGAATTTCACCGACCATCCCACTACCGAGTGATGGGATTCGAACGCCTTTCCACGTTTTCCTGGTAACCGATTCAATGATTTCCTTCTCTGTCTTCGTTCCTGATTCACACCCTCAATCTCTATTCTTTACGTCGCCATATATATCTTAGATTTTTCTTAACTGTGTTTCCTTGTAGGTTGCGTCACATACTTTGAATTGCATTGTTTGACGTCTCCTCTGTCAGATTGACTTGGTCTATTATTTTGGTTTTGGCTTTTCTGGGTTCTAAGAGGTTAATATATCTCAGTTTTCTTTCTGGGCTTGTGATTTTCTTATATTTGTTATCCTTTATTTTCTCCTTGGTTGTTTCGTGAAGGGAAATTCGATTCATTATTTCTTGTGGGTTCAAAGTTGATAGATTGGGGTAAGGGAAGATATGGGAAGATTGTTCTTGATCAATCTCGAAGGAAGCATCTATAGCTGTAAGTACTGCCGTACGCATCTTGCCCTTCCTGATGATATCATTTCCAAGGTTTCGTTTCTCTTCCCTGTAACTTGAGATTTGATTTTCTGGAATTTGTGCAGTTTTCTTATGGAAATTTCTGGGTTTGCTCCGGAGAATGGATATAAAGTTATAGACTAAAAAGATAACTAGGAAGTCCCGTAATTGGGATGAT
This sequence comes from Inga laurina, assembly GCA_963855925.1. Taxonomy (NCBI): domain Eukaryota; kingdom Viridiplantae; phylum Streptophyta; class Magnoliopsida; order Fabales; family Fabaceae; genus Inga; species Inga laurina. The sequence continues at coordinate 46,579,088 of OY979709.1, read as the reverse complement.
AGGGTCCACACAATGACCTGAAAGGGAGGAGTATAATTTTTGAGGAGGTGACAAGAAGGATCTTTTCTTTGTGCTATATCACGCATTTTTTTGGCAAGAGTGGGAAATTTTCACTTTTTACACTTTTTCTTGAAGTGATAATTGTTATTCATGTTTGAAATGGTGTTTAAATGAAATGCAAATTTTGTTGTCTAAAGAAGTTCCTTGCCTAGATGATTCTTGTAATCCAATGATGAGATACTTTTCCTTATCAAGGACTAGAAGTCTAATTGGTGAAGCACATAATATTAATGGCACAATCCTTCAATCAGTATTCGTGTATAGCAGAACTTGATAACTTTGATTATATCTCCATCAAAGGATGCCGATATTTTCAATTATGAAGTTGTGGGATTACAATCATTGAATTAAAAAACTGATATGTAAATGTAAAAAGGGGTTAGTTAGTTGTTTAGAGTGAGGGTGGTTAGTTCTAAGGAGAGCTAGTTGTGAGGCAAATGTTAGCCGATAAATAGATGGGTATCTCAGTTGTATAATTAGATTAAGATTTGATATGATATGGATCAGTTTGGTTACTGAGTTTCTCTTCTTTCCTCGTTCCCTCTCTCTGTTTCTTCTCTTCTTCCCTCTCCTTTCTCAGTTTCCCTTCTCTCTTCTATATTCTTCTACACCTTGTTAACAAAAATCCACTCAACCTTCAGCATTTCGTGTCACAATGTGGATCTTTGTAAGCAATAGGGTCATCATTTTTTATATCCATATTATGTTGTCTACAACCCTTTCTTTTTACCTAGTCTTTTCCTCTTGTGATTTCTTGTTTAAAAAGAAGAGAAGCATTTGGCAAATTTACATTGTAGTTGATTTTATCTTCCTTTCCATGATTTCCTATACGCATTCTGAATCCTTAATACTACACATTTCACAAATTTCTTGCATTCAGAAAAAGGAATCATGCGTGCAATCTAACTCTGCTTTTTTTTGTTCTTTTCTTCCTTCGTAGTCTTTCCAATGTAGGCACGGGAAGGCTTACCTATTTAATAAAGTGTAAGTGTTATTTCAAGTTGACCAAAACAGTAGAAGTTGGGAATGTATATTCTGTTTATGCTGCTATGTTTATACTAATAAAATTTCTAGAATCTGCAATATCTTGAGAGAAACCCAATAACTTGGTACATGCTTCATCAGTTCTTGAATGCGTTGCTGGGGAATTCTTCCAGATTGGAAAATTTCAAGTTCTGGTGTAATGTCAGGGTGAACTTATGAGAACTTTTTTGACATCCTGTTTTCTCTTCTTTATGGCAGTGTGAATGTCACAGTCGGAGAGAAACAAGAGCAGATGATGATGACAGGATTGCATACTGTTGTTGACATATTCTGTGTCACATGTGGGTCCATTGTTGGATGGAAATATGTAAGGAGCATCTTTAAGCGCTTATGATTTGTGATTTACTTGTTTTCTTTGTCATGCTGTTGTTACTGTGAAGTGTTCTTTAATGCCTATTCCACTCTTGTTATCATTTAGGAGGTTGCACATGAGGAAAGTCAAAAGTACAAAGAAGGAAAATTCATTCTTGAAAGGTAACCAGTTCAGTCTGTTATTCTTTACTGTACTTTTTGGGTATCACAATGCCCCCGAAGGGTCCAAATATACTTGAGTTCAAATTGTCTCTTCGGGCGATCTTAAGAGTGTACTTCATCATATGAGTATGATGCATTTATGCTTATTACTCTTAAAATGCTTTTTAAAGGAATCAAACCTTAGATTAGCATGGATACACTATCTTTGTTTATCAACTGAGTTAACCCCTTTGACGCTTGATTGTTATCTTTTGTTGAGGTTTGCTGTACCATTTCACATTGACCTTTAATTTTTGGGCGGTTCATTCCTACAAGTTTTTGGTGACATGATCTGTTCTTGAGTAGGTTTAAGGTTGTTGGCCCTGATGACAACAGATACTTGCAAGCTCAAGAAGCTCATGTTGCTGGAAGTGAAAGTGATGGCGAGGACGCTTGATTTGTGCATCTTAGGATCCTATCATTTCATATTTGAATTGTACATTCTGTATGTTTTTATTCTCTTTCAAATATACAATATCATCATTTAGAATAGGTTGCTTTGAAACTGAGGAGCCTCTTCGTGCCTTCCTAGATGATTTTCAGCTAGTTTCTTATTTGGATTTTCAATGAACAGCCTTGGCGTCATTCAATATGAAATTGCTGTAGCAAGAAGAAACCAGAAGCATTGGTTGGATGACAAATTTATCTTTGGTGATAAAAGTTCGCAATGTTGAAGAAAAATTACAGAATATATGATAGTTAAGTGCAAGGCAAACACCTGACGGTCCTAAATGTAAACTGCACTATAAATTTGGTCCTATATTTAGGATCGAACATAGTATTATTCCTTTGAGAACATAATGATTATTAAGTATTAATAACATTTTAACAGAGACACAAAAGCTGAAAAGCATTTACATGCATAAATAACATTAGGCTTGGCAAAAGGAAACAGATCGAAGACAAAGTTGATGCATTAAAATTAAGAAATAGATAATCAAATACACATAAAGAAATTAAATTACAACAACTTTCTTCCTTATGGTATATCTGCTCCAATCATTGTTTCATTGGAAACCACCTTAGTGTATTCCAAGCTTCCATGCAATTCAATCTCTCCTTCATGCCTCAGCTTGCACTTATGGTATAACACTGTGAACCCCATGTCCACTAACATTTTACTCACACAACCAATGTTCAACAAAATCAGAGCCATTAACAGAGGATTATTGTAAGTTCCTAGATTTACGCTGATCTTCAAGTACCACAAGATGTTTAAAATAAAAAAAGGTGCTCCGTACAAAAGATTTAGCAGAAACCCTTGTAACTTGAATCCCTCCAGAATCTCCCAAGCCTTCCCAAATGCCTCAAGCCCTCTTTTCTCTTCAAGTACAGAAATGACAAGAGACATTTTCCAGAAAACTGAGAGGTACATTTGGAAAGCTGACACAGGAATCAACAGGACATTCACGAAGGTTGTTGGATGAAATATTGGAATAGGCGTAAATTTCAAAGAGAAGGGGAAAATCAAAGATAATACAAGGAAAACATAACCAAGATTAAAGAGAGAGATGTAGAACCAGGTGATTATTGGCCTTTTGCATGTTTTGACTACTCTTGATATCAAATCTCTGAAAGACAAGTTTGTTTCTGCGTAAGTTACAGCTGATGCCAAAATAGTGATGGCTGAAGAGAATAAGGAAGCCATGGTGAGAGCAAGAACGAAGAACCATTCAAGTCCTGCAAACTCGCGAAAGTACGAAGTCATTGCGGTGACTATGTCGGTGTACTGAGGGTTACCTGGACTTGAGGATAACAGTTGAGTTTGCTTCATGATAAAATCTTGCGTTAAAGGCTTAAGGGAGAAGTAATTGGATAAGACCAGGAAGGAGTGGAGAAGAAGGATGAGTAAGGCTAAGGAGGCCATAAGGCTTTTGTTTTTCAGGAAAACGATAAATGATTCTCTGAGAATTCTGAAAAAGCTTGAAAGGGAATTGGATTCCATGTTGGAGATGAGTGATGATATCTCAGCTTGAACTTAATGGTTACTGGGAAGAGCACAAGCAATGGTCATCTATCTATATAAGGCTTAGCGTTTTTACTTTTGAATTGGTCTTTTTTGACCTCAACTAGTCTTATATTTCGTGCATTTAATTATTTTGGAAGGAAATTTCGGGGAGATATCCTCTTATTTAATAATATACTGTAGAACGAAACGTGAGAGAAAAGTAGTTAGCACAGCTCTCATCACAGGAGAATTTGGGAATTGTAGAAATGTTAGGGATGACTGGAATTGAATTATACCGCGATTCTTTAAGACATCTATCTAATTTGTCTCCGGTATTTATATTATTACTCTAAAGTATTTTTATTAATGGTACACAATAAGAGGTCTTCATCAAAAGGCAATCATGTTTTAGGAAATCAAATCAATCCATATTTATTGTAAAAACTAAAATTTCTTAATCCACCTAAATTAGTCATCTACCTTTTATTTTAAAGACAGTAGTAGTGGTGGCAATTTGGGTCAGTAAGCCGCAGCTCGTGGGCTAAACAGGGCGGGCTGGTGTAGCCTGCCCCTTCGCGGGTTGGCAGAACCTGTCAAGGCGGGTGGCCTGCCTATTAATTTTTTTTTAAAAAAAATTATTTCACTCTTTTTTTTTATTTTCACTCCTTGTCTCTTTCATCCACTCACATCATACTTTTTTTTTTATATATTTGTGTTAGGAAATTAATTTCATTCTTACTTTTCTTTTTTTTTCATCTATTTACATCACAAAAACATATAAGCATATTTCTTTTAGATTTAATAATAACATAATAAATAAATATAATATAAAAATAAAAATATCAAATAAAAAATATGAGGAAGCAATAAACATATGCAACAATAAAAGAAAAATAAGAGTATTTTGAAAGGCTGGCATTTAGCGAGCCCGAGCCCACCACTTTTGGTGGGATGGCACGCGGGCCCAACTATGTTTACTATAGCGGAGGCTATAATTAATTAAAAGTTTGATCTAGGTAAGGATTGCGTACAATTGCACAGTGGGCCCTATGAAATAATGAGTACAGGGCCCAACTCGTTGTACCTATAATTAATTAAAAGTTGGATGTAGCGCCGTAGGTGGGTACAATAGCACAGTGGTAATGAAGTGTTTTGAATGAGTCCATTAGTCCTTGAAGGAAAATCAAACTATTCTTCTAATCCTATTGACCAGTTACTCCCCTATCCACAACTACCATTGAGACCTCATTTATTTGGAACTACAGGATTCTTTGAAGGTGTGGAATAAAAACATATTTGGTCTTGTGGAGAGAAAAAGAGAATTCTTTTGGCTAGACTAGACAGAATTCAAAAATTCTCAAGCTTATCCCTACTCTTCTTTCTTATGCAATCTTGAAATAGATTTGCAAGATGAGCTTGAAGAAATATTGAGATTATATGAGATTAAATGGTTTCAAAATGCAAGAATTGAGTGGATTATTAAGGAGGATAGAAATACAAGATATTATCCTTTGAAAACTAGAATGAGTAGAAGGCGAAATAGAGTTTTATCTCTTAAAAATGAAAGTGGAGAATGGATTGATAACGAGGAAGAACTAAAGTTGATGGTGGTCAATTATTTTAAAAATTTGTTTATGGCAGTGATGGAAGTTCTAGGAATTTTAGAATTGTAGCTGGTTTTCCGGTTTTGACTAGTTCCCATTTGCATACTTTATGTGTTACTCCTAGTGCTAATGAGATTAAAAATCCAATATTCTCAATGGGTTCTTATAAAGCCCAAGGAGTGGATGGTTTCCCACCAATTTTTTACCAGTCTAATTGGCTTACAGTAGGCCCTGCTATGTGCCAGTTTGTTCAAGAAGTTTTCGAGAAAGGCAACTTTAGAGAGGAAGCAAATGAAACTCTTATCTCTTTAATTCCAAAAAGGGAGGTACCTGAGTTTGTTACTCACTTCAGACCAATATCATTGTGTACTGTGCATTATAAATGTGTGACTAAAATCGTGGCTAACCGCATGAGAAGTGTGATGAATGATCTAATTTATCCCTTTCAAGCTAGTTTCATTAAGGGAAGGCATATTTAGGATAACATCATAATAGGCCAAGAAATTATGCATATAATGAAGAAAGCCAGGGGAAAACGGGGCTAATGGCATGGAAAATTGATCTTAAGAAGGTATATGATCGTATCCGATGGGACTTTCTATATCAAGTACTAAACGATGATGGCTTTGATGATAAATTTATTAATTTGATAAGATTATGTGTCTCTACAGCTTCATATAACATTTTGTGGAATGGAGTTCTGTTAGAACCGGTTGACACCTAAGAGGGGGTGAATTGGGTGTAAAATAAAAATCTTAAGAACTTTGAAAATCTTTTTGCATCTTAGAGGAAGCAATAAATATGAAAGTAATGAATCATAAATCAACAGTTAATATATGCTGGAAATATAAGAGTTTAAGGAAGAGAGTGTGCAAACTGTGATTTATATATCCTAGTTCGGTCCAATCTGAGATGGCCTACGTCCAGTCCCTAGGCTCCTCCTGAGATTTTCAAATCCACTATCTTCTTGTTTAATCCAGGCACAAGAAAAGCCTTTACAACCCACAAGTTTAGCCGGGCACTTGCGAAGCCTTTTACAAATCTCTCACCAAGTTATTCCCCTTATACACCGTAAGGTTACAATCGAGTTACTCTCCTTTACACACCCCGTAAGGATACAACTTTGATGATGAAAGATTACAGTCAATCTTTTCTCTCAGAAGTGAATAGATGAATACTGAAGCACAATGGAAATAATCTCTCTCTCTCAAATATACATGATATAGAAAATGGATAAGAACAGAGAGTAGTTGGGTTGGAGTAGATGATTCATGATCTTTGCATGTTTCTCATTGGTGTCGTCTTCTTAAATCTTCTGTATTTATAGTTGAGTAGGATATGACCGTTGTGAGTATTTCAACTTATCCGTTAGAGTGGCATAGCTTTGTTTGACTATTCTTCAATTTTGAAAACTAGCCGTTGTGGTTGGTGAACGCTCCGCTTCCGTAAAGTCAACTTTTTGTCTCTTCACATCATCTCTTCATTGTATTCCTGGAGACATACATTAAACACTAATATAATGAAGTGTAAGAATGATTAGAAGTAAGAAGAATGAGTTTCATAATTAATCCCATGATTTTTGAAAACTTCAGTACGAGTTCTATTCTCCTGGGAAGCATTACTCAAGAGGTCACTAGAGTAAGCCTTGGTCATTACTCAAGTGAGCCCTCGAGTAATCCCATTCAAAATCTGGCCGAGAGCATTTCCAACTTCATTACTCGAGTGATCCCTTGGTAATGTTTCTTTTTCTTATCTAGTTACTCGAGTAGTCCCTTGAGTGATGTGAGTCATTTCTTGGCTGAGAGCTACTTGAAGATTTCTTCTCTGGTTACTCGAGTAATCCCTCGAGTAAGCTCTTAAATAACTTTACAGATTACTCGAGTGGTCCCTCGAGTGATATCATTCAAATCTTGGCCGAGAGCATTTCCAACTGCATTACTCGAGTGCTCACTCGAGTAAGCTTCCAAATAAAACTGTAGATTACTCGGGTGCTGACTCTAATAATCTGGTTACTTGAGTTGTTACTCGAGTGGCCTTCGCTTTTCTTCACACCTTACTCGAGTGGTCCCTCGAGTAGATTTCAAATAATTCTGTATATTACTCGAGTAAGCCCTTCAAGTGAATTCTTGATTTTGATTTGAAACATGGCAAATTATATATCATCGGAAAGCCCTCATCATCTATATTCCAATGCAATAAGAATTGCCTCCCAACTCATTTTGTATAGAAAGTTATGATCCAAAGAATATCTTCTACATTTAGACAAAGTCTAAAATCATAAGCATCAACTTCCAGAAGGCATAGATCTTAGTATATAACTTGAAGTGTGACAAATTATATATCCTTAGAAATCTCATTGAGTCCACTTTCATATGGCACTAGTTTCGTCTCAATCGGATATGTATTTTGAGAGTTATATCCAAAATACCAAACCTTGTTCTGGAATATGACGCTGATTCATGTGTCAACTTCAACAGATCATATCTCCCTCATCTGAACTCCTTTGAATGTGATATTGGTGTCCATAGTTTGTGTTGGGAGTCTAGTTTCATATGCCACCAGTTTCAGATCAATCTGACGTGTGGTTAGAGAGATATACCCAAAATACCGAAGCTCTGTCCTGACGCACGAAAAACAGAGGGTCATTACTCGAGTGGTCACTCGAGTAATCTTCAAGTAACTCTGTAGATTACTCGAGTAGCCACTCGAGTAATCACTTCTAAAATGAGGCAGTGCCATATTACTTGAGTGATTACTTGAGTAATCATCTCCGGAGGTACCATAACTTTCGTATATATCATTTTAACTTCGTATTGACCCATTCCAACTTCTATATGATCAAAGAAACCTCCGGTATCACTTCTAATAGCTTGGATCTTGATATTCTCATGTGATCTTGCAAGTTCTTCCTTCTTCAATCTCTTTCTTCTTGTTTTTCCTCTTGATGATCATTCTTCATCACCCAACTAGATATCTTCTTGAATTGAAGATCATTCCTTGAGCCAATTAGATGTCTTTTTGAATATCTTCAATCTTCTTCTTTCTTTGCTTGAATAATATCATCTTCTTGAATATCTTTCTCTTGATGATCTTTCTTCATAACTTAACTATATATCTTCTTTAATATCTTCAAACTCCTTCTTGCTCTTGCTTGACTAATCTATGAGCTATACAACATTAAATATAGTAGTTAGTCAATATAAAGAATAAGTATATCATACAAAATTTTTTTGCTCTTAATAGTTGACATATTTGACATCATCAAAACTATTCATATCTAACAAGTTCAAACAGAATTTTTCTCTCTCACACGAGGTCTTCGCCAAGGAGATCTGATTTCTCCTCTTTTGTTTATATTGTGCATGGATCGACTATCCTATGTGATAGTGACGCAATCAGTTCAGGGGAATGGAAACCGATTGTTGTAACTAAAGGTGGTGCTTCTATTTGTCATCTAATGTTCGCAGATGATATTCTCTTATTTGGGGTTGCTTCAGAGAGACAGACAATTTGCATGATGGAACGCATGGATCAATTCTATGCTGCATCTAGAGAGAAAATTAGTAAAAGCAAGTCTTCTATTTACTTCGCCCCCAAAGTGCCTTTTAATGTAAGAATGATAATAAAGGAGATTAAGGGTATGAACATACCTACAGAAATAGGGAGATATATGGGCTTTCCAATCTCAAGAAAAAGGAGGCCATCAGAAAATTTCCAGTATGTAATTGAATGTGTTCGGACAAAGCTTGCAACATGGAAAGAAAACTCTCTCTCACTGGCTGGTCGTATTACTCTGGCTAAATCAGTCCTGAGCACTATTCCTTTGTACCCAATGATGGTGAGTAAACTACCAGCTACAATATGCTATGAAGTTGAAAAGTTTCAGAGAAATTTCATCTGGGGAACTTCTAAAAAATTGCATGGTTTCCATCCAATTGCATGGGAAAGGATTTGTCTACCTAAAATTCAAGGGGGTCTCGGCTTTAGGAAGATGGGTTCCCTGAATCATGCATGTGGAGCAAAGTTAGCATGGCAAATTATAAATGGTGCTAAAGGCTTATGGGTAGAAATATTAATGCATACATATATGCTTTGAAATGAGAGCAATCTCCTAGAAGCTCTCCCTGGAGACTCTACATTGTGGAAATTTATCTCCCAACAACAAGAAATCATCGAGAAAGGCATGAAGTGGACTATTAGGAATGACCAATCTGTTAGATTCTTCAACGACTGTTGGCTATTTCCTAACAAAACTATAAAGGAATTGTGTCTCAGGCCATTATCATGTGAGGAAGAAAATAGCTTAGTGGCTGAGTGGGTAAAATTTGGAACATGGGATTATCAAAAATTAGGAACTTTGGTGCATAATAGTGTTTTTCAAAGACTGATTACAATGATTCCTCCAATGCCAAAACCTGGTCATGATATGCTATCTTGGAATGGAACGCCTAATGGAATATTCTTTATAAGAAGCGCATATTTCTTAATAGAGGAAAATCCTGAAAATAATTATAGTACTATCTATAAGACTATTTGGAAATGGCAAGGGGTGGAATGTATAAGGGTGTTTATGTGGATAGTTTTCAGTAATAAGCTTCCCACCAATGAAAAATGAAGTGTATGGTCTAGAACCCAGCCATCTATTTGTGTTGTGCCTCAGGTGTTGAAGATAACCTCCGTATCCTTCGAGATTGTAACTATGCAAGAAGAATATGGGATCATGTTTTGAACCAAAGATACTCAAGACAGGTTTTCTCAGCAAGTCACAAGGATTGGTTTGCTTTAAATCTCAAAAGAAAGCTGGGGAAAAACATGAATTCAAGTTCGAGCTTACTATGGGGAGTAGCCATTTGGAAGCTTTGACTATGGAGGAATAGTGCAGTTTTTGACCCAGACTTTGTGAAACCATCAAACCCTGCAGCCATTGTTGAGAGAACTTGGCGCCAACTCACTAAGGTACATGATAACTACCTCCCCCAATCACAAAACCATCCCATAAACAATAATTGGGAACCACCCATAATGGGATGGATATCAATCAACGTGGATGGGGTTGTTGCATCATCTTTGCAAAAGGCTTCCTGTGGTGGTGTGGTTAGAAATTAAATCATTTAGGCAATTGGATTTGTGGTTTTAGTCATTTTATTGGGTCATGTGATGTAGTGGAAGCAGAGGCATAGGCAATCTTTAAATGTCTTACTCTTGTCTGTTAACTAGGATATATAAGAATCATTTTATGGTCAGATGCATGCACTGTTATTGAGGCTTTGAATGAGTTAAGGAAATAATGGTTATAGTATATTGTTCTTCAAGATTAAGGAGATATTAAATCGCTCATGGGAGGTGAAGATGCAGTATGTGCCTAGAACCCAAAATCAAGTTGCTGATGCATTGGCCAAGGACAATTTGTCCAGATCTATTTTCTAGCATTCATGCCCTCCTCATTTGAGGGCGCTAGTAGACAAAGAGTGTATAGGATTAAATCCCCTTTAGTTTTTTTCCTTGTTGAGTTAATTAATGGGCTCTAATCCTCTATTGTAACCAAAAAAAGAAAGAAAGAAAGAGTTAGGGGGTCGATGTGCCCTCATTCACACTAGACTCCAACTCCATCTCTCACCGACACCCATCGTTGCTCGTTGTGGAAGTCACTGTGGCCGCCGGTACTTGTGTTAGCTATGGTGGCTGTTCGTCATAATTTTAAAAACAATAATCCAAACATTTTTTTTGTTTTTAAAATTTGTTTTTAAAAAATAATACTATAAAACTATTTAAAAAAAACAGAAAACAGAACAAACCTTAATTTCTCTTTCTTATTCTCTATGTTAGATTGTAATCTTCAAGCTTAAAGCTTGCGACTTGATTCTAAAAGAAACTTGTTTCAGATGAACCAAACAATGATAAATTTTTTTATTTCTTTTTTGGGCTAAAAACAAGTATCCTCTTATTGGAGGCAATCGTGTTCAAGACACTGTGAAGCACTAAATATGGGCACTTATCTAAGTGGGAATTCAAACTTTGATTCACCATGTTGTGAGGACTATCCCCTTCAGCTAGACCCAACCCTCGTTGGTTTTTTTTTCCGTCGAAGGATAGGTATCTTCCTATTGCAAGTAATTTTGTTCGAGGCACTATTGACACTAAATGTGGGCACATCTTTCAACAGAGATTCAAACATTGGTTCGTTAAGTTTTGAGGAACTAACCCTTTCTACTAGACTCAATGTCCGTTGGTCCTGTTGGTTTTAATCAAGGTTTTGAAACCTAGACCAGTCACTGAACCGGTCGTGGTACTGGGTCAAGGGTCAGTGGTTCAGATCGGAGTTAAATCGGGGCTAGACTAGTGAGAATGAGAAGATTTTAGAATTATTTATATGAAATTTTGAATAAAAAAATAAAAAAATTAAAAAAAAAAACCGGTCAAACAATGTGAAAATCGATCAAACCAGGGTTAGTTGCCAGACCGGACCGGTCGATCCACTGGTCTGGTCTTAGCTTGAGAACCCTGGTTTTAATTTCAATTTCCATTTCTCCGGTGAAATTTCCAGCAAATCAAATGTGGCCCAAGTGTCTTTTGGACCAAGTCACAAAGATCGAGAAGCCCAATACCTCAAGCGGAGTCCAACTCCAATATTAAGACAATAGAGGCCTAAGGTGGCATGGTCTTTCACTTATTTTTCTCTTATCTCTGCCTTCTCGAATTCATCTTTGCTTTGTCGCTGCTTTTGTGTACTTGTGCCTCCCTGCTGCGCTACCTTCTTCAGCTTTGTGCTTCTGCTCTATGAAACGTACTGTTTGCCATGTCAAGAAAGTAATGAAATGAGATACTGAGACTAGAGGTTCGATGTTTCGTTGTAATGACTAATTAATGACTAATGAAGGTAGCCTTTATGTTTGGAAATTTTTTGACAGAACTAATTTATTTATTTTTTATTCAAATAATTTTTCTGTGTATCATGTATAAAAAAATCATAACTGTAGGATAGCTAAATTTTATTATTTTAATGATGGTCCGAGAATTCTTATTAGATTTTATATTTTAATATAAGAATTTATAAATCAAAATATTTTAAGTATGCTCACTCAAAAGAATCTCTATTAAATAATAGCATAAGTAGCTTGTATCTTTTGTTTTTTTCCTTTGCAAACAGGCTCTTAGAATGATTGAAACATATTTTTAATTGTAATGACTCAATAATCAAATGTAAAATTTCTGTTCATATTCTTCTAATTATTATCGCTTAATGATTGTTTTATACTACTAACTATATCTGAAGCATAGCACAACCAAAAAAATTCACTTATTTTATTTCAGGGTAAATACAATATTTGGTTTTTACAATTTATCCTCATTTTATTTTTGATCCTTATAATTTTAAAACATAAGTTTTGGTTTCCTCAAATTTGTTTCCATATAAAATGTTGTTGCTTACATTCTAATTAAAACTTGAATCATCATTTTCAAATTGTAAATATATTTAATTGAAAGTTTTCCTTTTTTTAACATTGATATTAATTGTATAAAAGAAAAAGAAAAGAAAAGCTGGAATCAAAAAAGTTGTACCGTCTGAATGATCTTCTCCATCCTTTTGCAAGTATTTCCATTCTTGGTATGGCTGCAATGCAGGCTTTTCTTATGTGCTTAAAGTGTTTTGACCATTTGAAAAAGAAAACTCGAAGAGTGAGACCTAAAATATCCACTATCAATCATCATTAACTATATTCTTAAAAATTTGTTGTAATACCTTAGGGTCACTTATCAGGGATGTTTAATCATTTAAGAATCACATGTGACCCAAATAGTACTATTGGTTGAGCTAAAAACTTGAAATTCATTCTCAAAGATTGGGAATTAGGAGATAATAAAATTTTGAGTTAATATAACGTTTGGTTCCTGAAGTTTGATCCAATTTTGGTTTTGGTTCATCAAATTTGAAATCGGTAGTTTTGGTCCCTGAAGTTTCACCCAATTTTGGTTTTGGTCCATCAAGTTTAAAATCGGTGGTTTTGGTTCCTGAAGTTTCACCTAATTTTGGTTTTGGTCCCTCAAGTTTGAAAAGGACTTAGTTTTTTTTCTGGGGTCGGGTCGGATTTCAAAAATGGGTCGCCAAATCCTTTTCAAACTTGAGGGACCAAAACCAAAATTGGGTGAAACTTCATAGACCAAAACCACCGATTTCAAACTTGAGGGACTAAAACCAAAATTGGGTGAAACTTCAGGGACCTAAACCACCGATTTCAAATTTGAGAAACCAAAACCAAAATTGGATCAAACTTCAGGGACTAAAAGTTATATTAACCCTAAAATTTTCTTAAACTTCGAAAAATCACAACTAATTCATTATATCTCCAAGATTAGTAGTTTAAAGCTCTTCTTTTTAGCTCTAGAAAAGATCTTTGATAGAAAAATAAGACCTTGGTTCACTTATGAACCTCTTTATCCAAAAACATCAATTAATCAAAATTGGACAGGGGAAATTCGTAAGAATTTTTCAGACTTGCAGCAGAATTTTGAAAACTCATAATTAATTCTGTGAAACTCATATGAGGGAGCTCTAAACTTCGATTGAAAGATATTGAAGTCCTTTACATGATAAAAATCTCATTCTAGCCTGATCAAGCTCAGACTGATACATTTAACTCGTTCTATAGTTTTACTCTATTTTTGATAGAATCTGTTCCTTAAATTTAAAATTCCATAACTCATGTTTTACACAGTCAATAGACCTGAATTAGGACTTATTGGAAAGTGCTATATGTCTGCTTCTGACTTAGATCTCAAAGTTCGCCATTTACATGTCCCCACTCGAAATTCTTTATGCTTTCATTGTCGATTGCTCCTGATTGCCCTTTTACCTTACTTGAGTTTGAACCTAGTTGTTTGTCATTGTAGAGAGGGATGAGATTTTGCAATCCCAGAAGCAACAAAAGCAATTCCACGAGTACATAAAATCATTTCAAAGGCATCCATTTTCAAACTATACAAGATATATGCTATCTAGGCATGATATAGTACTTTATGCTTACCATGGACATATCCAATTCGATTAAACATGCGCTCAAATGTGGTACCACATTCATAACAAATAAAATTCACACTTGTTCATGGCATAACAAAGAGTATCATAGGCAAAACAACCATTAACCAAAATCATGTACCGTAGAAAAAGCCAGGTAACTACTACTTTGATATTTAATTGTGCTCATGCAAGTTTTCAACCTTGAAGCTTCCGTCCATCCTCAACAAATCCGTGTCCTGCTTTCCTAGCTGACCTTACAGACTTTATAGCAAGGACAGTACATAAGCCAACTATTCAAACAAGCTTATTATCTCATCCGCTGTTCAATATATTAATCTTCCCTTCTTGGTTAAAATTAAGATTTTCATTCCTTTGACTTTTAAATTGGTTCGGTGGTCCTATCCTGCATGGTTTTCCAAGATAAATAAATTGGTAAACTCCATTCCACCAAACTCACAAAGCTTCCTTCTAAACCTGTTTTAAGGAGAGCAATCATCATATCTATTGACTTGATCTTTGATTTCTAATAATTACCTATTTAATTTTCCTGCTTAATGAATGTTTCAGAACCTCATATATGGCTAGTATATTAGCCAATCTTTATATCTAACTACTGTACAAAACAGGGCAGTATCCTTACCATAAATCTACGTATTCATACCCTAAAATCTTTAATATTCTTACCTCTTATCCTTGCTTTTGTTGCTAACTCTTAATGTCTCTACTGCCTTCACATCATGCATCCAGCCTACAAGCCCCCTTTTAGTGAGCAGGGAAAGTTCCGTAAAGAGCATGTACTGGAACTACAGAGGTGGTGTAGTGGGCGTGATTGGCAAGAGTCTCTCTCTTCTTCCTGCCTCTTGAACTTCATGTTGACGCCATTGCTTTCCATTCTTTTTCTTTCTATCTTATTAATCCTCTTCCACTACCCCTCAAAAGAAAGGAAGAAGAAAGCAAATGAATTCACTTGTTAATATTACAGTAGATTTAATAAATTCCAAATTCCACCAATCAATCCTTGCCATATTAGTATCTTAAGGCCTGTTTGGATTCAAGTTCAAAATGCCCTTTCATGCAAGTTGAGGTAAAGCTCTTCTCATATACTTACCTTATATACTATAAATCACGTTAGAAAAGTAGCTTTTACCGCTAACTCAAACAGATACTTACTCATCATTAGTTTTGCTTTTCAATGGCAAATCTGGAACATCAATTTGTCTTCCAAACTTGACCTTCAGATGAGTTTTTGAATCCTATTTTTGCCCTTGAATATAGACAAATTGATTAGCTTGCCCTTGGATCTTTAAGTTACTTTAATTTCCTCTAAACCCAACACATTTTCTTCTTTAATTGCATAGCATGTGTTGGTTAAATTCATAAGCCAACACATTCAATAACTATGTCGATGTTGATAACTCGCACAAATAACTATGTCCAGCATCTAAACCCTGGACAGCAACCAAGTTCTCAAAGCATCAGGTAGATCATAAGCTAGGATGTCAGACTTGATAACATATGCAAATTAAAATAGTTGTATCATTAAGAACAGAGTTACCTGTATTCATGTTTAAAATCTGGATAATACAAACACCAGTACAGGAAAAAATAGGCTTACCAAAGAAAAAAATTGTATGAGTACCAGAATTGATTTAACACGCAAGTATAATTAAGTCACGGTTTCAAACGGGCGTGCTTTACTGATTGCTCTGAAACTATGCGAGCAAAGGCTGTCACTCTGACTTGTAACCGTTAGCTGTCATTTTCTCTTTATCATCAATCATCAATATATTTATCAATACTATTCTACCAAGCCGTTAATGCGACTCCTCTCACAAAGGTTGCTGTTCACAAGGATTGAATGGCTGCAAATTATAGCCCGAAGCTCAATATATTGATTTATGCAATGGTGAAAAATTAATACTTGTCTTCCGCTCTGCCTTTTTATCTTCGAAACAGGACACCCTATTCGTCTACAAAACTATAAGCTCTGCGATGAGTGTTTGAGAGGTTTGAACGAAGAAAAAAACGAGCCTGTGTTCTCTGTTTTTCTGTTTTCTTTTCGGAAATAATATAAGCCATATGTAACCTCACAGGCTTCGGATCCTTCTTTTCTTTTCATTAACAATATCATCACTGTTTGTGAGAAAAAGGAATTTCTGAAAATTTAAGCATATTCGTGAGGTTCTAGCTTCACTAGTCTCTCTATGGTGTTTTTCACAAATAGCCTTTTTTTGTTCTGTAAAATGACGTTACTGTTTGCAAATCTTATTTTCTTCTTTCTCTAGTGTTCTATTCATTCACAGCACCCAAAACTCTTGGGTAGTGTGATGTTTATCAAGCACAATGATATATTATCTTTTATTTTATTTATATTAGGCTAAGCAGGTCTTTCCTTTTGAATAAGTCTTACATGTTTCTTTTTTGACCTCATTTAGTCTTGTATATCATGCGTTTGATTATTTTTGGGAGGATATTACAAGGAGATATATATGCCCCAATTTAGTGCTCGTTTATGATAGTTTATTTTTGATTTATATATGTTTATAAATTATGATTTACGGTATACGAGGTAAGTATGTGAGAAGAGTTTTATTTCGATTTACGTAATAAAGATTTATTATCCAAAAATAAACACACACTTAATTGTAAACGAAACGTAAAAGAAAAGTAGTCAGGACATCTCTCATTACAGGGGAATTTTGGAAATGGGAATGGTAGAAATGTTGGGGGGTTATTGGAATTAATTACAAGTTTGACGTAGCTAAGGATTAGGTACGATTGTACTACGAGTACTATAAAATAATGATGAGTTTTGAAGTAGTCCATTAGTCCTCCAAGGAAAATTGATAACTCCTTCCCAACACTACATGGATACTTCTCAAATCCTGTTTGCAAGTTGCATTGTCCACAATATAAGTTAAGTCACCTCTAAATTAATTTTTGATTCACTGTGTAAGTGTGTAAGTAATTCACTTATAGAGTAATCAACACTTATTTATTAATTTTATCCTGTTAATTAATGTTTAAATGTAGGTATAGTTAATTTTATCAATTAACGTTTACTACTTTATTAGTATTTTTCACTTTTTCAAAACCTCATTTAATATGAAAAAAATTGAAAATAATACTATCTCCTTAGATGATGAATTTGGAAAGACTAATGAACCTATATGAATTATTTAGATATACCTATGTTACACGATCTCTTATGTAGCCACATTTTTGCTCTTCATCGATTAAGGAGCATAAGTCATAAGTTAACACATATAGGTCTTAACCATGTTATAATTTAGTCTAAAAGTAGTCTTAAGGCCTTATTTTCTATGGATTATGTTTCTTATGCAAATTTCCACCTTCTTTTTCATGGTTGATTGTCTTTTTAATTTTAATTCCTCAATTTCCTTACAACAAACACAACAACAAAAATAACTTCATGCAAATCAGTTTAAACTAGAAAAATAAAAATATGACAATTTCACCATTTTTAGCATTTCATTTGTGCAGCACCTTCTAATCCAAAATAATCATAATAATTACATTTAAGCACAACAACAACAATAATAAAATCCCATAAATAAATATAAAAATATTTAATAAAATAGGGACATATCAATTAACTAGATCTTAGATTAACAAGCAGCGATAGTATATGAAAAGTTACGCAACATTTTTAAACAATTAAAACTCCCATGCATGAGACCCGAGGGTGAGAAATACTTTTTTGATCCTATTTATGAGTCACTTGCATGTTTCACGTATACCAAGAAAAACTTTAAACATCATTAACTCTGTCTTAAAATTTAATAACTTCCAATTTTGTCTCTTCTTAATATAAACAATGTTCTATCACAACAAAATCTACACAATGATAAATGATGGCTAAAATTGTACAATGGAAAGGTTAAAAAATTGAGTTTGACATCAATTGAGTTGTGTTGTCCAAAGTCCAAAATGTGTATGTCGACAGTTGATGTGTGCTTTTGACACTTCGGCGAGTAAAATTTTTATTCGATAGAAGACATGTAAATAATGGGAGAAAATTTGCAACAATTAATAGGCATATTGTACCGGGGAAAGAAAATTAAACAAAATATATGGGTAATAAAAAACAAGATTTCAAGCAATTAAGAAGTGTATACTAAAAACTTTCATAACATGATATTGTCGTGGCTGACTGATAAGATGAGCAAAAATTGATGGGCATGCCATATCAATCGACCATGATAAATGATTTAAAACCTCGGACCAGACGATTGAACCGGTCTGACTAGTGAGCTTGGCAGTCTACTTTTTATGTTTAGATTTTAGACTGTTCAATCTAATTTTAGCTTCTATTTAAAATAGGTCAGACAAATTAAATGACTTACTAAAATTCTTAATACCAAAGCGCGTCACATAGAAGACGGGTTGGTACTGCCTTTAAATTGGATTAATACAAATTGCCAAGTTGGAAGGAGTATTCACTTTCCCAATTTAGGGTCTTTCATGTCACTTGTTAGTTGACAGAGACGAAGCCCAAGAAACAACCTTAGATGACTTGTTATTGGCTGCCGGCATAGAAGACGGATGGAAATTGCCAATCCACAGTCTCCACAAGTCTGCAACAGAATCAGTAGATAATCATAACTCTCATCAAGTAGATAGAATTGGTAGAGCTTACCATGTGCCCACATCCAAAGGCCATTCCCTTTTTATTGTTACAGCAAATCACACAAATTACCTGCAACAAATGAAAAGGCGATATGGCCTTTGGATGTGGGCACATGGCAAGCACTACCAAAGAATTTTCACTGATTTTCAATTTACATTATGAAAGTTATGATTATTTACTGACTATGTTGCAGACTTGTGGAGAGTGTGCATTGCAATTTCCATCTGTTCTCTTTGTCGACATTCAATAACATGTCATCAAGGTTGTTTCTAGGGTGATGAAAAGCCATATGGGGGTAAAACACCAAGGTGAGATTATTCAAATTATTCTAATAAGATCCCCTCCAATAAAATTTGATGACTTTGACTATTCTTATCATAAATGTGATGTGAAACTTTTACTATGTTTTAAAGAACATATGCCACCTTTATGTCATATTTGAACTTGAATAAAATGTATTAAAGAGTACGAATTCATCCTAATTGAAAGATAATATACTATTCATATTCATAGTTTTTTTGAACGAGTTTTAAGGGAAAAAACAATAGCAGAAAGAATAAGAACATTATTTTTTTACCCCGAGGCCCCAGTCTGTCAACGAAGCACACCAAAACTGCTACTAGCAAAGATAAAGATGGCCAGATCAGAAAGGCCAAGATGTCTTGACAAGCAGCAACATCAGACCAAATAGACTGGAGCAGCAAAGTACTAAAAAAATTATCAAATCATCCACAGAAAGTTCAGATAATATTAAATTTATTTTATAGATAAAAACGAGTTGATCTTTAAAAGCAGGGGTTTGTAAGTAGCAAGTTTAAATAATAAATGTATATAGCATGTCAACTTGTTCGAACCAAGCTTTGGATTTTATTAGTTTTTTCCTAAACAAATCATGATATACAGATTTGAAGTGGGGGAATGAAAACGAAACATGGTGTTTATAAGAGAACAATTGATCAAACACTACTAGTAAAAACAGACATAATGAATTTAGAAGGAAAAGCAAGATAAGATTTTTATTTTAAAAGTGGGGCTTGATTATGTTTGGTAGGGGATGGATGGACAGTACATGCAGAGTTTTAAGACAATGAGTGAAATCATGACCATTCAACCTAATTTCAAAGTGACCGAAATCACAAGAAATAGCATATTATTAATCGGAAGCAACCAAAGTAAAGAGAGAGTGAGAGTGGGAGAAACTGAGAAAAAACTTGTTATTTAGATTACTAACAATAGACACCTATAACTCAAGTTCAGATCGATTCACAAGCCACATTGTGTAATCATGTTCATTAGAATAAATTGTAAGAATATCTTTTGTAAAACTATTGGGTAGTTATTGAACATTTTAATTTTAAATAAAATAATAGAAACACCAACAAATAGCTCAGCAGTAGTAGCTCTACATTCAGCAGCTGTAGCAGCCAACTCGTACAATATAATCTACTGCAGCGGCTGAATGTAGAGCTATTGTTGCTGAGGTATTTGTTGGTGTTTTATTATTTTATTTAAAATGTTCATGTCAAATAACTACCCAATGTTTTCGCAAGAGATATTTTTAAAATTTATCCTAATGAACATGATTACACAATGCGACTTGAATGGAATACAGTGCTAGCTAGACCTGTACTAAAAGTATGCATTTATATTGATAAGCAGGTAATTTAAAAAAATAACACAAAAATGAAAATAAGAGATCAATTATTCACCAATGACTTCGTGGTAAAAATAAGATATATTTAGGCCAGAAAAAAACCCATACTTAAAATGAAAAAAAAAAAATCTTTTCTACTTTGAGCATGTGTTTTTGTCAATTAAAAAAAGAAATTCGTATGTGATTTTTTGAAACGTATGATATCCACCAAAATTGTAGAGGGATGATTCCAATACTTTAAGACTAATTTCATCTCCTCCACAACAAACTCGACATCTCTCTACAAAAATTACATTCAATGCTCCTTCATCCAAAAGATATTGACATTATGGGTAAAGTATAACTGCAAGTAATTTTTATGCACAGATAATCAGTAAATTTGGAGATAAAATTAGAGCTTAACAATTGGTACTCATCTATCAATAATCAATAATGATTGAAAACTCAAATGATCTTTTATGGAAGCACGTTAAATTTGATATAAGAAAATTGGTTAGATGGTATAGTGATTTGTAAGAGAGTCATTTATTACCATTATCACTTTGCTACTTTTGCATACTATTTTTTTAGAGGAATCATCAAGTCACTTATTGTCTAATTATTCTCATGTCAATTGGACAAGAGTTATATATAACACTATTCAATGATAAAGGACATGTATACAGTATGATATATACTGAAATGTAATAATTAATATCTTCATTTTTTATTTAAATTCTCTGAAAGTTTAAAAAACATACTCCCTCTAGTCCTAAATATAGGACATAGTTTATAGTGCATATTTAGGACCGGAGGTAGTATTTCTTTTTCATAGAAAACAAAAGTATTTAAGGGGTGTAAAACACCAGCGTCATTTAATTTGACTAAAATTTAAATTTAAATTTAAATTTAAAATATCCTAATAAGTTCAACTACTACAAAATATGATCACTTTTTTGTCTATTCATATCATAAATGTAGTTGTGAAACTTATGTATTATTAGAATAAAATTTATTAGACATTACGAATTTGTACTAATTTGAGATGTACTCTACTATTCTTAATACCTAGAGGGATCTAACGAGGCCTTATATTGTTAGGCCAACTCTATGTTCATCTCTACTATTCTTAGTTTTCTAATATGACTTTTTTGTTTAAACAATAACGGAAATAATAAGTACAATATTGTTTAGCCCAGTCAACCTATATTATGTATGGCCTGTCAACTTGTTCTAACCTAGCTTTGATTTTTTTTAGTTTTTTTTCCTAAACAAATCATGACACAGATTTGAGGTTGGGGAAAGAAAACAAAACATAGTGTTTATAAGAGACGGTTTAAATAATATTGGATGAACAATGATCAAATCACTAAGTTTTTTTTTTTTTAAGTGAACAAAATTACCGTCCGGTCAAAACCACATCACATGAAATGGCAAATTAATAGGAAGCAGCCGAAGTAAAGTGCTTCAAGCGAGCGATGAAGTGAACTTGTTTACCAAGATATTGAGAAAAACAAAGCAGTTTAATTTCATAACCAAATGCCCTAAGAAAACAAACATTATTAATATTTTTCACATACCATAAAACAGGAAGCCACAACTTGGAAGGGCTTGACACTTGAGGGTGTTACAGAAAATGAGGTTGAGAGAGAGAAGTGACTCTACTCTGGAATCATACTCAGATATATCCAAGGTCTCTAAAGGCAAAAAACGCACATGGAGCTGGAGTTTTTTGTTCTGCCGAAGAACTCAGAGGATGGGTTTTTCAGACAAGGAAGACAAGAGAATGGAAATTACAAGCAAGAAAGGTATAGTCTCTTTAAAGATATATAAATATAAATATATATATATTTTTTTGTTGAAACAAGTATCTTTAGAAAAACATTTTTTTTACCAAAGTTTAGGAAAAGAGTGCAGAAAGGATAAAGAAGTAATTTTCACCCCATGTTTTGAGAGGACAGCAGCAACAGCAGACCATAGAGAGCTGCATCTGCAACAACACCAAATCAAAGAGAGCTGATGGGAACAAAGCCCGTGAGGTTACACATCTGGTTTGTCTTGTTTTATTTTATATTATTTCTGAAAACATTTTTTTAAAAAATAAAAGATTTGTGGAAAAACACAAGATCTGAAGATCCATGGAGAAGCAACATTTCAAGGGTTTAATAGATCAAAGATAGAACAAGCAGAGGCATAGACATAATTATAATACAGACCTTCGCCTCCGGTTACTTGAGTTTTTATTTGGGTCAAAGAACAGATGAAGCCAAGATTGTTGTTTGAAGTGAATGGACACAGGCTTAAGGAATATGGAGGAAGAAGATGAAGATGAAGATTAAGGGCATTTATGAGGAAGAAGAAGGAGGATATGAGAGAGAAAGAGAGAGAGTTTGAACCCAGTTGGGAGGATGGTGGGCCGATGAAGAAGAAGACGATGATGATGCTGAAGAAGAAGGGCTGCCTCTTTATTAAGGCAGCGAAAAATATATTAATATATATATATATATATATATATATATTTCTCTTTTATAAATTACTCTATTCCTTTCTTAGAACTAGTAGTAGTATATGACAATTATAACACACGAAATTTATCTTCGAAACCAAAGTAAGGGAACATGATTAAAAGAAATGTAGGGACCTTTTAAAAAAAATAATGAAAGCTGTAAATACTACATATCGGTCAATTATTTTATGTTTTAGGGCTTTCCTCCACCATTGAATATTATTATAACTCTCAATCAATTTTCATGAGAATAACTAGCAAAAATTTTCCAAATGACTTTACATAGCTCATTTACTAATCTTTATACTAACCAGAGTTATTTTGTATTTTCCAAATCAAATTCAACATACTTTCACTGATGTTTATTTCATTTTCCTCCATAATTTTTCTTAATAGATAGTTCTCAATACTCTAAATCTAATTTTATCTCCTCTGAAAGAACTAGACATCCATGAGATAATCAGTAATTTTGGTAAGATAAAACTAGATTTTAAGATTTGATACGCGTCCATCTACAACAAATTTGAAGGAAAAATCAATTTTCCCTTTAATTTTTTATGGAAGCATATTAAATTTGATTTTTAAAAAATTGGTAACGATAGGACACTGATATGTAAGAGCCATTTATTACTAATCTCTCATAGCTATTTTGGATCCTATTTGTTTCCACTAGAGAAATTATTATTTCATTAATAAACTTATCCTCTAATTATTCTCATGGCAATTGAACAAAAAGTACAACAATATCCAATGGTGAAAGAAGACTCTATAGCATTAAATGTTATATTTAATATCTTCATTTTTTATTTAAATTCTCCCCACTTTCTTTTTAAATGGATGTTTTTGTTTCCTCTATAGAAAACAAAAGGTATTTAAAACAATCCTCCTCCTCCTCTTCTTCCCCCACTCTCCTCTCTCCCACGCCTTCACCACCTTCTTTTTTATCTTTTCTGTGCCAATCAATTTTTTTAAAAATAATCTGTGTGAAGAATAAAACTTTTATCCGCAATTCCGCATGATTTTGTTTATCATTCATGTCTAGCTTTCCAATTAAATCTTGTCTTTTGAATTTTTGTTCTTATAATTTTGATTTGTTTGTAACTCAATTTCTAAACATTAATTCAACATCTTCCCTTTTTTTTTTTTTTTTTTTTGAGTTTCTTGGGATCCCTATGTACAGATCTGAGATCTACAATAATGAATTGGAAGGTTTGAATGATCATCCCTGCAATTAGAAGTTAGAATTAATTGGTCTTCAAATCCTTCATTTGAAAAAAATGAAATCCTTATTACTGCATGACCATAATACTTACCAAAAATTGAAATTTTCAATCAATGAACGAGTAGTATCACTATTTTTGTTCTGGCAAAAAAAAAAAAAAAAAAGTATCACTAGTGTTGTTTAATAAGATGTTGTCCCAGGGCAGAGACCTTCTCCATCCTTCCTTGCACGTACTTCCTTTCTTGGAATGTTTTTGTGCTTAAAAGTGTTTGAAAAAATTATGAAACTGTTCCATTGAGCTTTTTACAAGTTAACCTAAAAGCACATCGAGTTAATAAAAGTGTGAGTTTGATGAAACCTTAGAAAGCTTAATTTTTCCGCAATTGCTAGTGGAACCTTCCTGAGTTTGCTGCTGAAACCAAAACCCATCCTGCCTGGTGATCCAGCAGAACTCCTTCGCATCCGCTTCTTCCGTCACTCAGCACTGAGCCATCCACCTCGAGTCTCATGTAGTCTCCTGAGTGCTATGGTATTGCACCCGCTCCCCTTTGTAGAACTTGCATTTTCCCAGCAAATCCTGGTCTCCTTTGCTTGAGAATCAGTGCCAGGATCTTCATCGGCAAGGGGGATGATTACATCTTGATACTCAAATATCCTAACATGTGTAACCAAATAAGGTTGACCATTTTAGTTTCTTCGTGAAATCCCTGCCTACCTCATGTTTTAAGTTCCATTCGATCCACTCCTCTCCTTATAAGGAGGATGATTTCTCCCACGAGGATGGGTTGACCAAAGAAACCCATCGAACTCTGGCATTTGTGCGGTTTTCATTTTGTTACTATCGCAAACACATTCATATAATGATTTTTATGTTGTTTTTTTTTAAGCCACCCAAGTATGCCCACGTGACTTAATTGCAATTTTGCAATAGTCATGATGGTCAATGCAGGTTTGATTTACCAGTGGCCCCATCGCCGGCAACAACAATACAAAAAAGTCTTCTGTGGCCCAATTATGACTTTAGCTCATAAATAGACTTTAGCATTGAGAGGGATGTTCATTACATCATTTTAGTATTATTTATTGGACTAAGGTAAAAATTTGTTCTAAAAGTTTTCTTCAAAGAACAATATTTCGCCAAAAGTTTTTTTAATCAATGTTGCTTTGAAAGTATTAAAATGGAGTAATGTTGTCCTTTACCGTTAAAAAATTAACAGGCAACATCAATTTTTTAACAGTATAGGGCAACACTGCTACGTTTTGAAACTTTCAAGGTGATATTGAATCTAAGATAACTTCTAGGGCAACATTAGCCTTCAGCAAAAACTTTCAGAGCAAATTCACACCTTAACCCTTATTTATTTTTACTATTTTTTTATGAAGTAAATTTTACTATTCTTCAGGATCCTGACAAATTACAATATGTTCATAATAACTCTACATGATAATTAATTAGTTATCATTTGGTATCTACTTTTGGTATCAAGGAAACTAATGAGAAAATTTAATGCCCGTTTGGATTAGCGGTGGAGAAGTAGGCTTTTTTTTACCATCTGACTTTTGGAAAAGTAAGGTAGGAAAAAAAGTGAAAATGTAAATGTGATTTGTGTTTGGATTAGCAGTGACAGAAGTAACTTTTTTTTTTCCTAACATTCAACCTATTTGGATTAGAGTTTGAAAAGCCCGTTTAGATGCAAAATGACTGAAAAGGGCATGAATCATATATATATATATATATATTATTTGTATATATTGTGATAACTGAAGTGAAAAATTAAATTAAAATTAAAATTTGATAAAATACAATAAGTCAGATTAATGCATTTTTTGGGATATTATTATATGATTAAGTACTAATTTGAGGACTAGAGAAATTTACAGAAAAGTACCCCAGAATTTATGAAAATTATAAGTGAATGAAGAAAAGGGATCGGGGAAATCACAGAAAATGACCCAAATGTTTCATAAATTAAGTTCAACCCTACAAATATTTCAACAAGTTTCAATTTAATCCCTCCTTAAAAACTTTTGAAGTTTGCAACGAAATCCCTAGTCAAATCTAATTTGACCAAAGCATCTTCTTTTTCCTTGGAACACTCGAACCAGCGAAACAGAGCATCGCTTGGACCACTACTAGAAAAAAGGGTTTTAACGTCCCTTTTTTTGGCCTTTTAACGTTTGAAAACAAAGGGACGTCTATCTGAGGGTCGTAGAAAAAAATGTCAATAACGTCTGTAAAACAGGGGACGTGGAAGGTAGACTTTAGACGTCCCCAGTTGGAACTGGGGACGTCTAAGGTGGGACCTTAGACGTCCCTAGAAGAATTAGGGATGTCTAAGGTGGACCTTAGACGTCCCCAGAAGAATTGGGGAAGTCTAAGGTGGACCTTAGACGTCCCCAATTCCAACTGGGGACGTCTAAAGTGGACCTTAGACGTCCCCAATTCTTCTGGGGACGTCTAAGGTCCCACTTTAGACGTCCCCAGTTTTATCTGGGGACGTCTAAAGTGTCGCCACCCACTCTACCACGTCCCCTTTTTTTATTAAGGACGTTGAAAGTTTTTTTTTTAAAAAATGGACTTTTCATATATTGCACTGTCTGGAAAATGTAAATTGCAGAAATAGGATTCCAACAACAGAATAAAACAACAGCAGTTCAGCAGAATGGAAACAACAACAAACACAGTGATCAACCCAAGGCTACTACATGCCACACAAACTTTCAAACCACACAAACTACACAACAATCTATATCCAAGTCTACTACATGCCACACAAACTTTCAAACCACACAAACTACACAACAATCTATATCCAAGTCCCCAGTTTGTACAATAACCAAGACTAAACCCAATCCATATCCAACAACAATAACGCTAATTATATGTACTACCACAAAAGTATGTCCTACACAAACTACTAAAGACTTTACTCTTCTGGTATACGTTGAAGAAGATGTCCAGCCAAAAAGTCTCTGATCATATTTAGGTCTTCATATGAGTAGGCATCTTCATTGTCAAAAATCTGTAAATTAGAAAATAAGCTTAGATGAAATAATGAATTGCCATTGAATACCAATTCTACTTCACTTGTTGTAGGTGGATTAATTGTGAAAGGTGGTGTGTCGTCAAGGTTGAAGGTCGGATCACCATGCTTCTGTTTTTTACTTTGAAGTACAATGGAAATTTTTTTATTTGCGGGATCTGTGACATAAAACACTTGTTTCGCCTGGCTTGTTAGAATGAAGGGTTCATCCCTATAACCTACTCTTTCAAGATCAACTGAGACAAATCCAAATTGTTGATCTATTACCACAGCATTATTGCTAACCCACTTACATTTGAATAAAGCAACTTTGAACTTGTTGTAAGTGATTTCCCATATTTCTTCTATCACTCCATAATAGGCCATGGATGCTAATATGGGGTTTTTGTCTTTCGAACTGGAAAAGTGCATGGCTTCAACTTCTACCATCACCCCACTATTTTGCATGGTACTTCGGTCATCTTAGTCTTTTGTGTAGAAAGAATACCCGTTTATATCATAACCGCTCCAAGTAATGATCTGAAACGAAGGCCCCCATGCTAGCCACTCTATTGTCCCAGACACACTGGTCTCATGCAAAACCTTTTCCTCAAACCACTGAATGAATGTCTTGTTTTGCTCAATAGTAATCTGCATGTCATTCTTCCTCGGATTCATGTTCTTCAATCTCTTTCTGTGTTCGTCTATGTACGGTTGAACTTCTGCCATGTTATTCAGGATATAAAGGTGTGCTTGCAACACCTCTTCACGAGGCATAGTCTTCACTTTCAGTCCTCGTGTTCCCTTGCTCCTCCCCTCTTCATGTCGAGATTGCTCCTTCTTCCCTGATAGATAATCGCTGCAGAAGTCCATAGCCTCTTCAACAACATACCTTTCAACTATTGAGGCTTCTGGTCTATAGGGATTTTTAGAGTACCCTTTTAAGATCTTCATGTATCGCTCGAAAGGGTACATCCACCTCATGTAAACTGGACCGCAGAGCCTTACCTTCCTTACCAAATGAACTATCAAATGCACCATTATATCAAAAAATGAAGGAGGAAAGTGCATATCTAATTGGGACAATATGATATAACCCTCAGCTTCCAGTTCATCCAGCTTTTCAGTGTCAATGACTTTGTTATAGATAGCATTAAAGAAAACACACAATCTTGTCACAGTGCTTCGAACTTCATCTTTCATAATGCCTCTAATAGCTACTGGTAACAGTTGTTGCATCAACACATGATAATCATGGGACTTTATTCCTACTAACTTCAAATTGTCCATTGACACACACCTTCTCATATTCGAAGAATATCCTTGTGGTACCTTAATTTCATGCAAACACCCACACAAACTTCGTTTCTCCGCTTTTGATAGTGTATGCGCTGCTGGCTCCATGTATGCCCTCCTACCATCATCTCTTAGATGTGGATGTAACCGTTCTCTTATTCCCATATCAACAAGGTCTAGTCTCTCACTAATCCCATCCTTGGTCTTCCCTGGAATGTGCAAAAGTGTACTGACAAGGCTATCACAAACGTTTTTCTCCACGTGCATTACATCAATACTGTGTCTCACGTCAAGACTACGCCAATATGGAAGATCAAAGAAAATTGATCTCTTCTTCCATATGTTCTTCTCACCCAAAGTCTTCTGATTCTTACCAAGTAAGACATTGATACATTCAACCCGACTGTAAACTTCCTCTCCGGTTAATGCCTTTGGAGCCATTCCATGCTCCGGCAAGCCGTTAAAAAGCTTTCTTAACCTACGATATGGGTAGAACCTAGGAAGGAACCTCATGTGACCAAGGTAGACCGTTTTTCTTCCATGTTTAAGTTGGTGGAAGTGAGTGTCTGCTTCATAGATCTAACATGCTTTATGCCCCTTCACACTATACCCTGAGAGGTTTCCGTAAGCAGGGAAGTCATTTATCGTGGTGAAAATCATTGCATGTAGCTTGAAGGACTCATTCTTATATGCATCAAACACATTTACACCTTCCACCCACAACTTCTTCAAGTCCTCAATCAAAGGCGCCAAGTAGACATCGATATCGTTTCCTGACTGTTTTGGTCCAGAAATCATCATAGAAAGCATCACATACTTGCGTTTCATACAAAGCCAGGGAGGCAAGTTGTATATTACAAGGAGTACTGGCCACGCACTGTGTGTGCTATTAAGAGTTCCATACGAATTGATGCCATCTGTACAAAGCCCAAGCCGAAGGTTTCTCGGCTTGCTGCCAAATTCAGGGAACATTTCATCTATTTTCTTCCACTGTGGAGAGTCAGCCGGGTGCCGAAGATATTTTCCTTCGGATATTCTATCATCCGAATGCCATCTCAACTTCTTCGCTTTTTTTGCAGTCCCAAACAAACGCTTAAAGCGCGATATTATTGGAAGATACCACAGAACCTTTACATGTTGCCTTTTAGTTGTCGCATCGCCACAACCACCATTTTTCCTCACTTTGTATCGTGCAGTTTGACACTTAGGGCACTCACTCAGACCTTCATACTCATTTCTGTACAGTACACAGTCATTAAGGCAAGCGTGAAGATTTTTATACTCCATACCCATCGTAGATAGGATTTTTTTTGCCTCATACATAGGATTTGGAAGCACATTATCGTCTGGAAACATATCACACAACAGTTCAAGCAGCAATGTGAAACTACTATCGGTCCACCCACAAGTTGCTTTTAAGTTCACCAAATGTAATGTTCCTGTCATCCGTGTGTATTTACTCCCTGGGTACAACAGTGTCTCTGCATCACTCCGCAGGCTGTCATATTCATGCGACTGCGCAAAGAATTCTACCTCAACATCATGAATCATTCTCTCCATTATATCTTCATCTATGACATCCACAGCTTCCTTCTTGTGCGACGGACAATCAGTTACTTCCTCACCATGCCATATCCACATTGTATATCGAAGATTTATTCCATCACAAAGTAGGTGATCCCTTATAACTTTAACATCCCGTCTTCTCTCATTTAAACAATTGACACAAGGACAAAAATACATGCCATTTCTGGCTGGAGCATTCCTTCTAGCATATTCAATAAACTCTTCAACCCCATTCTCATATTCTTCACTTGTTCTCAAAGCATTCATCCAACTATGATCCATTTTATTACCACCTACGTCATTCCCATTTACACTCAAGTTAAGAATAATTGTCAACACTAGGAATGCCATTTACTATTTTGTTTTTCAAAATTTTGACAGCATTTCCCCTTAAAAGTGAGACATCCCAAAATCAAAATAACAAACCATCTCAGCTTAATTTAAATGAAACAAAACTTTAGCTTCTAGCACCAAGCACAAACATAATACACTTATATTTTAGCAACCAAATTATTAAATCAGATATGTACTATGAGTGAGATATGTGACATCAAAAAATTCTTCCCAAGTTCAATTAGCGAATGGCAAATCTCAACAGCAATATTATATTTTTCTTCCACACAACAATTTTTTGATTCAGAAGTGTTCCAAGATTGATCACACCAATGAAGTTCCAAAAATCATAAGTCACAAATGGAATAGGTTTATGACAACAAATTAAAGTGGAACTCGAACAATTAATTCACACTCCAGGAGTCAATGATAGCAAGCAAATTCTAGCACTAAGTTACAACATGATTATTTATGTGTGTGTCTACACTAAGTATATATATTAATGTCTAGATTAATTTCTACCAAATTCTAGCACTAAGTTACATTAAGATTATAGATGTTTCTTCTTTTATTGCAGTCCTATTCATTTTGGAACAGCACATGTCGTGTTAAATTTTTATTTTCTATTTAATCTATCTAAAATCTATTTAATGAAAAATTGTAAAAAAAAAAATACAAGTACGAGAATTTCTTATATTAATGTCTACGTACACTAAGTTACAACAAGATTGCCTAATTCTAGCACTAAATATATATATTAATGTGTGTGTCTTATGGCCAAAAAAAAAAAAAAAATAATGTGTGTGTCTACAAGATTTTTTTATTATTTTTTAGTTTCTTTTTATTCTTTATTCTTTTCTCATTTCGTTTCCTTTCCCTACTAATTAAAAGCATTATCATGTGCCAAATTCTTTTCTTTTTCTTTCCGTCACTTTGATTCACACAGTTTGTGAGATAATCACTTAGAAACCATATGTAAATGTACTAAAATGCAATCT
Source organism: Inga laurina (assembly GCA_963855925.1). NCBI lineage: Eukaryota > Viridiplantae > Streptophyta > Magnoliopsida > Fabales > Fabaceae > Inga > Inga laurina. The sequence continues at coordinate 46,547,675 of OY979709.1, read as the reverse complement.
ATCTCTGTATTATTTTCAAAGGATTAGCTCACTGTTACAGAGAATCCACAATTGTATAACCAAAACAAATGCGAAAATGAACCAATTCTGTCAAATATAAGAGAATGCAGAAAAGCAAAAGGTATAATATAAAATACTATAATGATATATATAACTAAAATTATAAAATTAATAAACAAATCCAATACTATCCTAATAACTATCCGCCTAATAAACCTCCACATAATAAACCTAATAGTTACCATCATCAACCTAATCATTATTCGCATAGTAAACCTCCATATACTATACTAAAAATATAAAAAAAAAAAGAACTCTAACTAATAATAAAAAAACTAATAATAAAAAGAATAATAAAATAATAAACAGAATAATAAACAGAGTGCTCTTATTCAAAACGCCCTGTGATCTTCAATCATTTTTATTTGTTTGAAAGGAGAAAGGGGGAGGTAATATATATCTTTAAATATTAATCTGTATTGCCCATGAATCTCAATGACCAAGAATTGGAAATTGACACGGTAAGGAACTATAGAATATATTGAATATCCCAGAAAGATTGCTTTTTATGAATAAATGAAAGAAATATCAGCGAAAAAGCAAAGAATAATCAAACAGAAAATGCTAACCTGAAAAGTGGTGAAGCTTTGGAGGAGGTCCACGGTGGTGGAGAGGAGATCCAATGGGGAAAAAACTCTGCAAACCCAGAGCAAAGAAGGTGGCCTGGTGACGGAAGTGGTGAAGCTTTGGAGAAAGAAATTAAAAAACCAAGAAAGGGAGAGGAGACCGATCAATGGGGACGGAGTGATGAATTTGGGAGGAGATGCAGTAGGGGAGTGAATGGGGACGGAGAAAGAAGGAAAAAAAGAAGTGCAGATGAGACCCAATGGGGACGGAGATGCAGCACGGGAGTGATTGAGTAAAGTGGGAGGAGGAGAGATAGATGTAGCAGGGGAGTAGGAAGGGGTCTGACATGCTCACATGCACCGGTTATGTCAATTCTGGTGCATGTGAGTGACTTTCAATGTCCCCAGCTAAGCTGGGGACGTCTAAAGGCTTTCTTTTTTTTTTTTTTTTAATGACGTTTAAAGGTCTTCAAACGCGCCAATCTTTATAATTTGAACCTGACCATATTTTGGACGTCCCTTTTTTAAAAAGGGACATCCTTTAGGGTAGTTGTATCTATGTTCTGTAGTAGTGGACATGCCGTCGAACTCTGTCTCCTCTGGCTCTCTCTGTCTTCACAGCTCCACCACCAAGCTCTCCTCCTCAGCTGGGTTTCACCATGTTGAAGAGAGAAGGAGGATACCAACGAAAAAAAGTAAGAAAAAAAGTAGAAAATGATTCGAATGAAAAGAAAAGCTCAGAAGTGCAGTGGAAAAGCTACTTCGATCAGCTTCCAAAAAAAGCCGCAGTGGTTCCAAAAGCATAGGGATGATAAACGCCTTGCCAAATGGTTCAAAAGCTGCTAATGTGATTTTTTTTTTCTATAAACGTGCAGAGGGGGCTGCCCACCGCTTTGCCAAACAGACCCTTAATCGTGTAGATCAGTAGATATCAAGTATATGATATATAAGGAGAAACAATGTTCTGTCAAAAAGAGAGAGAGAGAGAGAGAGAGAGAGAGAGAGAAGAAGAAGAAGAAGAAGAAGAAGAAGAAGAAGAAGAAGAAGAAGAAGAAACTAGACACTTCACACTTCTTTTAATCAAATCATAGGGACTAGCGTTTTAGGCAGCATGAAACTAGAGGGACAAAAATCTATAGTTTAAAAACTATGTATGGACTAAAACAAAAATGAAGGCAAACTATAAATCTGTAGGGACCAACAATTATATTAACTCAAAAAGGAAAAACAAAACAGAAGAAAAGAAAAGGCTGAAAGCTAGAAGAAAAAAATGTTGTCTGCAGAGATTCTCCATGCTTGCACTCCTTTCCATTATTGGTTTGCCTGCAATTCATGCAGATCCTCACACGCATTTCCCTTCGTGCAATTCAGGCTCTGCTTTTGTCCTATAAAGCTTGAGGCCTTATATCAAAAAGAAAATGTTTTCAGATTCTCATTTTGTTTGTATGTGGAAGCCATTTATGTGTGTGTGTGTGTGAGAGTTGTTGAATTTTAATTTCTACCGGAAACATGAAGCTAGATTTAGCAGTGGTCCGTGATCTCCTATGTACTATTAGAAAGGAAAATGGTTGTGGAGTCTCATTTTATTTGTACGTGTAAGCCATACTGTGAGTGTGTGTGTGTGATTTTGAAATTTGAATTCCACCGGCAATGAATGGTAGTGATGCATTATTATATTGGGTGACTCATTATATTACTTCCTCCGATCTTATTTATAATCAATTTTGCATCTTATAGAGTTGATCTCTTTTATAAGTAATTTTTATTTTTTGTCTGAAAATGTAAGCTTCTTTTTTTTATTTTACCCTTATTAAATACTCATTATCTTTCATATCTTATACTCATTATTTCTTATACTTTTTATCTATTCTCTCTCATATACTCCTTTCATAAATAAGAGCATATATAAAAAAAATATTACATTTTTTATATATTTATTATTTTTAACTATTAATTTATTTTATGTAATTAAAAAAATATTTTTAAATAAGATTGGAGGGAATAATTATTATATGCCATTCCATTATGTTATCATTTATTGCTTCTCTCGTCTGCCATGTGGTGAAGGCTGACATGAAAGTGCAGTCCAGGTGCGAAAGGGAAAAAGCACTCCTACGGCAACAATACACGTCATCCTATTTTAAATGAGTAGTCACAAAACCACACAAGCAAATTTACATATATATGAAAAAAAAAACATTACTGCCGTTTAGTTTGATTGCATAAAAGGGATTACATGTAACCTTAAAACTTGTTTGATAAAGGAGAGGGGAGAGAAAGTGAGGAAGTGAAATTTTTTTGAGTTGGATTTTAAAAATAATTAGAGAAGCGGGATTAAAATATTTAATTAATTTTTCTTACTCTTTTATATTATATTATCTCTTTATTAAGATTTTATAACTACATTTTTCTAATTTTTTTTAAGATCTAACTCATAAAAATTATCCTTCCTATCCCATTTCATCCGCTCCAAATCCTTCGTACCAAACCAACTTTAATTTAAAAGGTTGATTTAGATGTTTAGTTGGATTTATGTAAAGTAAGGGAATTACATTTTATAATATTGATTCCTCGGAATAGATGCATTAGGATTCCACTGCTTGTAATTATATATGAATGTGGATTACAATACGTGGGAATTTAAAAACGACATTATTTGTCCTTACCTTCTCTATAATACTCCAGATTTTAACAACCTATATATATATATATTCACCAGTATCATCCATAAACATGAATTTTTAATTTTATGTTAATTTAGTTAAATATAAATATTATATTTCATCCCATCATATTAATGATTAAATATCACACCAAACAAATTCATATAATATCCAGTAGATTTCTGCTGATTCCATGAACTAAATGGGCCATGCACTTCATAATTGGAAACAAAAGACAGAGTTTATGTATTAGAATTAAGAAATAGACCATTAAATACATAATTAAAGAAATTATAACAACTTTCTTCCATATGCTATTTCTGCCCCAATCATTGTTTCATTGGACAGTACCATAGTGTAAGATTCCTAGCAATTCAACGTCTTCTTCATGTCTCTTGTCTCATCTTGCGCTTACGGTATAACACGGTGATCGCCATGTCCACTAATAACATTTTAATCAAAACAACAACGTTTACCAAAATCAGTCCCATTAACAGCTGATTGTAAATTCCTTTCTGTACAGTCTCCATGAACGACCTGGTACACACAATCAAAACAGGTACTTCATACATAAGATTTACCAGAAACCCTTGAAACTTGAATCCTTTCAGAATCTGCAAAGCCTTCCCTAAGTCCACTTTTCTCTTCAAGTACTGACACAACAGTACACATATTCCAAAAAACGGCCCCGTACATATGAAAAGCTGACACCACAAATAATATCACATAAAGGAAAGTTGTTGGGTGAAATAATAACAGAGAACCTAAATTCACAGTGAAGGGAAAAATCAAAGAGAATACAAGGAAAACGTAATCGAGATCAAAGAGAGACATGTAGAACCAAGTGACTGCTAGTCTTTTGCATAATTTGAATGATACACTAGCAAGCAAATCTTTGAGAGAGTTTTTGATCATATCATATTTTGATTTGTAATTTCATGATTAATTTGAGGACTTTAATTCAATTTCTAGTCCATTATTACATGATTTAACACTTATTTGAGATAGGGGCCTTTGTATTAAATTTAGCTCCATTAAAAGTAAAATGATCATGAATTGTTAATTTAATTATGCAATTATTTACTTAGATTTTTAATGCTACCTTACGTTTAATAGTACATGATAGGAACTTGCAAGAAACTGGAGTGAAAGCTGGAAAAGAAAATAGAAGATCCAAATTGATATTGCTGAAAGACCTCAAATTCAGAAATGACAGAAGAGGTACTAGAAATTAATGACATTTTGGTACCCGAATTTAAAAAATGCCAATTTGGTTCCCATGAAATTTGGCACCATTGAATCAGAAATAGAGCCGGGAAAACGGGCCGAGCCCGTCGGGCCGGCCCTTTTAGGCCCTGGCCCTTCAAGGGCCGGGCTTGTAAATTGGAGCCTCAAAAGGAAGTCGGGCCTAAAAGGGCCGGCCCTGGAGGGCCTCGGGCCGGCCCTTTAGGCCCGTTTATTTTTTATTTTTTATACTTGGAAAGGAACCATGTTACATTTTTTAATTACCTTATTAAATCTATATGTCATTCTGTCCTTATATTGTATAGAGTATGATTTTTGAGTATATTGTTTTGTCTAATTGAATCATATTGTGATTTTTGAGTATATTGTTCTGCTTATTTAGACTAAAATCATATTATATACTATTCTGCCTGATAGAGTATGATTTTTGATGGAGGTTGTGATTATTTGACTACTTGAACCTACTGCTCAAAGTGAAACACAATCAAATGTCCTTGAAATTGATGATAGTGGTGATGAAGGTGAAAATGATAGTCGTCATACTCATGTTGTTTAGAGATTAGAGTATTTAGCTTTTTGCCTTCTTATACTTTGGCCTTTGTGTGAGTTATTTATGGACATGATTTTACCTTTGATTATACATTAGTAACTGTGTTTGTTTGTTGCAAGAGACGTGTTATTTAAACCTTAATGTTGACAACATTTATGTATTAAATTAGAACTTTAATCATTGTTATTTACTAATTATATCTCTTTGGGAAAAATATATAAGAAAAATAGTTAAATATTGTGAAAAGGATTTTCCGGCCCTGCGGGCTGGCCCTGGCCCTAATGCTCTCGGGCCGGGCCTTGAAAAACTGCAATTTTCCTGACCCCAAACCTTTTAGGGCCAGCCCTATTAGACCCTGACCCGTCAAGGGCCGGCCTTGATTGCCAGCTCTAATCAGAAACGAGGGCTTTTCGTATGATTCAGGGCCGTGACTTTGCAAGGAGGGGAGCGGCGCTGCAGAGCTTCTGCTTCTTAGACTGTAACAAGAGAGATTGAGAGGAGTGGGAAAGAGACAGAGAGCCACACCGCCGTCGAGTACTCCATTCCTCATCACCGCTGGAGTCTCCCCCACCCTCACTGTCAAAAACCATCACCGATCGGAGCTCAGAATTGAAAGGGAAACTCGGGCAGTGCACAGAGCTTCAACGCCGGTGAGCTGAACCAGAGAGAGAGAGAGAGAGAGAGCTCGGAGAAGAGGACCCACGGCCATCATCACCTACCACCATCGGATCACCGCTTCCTCTCCTGTTCTCGCCGGCGCTTCTCTGTTTTTCAACTCCGTCGGAATCACACTACCACTACTGCCTCTCCATCATTCTTCCTTAAACACATAGCCGGAATCATCCTCTCATCGTCTCCTTCCATTTTCCCATTTCTTCTTCAAGGCCGACAGACCCACTTGCTTTCAGATTCGACACTACTCTGTTTCATGATTTCAGATTGTGTTAGATATTATCCAATGGCTATGTCTGGCTGATCTCTTGCTTCTTGGCAGTGGAGACTTGTTCTTGAGCTCAATGATCTACATAGGGGAGTTATCTAGTTCAATTCCTTTTCTCATTTGAATATTTTGATTACCTAAGTTTTAGGATTATCTTTATATATTGTTGAGACTTGATTACCATTTGGATAGTCCGTGGATTGAACCTACATGGTTGGATTAGATTTTTGTAGCTTGTTGGATTTATATATGTGCATTTTCGTTATTGATTCAAAGATATTATGCTTTCTACGTGTTATTATATGATTGAATTGGATCAATTGAGTGTCGTGTTATCGCATTCATATCAAGAGGAAGCAAGTTGCATTAATTTAATCCTCATCACAAACTAAGTGCACTTCAATAGTGCCTTAAGAGGTGCTTGCTAGCTATGTTAGTAGGAGTAATCACTAATTAAGAACACTAGACTTAAGCATCTGCTTGGGGTTTTTCATCAGGACTTAATGAAAATTTACTCTTACATCTAAGTGAACTATGATAGCCACTACTCCATTTCCAAGAGCATTCATTATAAATTTCATATCTATCTTCATACTCCATTCCATTTTATAAAGAAAACACCAAAAAAAAAAAAAAAAAAAGTTGTGTAGGATTTAATTTTATTTCATCCAATTAGTTATAGTTAAAACCAACTCCATATTTTCTTGCATTTTAGATGCTTAGTTAACTTAGGTAGCTTAATAAAGGCTCCTCAAGAGAACGACCTAAGTGTTGCATTATACTGCAATTCTTGGTTATAAATATTTTGCATTTGACCCCAAGGCGCAATGACACGGTCAAATTAATGGCACCGTTGCCTGAGAGTCTATTTTGACTCCTTGGTTAGCTGAGTGTCAGTTTTATTATTGATTGGGGTTACTTGTGTGAGCTGGTTAGAATTTTAGCTTTTAGTGTTTTTGGTTTGTCTAGTTTAGGTTTAAGTTTTGAACATGTGCATAGTTGTTCTCTATAGCATTTTCCTTGCATTTGCATAGAAAAATAAAATATATTTCATACATAGATAGTTTTATATAGATAGATGCATAGATGCACTCATTGAATCCATAGCATTTTTGCGTTGCTCATTGGGTACTTGAACTTACTGTTATCACTGCTGCATTTTGGCTTGACTGCTGTCTTGGGAAATTGTTGTTGAGAATTTGAAAGTTTTGAATTGATAACTGTGCTTGTGAAACCATTTTTTTCAATATTGGAGCATCTATCACTATCGTGCAAAAGGAGTTTTGATCTCAGAAGTAAGAAGTCAATTGCTGTCATTAGTAGAGTGCTGAATTCTGAGTTTTGTGTTGTCTTGTTCTAGCTAAGATTAAACTCTATTGTGTGCATTTGGTTTGAAATTCCAGAGTTAATTGCACAAGCTATTTGGAACTGAATTTCTAGGACTGCTACATCAAATTTTTTTTAAGAGTTAGTTCTGTGGGATTCCTAATGTTGCTACTGGAGCAATTGATGTAGAGAATCTTGATTTGTTGCCGTGTCTGATTGTTCTTCATCTTGGAACAATATATCTCCTTGCTGTAACAAGGTTTTACTTATAACTTTGAATCAAATCTTGTTTGCTGATTATAAATCTTGTTTGCGTATACTTGCATATCTTAAGTTGCTGTTTCTACTGTTATAAGTGGTTCATAGGTTGCATATCCTTGCACCTTTGAATTTTTGCATAGCTGATTGCATTTTAAGACAAACTCTCAATTGCTGCCATTGTTAAATGCTGAAATGCAGATCTGATTAAAAATAATTCCTGGAAATCTTGATCTTTAAAAATCTGAACTAAAGTGATAAATCCGTGGGCTACATTTGGTATGTATGCTCCTGGTTGTTCTGCAAGTCCTCTTAGTTGATTTTTCTTAACTGGTATAGTGAATGTTGCTAAATTCCATTTTTCATTGAGTTGATAAGATGTGGCATGCTTGATTGCAGTTTTGCTTCAAAAAAAAAAAAAAAAAAAAATCATTTGGCTGAGCATGTTTTGAGTAGAACCCACGTCTGAATCATTAAGTTCAGATTGAGCCAATTGCCCAATAATTTCTCTTCAATCTTGTATTGACTGGGGTGCATGTACTGACTGGCTGGTAAAATTCTTGCAAATCAGCTGTTGGAAAGTAACTATTTTTCTCCTGCAATTAGTGCACTACTAGGCTACCTGTGATTTGTGCTCGCTGAATTAGTTGGTGCAATTCAATTACTGATGATTTTGGTTAGCTGCAGAATTTTTCATTAGGCTGAAATCTTAATTGGTTAGCTTATACGTGTTGAAATTGAAGTTATAACCAGGAGACTAATGTAAGCTAATTGGAAAGTGGTTGTGGAATTCTTCAACCTAGGACAATTTTTGAACCTGACTAGAGTTGTTCAGCGCATTCCAAGTTTTTGGAAGCTGATTTGACCTTGTAACTTGAATTTTCCAGATTAAACTGTTTGTGAACGCATGTTTATGGTCTTATCTTGCTTTGACTCTTCCCAATATGATTTTGACCAGTGAAAATCTATGTCATGAGCCATTTTCTTGAGCCTTGCATATGTTATCTCTTGATCTGAAAAATTGATGAAACTTAGTAAACCTGTTGTTCTATACTCTAGAAATCATTGCTAATAACCCATTCACTCATTGGCAGTTGCTGCATATTCTTGCTGGACATTGTTGCCATCTGTTTGGTGTTTGAATGTAACTCAAGTGGTACATTTGCTTGAATTCACATTTTTCTGATAATCTTGATGCTTTTTAAGCTCAAATTTAGTTGATATAGTTGTTGCTGTAGACTGCTGCTTTTGAAGATTGAAATCTGTGATTGTTCTGTACTGCTGTTAAAATTGGTTCACTAAACCTGCTGCTGGAATTGGGATATATTTCCGTTATCATTCTGACCTTATGCTTGTTAACCTGATTTTGAGAATATATATTCACCCGTGCATAACTTGAATTCAACCATTGTGACATTTGTGAAACTGTCCACTACATGGATAAGATTTTTGAACAGCCTCTTGTCCTGCAATTTCTCATTTCTTGCTGAAAAGCTCTGGCTATAATTGAATTCTTGTGAGTTGCTGTTTCTCTCACATGACTATTGTGCTACATTCACTTCTGTTGCATTCTAACTGAATTGAGTGTTTTGGTGGGACTAAGATTAATTTTCGCTGGCATTTCACCTTGAACTTGTGCACATAATCTGCTGTTTTTTTTATATATATGAGCTGTGATCAATCTTGGAACACTTATGAATCTAAAATTGTTGTGCAGAAGAAAAAATATAATATTGTTGTTGAGATTTGCCATTGGCTAATTGAACTTGGGAAGAATTTTTCTGTGTCATATATCTCACTCATGCTACATATCTGATTTAATAATTTGGTTGCTGAAATATAAGTGCAATCTGTTTGTGCGTGGTGCTAGAAGCTAAAGTCTGATGCATATGAGACTCTAGTTATTTCACTTGTGGTGCTAGTTTCTGCAATCACCTTGCCAAAGTAACAGATTTTTGGAACTGGGATTTGATGTGTGTGTACCTTGAAATTTCCTCTGAATTTTGGGTTCCTCACTGAAGTTTTTCTCTGTTGAAATTGACTGGACCTGTGTGAACAAGTTTAGAGTTTGACACTTTAAATTTGCTGTAGCTCACACCAACATATCAATCCTTTCATTTGCTGTTATTTGGTCGATTGAATCTGCTGCAATTGATCATTTATTTGGCATATATTGTAAAGAGATTGGTCCTTCTAGTTTCCATTGCTTAATCTATATTGTTGCTGCTGTCATTTGAGCTTCAAATCTGCTGTTATTGGTGTGCATTGCTTTTGGACTTGCTTAAGTGGCTAATCATTGATGGTTGCTGTCAATTTTCGGAAATCTTTTCCAGAAAACTCTGAGCATCGGTTTCTTAAAGTTTTGGACTATTTTAAGCAAGACCAACAGCTATGTGTTGGGTGTAGTGAATTTTGACCAAATTCCATCATTTTGGGCACTTTTTCAATTTTTCTTTTTTCTTTTTCGAATTTTTTCAGCTTTTTCATTAAGTGTGTTTTTAATTTTGTTCTTTGCTTTCTATTAGTTTGTAGGTTATTTTGAATTTGTTTTGGATTGTATTTTATTGGAGTGCTTGAATATCATCTTGGGCATATAAACTAAAGTGCATTTGGTTGGAAATTGTTTGAAATTCGCTCATAGTTTGTTGGACTTGTTTGTGCTCTCTGACTGTGAATTGGCTGCCATCAAATCCTCTTGGGTTCCTACATTGCTATAGCCAAGAACTTCCTGATTTGCATCCTTGGATGACAATTGCTTTGTTTGCTTAATTTCTTTCCTTGGTTAGAATTTGATTGTTCCAGGACATAACCTTTAGATGGAGGAGACATCTTCTCAAAGACTTTAACTATTGGAACAAAAATGGGATCTTATTCAATCTCAAGTGGAAAATGTCAAAAGGATTTTGGATTCCCAAATGCATAATGCTAGAGTGCAACCTTCTATACCTCAACCACATGAGTGTTTATGTAGGTTTGAGAATGAGTGGCCTTGTCTTGGAAATCCCCACTACCATCACATACACAATCCCTTCCCTAGCACCTATTACACCAATTCCATTTATTACCTTTCATATGAACCATCCTATAAACCTTCATTTTCTTCTCCACTATACAAACATGAACCATACCACCAACCTTCATTTCAACCATATCATCAACCCTCTCACCTCCCATACCATTCTTCATTCCAACCGAGTCAATCACCACTTCATAAACCTTCTCCTCTACCATCTGTGTCGAGTCAAGAGTCTTCTACTAACGATAGATTTAGGAGTTTCTTGCAAGAACTGATCAATCAATTGGATAACTTTATAAGCATGTTAGACAGCAACACTTTGGATGGTAGTAAGACAATAGAAATGCTAGAAAGTTTTCTCTCATAGATCTTGAGCCCTTACTTGTAGAAGTTGAGCCTACTCTGGCAATTTCCAAATCTAATGAGGCAAGTGAGACTTTGAGTGATGAAGAGGTTTATGAGGAAATTATAGTTGAGTCACCCCACATGTTTCAGCATGACATGATCACATCTCTTACTTCTAGTACTCATGACTTGAATGAACATGGTGATTGCACTACTTCATTTATGTGCGATGATGTGAATGATACCATGTCTGCTGCTTCTTGCGTTGGCAATGTTGGTTATGACATGCATGAAGATGGCTGTGAAGATGCTAAATGTGATACTAATTCTCTTGAATATAGCTATGATAATTTGGGTAGTCCTAGTGCTGAAATTGTCTCTAATAACCATGTTATTCTTGGGAAAGGTGTTTTTGAATTTTATGTAGTTGAGTTAAACCTAAAATCACTCCTTGCCATCCCAACTGTTGATGATCGAGTGCATGCTTTAAGGGAAGCAAATAATAAGTTGGATACAGAACATCAATGCTTATTCGATGCTGCATTGGAGTTTGGCACTTTGGTTGAACATAGAGCTGGGAATCAGGGCAGGCCCTTGACGGGCCAGGGCCTAAAAGGGCCGGCCCTTTTAGGCTCGGGGTAAAAAAAATTACAGTTTTTTAAGGCCCGGCCTGAGAGCATGCGAGCCAGGGCTGGCTCGCATGGTCGGGAAGTCCTTTTCATCATATTTAACTATTTTTCCTGCGTTTTTTCACAAGAGAGATATAATTAATAAATAACAATGATTAAAGTTTTAATTTAACACATAAATGTTGTCAACATTAAGAGTTAAACAATACATCTCATGCAACAAACAAATAAAGTTACTAATGTATAATTAAAGGTAAAATCATGTTCATAAATAACTCACACAAAGGCCAAAACATAAGAAGGCAAGAAGCTAAACACTCTAAGCTCTAAACAACACAAGTATGATGACTATCATTTTCATCTTCTTCGTCGCTATCATCAATTTCAAGGACATTTGATTGTGCTTCATTTTGAGTAGTAGGCTCAAGTAGTCAAATAATCACAACCTCCATAAAAAATCATACTCCATTAGGCAGAACAGTATACAATATGATTTTATTCTAAATAGGCAGAACAATATACTCAAAAATCACAATATGATTCAATTAGGCAAAACAACATACTCAAAAATCATACTCTATAATATAAGGACAGAGTGACATGTAGATTCAATAAGGCAATTCAAAAAGGTAATACGGTTTCCCTTTCCAAGCAAAAAATAAATAAATAAACGGGTTTAATAGGCCTCAGGCGGGCCCTTTTAATCCCTCGGCCCTACAGAGCCGGCCTTTTTAAGCTCGACTTCCTTTGGAGGCTACAATTTGCAAGCCCGGCCCTTGAAGGGCTAAGGCCTAAACTAGGCTCCGCCTGTTTTTCCGGCTCTCATTGAGCAAATGGATGAGCTCAATGAAATGGTTGACCTCTCCAATGCTATCATATTTCATATATGGTGGAAGAAGTCTGGTGGTGAAGAGGGAGCTCTAATCTTTCCAAAAGTTGCAAGTAAAGCAAGAAGGCAATGTTGAAAATGTTCCAAAGCTCACTCAACTCCAGTCTATCCAGAATTTGGAGTCTTATGAAATGCCACCTAAAGCTGAAACCAAAGCCGGAGCAACATGACATTCTCTACCCAGAAATTCAAGAGCAAGGAAAGCCATCTTAATATGCTGCTGGCTACAATGTCAAGGCTGAAATGGGGAGTATTCCTCTTCCTTCCTTGTTGGATAATGACTTTCATTCATTAGATTCTGATGCATCCATCATTTGTAATGATTGTAATATTGGTTCTAAATGTATGGCATGTGTTGAAATTGAGAATTTTCTATAATTTTTCGATTCCATTGTTGCTAATGATTCTAGTTCATTCATGCTTGCTGATGCTCATGTGAAAGATATTGAATGTATTACATCTCTCTTGAATACTTATTTTAAAGCTAATTTTTATGAAGTTTCTAATAAGATTTTCCCATGTATTGATGAGATTCTATCATGTGATTTGCCTCCTGATTTAGGCAAAGAAATACTTGACACTGATTGTGTTCAATCTGAATATTCTATTGTTGATACTAGTATACATGCTAGTAAATATGATTTCATTGGTTTCTCCAGAAATTTAGGAGGTTTCAGAACTGCTTTGATTGACTCTATTACATATGCACATAAATTCTTCACAGAAATCCTCTCTTGTGACTTGTTTCCAGATTTCAGGAGTTGTGTGCATCCTAAAATTGCAATTCATTGTCTTGAGCATAATGTGATGTCCTTTGCATTAATTGTACTTGATTTGATTCTTGATAGAATTCTCCATGCTAAAACCCACACTTCTACTCATGAAGTACTTTCTTGTGCTTTAACCCCTGATTTGCTCACCCATATTTGTGATCACTTGAACCACTTAGATTATGTTATATATTATGGTGCAGGTTCTAATTCTCTATTGCAGAAAGTTAGTAGTCTACTACAAAAAAACTGGGTATTAGAGACGGAATTATTTCTATCGCTAAAATTATTAGCGACGGAAAATGGTCCATCCCTAAAAAAGGTTGTTACTAATTAATTGAAAATTTCATCGCTAATTTAGAGACAGATTAGCAACGGAAATTCCACCCCTAATGACAAATTCCGTCGCTAATTTTTGAGACGGATTAATGACGGAAATTCCGTCACTAATTTTTGAGATGGATTAGCGACGGAATTTCTGTCTCTAATCTGTCACAAAGTAAAAAAAAATAATTCCGTTATTAATTTCTGAGAAGGATTCGCGACGTAATTTGTTGCAAAGTGAAATCTTTTTTTTTTTTTTTTTTTAAAAGTTAATTTTGTAACAGAATTTCCGTCATAAGCCTGTCTCTAAGCTTTTTTAATTTTCTCTCTCCAATTAATTTTTTTTGTTATTTTGAACTTAACGATAAGTCAACCTTAATAACCTATAATGGTTAAAGAACTGAAAGTGAAATTAAATTGATTGCAAACAAAATCAAATTAAAACCAAATTCTAAAATGATAGTAAGTTAACAACTACAAAGCAATAAAAGTATTAAAGTGAAAATGTATATAATATATCAAACAAACAAAACAAATATTTCAAACACCATCATTATCACCATTGATACGAGTGCAGATGATGTATTAAATAGTGCAAGTGTACACTGTCGTAATCAAATAATATAGAAGTAAGTAGAGTATCGTTCCCACGAGGATTGAGCATTAAGTACCAAAATGGGTAATTTTAATTCTATTTAGTCGATCGATTAATTGGTGATTGAGAGTACAAAATAAAAGAAAGACAATTAAATATGAATGCAGATGATATGAAAGCAAATATGAGAAAAAGCCCTAGGGATTAGATTTCACTTCACAAATTCTGGATTGAATCACTTATCTATTCTAGCCCAATTTATTTCACATGATTGATAGTCGAGTTTCCCTAATTTAATTACCAGCCTCTTCCTAGGTCAAGCAATTCTATAATCAATTGCTAATCCAATATATTTCTATATGAATTTAAGCAATTAATTATGCATTAAGATTTATGGAACTCAGTAAGACTACACAACTCATATGAATATATTCCTATTTCATACGTAAGTCATGGTTTTAAATATAGGGTCTACACACATGTATCTCCTTCTGGTCTCAACATGCATATTAAAATTATTCAAAAGATGGCTAGTCAATCAAAAGCATTAAGAATAATAATTAAAACTCAATCATGAAGGAGAAATTCAAACTAGATTTAATAAGTTAAGATTCAATCCGTCATTAGTAGGCTATGTCATCACCGTAGGAAAATGAAAATTTAGCACATGATGAAATTAAAAACAAAAACAAAATAAATTGACATTATATAAATCTAGAATGAAATCCTTAGAAATACTGTATAAACTTGAATATTAAATTCTCAAACATAAATATACAACCAAAAGATGAATGAAAGATGAAGAAATCTAGCTGTCCATTTAGGAGGTAAAACCTTCCATGCAGGTGGCATGCAAAATGTGATACAATCCTAAGCCTTCCAAGATGGAGGCATGCAAAAAGTAATAAAACCCTAGGCCTTCCAAGATGGAGGCATGCAAGAATTGATACAATGTATGAAATTAAATCTAGAAAGTAACACACTTTTCTTAGAACTGTCAGAGAAAGGATCTCTTCTTGTCAGACAAGGGCCTCTAATTGTCAGAGAAGGACCTCTAATTCTCTTCCTCTCTTCTCCTCTTTGAGTTTGGCCTTGATCTCTATTTATAGGGGGAAAACGTGTGCTACAGTACTGCTAAAGTGCTGGAGGCTGCTACAGTGATCTGCGCGGCTGCTACAGTGTTCTGGAAGTTTCTGCTACAATGCCTTGGCGTCTGCTACAGTGCCGTTGACCGCTACAGTGCCTGTTGATTGCTACAGTGCTCGCAGCTGCTATAGTATTTTCATTTTTTTTACTTTTTATTTATTTTTTTAAAATGCTATTTATTCCAAAAACAGTATTTATTTACCAATCACACCCAAATTTATTATATTAAACGCAAATATTGTCCATAAAATCATCATATAAGGGAAAATAAATATACAAATATTTTACTTATCAACCATCACCATCATCTTCTATATAAGAATCTTCTTCTTGTTCTTCTTCATCATCCACCTGCTCTTCTTCATCTTCTTGACCAACAATGGCATTAGTTGTCATATGTACTTCTTCGTACTGAATTTAAGAGTTTCTTTGGTTATTCATCATAAAGACAAAGTTGCATGGTAACATGCAATTGATGAATGGTAAGAACAATATTAATATTTTTCAAGAAATATCAGTGTTGTTCCTTGCAAAAACGACAAGAGTTTTATTTAAAATAGAACGTTGGGTTCAATTATTTTCTTTTCATGCCACAATATTTCTAAACTAAGACAAATGTTATTATTTAGGAGTATGACTCTTGCAAAAAGAGATGCAATGCACATGACACTTGATATAAAGAGATATCGAATCAGAGTTACACACAAAACACACATGGCACAACTTAGGATGTGTTCAGATTAACTTTTGGAGAATAGCTTTTGGAGAAAAAGTGGAGAATAGATTATAAGGAGAATAGATAATGGAAAACCATGGTTTTGATAAAATGAGAGTGTTTGGATGTTGTGATCATAATAGCTTTTTTCATGGTCAAATTACTAAAAGACATTTTCAATTATTTTCTTTTCATGCCACAATATTTCTAAACTAAGACAAATGTTATTATTTAGGAGTATGACTCTTGCAAAAGGAGATGCAATGCACATGACACTTGATATAAAGAGATATCGAATCAGAGTTACACACAAAACACACATGGCACAACTTAGGGTGTGTTCAGATTAACTTTTGGAGAATAGCTTTTGGAGAAAAAGTGGAGAATAGATTATAAGGAGAATAGATAATGGAAAACCATGGTTTTGATAAAATGAGAGTGTTTGGATGTTGTGATCATAATAGCTTTTTTCATGGTCAAATTACTAAAAGACATTTTCAATTATTTTCTTTTCATGCCACAATATTTCTAAACTAAGACAAATGTTATTATTTAGGAGTATGACACGCCTGTCAATTGCCTCATTCTTAAATCCTACCTTACAAACCAATATTTCCTGAACACAAAATGTACAAATATAAAATCAGAGAAAGGAAATTCATCTGAAAATAAAAAACAAGTAGCATCATTAGATAACCATATAAATTACCTAGATCGATTCCTATGAAGAGTTACTGTTAGGAGTAGCGTCAAGGACTTCCTTATAAGTATGAGTTGACAGCGCAGTAGCAGCCAAGACACCTACTGGCTCACCAGCAGGGAATAGAAGTTGGGTCTTATCTCCAGCTTTTATGATTAAAATGTGAAGCCACATCCTCAACCAATGTTTTTGAATAAAATTTCCCCCTATCTGAAAGCTGCAAGCCTAAGAATCTAATATGCCGAACCAACTTATCAATGGCATACTCACTTTTTGAGTCAATCAAGTCACCAAGACCCGACTTCAAAATAAAATTAATAATTGGGTTCTTTACATCTTGAATACACTTTTCCAATTACTGCTGCACCAATTCATTGTACATTGACCTCAGTTGTTTCAGTAAAATATCTTGTCTACCAATGCTCCTTTTAGTTTGAAAAATAAAACACTTTGCAATACCTTGTGAAAAAATTCCCATCATCATATAAAAAATGCAGAGATGCCCTGTTCATATCATAATACAGAAGCTATAACCCATTCAATTCAAATACTACACATTAGGCCAGAAAAATTCAAATATTTAATCCAACAAGCAGTGACTCTCCCACACGATACGTAGGTGCATATAATCAATATATAAATTGGTGCACTAATTACTAACTATCAATAAACAGCACGGATCCTATATTAATCAGCAAGGATTCCATAAACACTTCATTAGATATAGTAGCCAATCACCCAATAGATTTGATTGACTTAATTGATGTAAAATAATTAAGCACAAATCAAGATAGGAACACAATACAAAGGCAAACAGATTTTTAATGGAAAATTACAAAAATCTCTCTTTATTTATGTTCTTCAATATGTTCTCTATACAACTATGCCGGTGAATGAGCTTCAAAGTAGTCTTGCCACCAATACCAGCAAAGCACGTCAGTTATATATTAGAAGCATATGCATGATGAGCTTAAATGGAGTAAAAAAAATTCTGAACTCAGCCTCTACTAGTCTCAAAACACAAATGGACATTTTGGGCACCTCGAATGCTTCCACAATAATCACACCTAGAAAGAATACATAAGTCAATAAACTGATCTATGGTCAGATTTAGCTCCTCCAATATCTGGAAAAAAAATCTCAGAAAGAACATATTAAACAGAGAAAATCTAATATTTTAGAAGCCACAGAACAATGACCTCTAAGGCCAAAGAGGGGAAGCCACAATGACCTTGGCAACTTCAAATTCCATAACTGCAACTTTCTTTGAGCTAGGAACCATTAGATGGTGAAGAAATATAGGAGTTCCAAACGTTAATGAATCCATGTCTTCAGAAGCCACAGCATAAACCTAAAATATATACGTTCATAATAGATTCCAAAAAATTAACATAATATTTTCCTTTAAGATTTGATTAAGTTTGCTCACAAAAATAAAGTTACACATGCCTTTCCAGATTTGCAAAGTGCAGCACACTGTGCTTCAGCTTTGGATGGCGCCTGCGTAAACCAAATCGCACATAATATAAGCAAATGCTAGCAATTAGGAGTCAGAACTTACGCAAATGCTTGCAATTATAAGACAAAGGAATGAAAGGAAGATGTAATGTTTTTACAGGAAAATGAAGACAGAAAACAAGCTTCAGCCCATGAAGAAAATAGCGACAGAAAAAACAAAATAGAGGAGTAAGTACTTAATCACTAGCCTCAATTTCTCTTGGCTACGGGAGTGGCGAGGGAGTGAGCAACAGAGACAACACGACCTTCAACCTCCAAGAAAAGAGCTTTAAGATGAAGAAGCCGCTGCATGTCGAAGAAGCAGATGGAAGTCCCAAAAGGTGAAGCTTGGGGTTTTAGGCGTAGCAAATCGATCTAAGAGAATCAGATGAAAGTCGAAGAAGGTGAAGCTTGGCTTTTTGGGAGTAGCAGATCGAACTCAGAGAAGGTGAAGCTTAGAGTTTTGGAAAGAAATGCTGAGGCAGCTTAGGTCGGGGAACCTAAATCTTGTCGTTTCCATAGAGAAGTTGACATTTGAAGGTTGAAGAAGATGAAGATTGGGGTTTGTTGGGGAGTCACAGAATAAAGGAAAAGTGTGTGTAGAGGAAGAGAGAGAGAAGAGAGAGAACGAGAGAGAGAGAGAGATGGAGAGATGGAGTAAGGAAGAAGAAGCAATCATCACTTCCCTCCTACCCACACTTCAGCCGAAAGAGAGGAGAGGAAGGAGAGAGAATTGATTATTTTAATCAATTTTGACTTACACACATACACTCTCCCGCACACCCTCTATTGCCACATGTCAAATTGCTATTAGCTTACACCAATTAAGTCACCAATTAACTTATCTAATCTCTCCATTAGCCATTCTAATTACATTTCTCATTTCTCTCATAGTTAGTAATTAATTTCTCCATTAATTACCAACTTATAGTCAATAATTCCATTCTTTCAATTTTTCAATAATTATGACATATTAATTAATATTGCCATAAAACACATAATAATTCAATTTAAATTCATAATTATCCATAATAATCATGATTTGCCCTTAATCAAAAATTGGGATATTACAATTCTCCCCCTGTTCAATAAATTTCGCCCTCGAAATTTGTTACACATCTTGGGGCATAAACTCAGGAAATCTTTTCCTCATGTTCGCTTCCGCCTCCCAAGTGGCTTCCCTTGGTGACATTCCCTTCCAGACCACTTTCACAAACGGTAAGCTTCGATGCCTGAGTCGCCGCTCTTCTCGATCAATGATACGCTCTGGCTCTACCGCATAAGTGAAATTATCTTGCAACTCAACCTCTTCATACTCAATGATATGCTCAGGGTCTGGTTGGTACTTCTTGAGCTGCGAGACATGGAATACATCATGCAATCTACTCAAACTCGGGGGTAGGGCTATCCGATATGCTACAGGTCCGATTCGTGCCAGAATCTCAAATGGACCAATGTATCTCGGACTCAGCTTCTTCCACTTGATCGCTCTCCCGATGCCTGTGACCGGAGACACTCTCAAGAAGACATGATCCCCCACTTCAAACTAGACAACTTTCCAACTTTTCCCCAAGTGATTTTAATGAACCCAAAATCAATAACCAAGCTCATTCCCACATAAAATCACTCAAGGAATCCAATGGGAATGTCAAAATCACCAAAATCCTATTCCATTATCATGCTTTGGTTTTGGGTAACATTAAACACTAAACTCTCAAAATCTCCAAACTTAACAATTTCAAACCCAATCAATTCTATCTATCCAAAATGCATCCCAAACATACTGATACGTGTTCAGATGATCAATTAAATAGTGCAAGTATACACTGTCGTAATCAAGTAATATAGAAATAAGTAGAGTATCGTTCCCACGAGGATTGAGCACTAAGTACCAAAATGAGTAATTTTAATTCTATTCAGTCGATCGATTAATTGGTGATTGAGAGTGCAAAATAAAATAAAATAAAGACAATTAAATATGAATGCAGATGATATGAAAGCAAATATGAGAAAAAGTCCTAGGGATTAGATTTCACTTAACAAATTCCGGATTGAATCACTTATTTATTCTAGCCCAATTTATTCCACATGATTGATAGTCGAGTTTCCCTAATTTAATTACCAGCCTCTTCCAAGGTCAAGCAATTCTATAATCAATTGCTAATCCAATATATTCCTATATGAATTTAAGCAATTAATTATGCATTAAGATTTATGGAACTCAGTAAGACTACACAACTCATATGAATATATTCCTATTTCATATGCAAGTCATGGTTTTAAATATAGGGTCTACACACATGTATCTCCTTCCGGTCTCAACATGCATATTGAAATCATTCAAAAGATGGCCAGTCAATCAAAAGCATTAAGAATAATAATTAAAACTCAATCATGAAGGAGAAATTAAAACTAGATTCAATAAGTTAGGATTCAATCCGTCATTAGTAAGCTACGTCATCATCCTAGGAAAATAAAAGTTTAGCACATGATAAAATTAAAAACAAAACCAAAATAAATTATATAAAGCTAGAATGAAAGCCTTAGAAATACTGCATAAAATTGAATATTACAATATCAAACATAAATATACAACCAAAAAAAATGCATGAAAAATGAAGAAATCTAGCCATCCATTGAGGAGGTAAAACCCTCCATGTAGGCGGCATGCAAAATGCAATACAATCCTAAGCCTTCCAAGATGGAGGCATGCAATATCTAATACAATCCTAAGCCTTCCAAGATGGAGGCATGCAATAAGTAATAAAATCCTAAGCCTTCCAAGATGGAGGCATACAATACATGAAATTAAATCTAGAAAACAACACAAAGAACTCAGAAATTTCAGAGAAAGATCTTTCCCGGTCAGAGAAGGATCTCTCCCGGTCGGAGAAGGGCCTCTGCTTCTCTTCCTCTCCTCTTCTCCTTGAGCTTGGCCTTGATCTCTATTTATAGGGGGGAAAAAACGTGTGCTACAGTACTTTACTATTCCCCTGGCGGCTGCTACAGTGTTCTGGAAGCTTCAACAGTGTTCCGGCGGCATCTACAGCGTTCTTGAAGTTTCTGCTACAGTACCCCGGCGGCTGCTACAGTGAAGTTGACCGCTACAGTCCTGTTGACGGCTACAGTGCCTGTTGACTGCTACAGTGCCTGGCAACTGCTACAGTACTTTTTATTTTTTATATTTTTTTTTAAAAAAATGCTATTTATTCGAAAAACAATATTTATTTATCAATCACACCCAAATTTATTATATTAAACGCAAATATCGTCCATAAAATCATCATATAAGGGAAAATAAACATGCAAATATTTTACTTATCAAATTCCCCCACACTTAACTCTTGGACGTCCTCGGACAAGAAGTAAATAATAAGTGCTTCCAACAAAATCAGAAGTGTTAGGTCATAAGTAAGAACACAATTGAAAAATAAAGATATCATAGTATTAATGAATCAACAAAAATATAAATTGGTAACTTTAATTGAAAATGAATAAACTGAGTTCATACTTGTAGCTCATTCTCTCAATCTCTCAAGTGTTTAAGGGTAAGTGTTTCGCTCAAATTCAACCGAAAAAATTGCACTACCATAAGCTTGCTAAAAATCTCAATCTCCACTACCTAATTCACATGCATAATTCAAATCAAAAGGACTTATTAAGGGTTGTAATGGGGTTAAGGTAAAGGAATGTAAAGTATGATATGAAAGGCTTAAAGAAATAGAGCAATTGAAAAATGGGCTACTTATAAATTTATCTCATCACAACAACCCACAATTCAAACGCTTAACTTTTTCTTTTTTTCTTTTTTTTCCTTCTTTTTTTTCATAATTTTTTTTTTCTTCTCTTTTTATTTTTTTTTCTTTTTTTTCTATTTTTTTTTGAATTGCAACTATAAAGTTGATGATAGATACATACCCCCACACTTTGTCAAAAGCCCATTTCACAAAAATTTCAAATGCTCCACTAATCTTTCGAATAAGGTAAAAGCACTTGATATATCATTAAAACACATGTTAATGGATTGAAAACAAAGAAATGATCAATTAGGCTCAAAGGGGCTTATCAACGGTATAATTGCAAGGTTGGCAATTTGGCTCTGGCTAAAGAAAATGAATGCCTTTATCATTTTTGAATGTGCATGTGAGATGTAATTTCAACCAGATTTAAAGCAAGTTCTAGAGTGACAACTTAATAGGTGAATATCACACACAAGAGAAATAATCATTATAGGCTCAGAAGCTCACGGCTAGGAATTTTTAAACTCAGTTCATTCAATGTCAAAATTCATCACCAATTACAACAATCAGTTGTTCATTCATGCTATAAAATCTCTAAATTCAATTGATCCATACTTAAAACTTATATACTTCTTAAGATCATTACAAAGCACTTGAAAAAGATTTTTTTTTTTTTTTGAAAAAGATAAAAAAAAACAAAATCACGCAACTAATAAAATGCAACTAATGAAATGCGTCTCAGGAGTTAAGAATAACTCCTTACTCAGCCATCTTTTTCCACACCCCATGCATCTAATAGTTTTACTAACTAACAAACGAAAAAAAAACAAATTTTTTTTTCTCCTCTCCCAACCTAAATCAGACATTGTCCCCAATGTCTTCTAGAGCTTAGAGGAGGTGTTTTTTTTTAAACATAAACACAAGAAAGTAAAACCAAGAGATTAAGAAGAGTTACAACTTAAGAGTGGTATCTGGATTCTGCTTCTGACTGCTATCTGGGTTCTGCTTCTGACTGCTATCTGAAGATGGCCCACCTATTTGCTTGACGAGTAGATCTGGATTAGGTTCATAGGTTTGCATTAGATCGAGCAGCTGATCAGCAGTTGGTGTAGCAATTATGGAGTGGCGAGTTGCTTGAGGTATAAATCCTGTTTCGACAGCATGATCAAGAAAAGACAACAGATTATCATAAAAACCATTAACATTTAACAATCCCAATGGTTTTTTGTGATAGTTTAGCTTAGCCCAATATGCAACACTAGAAATGCCATCCAATGTCTCCAAACCACCGGGTAGAGCAATAAAAGCTTGAGCATGGTGGAACATTACTCCCATCTGTTCAGGCAAGCTTGGAACCCGTAACTCTTGTCCTAAAGAAAAAGAATGATCTTGCAACCCCTTCACTCTTACACTTAAACCCTTGCTTCCATTCATGGATGCAGAAACGACCACACTTCCCTTTAGGCCCTGGATGCCTCCCCCGTACACAACGTTGATTTTTCTGGCAGCTAATGCAACTCCAAGTTCATTTGCTGCTGTTATAAACTCTCCTTTCTTGCCCAAATCAGTTTCACCAAAAATGCAAATAGATGTAAATCTACATTTTTGTGAAATAACCTCTTTCTCTTTGTTTCTCTCAGACAATGTACGCTTACAAGAGAAGGTATTCATTTTTACAAATGGAAGTGTGCATATTTACAAATGAAAGAGTTCATATATATAATACTAAAACAACGACAACAAAATCACACAAATCACACATTTTTCAAAGAAGTTTGAAAAAATTTCCGACACAAATGACCGGTGGGCCACTGCGTGAAGAAATTAAACAAAAAGAGGAAAGAAAGTCAAAAGACACAGTAGAGTAGGAAAAAACTGCCGAAAGGATAAGAAAGATTAGACAAAAGCTAAGAAAACGACAAAACAAATTAAACACACGCATGATTATGTACAGTAGTTGTGATTTTGGCTCACATCTTCCTCTGGTTTTACGTCCAGAAACGGCTTAAACGCTTTCTATGAATCGAGGATTTGCTTCCCATCCAGTTTTCTTATAAACTGGCAAACAGGGTCTTTTAACGTCAGATTCCCAAGACAATAGCGCTCTTTTTCTTTGTTGAATATGTCTGCTAAATCGAGAATAATACGATGAACATCACCACTTGGATGCGTCTCAAGAGTTTGAATGATATCATCCAGTGACTCCTTACTCAGTCCATCCTTTATAAATTTGATTTTATCTTCTCGATTTACAGAAACCATACCTTTACTTCTACAGCGCTGATCACATGTCCACCTTGCACATTTATAACAGACATTCATTCTTTTAGCTCTTCTCTTTTTGGAGTAAGAACTTCTTCCCATTCCTGGAAAAGGTTTAACAAATGAATTATGAATCTCACCTGCTAAACGTACCTTAGCTTCAATGATCCAACGTATGTCCACAGGAAGGCCCAAACGATTGAATACTTTCATCCTTTCAAGTCGACAGCTATAGATCTTCCTGAGCACATCTTTGGGAAGAGTGGGGAACCTGTTCTTAAGCTTTGCAAGAGATTCCTCCATGGTAACTTAAAATGAAAATGAAAACTGAAATCTCAATGCAGTGCAGTGTGGTTCGATGAGTGGGAAAGAAAAATGAGAGAGTAAGAAAGAAGTTTTGAGAGAGTAGGAAAGAAATAAGTGAGTAGGAAAGAAAATTGTGAGAGTGGGAAAGAAAATTGAAAGAGTGAGAAAGAAAATTGAGAGAATAGAAAAGAAGTTTTGAAAGAGTAGAAAAGAAGTTTCGGGTTGCCTCCCAAATAGCCGCTCTTCTTTAACGTCTTTAGCTAGACAAAAACAAAGAAAACAAAAATCTTTTTTATGTTTTTTCTTTTTTTCTGTTTTTTTCTTTTTTTTTTCTTTTTAAAAAAAAACTATCAAAGTAGAATACATCATCAGAAGCTACCAGAAGTCCTACAAAATCACAACAAAATATCAAACCAAACCTTGGGTTGCCTCCCAAGCAGCGCTAAATTTATAGTCTTCAGCCAGACTTCCCAAACACAAACTACTAATCAAAAGTATCAAACACCAGGATCACCTTCTCTTCATTTCTTTTCAAGCAACAATATTTCAGAAACCAACAATGATAATTCAAAGTAATTAATTGTACTTCTTCAATCATAGACAATTTTAGAGTACAATTATTTACTGAATTCAAAGGAAGCACAACATGCATGTATTTGCAAACAGATTTAGGAATTTCCAAAATTTTAGAGCATCCCATAAAATCCACTTGACTCTCATCAGTAAGAGTCAATACTTCAACAGGAGAGACATAAACAACATCTTTTGGAATATCCACATTAGTTTCAATATTAAAATCACAAAGATTAGGCTCCACAGGCATAACCTCAATTTGACATCCATTATTCTCTCCAAAAGTAATTTCAAGTTCCTTATCACATGCCACAAGAGGTAAAGTTTCATTCAATTCCACATCCTCAATTTCCTCACAATAATCATCATCAACACAAGGAGTGGGAATCATGCTCAAAGAATTATCTTGCCTCATATTTTCAAGTGATGCAATAATTTGACTCATATATATTCCAATATTTTGGACACTTTCCTCTTGCTTTCTACAAAATTCCTCAACTAATCTTTCTAAATCAGATTTTTCCTTACACTCAAGAGGTTGTTCTTCAATATATGGATAAGAGTAGAAAGGAGTATTAGGAGAATACCTGACATATGGATCCAAAGACTGTTGTTGCTCCAAAATTCCACCAGGATAAAAGGAATGATCAAAACAAGTTTGGTTCATATTGAAATCATCTCTCCTATAATGACTGGTATTGCTATATGGACAATGCTCATAAGAATGACACTCTCCACAATAAGCACAAGAAAAACAATTATAAGGAGAAGAATTTCCAATCCAACCAGAATTTCTATTTTCATGTCTCATTCCATTCACATGCATTCCAGAAAAAGAACCAAGATATGACAAGTTATCACCAAATGAATGATGCGAATAATTCATTTTTTTTTAATTTTTTTTGAAATTTTAACAAGAAGACTAAATTAGTATTAAAATTACTTGGTATTGATATTAATGACAACAATCCCCGGCAACGGCGCCAAAAACTTGATACGTGTTCAGATGATCAATTAAATAGTGCAAGTATACACTGTCGTAATCAAGTAATATAGAAATAAGTAGAGTATCGTTCCCACGAGGATTGAGCACTAAGTACCAAAATGAGTAATTTTAATTCTATTCAGTCGATCGATTAATTGGTGATTGAGAGTGCAAAATAAAATAAAATAAAGACAATTAAATATGAATGCAGATGATATGAAAGCAAATATGAGAAAAAGTCCTAGGGATTAGATTTCACTTAACAAATTCCGGATTGAATCACTTATTTATTCTAGCCCAATTTATTCCACATGATTGATAGTCGAGTTTCCCTAATTTAATTACCAGCCTCTTCCAAGGTCAAGCAATTCTATAATCAATTGCTAATCCAATATATTCCTATATGAATTTAAGCAATTAATTATGCATTAAGATTTATGGAACTCAGTAAGACTACACAACTCATATGAATATATTCCTATTTCATATGCAAGTCATGGTTTTAAATATAGGGTCTACACACATGTATCTCCTTCCGGTCTCAACATGCATATTGAAATCATTCAAAAGATGGCCAGTCAATCAAAAGCATTAAGAATAATAATTAAAACTCAATCATGAAGGAGAAATTAAAACTAGATTCAATAAGTTAGGATTCAATCCGTCATTAGTAAGCTACGTCATCATCCTAGGAAAATAAAAGTTTAGCACATGATAAAATTAAAAACAAAACCAAAATAAATTATATAAAGCTAGAATGAAAGCCTTAGAAATACTGCATAAAATTGAATATTACAATATCAAACATAAATATACAACCAAAAAAAATGCATGAAAAATGAAGAAATCTAGCCATCCATTGAGGAGGTAAAACCCTCCATGTAGGCGGCATGCAAAATGCAATACAATCCTAAGCCTTCCAAGATGGAGGCATGCAATAAGTAATAAAATCCTAAGCCTTCCAAGATGGAGGCATACAATACATGAAATTAAATCTAGAAAACAACACAAAGAACTCAGAAATTTCAGAGAAAGATCTTTCCCGGTCAGAGAAGGATCTCTCCCGGTCGGAGAAGGGCCTCTGCTTCTCTTCCTCTCCTCTTCTCCTTGAGCTTGGCCTTGATCTCTATTTATAGGGGGGAAAAAACGTGTGCTACAGTGATGTTGACCGCTACAGTCCTGTTGACTGCTACAGTGCCTGTTGACTGCTACAGTGCCTGGCAACTGCTACAGTACTTTTTATTTTTTATATTTTTTTTTAAAAAAATGCTATTTATTCGAAAAACAATATTTATTTATCAATCACACCCAAATTTATTATATTAAACGCAAATATCGTCCATAAAATCATCATATAAGGGAAAATAAACATGCAAATATTTTACTTATCACATACAATTTCCATACCAAACATATACCAAACTCTCAATGGCCCTTATTTTCGAAAATGGCCTAAGAATTCCAGAAAATCCAACTTAATCCATTTGGCATAAAACATAGATAGATAGATAGGTCTCACTCACCTTACCAACTTTCTCAAAGGGAGTTCTTGATTCACTACCTCCCAAAATTTCGTGTGGCCACAAACCACAACCAATGGGCAAACTACAACCATAAAAATGTTGCTCTTAACTCAAGGATCAACTTTAATGAATGGAGTTTGAGCAATAGAGATCATTTACCTACTCAAAGATCAAGCTTTCTTCCTTCCCTTGTCTTCAACAATGGCGCCCATGAGAGAGAAGAGAGAGAGAGAGAGAGATGGAGAGATGGAGTAAGGAAGAAGAAGCAATCATCACTTCCCTCCTACCCACACTTCAGCCGAAAGAGAGGAGAGGAAGGAGAGAGAATTGATTATTTTAATCAATTTTGACTTACACACATGCACTCTCCCCCACACCCTCTATTGCCACATGTCAAATTGCTATTAGCTTACACCAATTAACTTATCTAATCTCTCCATTAGCCATTCTAATTACATTTCTCATTTATCTCATAGTTAGTAATTAATTTCTCCATTAATTACCAACTTATGGCCAATAATTCCATTCTTCCAATTTTTCAATAATTATGACATATTAATTAATATTGCCATAAAACACATAATAATTCAATTTAAATTCATAATTATCCATAATAATCATGATTTGCCCTTAATCAAAAATTGGGATATTACACATTACCTTTGACTTGCATATCAACAATTTGTTTTAATTAATCTATTCCATCTAGCCTTCATCCAACATTACAAGCCTTTTAGGTCCTCTTGATTCATTACATTTATTGCTTTTAGTAGTTGAGATATTAGAGTTGTTACAAGCCTATAAGGTGTTGATTAAGAGAAATAGAGTGAAATTATCCCAATAAGGTGAGATGAGTTAAACACAAATACCTTGAGAGTTCTCTTGTGCTTCCTTCTAATAATCTGGATTGTATAATTAGCTAATTTCTTTGCATCGCTTGCCTATGACTATTGTTGGCTTAAAGAATTTGATTAATTGATCTATTGCTTTCTAATTATGAAATTGCTCATTTTTTAATTGCATTGATGATTGGAACTTAGAGAATTGTACTTAATTGTCTTTGTTCAGAAGTACAAAGATATAAGTGTGGGGGAATTGATCATATCATATTTTGATATGTTCTTTCATGATTAATTTGGGGATTTTAATCCATTTTCTAGTCCATTATTACATGATTTAACACTTATTTGAGTTAGGAACCTTTGTATTGAATTTAGCTCCATTAAGGGTAAAATGATCATGAATTGTTAATTTAATTATGTAATTGTTTCCTTAGATTTTTGATACTACCTTGTGTTTAATATTGCATTATAGGAACTTGGAAGAAAGTGAAGTAAAAGCTGGAAAAGAAAATAGAAGACTCAAATTAATGATGTCGAAAGACCCCAAATTCCGAAATGACAGAAGAGTGACTAGAAATTAATGACATTTTGGTACCCGAATTTAAAAAATGCCAATTTGTTGCCCATGAAACGCTGCGTTTTTGGCACCATTGAATCAGAAATGAGGGCTTTTCGTATGATTCAGGGCCGTGACTTTGCAAGGAGGGGAGTGGCGCCGCAGAGCTTCTGCTTCTTGGACTGTAACAAGAGAGATTGAGAGGAGTGGGAAAGAGACGGAGAGCCCCCACCGCCGTCGAGGACCTCCTTCCTCACCACCGCTGGAGTCTCCACCACCTTCACTGTCGAAAATGATCACAGATCGGAGCTCAGAATTGAAAGGGAAACTTAGGCAGTGCACAAAGCTTCAACGCCGGTGAGCTGAACCAGAGAGAGAGCGAGAGAGAAGAGAACCCACGGCCATCATCACCTACCACCATTGGATCACCGCTTCCTCTCCTGTTCTCGCCGGCGCTTATCTGTTTTTCAACTCCGTCGGAATCACATTACCACTACTGCCTCTCCATCATTCTTCCTTAACCACATCGCCGGAATCATCCTCTCATCGTCTCCTTCCATTTTCCCATTTCTTCTTCAAGGCCGACAGACCCACTTGCTTTCAGATTCGACACTACTCTGTTTCATGATTTCAGATTGTGTTAGATTTTAATATGTGCATTTTCTTTATTGATTCAAGGATATGATTGAATTGTATGATTGAATTGTATCAATTGAGTATCGTGTTATCGTATTTATATTAAGAGGAAGCAAGTTGCATTAATTTAATCCTAATCACACACTAAGTGTAATTCAATAATGCCGTAAGTAAGAGGTGCTTGCTAGCTATATTAGTAGGAGTAATCACTAATTAAGAACACTAGACTCAAGAGTCTCCTTGGGGTTTTTCATCAAAACTTAGTGAAAATTTATTCTTACATCTAAGTGAACTATAATAGCCACTACTCCATTTTTAAGAGCATTCATTATACATTTCATATCCATCTTCATACTCCATTCCATTTTATAAAGAAAACACAAAAAAAAAAAAAAAAGTAGTTTAGGATTTAATTTTATTTCATCCAATTAGTTATAGTTAAAACCAACCCCATGATTTCTTGCATTTTAAATACTTAATTAACTTAGGTAGCTCAATAAAGGCTCCTCAAGAGAACAACCTGAGTGTTGCATTGTACTGCGATTCTTGATTGTAAATATTTTGTATTTGACCCCAAAACGTAAAGACATAGTCAAATCAGTTTTTCTTCTGCATAAGCTAAAGCTGAGGCCCAAAAATAATGGCTGATGAAAATAAAGAGGCCATGGAGAGGGAAAGAATGAAGAACCAATGGACTCCTGCGTACTTGTGAAAATCTGATGTCATAGCGATAACTATGTGCTCGTTTGGATTAGCGATTGAAATGTTTAAAAGCAGCTTTTCAATCGTGATTTACGGTATATGAGGTAAGTATGTGAGAAGAGTTGTGTCTCAATTTACTTGAAAAACAGTTTATAAACAATCAAATCGTTAAAATGTTTGTAAACTGAGAGCTATCTGGAATTTCGAACAACTTAGCAAGCTTCACGAGAAAACCTTTGGTTAAAGGCTCAATGGAGAAGTAATTGCATCAAAAGAGCAAATGAGTAGAGAAGAAGGTTGAATAAGGCTATGTTGGCCATAAGTGATTTGTTTTTCAGAAAAATTAGAAGAGATTCTCTTAATTCTCACAAAGCTTGAAAGAAAATTGGATTCCATCTTGTGCAAGAGTGCTGACATATCTCGGATTGAACTATAATAATAATGGTCGAATGTCCTGGAAATAGCACAAACAATATAATGGATATCTATTTATATTAATTTCTGTTTTATAATTACAAATGCATGAATCCAAACTTTTGATATCTATTATAATTGAAGTTATTTTGAAAATTTTTATCAGTCAAAAACAAAATTACGGTCTCTCGTACTTTCCAAGCCTTGGATACATCTAATATAAGCTGCTTTCCTTGACTTTGGATTTATGTTGTTGTTTGTGTTTCAATTTATTTAATAGTAATTTAGCACTTTCTTCTATCCTAAATGTAAGAGGTAGAAAACTAATTATTAAGAAAATTAATTTACCTTTAATCATCCCTCACATTGATAGAATCCCCTTTAATATATAAAAGGGATGATAAAAAGTTTAAAAAAATTGAAAGGCAAAGTAAATTGATGAGGTCTTGTATTTAGAATCAAAACAAAGCTATTAACTAGCTCTTCATTACATTTAGGATGGGAGTAATTAATTTGATCTTTGCAATTGGTTGTTTAAGTTTAGAAAGTTTAACAGTTTTAAAAAAATTCAAATAGGGACCTATAAAGGGTTTTGTCATAATATTTGTTTAATATTTATTTTAGGTGTTAAATTGTATTCAAGTATCAAGATTAATAATCTGATTATATTGTGGAAAAGCTCTTAATTTTCGTTTATAATTGCAAATGCATGCATCTAAAACCTTCGATAGCTATGCTTATATATATATATATATATATATATATATATATATATATATATATATATATATATATATATATATATATATATATATATCTATGATTTTCTAGTATCCAGCGCTTTTTCTAGTTCCTGACTTCTTTGGTATAGGTCATCGAGCAACTAACTAATCAGGATGGGGATTTGGTCGGACCCATTATGTGGGGGCATCCCTCCCAAAAAAACCTCTCCACCCTCCCCCGGGATCGAACCTAGGAGTGGATGAGTGGGACTCAGAGTCCCTCCCATCTGAGCCAGCTTCCGCTGGTCCTTCGATAGCTATGCTAATCGAAGTTATTTTGCAAATTTTTATCAGTAAAATAATAATAATAATAACACCTCTCGTGCTTTCCATAAACCAACATTGTTTAGGTCAAAAAATTATTAAAAAAAAAAACAACATTGTTACATTGGATACATCTACGCTGCTTCCTTTTGACCAAAATAGCAGCTTCATTGATTTTCATTGCTTGTTTCTTTGTGTTTTATATTTATTTGGTAATTGAATAATTATTTCAAAAAAAAAATATAATTGAATAATTAATTTTTTAAAAATAGATAGGAGGTTTGGGATTTCAAAATAGACGGAATGTCTGTGTAATTAAAGCAAAACAGATGAGTGGTTAGAGTATTTTACTCAAAATTTTAATAGGAACTTATCAAGTGTTTTGTCCAAATATTTGTTTTATATTTATTTTAGGTGTTAAATTGTATTCTTTTTTATTTTTTTAGTTTGATTAAGGGTTTTCCTTAGAGGCTTAGAGGCAAAGGGCTCTCACTTCTTCCAACAAGTGAGCTTCTTAAGATTCAAACTTGTGTTTTCCTTTTTATAGGACTGAGGTCCCTTACCATCTCAACCAACAGCTTGTTAATTGTTAAATTGTATTCTAACTCTGACCTAAAGATTAATAACTTGAAATATAATGGAAAAGCTCTTAATTTTCGCCTTATAATTTGGAAATACATGTATCCAAAGCCCTTGACAACTGTTGTAATTTATGTTATTATGCAGATCTTTATCACTACAAAACGATCAACGCCTCTTACTTTCCAAGCTAACTTGCATAATCAACATATTAATGTAGGGTTAGAGGTCAGATTTATCTTGAATTGTTTTTTGTTTAGAAGATTTATCTTGAAAGTATAAGCTATGAGCAATCGTTGACCGAAAGTTTTTTTTTTTTTTTTTTTTGGTTTCATATCGTTTTGGAAATATAAAAAACCGGAAGCACACATTTTAGGAGAGATGAAAACCCTTTATGCCCTAAGTCTCAATGGAGTTATACTCTTGACCAAATAAAAAAAAAACTTATTATGGCTTGTTATACAGTCCCTTTGGTCATTAATATAAGACATATTTACTTAATTAGATTATATTAAGAAAATTAGTTGAGTTAGTTAATATGACATGCATTTTTTAAAATATTCTAGTTATTCTCCTTAATCCCTTTCTTCTCTCTCCTCCTTGATTATTGTTCAAGGAGTGTTAATAGGGGTAAATTAAAAAAATATTGAAAAATATGAAAATTATGTCTTATTATATTTGAGACCAAAATTAATTCTTCAAATATATCTTATATTAAAAATCGGAGGGAGTATCTATCATTTCTAATCACATTTTTAAACTTCGTTTTTTTAACCATCACAACATTTGGTATTATATTCATACTTTTCCTTCAACCTTATATATTCATAATTGTAAACTTCATTTTCTTTTTTCTTTTTTTTTCCTATTCTGTAATTGCCACCAGCAATAAACTTCATTTTATTTAAATCATAATTAGTTTCGATAGATTGACATATATTAGTAACCATTCATTAGGGGGGAAAATGACAGGCCTTACAGAACCATGATCAAATATCACTTCTACGGCCACGATACGTCGTCCTATTTTAAATGAGCAATAATGACAAGAGCTCAAAATGAATTGCATATATGAAAAAAAGAAAAATTACACTTCACAAGTGGAAACAGAAGACAGAGTTTATGCATTAGATTAAGAAACAAACGATCAAATACATAAAGAAATTTATTATACTCCCTCCGGTCCTAATTATAAGACAAAGTTGACTTTTTTGGAGAAATTAAGGAAGCTAATTAAATTACTTTAGATTACTTATATTTTTATTTTTTTTCTTCAAACTAATTAGTTTGACTGACAAATTAATATATAATCTAAAGATACGTAACATATCATATGATTATGTAACTCATTTAGCTTCCTTAATTTCTCCAAAATAAGCTAACTTTATCTTATACTCCCTCCGGTCCTAATTATAAGATAAAGTTGACTTTTTTTGGAGAAATTAAGGAAGGCAATTAAATTACTTTAGAGTATTTATATTTTTATTTTTTTTCTCCAAACTAATTAATTTTACTAATAAACTAATATATAAACTAAAGATACTAAAAATATAAACACTCTAAAGTAATCTAATTGGCTTCCTTAATTTCTCCAAAAAAGTCAACTATATCTTAAAATTAGGACCGGAGGGAGTAATTAGGATCGAAGGAAGTAGCAACTTTCTTCCTCATGGTATTTCTGCCCCAGTCATTGTTGGTTCATTTGACACCTTAGTGTATTCTAAGCTTCCTTGAAATCCAACCTCTACTGCATGTCTCAGCTTATGGTATAACACCGTGAACGCCATGTCCAATAACATTTTCATCAGAATAACAACGTTTACCAACGTTAGTCCCATTAGCGGTTTGTAAGTTCGTTTCTGTACGATCTCCATGTACCACCTGATATTTAAAATCAGAACAGGTACTCCATACACAATATTGAGCAGAAACCTATGTGACTTGAATCCCTTCAAAACCTGCGAAGCCCTCCCAAATGCCTCAAGTCCACTTTTCTCTTCAAGCACAGAAGTGACAAGAGACATATTCCAAAAAACTACCAAGTACATATGGAAAGCTGACACCGTCATCAACAGGACATAAACAAAGGTTGTTGGGCGAAACAATGGAACAGAAAAATTCAGAGTGAAGGGAAAAATCAAAGAGAATACAAGGAAAACATAACCAAAATCAAAGAGAGATATGTAGATCCATGTGACTATTGCCCTTTTGCATGATTTGAATACTGTGGCAAGCAAATCCCTGACAGACAAGCTTACTTCTGCATGAGTTACAGACGATGCCAAAATAGTAATGGCTGACGAGAATAAGGAGGCCATGGAGATGGCAAGAATGAAGAACCATTCGAGCCCTACTAACTTGTGAAAATCTGATGTCATAGCGGTAACAATGTTTGTATACTGAGAGCTACCTGGACGTGTGAAGAACAACTTAGATCGCTTAATAACAAAATCTTTGGTTAAAGGTCCAACGGAGAAGTAATTGCATGAAAAGAGAAAGGAGTGGAGAAGAAGGATGAATAAGGCTATGGAGGACATAAGGCATTTGTTTTTCAGAAAAATAACGAGAGATTCTCTTAGAATTCTCAAAACGCTTGAAAGCGAATTGGGTTCCATCTTTCACAAGAGTAGGGCTGATATCTCGGATTGAATTATAATGGTCAAACGTCCTGCAAATAGCACAAGCAATGGCTATCTATTTATATTAATTTCCGCTCTATAATTACAAATGCATGTATCCAAAACTTTTGATAATTCAGGTGTTAAGGGGGCAAAACTATCCTTAAATTTTTTTAAGAAATGCACCCATTATCATAAACATTTTTTGTGTGTAAAAGTAACCATGAACTTTCAAAAAGGGGCAAAAAGTGACACTACTGTTAAAATTAACCAACGGCCACTCCTGTGTAAAAGTGTCAAATTACCCCTGACTAAAAAAGGATTAAGGGATAAAAATACCTATAAACTTTTTTCAAAAGTGCACCCACTACCATAAACTTTTTTTGGGTGCAAAAGTAACTATAAACTTTCAAAAAGGGGGCAAAAGTGACGGTTCTCTTGCTGGGTTCAAATATCATTTTTTGACTGTTCTAAGTCTAGGAAAAAAGCACCCTGACTTGTCCACCATAATTTTTTTAAACCAAAAATTAAAAAACCCATCTTCATCATCAACAATCATCAATATCAAATCTTTTCAAGTTATTGAAATTCATCATCAAATTCAGCCACAAATTAAACCAGAGCAATCAATCTTACTATATTGATTAAGATAAAGTGACTTGATCAACACAAATACCTTAAAGAATGGAAAAACTAGAAAAAAAAAATAGAACCTTCAAAACAAAAGCACCTAACCCGTTTGCTTCTTCCCCATCATTTGGGTTTAGTGAAGATAGCACAAAAACGAAGAGATCGATGGCGACGTAAATGGGATTGTTGAGATTGACGGTGCCGTGAACACAGTCTCCGAGATTAAAGAACAACTAAAAGAGGTGAGAAGCGAGAGTGAAAAAGAAGAATGAGAAAGGACAAAAAGAAAGAGAAATGGGGGAAGAAGGTTGCCACCTTCTCTTCTCCCCACCACACCGCTGATCTTGCCGCCTCCGATAAAGATGGCGTTGCCATCCTACCACTACAACAAAAAGGGGTTTTAACGTCCCTATTTTCGCACTTTTAACATCCAAAAACTAGGGGACGTCTATGTAGGGGGCGTAGTATGTTTTAAGAAAAAACGTCCCAAAAAAGTTGGGACGTCTAAAGTCTCACTTTAGACGTCCCAAATTGAGAATTGGGAGGACTTTAGACGTCCCAATTCTCAATTTGGGACGTCTAAAGTCCTCTATGGGTGGACTTTAGACGTCCCAATTCTCAATTTGGGACGTCTAAAGTCCTCTATGGGTGGACTTTAGACGTCCCAAATTGTCCCAATTCTTAATTTGGGACATTAAAGGGTTTTTTTTAAATGATTATTTATATTCTTCATTACCCAGCAAATTAAAATTGCAGAAACAGAATTGAAGATGGATTCATAAACCACAAAATGTCCCTTACGAAATGGTAAGGACTTCTAGCACTGCAATCTTTTTACTATATATATATATATGTATAATAACAACAACTCATACAACCTAATATCATATATGTATAACAACAATTAGAAAGTGTCAAAATATTTGTCACCACACAACTACAAACTAATTGTTGTTCATTTCATGAAAATAAATATACATATGTATTTTCCTCAATTTCCAAGCTCCAAACGTATAAAGCAAAAACATTATTAGTATTGTATAACTACTAACAACTAGTTTATGATTCTGGCAAAAAAAAAAAAAAAATCAAGGGAAAAACACTCCAATAACTAGAATCATGTAAATAAATTGAAAGCATTATAATAATTTCATATTGCAAGTTTAACTTAATTCTTCATGTAAATTTATATTTAAAAAAAAACAAACCTGATAAAAGCAGGGGAGAGGGCAGCCAATAGTGTTTATGTGCTTCCAAGGTGGAGAGAAGACATTGGAGGAGTTGTGTATGCACAGTGGAGAGGAGAGGTACGCCGGAGGCTGAAAGCAACGAAGAGAGTGGGAGGTCTATGCCGGAGGGTGGAGGGGGCAAAAAAGGTGGAGGAGGTGTACGCCGGAGGGTGAGAGCAAAGAAGGTGTTATGAGAATGGAAGGAGGTGGAGGAAAAGAGAATGAAGAAAAGGAAGAGAGGAAGAAGATTGAGGAAGACGAAGTCACAGGAATGAAAGAAAAAAGGAAATACAGAAAAAAAAGGGGAAGAGAAGTCATGGGCATGGGAAAGATGGAAAAAGAGGGATGGGTTTCTGACATGGGAATGAAGAAAAGTCTCACGCATATCAGAATTTCTAACATGACCACTAATTAGGCAGTGTGTGCACTCCTTTCTTGCCCCCCAAGTCGGTGAATTAATTCAATTGATTCTAAATCAATTCTTCAATTATGGAGATTTGTTTCTTAATTATGATCTCACAATTAATTCCCAACTTATTTACCAAGCAACAATCTTATGTTGATTGATTAAATATTTGATAAGGCAACTTATGCCTCTAATCAAATAGTCCGGCCCATCAAGGGCGGATTTGGACCCAAAGTCCAACACACACACTATCCTATATTTCTTATGAACATCATTTGGGGTGTTGTCTTTGTGAATTAATCCTTAGAAATACCCACGTGACAGGTTACCAAACACTGGAACAACGTTGCAAGAGTCTTTAAGAGACAATTGATTGGCAACTTATTAACTAACTGCAGCTAAGAGTAGTAAACCATCCTGTATAACATCTTTTAATAAACTAAAATTTATACAGATTAGAAATCCTAGGATTAGGTGATGAAATTGAAAGGGGGTAATTAAATAAGCACAAAAGACGTTCGGTATGATGAAGCTGAAAGAATCTTGGAAATTTGAGTGCCCAACAGATGTACACAAATTACTACTAGTATTTTATAACTTAAACTAGAATGGTAAGAGAAGCAATATAAAAGATGTAACTAGAAATGGTTTGAGTACCCAACAGAAGTACACAAATTAAAAGAACTGGATAACCACAATAAAGGGGCTTAATGTAGTTGGTCGTCGATCAATGTACAATAAAGTAAGTAACTAGCTAACTTAGACAATGCTATTAAACCGCAAGAAAGAATGAACAAGCTAAGGCTAAAAGCAGCAAAATGCCTTTCTTTAACATTAATATTACTGAACAATTATGTAAACACTTTTCTTTATATACCTAAAAAAATTTTCAAGCGTGCGTTTGTATGTATGTGCGTGTGTGTAGATATATTGTAAGATTATAAAATGATATAAATATAAACATATTATATGTTCCTTTAAATGCATGCTTATTTCAAAAGTTTTCAAGTTTTTGAACAAATTACTAATTGTTTAAGCAATAATCACTTAAATTTTATCAATCAATTAATAAAAAAATAGAAAGCTAATGGTGGTTGTCTTTTTTCTTTTTGGCCGAATAAGAGAATTTCATTAATCTGATAAAGATAAGGGAAAATTCCAGAAAACTATAGTGGAAATTAAAAAAGGATAGAAAGGTACAATGAAATTCACATATCCCAAATCAGTGAGGTTGTAGGAATCTGGAATATGAAATCTTAATACAATTACCCAAATACCCTCGTAAGTGAGAGCCAAAAGGGAAACGAAGAGACACGCGGACGCAGAGTTTGAAAGTCAGAACAGAGAGTAACAGGAAACCTCGGGGAGACGGAAAAATGACGCGAAGGGCGGTGGGTTGACGGTTGTCGGTGGCGATCTGCAGCGTCGTCAACGGTGGTGAAGGCGACATTGTGCGGTTGTGCGTTTAGCTCTTCTCTGTCGGAGGTTCAGCGTTCAACCATTTCAGTTTACAAGGGGTAGTGTGTAACTCCTTTTTAGGCTTTGTATGATTGGTGAATGTAATTATGCAGATTGTGATCTGATAGCAACTGATAAATATATCAAGGTGTTAATCAACAGAGCCATGTTGTTAATATAGAGCGACGTGGTGTGTTATTACCTATGGAACATCCAATTTTTGCAAACTTTTTCCTACACACGTCTTCTGTTGTCTGTGTGAATGGAAGATATGAAAGGTGTTGCGTTTGGACATCGACGCTAAAACTTTCCCATTTCTTGTTGGCAAGATGTTAATCAATGAAAAAATGTCGCTAATAATGAATATGATCTTGTTAACTGTGGGTGAGGTGTTGTTTTGGGCATCGAACTTGTGATTTGGCAACTTCATTCCTTTTAAGATGTTAATGAAGGATGTCAAGTTGTTAATAACTAAAAATTATGTTGTTACTTGTGGCTAACGTGTTGTTTTTCTCCATCTACATTAGTTTCAGAAAACTATAGTGAAAACACAACATGTCACCCTCGATTAACAACATGAGTTTCTTCATTAACAACTCATATTCCTTCATTAACATCTTCAAATGAACAAGTTAGGAACGTCGTAATGTAGATAGAAAAACACAACATCTCTCCCCCTATTAACATCATTATCTTCGCTATTAATGACTCAGCTTCCTCCATTAACATCTGTTGATGAACAAGTTGGGAATATCGTAATGTAGATGGGAAAACACAACATCTCCCCCTATATTAACAACATAATCTTCGTTTTTAACGACTCCGATTCCTCTATTAACATCTTGTGAGTAATAAAGCAGGAAGGTCGTAATGTAGATGGGAAAACACAACATCTCTCCACGTATTACCAACATCAGATTCATTATTAACGACTCGACTTCCTCTATTAACATTGTAGGAGGAACATGTTGGGATGGTCCTAATATAGATAGAAAAAAACAACACATTAGCCCTAAGTAACAACATAATTTTCATTATTAACAACTCGACATCCTTAATTAACATCTTAAAAGGAATGAAGTTGTCAAATCACAAGTTCGATGCCCAAAACAACACCTCACCCACCGTTAACAAGATCATATTCATTATTAACAACATTTTTTCATTGATTAACATTTGGCCAACAAGAAATGGGAAAGTTTTAGCGTTGATGTCCAAACGCAACACCTTTCATATCTTCCATTCACATAGACAACAGAAGACGTATGTAGGAAAAAGTTTGCAAAAATTAGATGTTCCATGGGTAATAACACCACGTCGCTCTATATTAACAACATGGCTCTGTTGATTAACACCTTGATATATTTATCAGTTGTTGTCAGATCACAATCTACATAATTATATTCACCAATCACACAAAGCCCAAAAAGGAGTTACACAATGCCCCTTGTAAACTAAAATGGTTGAACGCTGAACTCCGACAGAGCGAGTGCTGAACGCACAACCGCACAATGTCACCTTCACCCTTGTTGACGATGCCGCAGATCACCATCGACAACCGTCAACCCACCGCCCTTCGCGTCGTCTCTCCGTCTACCCGAGCTTTCCCGTTACTCTCTGTTCGGACTTTCAAACTCTGCCTCCGCGTGTCTCTTCGTTTCCCTTTTGGCTCTCACTTACGAGGGTATTTGGCTAATTGTATTAATATTTCATATTCCAGATTCCTACAGCCTCACTGATTTGAGATATGTGAATTTCACTGCACCTTTCTGTCCTTTTTTAATTTCCACTATAGTTTTCTGGAATTTTCCGTAAAGATAATACATAACCTGGAAAACATAAATTGGAAACACGACTGCTACACGTCCTACACAACAACTACGATAATAATAAATACATGTGGTTGTAATTGAGGGCACACAACTGGGTAGGTGTTTTCATTGGTATGTGACAGCTACCCATACGAGAGGCAACTTAAATTACCATAATATAGGTGTAGTCTCATGTTGAATTTATAAGTTAAACACTCGCATCAAGAACACAAGTACCTCCTCGGCCTTTGTGCTATTTGGTGCTCCTATTGTAGTGCCAGATGTGATATTCCCCTTTCTTTTATCGTGGGCTTATAATTTATCTGGTAATTCAATTGATTATGTGAATAATGTAAAGATACTAATAATAACATCTTAGTCTACTTTGACTATGTATATTTATACTCATTACATGTCCCATAATTGCTCAAGGCTATTAGGTTAACTAAGTCTAAACAAGATATAAATATATACATACAACCAACAATAATTTAATTTTTGCTTCATTTTCACCTCTTAACCCTTATTAGAATATTGCATAAGTTATAAGGGCAAAATATTTCAAAATTCTGGCTCTCCTAACCCACAATTTGCAGGGAGGGTAAAATGCTCTTCTAAAAATAATTATTTACTTGTAATGATTAAAAAATCTAATAATAAATTTATAATTTATGTTTAAATGATAAATAATAAAATATTTTTTTACATGTATAAACAAAATGAGAAGACTAATGAAACAGTTTTAGGTCTTGCCAAAATTTCCAATGCTTTAGTTTCTTTATATTATGAAATAAAAATGATGATTAATAAAGCAAGAAAATAACCCGTAAGTACTCCCTCCAGTCCTTAACATAAGATATAATTAACTTTTTTAGAGAGGTTAAGAAAGCTAAACAAGTTACTTAATCATCTCATACATTATGTGTCTTTAAATTATATATTATTTTATTAGTCAAACCAATTAATTTAGAGAAACAAAATAAATATAAATACTTTAAAGTAATTAATTAGCTTCCTTAACCTGTCCAAAAAAATCAACTTTATTTTATATTTAGGATCAAAGAAAGTAACATCTTTTTTTCCTGGTATTTTTGTCAATGTTTTAATGTTTCTTCCCCTATCAATTTCCAAATATACCCTCGAGTGGTCATAACTAATATCACTTATTTACTTTATATAACACCCTAAATATGTATTCAATAGCACTCGAGATTTTTAACTAATTTTTTTTTGACATTCACCACCATAAAGGTAATTTTTCAGAAGCACCCTCTTAAGTAAATTAAATAAGTTATTTAATTATATCATACGTTGTGTATCATTATATTATGTATTAATATATCGTTAGGTGAAATAGGTTGGAGAAAAAATAATAAATATTAATATTTTAAATTAATTTAATTAGCTTCCTTAATATCTTCAAAAAAGAGTCAACCCTATCTTATATTTAGAGTTGGAGGGACTGATAGCAACACCAACCCCATTTAGACTTATTGGGACATTTACTAAAACCGGCCGGCCTAGCCATGAAAGCAAAATGATCATTCAATTTTATCACATGGATGGATTTTATTATGAAATAATGAAGACATAAGATTGTATATTACGTATTTAGTGCTCGTTTGGAGATTCTCCAAATTCATATTTAACAAGATGAAAGAGAATTCTTTCCTCGCTCCTGATATGAATCTTCAAGAGCTTGGTATGTAATTAATGGACATTTTAATTGAAAATAACTCTCAATTTCTCTCTCTCTCACACATCTCAACCCCATGGCCCCACTGTTTTTTCCCTTTCCTCGGTTTTTTTTAGTTGTACAGATATATTATCTTTTTGTTTTTTAGTGTTTGGGGGGTTTTAGCACAAATTCATGGTTTTGTGCTAAAAGCATTTTTTGTTTTTATATCCAAACACACACTAAACATGTTGCCTGCATTTGATGGCTCAATATTAGATTTGTTGTGTCTTGTACTCATCTGAAAATACAAGTAAAAATGGATGAAATATCAAGATAAAGGAATGTTGTTTCTTTCATTACTCATACATCTATATACAAATAATATGATACAATACTTCTCTTTTAAAAAAATAAATTAAATAGGATTGAGATATCTAGTTTTTTAAAACACTAAATAGATTGACCCATTTTTTTTTCACTCCTCTATTGCTTCTTGTTCTTTTGGCTACATACACCACAACCATCAGGAGGCCTTGTTTTGGAAAATGTTTTTCACAAAGTTTGATTTCTTTACATTTTTTAGAGGTCATGGTAATTTAAATATTATTTGTGCACTTCCCTTATTCATTTTAGTTATTTGACAGAAAATGTTTTTCCCAAAGTTTGATTTCTTTACACTTTTTAGAGGTCATGGTAATTTAAATACTATTTGTGCACTTCCCTTATTCATTTTAGTTATTTGACAGAAAATAAATTACAGTTTAATATTTAACTTCTTGTATGCTCCTGCTATTCTAAAAAAAAGTGCTCGCTCAAATGTTGTAATGTTCAATCAAATGTTGTAGTGTTCAAACAAGTGGGAACTAAATATAGGGGAGCCAAAAAAAACCAAATGTTGACGAAGGAAGGCTTTTACATTTGTTGGGAATAAAGAACAATGTATTACATTAGGAGGGGACGAATGGAGTGGAGGTTGGGATTGAATGGTCACGTGGCATGTATTGATGAAAGTGATGGAAGGTCAGGTTTTTTTTTTTTTTTTATTCCTTGCCAGTGATGGAAGGTCAGGTTGGGTGGTGGTATTCATGTCCAAAATTAATTAGGGGCCATGAGGAGGAAACAGTAAGGTAGGTAAATTAAAATTTTACATAAAAAAAACTTAAAATTTATCTTCTTATCTTTCTAAATTTTAGATTACAATTTAAAATTTATCCTTTTATTATTTTTAAATTTTAGATTCCTATTTAAAATTTAAATACTTTAATTTAAAAAGATAATTTACCCCTCCCCTATCTTCCTCTCAACTAAACACATCCTAAGTTTGCCCCAACTCCCTAAACGTATTTTCCTCTTTTGTTTCATTTCAGCCCTATACACCTTCTGACACACACATAATTACTGCTCCTGCTCCTTTCGGGCTTGTTTGGTCTGAGGGGAGGGGAGGGAAAGTGGGTGGAGGGAAAATTTTTTTGAGTTGAATTTAAAAAAATTAGAGAAGTGGGGTTAAAAATTTTTAATTAATTTTTCTTATTCTTTTATCTTATATATTCTCTTTATTAAAATTTTATTACCCCACTTCCTCAATCTTTTAAAATTCAACTCATAAAAATTTTCCCTCCCCTCCCTTCCCCTCCAAATCCCTCACACCAAACAGACCCTTCATGTTTGAGCGCAGAAAGTCAAAAGAAAACTGCAAAA
This sequence comes from Inga laurina, assembly GCA_963855925.1. Taxonomy (NCBI): domain Eukaryota; kingdom Viridiplantae; phylum Streptophyta; class Magnoliopsida; order Fabales; family Fabaceae; genus Inga; species Inga laurina. The sequence continues at coordinate 46,503,749 of OY979709.1, read as the reverse complement.
AGTCTGAATAATGGAAAACTGTGCCTCACGGTTTTCATGATAGAGTTTGATGTTATCTTTCCTAGCCTTTTTTTTAAAGGTCACGTCATTCACATGGGTGGAGGACTTAAGTTTTGTTTATAATAAAATAATAGAGTTAAATAAAAAGTATGGTTTAAAACAGATGACTCCTTTGATTTTTTATTTTTTGGGCCATCAACATATTACTACTTCTCAGGTAAAAAAAAAAAAAACATATTACTACTTCTGACATTAAAGAGAAAGATGACTACTGATACATGAGAAAAGAATAATATAATAAAATATGAGAAAAATTTATAATTTTCAAAATTTTTTCCTCGTAATTTTACTTCCTACTTAATTTTTAACCCATTCAAACTAAGCTGAATGATACTTGTGTGTTGTGACTTGTGAGATATGGTATTATATTGTTAATTTATCAAGTGAATTTATTAAATTATCTTTTAAGTGTATATAGTTATAAGTGTATATAATATTATCTTTTATTTAATTATTGTGACAACGGCCTGACCAGACAACCCAACCAATCTGATCGATTAAACTATAACTCGCTGAGTTGACGTCCCATCCGAATTTTAGGATATTAGTATGAAATAAACGAGACCATATCGCTCCATCTAAACTCTTATACAAGGGATGTTAGATGCGGCATAATGGATGTACTCCTCAATTCCCAAGCATTTAAACTAGCCTCTCCCTGTGTAGAGTTTTGACTAAGCCATGAAATAGTTAGTTACTGGGATTGGGTGTATATATTCGAAGTCTAAATACTAAATCAGCGCATCTTGGCGCAGTTGAGATACAAGTGAGGCCTATGTGCCTCCTCCCCCGGTTCGATCCCGCATCTGCACCTTCAGGTGCCAATAATAAAAAACAAAATACTAAATTGCATAAAATTGTATGATCGGGTAGCTGGGAATTTTACATGTCCTATATGTTACTCCCTTTTATTTTTAATTCTAGTTTTAAGATATAATTTTTTTATTTATTATTATTTTTAATTTATTCCTATTAATATTTATTGATAATAACAAAAAGGGCGAAGGAAGGAGAGACTTGATACATCAAATTGTAAGGAAATAGATACAAAAGCTTTTACATGAAAAAAAAAAGTAAAGGGATGAGAAACACCAAAAAAAAAATGAAGATTGAAGGCTTCCAGCTGAAGAGAAAACCAATACAGAAAATAAATAAAATAAAATAAAATAAATTCCGGTTCACCAGTAGAGGTTAAAAGAAGGGAGGAGTAACTTGAGAAAATTTAAAGAAAATATTCAATATATATATTATAAGGTGGAGATATGATTGCCAAAAAAAAAAAGGAGTTGGAGGTATGGAGGATTCAGGCACACCTATGGGCTATAGGCGCACAGACACCTACGGGACCGTAAATCAAGGAAAGGCTGTGTGAGAAGATGGCACTCACAGTAAAGATTGAAGGGAGTAGGCAGAAAAAAAGAGGATGGAATGACATGATAAATAAAAGTAAAATATTAGTGAAGCACGGGAGAAAAGAGGATGGATTGACAAGACAAATGAGAGTAAAATATTAGTGAAGGTAGAGGGAAAAGATTGACAAGACAAATCAAGCATTGAATCAGAGGAAAAACAGAGAAGCGGGGAGTGGAAGAAGGGCATTACCGAAAAAACACACTCCTCCACTGGCCCAAAAAATTGAGCCAGTGCCAATTGGGATTAGTTCATCGTTATCTAATAATTATACAAACTGTGCCTTATTGTGATGCTTCTTCTTATCTTTGATTTCAGAGAGACTTCACATATAGACAATTCTCATTAAAAAAAATTAAATTAAATTATCTCTTCACTGAATGATAAAATATCACCTTAACAAATTTTGTAGATTGAGTTTTAATTTCTTTTCACCTTTGTGTGGATTGAGATTTAATTAGGTCCTCTCGAATAAATAAATCGCCATGTTACTTTTTCTCTCCTTAGAATGCTTTTTCCATTTACTCGCTTAATATAACCCATAGCCATAAATTAACCGGTTTCACATTTGACATAGGCAAATGAAAGGAAAAAATCACTAGCAGGTGCTGAAAAATGTCATATAATTACTGCGAAGCCTCGCAACGGAACATATAATGGTAAGTTCTAACGCAAAAAAAAAAAAAAAGGAAATTTGTATCATAAATTATATAGTGATGAAGTGATAGAACAATTCACAGATAATAAAAAGCATTTGAGTCTTTGCAGAAATTCATGAAATCCACTCAATAAATTATACTAGTTTATATATTTATATTCTTTCATATGATTCTCCCTTTTAAGTGCTTATGCACATAAGTCGAGATAACATTCCTCTCATATAGTTACCTCATATACCGTAAATCATGATTAAAAAACTGTTTTTGAAGACTCAAATCATTGTTATAAACGAGCACTAAATACGTAATATACAATCGTTGTTGATACATGTAAAAAAATCTTTTATTATTTATCATTTAAACATAAATTATAAATTTATTATTAGATTATTTAATCATTACAAGTAAACAATTATTTTTAGAAGAGCATTTTACCCTCCCCTCCAAATTGTGGGTTAGGAGAGCTAGAATTTTGAAATATTTTGCCCTTATAACTTATGTAATTTTCTAATAAGGATTAAGAGGTAAAAATACCTATAAACTTTTCTCAAAATTGCATCCATCAACATAAATTTTTTTTAGTGTAAAAATAATCATGAACTTTCAAAATGGGAGCAAAAGTGGCACTTTCGTTAAAACTAATTAACGGTTGTTAACTCCAGTGCAAAAACATCAAAATACCCTTATTTTAAAAAAAATTAAACAAGTTAACCATCTACTCTTTCTTTCCATCCCCTCTCCTACCCTTTAGAAAGATTAAAAAGCAATAGGATCTGTGTTTTGGTTTTTACGCCATGGGAAAGGAGAAAAAGATGCTAGACAAACTGCAAAACTAGTGAAAATGTAGCTTTATATGCTTTTTGATAATTAAATGCTTCTCTCATATTAAGACTTCTTTCCTCTTTGAAATATAGCTTGCCATTCCAGAGTTCGAAAGATGAGGATTGAAATCTGCATCAGGCAATGTGTTAGATGACTCAATATTCTTATATAAAGACATAGATCTATATTGACTTTGTTACTGATAACAATAAGGCTTATTGAAGGTTAATGCCTTTTAGCTATTTTGGTATCCAACTTGTAAAACGGTTGTTTTCCACGTAAGCGTTGTAGATGATAAATATAAATAGTTCAAAAGCACTTTTAAGCTAAAAGAGGATGTACAACCTAACAACAAATATAAAGAAATACCAATAACACTTGTGTTGGAAAATACTTTAGTTCATCATTGGCGGATTAGGTGAAATGTGTAATATTTCTTAAATTATTATGAGCCATATTATTTGACCGATAGAATATGACTCTATAAGTGGTATTATTTCCCGATACAATATGTCTCTCAATCGAAAGGATATCTTGTCTCTTTGATGGAAAGATATGTTAGTAGAGAGAAAAGGATGTGTAGAACACTATAAACAGGTGTAAAGGATTCAGTTGTAAGGTACTTGAAACAACATACAAAAAATCTGTCAAACTAACTTCTCATTCTCTCTATTGTATTTCTCTCTGCTTCTTCCTTGTCAATGGTGTATTTATTGTGCGTCATAATCGCTTCCAAAACTGTATTACGATTAACGTGGGTATAAAATATTAACAATCACACTCCAAGTACGCCCAATTATTCTTACAACTTGCGTTCCTATAAAAAAAGTAATTTACGAGTAGAGAAATATTTGATAATTACATTGGATGACAAGATTATGAGCAATAAAAATTAATGTAAGGCTTATACCGCATACTCTGATATGATATTATAGTTTGGATAATATTGTTTTCTATCATGGATAAGTAACTCAAGTGGATATTTAAGAATTATTGTTTAAATATTTTGATAATTGAGTTCGATATTAAGCTTATGGTCGAATGATTGTGTTAGGGACTTCAAGAAGTCCAAGGCTCAAGATTTTTTATTAATTATGGTTTGATTTGTGAATCAACGAGAAGGGTTTTATCATTCATGATAAATTGTAAATGACTAGTCTATTCTTTCCTATCATGAAGACATATTTACAGTGATTTAAATCCCTTATTATGATGTTTTCAAATGGTTAATTAAACTTTTTTCTATTATAGTTAACTTTTTAAAAATGAGTTATAAGCTTTTCTACTGTAACTTCCTCTAAAGCACCTACTCACGTAGTCATCGTACTTAGGATCAACACCTATTTGAGCAATTCACATAGCTTGCACCACAATTAAAGCAAATAAGGGAAACATTGGAAATTGGTAATATCAATCCAAACAAAAAAAAAAAAGCTAGCCTTCATATCCTCTACTTTTCCTAATAACATTAGTGCAGGATGCATACACCAAAAATTAAATGATCTATCGTTTTTGATACAAGAAACACATGACTGAAAGCATATTCAACCATACACAAATACAAGGAGTCATTATTGATGGAGAGAACAAATGATGGTGGTTGAGATGATGATGTCATGGGGGTGGTAAAGTTGCTAGGAAATGTAACTTATACATGTTGACAAAAAATAATGCTAGTAGCTGCCGACGCCCCACAGTCATTTTCTTTTTTTGGGTTCGGATGAACTAAATGTTTGGGACGACGCTTGTCACCTCAGTCTGGGGGTCTAGAACACAGCCCCCACCACAACCAATTCGGGACCCACCCTCTTCATAATGATGCTCCCAGCAAGTCTTATTCCTATGCCCATCGCTACCGAACCAAGTTTATCCTATATATTGGTTTTTTTTCTGCCAATCCTATTTATTGGTTTGTTTGTTTATTTATCTATTGCAAATTATTCATAATTTATTCTAGATAGCCGATATAATGTATAATTTGGGATGGATACCACGATATTTCAACCGCACAGCACGGGCTCTGTTATGGAATCCAACTAGGCATAACTCTGTCCGGGCAAGTAATACTTCTCTGCTTCTTTATTTATTATTATTTTTTTTCCAGCTTTCTGATCCTATTTATGGAGTATTTTTAACATTTTTCATATAGAAAAATATTAAAATCTCATTTATTTACTTTGTCATAAAATTCAACAACTTTTTAGTTATAGCCCTATTTAATATACATAATATCAAATAAAAACAAAATCAACATAACAATAAATAAAGAGTTAAATTTTACATTTATTTCAAAATTTTAACGGGGCACTCCCTCCGGTTCTATTTATAAGCAACTTTCTCTCTCATAGGGTTGATCCATTTTATAAGCAACTTTCACTTTTTTTTTTGAAAATGTAAGCTTCATTTTACTATTTTACTTTTATTAAATACTCATTATCTCTCATATCTTATACTCATTATTTCTCATACTTTTTATCTATTCTCTCTCCTATACTCTTTTTATAAATAGAGGCATATATGAAAAAAAAACATGGCATTTTTAACACATTTATTATTTTTAATTATCAATTCATTTTGCTTAATCAAAAGAAAATTTGTTTTTAAATAGGATGGAGTAAAAAAAATCTTCTCCCCCTGCCTTTCTATTGCATCAAAGAAGTAGCAGTGAATGAAGAAATTAAAGTTGGGGGGGGGGGAAGTGGGTGGGTTGACACTTGACACGAGTTTGAGGAAACATCTTGAGAGTGAAATAAGAGGTAGCATGGGGAGGGCATGCAGGCAAAATGCTTGATTTGTTTTTGACAAAAAAAAAAAAAGCTTGATTTGTCTTGTCAATCTTTTCCTTCTGCCTTCACTAAACCACAGCTTTTTCTTGATTTACGGTCCCGTAGAGGTTTGTGCGCCTATAGCCTATAGGTGTGCCTAAATCCTCCATACCTCCACCTCTTTTTTTTTTTTGCAATCATATCTCCACCTTATAATATATATATTGCTACTGTGCCACGCCCGTCTTTAAATATGGGTGAGTGGTTTCGAGAAGCGTCTCAATTTTAGCAGCTGAGAAAGAAGGAACTTGCGGAGATAAATTGTTGTTTGCATCATCGTGAGAGGGCAACCTTGATCCTGGGAGGCACTAATAAACTTGTTAGAAGTAAATTTTTTCGTTTGAAGTATTATTTTTCTTTCATTGAGATTTGTTATTTAGAATATTTTATTAAGATTCTGATTGATTTTCATGTTAAGATTTGGATATTGGATATTTATCTTTTTATGATTTTGATTAAATATTATCTATCTTAGTAAGATTTGAGTTAGATATTTAAATTCGATAGGACTAGATAAAATAATATTGTTTGCAAAACTAGATATTCACGGATGGTGGAAAATCATTAAGATATGTATTGCAATTTTGAAATTGATTGTTTGTTATTTGTTTGTGAGTTTTGGTCGATCATTCTTTTTCTTTATAAAGTTTAAAATTTATTACGGATTTTACTTCATAATCTTATGCGTGCCTATATTTTTTTTGTTAGGTTTTTGTTAAAGTTTTCTACAACTTCATATACGGTAAGTTTTTAAATTTTTGAATATAATTTTAGTAGTTATTATTGGTTTAATTAACTCAACACACACACACACACACATATAAAGGCTGTAAGAAATATGTTATAATCTAAATCAAATTTTTAGGTGTTATATTTCTCACACATTAAACCAAATAATATTATGACTAAAATAACACATTACAAAACTAGTTATAGTTTGTCAAATTAATTATTTAGATCATGAAATTCCACACGCATGCAATATTAACGGTAGAAATTAATTTATGAGTAATCTTAAAGTCATTTTTTCATCTCTTTATTTATATTTTCAGATGAGTGCACCAAAAGGAGATGATCCAAGAAATAATAAAGTTGGTGGAAGTAATGCTAACATCCCACCAGGGAATAATGAAGAGGCAGAAAATGCGAACGATGAAAGAGTCCAAGGGCCACAAGGGCCATAGGAGCCTATTGAGGAGCTGGATAATTTCGTAGAACTTCAAATTCAAACTCGTAATAGGCTTACTTGTTTACTTAGTAGTTCATTTGTTAGCATAAATTTAGTAGAGTATGGATTTTCTAGAGTGAATGAAAGAGCTTTTTTGGATTGGCTTCTTGCACTTCAAGAAGATCGAGTGGTTTTCTCTCTCTCTCTCTCTCTCTCTATTACAATCTGGTAAATTTGTTTTGTAAATATTAAAAGTTTATTTTAATTAAATTTTTTTAATTGCATATAATATTATTTAATTTATTGCTTTTTTTGATTTAATGTATGAATAAAAAATCAAACTCATAAATTTTGGATTTAAGTTATAATATAATGTTATCTATAAGTTACAACTCAATTTATTTGACGTATCATTTAGATATGAATTCATATATGTATCTTTATATGAAGTATTGAACTATGAAATCATATATGGAAAGGACATCATAAATTTTTAAAATTAAGGTAAAATAGTTAAACTCAACTAATTTTCATCTATGACAATAAAAAAAGTTAATCTTTTATCCTTTAAAATCACAACTCATTTATAACTCACTCTCTCAATTTTTGATTTGTTTTCAACTCAATTCCTAATATTTTTGAATTATTCTATATAAAAAATGGTAAAATACGGTTAAAAAACTTTTAACTGGATTTTACATATATAAAAAAAATAAAAAAACAATATTCACTTCCCCACACCAACCTGTATCCCACTTCGTCTCTGCTATCCGTAAGCATTATTAGGGTTCAGCAGCATCCATGACGTGACAGATCCTTCGAGGGCTTCTTTCAAAATTAAAGTGAGATTGATTTTTTTATATTAAAACGCCTTTAAAATTATAAACATAGTGTAAAAGATCCATAGTTCTATTTATAATATAAAAAGGAGTGTGTGCTTCTAGCATCCTAATTTTTAAATTAGGATTTAATTATCAATAAAAAATAATTAATTCACAATCAATGATAAGAGGTTATTTTAAGAGTAAAAGATCATTTATAAAAATGTGATTTATAAAAGTAAATGGAATTTAACATAAAAATAATTATAACAAGACGACAAAAACATGAAAGATGAAATGATGATGATGATAATTGCTTTAAAAAAATAATGATGCCGAGAGATATATATTGGCAAAAAAAAAAAGAAAAGAAATGAAACGAGTAGAATCAAAAAATAAGAAAAGGAATTAATTATATATAATGAAAAAAAATGAATATGGAACAGTTTGTGTTTGAATTAGTTTTTATTATGTGTACGAATATGTAGCACACTGTTTTTGGAGTACAGTGTGGGAATACCAAAAAGAAAAAAGGATATCGGCATAAAAACATAAGAGAAGGACACAGGGATAAAAATTGGTGGGCCAACTAGTAAAGAAAATGGGGAAAAGGAGGAATAAGGGTGAACCCAAAGTTACAAGACACTGTTAAAATCGTGACGCAGCTGAATCGAAGCTAAAAAAATGGCATTTTTAATATATTTGTTGTTTTTAATTATCAATTTATTTTACGTAATCAAAAGAAAAATTATTTATAAATAGGATCGATGGGAGTAAAAAAAAATCTTCTCCCCCGAACCTTTCTATTGGATCAAAGAAGTAGTAGTGAATGAAGAAATTAAAGTGGGGGGGGGTTGGAAGTGGGTGGGTTGACACTTGACACAAGTTTGAGGAAACATCTTGGGAGTGAAACTAAGAGGTAGCATGGGGAGGGCATGCAGGAAAAATATTGGGAGTGAAGCTTAGGGTGTGTTTGTTTTGAGGGGAGGGAGGTAAGGGAGAGGGGGTTAAATTATTTTTTTGATTAAAGGTATTTAAATTTTAGACGGGAATTCAAAATTTAAAAAATTGAGATGGTAAATTTTGGATTTCTCCAGTCTAAAATTGTAATTTACCTCCCTCTCTCCTCCTTTCAAACCAAACACATGTGTTTGGTTTGAGGGTAGGGTAGGGAGGAAGAGGAGGAGAGAGGGGTTAAATTACCTTTTTGGGTTGAAGATATTTAAATTTTAGGCGGAAACTCAAAATTTAAAAGGAATTATAGGGTAAATTTTAGATAAGAACCCAAAATTTAAAAAAAATGAAATGATAAATTTTAAGTTTCTCTTATCCAAAATTATAATTTATCCACCATTCCCTCCTCTCCCTCCTCTCAAACTAAACACACCTTGAGAAAGCGTGGGGAGAGCATGCAGGTATCCAAGCTGCGAGCTATGTCATAGTCATAGAAGCTCTTCAATACGCCTGCTCCATTTATTGTCCTCTCTTTTCCCTATTCCTTTCACTCCCCCCGACACAATCACCCTGTTTGACCACACATAGCAAAATATAAATAAATTGTCTCTCTTTTTTTGGACAAATAATAAATTGTCTCTTCACTTCTATATCTGTACCATTCGTTCCCTTCCTCATATTTCCAGGCTTCCCGTGTCTATAACATCTCTGTTTACCATGATCAAAGTTGACTTCGCCCAAGTCAAATTAAATAGTGTGTTTGGTTCAACAGATGTTAAGTTAAGTGAGATCTATTTAAGTTAGGTCAAAAGATATTATAATGTTGTTTGTTTGGTTCAAAAAGAGGGTTGGTATCTTGTTTGGTTCAGGAGGTTAGGTTAGGTGAGTTAATTATAAGTGGATAAAAATGTCCATCTACATATTTTCCTTCTTCTTTTACTATTGGACTTTGGGTCCAAGTCCGCCCTTGATGGGCCGGACTATTTGATTAGGAAATAAGTAGCCTAATCAAATAAGAATAAAATCAGCATAAAATGCAGATTTGGGAATATTTCAGCAATAATTATGGATTTGTTAAAAGAGGAACAAATCACCATAATTAGGGAATTAATTGATAGACAATTAATTACTGTCTTGGAGGGCAAGAAGGAGTGCACACGTTTCCTAATTAGTGGCCTCCATAAACCACTATAAATAGGGTGTGCCTCCTCAATTGCAATTCACCCTGCCATTGAGTTTTGTGGCAATTCCCTTCTCTCCTACCATCTTTCTGGTTCTGGTGATCTGTTGTGCAAATCACAATTAGGCTCTAGTAGTCTAATAATTGTGTGGGCACAAGTATGGAGTATTGAAGCTTTGACCCGGATCCGAACATGGATTCGTCCAGGTACGCCTAATCTCCTTTTTTAGTTAATATTTTTTCCTACATTGGCATCAGAGCTTGTTGATCTTGAGGCTGAGATTTATTCTTTGTGAATAATTAAATGATATAATTTGCTTATATCTCCATCCCATTTTTCCGCTGCACTTATCTTATATACATAAATGTGTGATCATTGTCTCTCACCCTCGTATTGATGTTGGCGTGTTTTTCAGCATGTTCATGCAATTTTTTTTTTCAAATCGTGCAATATATGCAATCTTGAAATTGATATAAGTTATAGGTCATTAATATATGCTAAAGATCCCTTCCTTTCAAATCATTTACGTCCATGATTTAATGCAAGGTTAAACATATTTTTCCCGCTCTTTTGCTGCATATATCTTCGTTGTGATAATCACACATGAACAGTTTTTTTGTTTATGCGTCATTTTTCCAAGCCTTATAATCTTTCGAGATTTTGTTGCTTGAAATATTTCTTGAACTCTAGTTTGCATATGAGATACTGGGTTCTTGATTGTTTTCTCCTCTAATTACTATATATATATAACACGCATATATATATATATATATATATTTCAAGGCGCCGATTTTTCTTCTTCTTGTCCTCACCTCTTCGATTCCTTAAAGGTTGTGTTTTTGGAACATATGTGGAACAAAAAACAAGAGCCTTTAACTCTCAAAGGTTAGGAAAGCTTTTGAGATACACAGAGACACACATCCGATAGGTTTTATGTCGCACCGACAACGTCGAGAAAAATTGGGTGTTTTGAAACTGAGTGTTTTTGCCCCAAAAGAAGCCGTGGATGTGTAGATCTCAAAGAGACGATTCCAAAGATGTTTAGAACGCGTCAAACGGAGTCTGGATGAGGGAGAAACAAAGGAAAGAAGTTCGCGGGTTGTTAGTCGCCGCCGCAACTTCACTCGTGATTTGATCAATAAAAAAGAGGTTTTAAAATCAAATAAATGCCATTGATTTGTAGTTCGCTGAACTACGATTCCAACGACATCAAGAACATGAAAAACGGAGCTAAAACGAGGGAGATATGGCCTCCCAAAGTTGGCGGGTCGCGATGACCCGGCGGAGCTCCAACCGGGTCGAGTTGACCCGGCTGGAGGTTGAAGACGATGATGTGGCAGTCAACGCCACGTCATAGGTCAACCAATGACACGTGGCGCAATTAGCGGTCGCCACGTCGGCATCGGTAAACGAGGCCACATCATCCGTTGACCAGCCAAGTTGACTGAAACACATCAGCGCCACGTCAATGACATGTCATCGGTGACAGGTCACGGTTGACCGGTCAACGTTGACTGTTGACAAAAAAAAAAGGGAGAGAGAGAGGACATATGGCGCGTGGGGCCCACTGGGGTCTTCGTTTGACACGTGGCAAGCTCCGTCGGAGAGAGAACGGGGCATGGAGTCTTGGGAGCCGCCTCGTGTCGCTGGCGGATGGCTGCAAGGCGGCGCGTGTACGTCATACGCCACCGCCGAGAGTGGCCAACGCTGGAATTTTCTAATTTTTCAGGATTTTTCCTTCCAGACACCTTCTAGGGGCGCGTGAGAGCTCGTGGGACCTCCGATTGAGATGTGGTTGGTTTCTAAAAATCCCTAAATTCGATAGCTTCAATTTGATATATAATTTGCATATATTTGAAGTAAGTTTGGGTGTAATTTGAGTCAAAAAGGTGCTTATGTGCATTTAGAGGGTCCCAAAAATGTTGGAATTGAATCAATGTTGGTTTTATTGTTTTTTGGAATAGGTTGGCTTATTTTTTAAGAGTTTTTTCAGTTGCAACATAAGGTTAAATGCTGAAAGATTCTTTAAAAGTAAGGGATTATTTAAATGAGTTTTTGAATATAAAATCCTATCCAACCTTGACTCAAACTCTTAGAGATAAAAACCTGAAAAATTGCAGCAACTTAAAATTATTCAATAATTATTGAATAATAATAAGTCTTCCCATGCTTCTAACCACATTGATCCACTTGGATTGAAGCAATGACTTCTAAAAATTAACCTTTTATCACATATGTTGTGACAAAGGACAAGACAGATAGAGATGTGAGAATCATCTCATCAAGTGGGAGGTATGCTGCAAATACATCCAAATGAGTGGATGTAGACATGGCAAAGAGGAGCTGAACATTGTAGCTAGACGCTACATAAGTTAATATGGTCAGAAGGGCCTATGAGAAGGAGAATCTGTTAAGAGACAACAATATGAGGCTTACATTTTTGAATGTTCTTGTTTTTCCATTGAATTTAAGATTAAATTCTCTGTTTGTTCTTTAGAATTGAATTCGGTATATTCTCTTCTTGTTTTCTTGAACATTCATGCTAGTTAGATGATATTGTGTTATTATCTTGATTATATAACTGCTCTATGATTGAGTGGGAGTTTTCTGGAATGCGTCTAGAAATCCAAAGGGGAAAATGTTCAAATAAAGACTGTGGTTAAAAGGGTGATGAGCTAACTAGTATGATTGGGATGGGAGTCAACATAGTTGTCTCCTGAACATGAAACTAGTGAACTTATTATCTAATTATCCTTTATCTTATTTGAACAACTAAGATTTGTATACCATAATCGTCTGAGTGACCAATTATGACCAAGTCTATTTGACTGAGCTTATGAAGACAAGCTAAATAGAGATGTCTATGGAGATAGAAACTCTCAAATCTCTTTCATTCAAGAAGAATGAGATGTCACGGACATCCTACCAACTAGTCTTCAGCATTTAAAGGTTGAAGCAACCGAAGGATACAAAAGGTTTATGCTATCAAGTATAGAAAGAACAACATTGCTCAAACTTATGATGGTATGATCAATGTAACCTTATCCAAGCCGTGTGGATAGTGTTGGAAGATAGTGAAATAGGTGATCTTCTTCCATAAAGTTAAAACTAAGTTAAGTTTTAACATAGTGTACTAAGTCCTAACATGTTGTTTAGGCAACACTTGAGGCAGATGTCAAACTAAGAAGTTGAGACAAAACTAAATGCCAAGTTCTTTCTAACAAACAACAAGTGTATGTTGTGATAAGACATCTCCCAATGAGTGGGAGGAAGCTATGTCTCCCGTGAGTGGAAGTGAGCCATGTCTTCCATTGAGTGGGCGTATACAAAAGTAAAGATTGCCTCTGATATGCATATTATAACCTTCAGCAATGTGATTCACCACATTGAACTTGAATGTGAAAGACTGGAGGATTCAAGATCCATCAGTTAGACGAACTTAGCTAAAGAGTGGGAGGATTCATCCTCCATGCCTAAGGGCAAGGAACCTATGAGGAAAACTTGATTTAGAAAAGGTCAATGGTTTCTACAAAAGATGAAATGCTACATTGATAAACCTTTAGGGGTTATAAAAGTAGAAATCCACATGAGTTGTGGATGTTTCACAGAAGCATATGGCTTCATGTCAAATGCAAAGCAATAAAGAGATAGAATTAAGGGATTGGAACTTCCACGTTAACTCTGCATAGATAAACCACCCTGATTCACTCCATACAATTGCAACTGACAGAATCACATCTTTGCTATCTCTTTAGTTAAGGATTGATGGGACTATGATTCTCAAATCCTTCACTGGATTTTGATGTTTCTTTCTAGGGATAAAAGATTCTATTTCTTGCCACATGTACACCTTGATCAAAGGGAATGATCAAACCAACAAAAGAGTATTTGCTAAACAACTTGTGCCAAAGGGTTAATACCCTTATGAATAAGTTCAAAACTTATTCTACCTGGCAAGAAAGACAAAGAAACATTTTTTTTGAGAAAATCCACTGTAATTAGCAAATTATGACGTTAGTAAACCAATGAACATGAGGGCAAAACACAAAGAGCTTGGTGTTTCGTTAACGTTGTGGACGTTTACTCAAAATACAGTAATGTTTACTTGATTTTTGGCAAGTGTGAAGCTGTTAGATAATGGCTGAACTAGTTAGGAATTAGTAAACTGAAAGAATGAGACCTTTCGAACTAACAAGGGTTTAGGACACCCAAGTGATTAATTCAAGCAGTTTTGTGTATAAGAAAGGCATTGTTAGGCAACTATCAATACCCAGAACCCTTCAACATAATAGAGTTGTTGAAATGGAGAGATAGATCTCTCCTTGATTTGGTTATGAACATAATGGCACCAATAAGGCTATCAGCCATATGTTGGTAGGTGGACTCATAGCTATTATATTCACACTTAACCAAATGCCCTCTATGTCAGTCATGACCTTACCCTATGAATCGTGAATGGGCCTTAGACCAGGGCCAATTTCGTTAAGACCATAAGGGTCATCAACTTTATATTCACACTTCTTCCTATGAGTAAGGAAGATTAGGGCTAAGGTATACAAGGTATCCTTTGTGAAATGACATGAGAATTTGACATGACATGTCTTCATTAGTGAAAATGATGGCGGTTCAGTGACTGAGAGAAAACCGTGGGACACAACGTTCATAAAACCAAGATTTCCTAGCAGGAAATGAGCATTAATCACAATAAATCTCTTCAAGAGGTTCACAAGTGACAAGGAATAACTAAGTGTTCCTAAGTTCACTGAACCGAGTGGGAGGATTGAGACCATTTTCATAATGAAAGAGGTAAGAGGTAATTTACAAGAAAATTACCTCACTCATACATAGGAAAAGAATCCTATGAAATCCACCTCGGAGCAAATTGTAATCTAGCGAATGACTATAAGGGATAGATTCCCTAATGGATTGAATGCTCTCTTCATCATTTAGAAGGTGATGATAAGTACCTATAAGTGTCTGAAAGATACTAGAAGGACCTGCTAAGATGAATTACAAAGTGCCATGCAGGAGGATTTGGATTCCCTTTAAGCCAAATACGTGTTTGGGTAATTTGTCACCTAGCCAAGAGGCGATTGGGAACAAGTAGATTTTCAAATATGTTGGGGGCATGTAGAACCTAAAACACTTAGTGGCTAAGGGGTAATACAATGGAAGGTTGTCCATTGTGCGTTTTAACTCTGAACTTTGGCTATGACAACAAGCTTAGTCTTGAAAATTGCATCAAGATGATATAAAGACCACCTTCCAATTTGGAATTTTGGAAATTGGATGATAAACTCTACATGAAGCAGCTTAAGGGTTTCGTAGAAACAATCACCCTAATAGTAGTATATGAGGTTTTTCACAAGGTGAAAGCCTCACCAACTTCGAAATAATCGAAGAACACTACATAAGTCCCAAACGGTCTAGTGATGATTCTTTGTAAAGTCATCCTTTGTCAAATGACATATGAAACAAGTGTCAAGGGAGTCAAAGGAATAAAGGATCAAAGAATCCTTAAATTCGGAGTTAAGGAAGTCATGGGTTGAACAAATATCTTGAATGACAAGATAAACGGGGATTGCACAAGAAAGATACAGTCTTTTCCACCTAAGACATGTACAAGTGTAATTCTTAGACATCTTAGGATGTCAAAGTGCAAGCCCATGGACACCCCTGAAGTCAAGGGCATAAACCTAAAGAGGTTACATGTCCTATGAGGAATCCAACATAAGAAAGGTGGATAGAGTCCCATGTGAGACTATAGTTGGTAATATGAATGTGCACATTGGTGTACATAAGACCAAATGTTTTTTAGTCAGACTTGGAAATCGCTTTTTGGTCCTGCTGTGAAATGGGTTATGAGAATAACCATGGATTAAGTTGTCAAGACAACAACTTTCCTTTTTTGAAAGGATACTCCAATACAAGACCTAGGCAAATGGTGATGGAGTAAGAAAATATACATAGTATTTTTCCTGTTATCCATGGAAATAGAACGCAGGGCGTGTTCTGCCATCATTCAAAGTGCCATATGGTTAAAGTAATTCCTATGAGAGATTGGGAATGAATGGTGGATAGAAGGATCCAAACGATAACATCTTATGATGAGGATCCTAAGTATCACAGCAAGGCGAAACATACCTTTTGATACATCTCTATGAGAGATATGCTTTCAAAGAGGGAAAGCGATAGTTCAATGACCTTCTACTGACAGAATATTGGTAGATCCCCTTATTGAGCCCATAGCTTGATTTTCATTGAGTTAGTGAAAATCTAGGGGCGCAAATAAAATATAAGGTCGTGAACTTCTTTTATATGAAGATAAAAGAAATGGTATGTATGTTATGAGTAAATACATAAAGGTATACAATTTTGTATGTCGTACAGGTCAAAAGAGGTTGGTTCACTCACACGAACAACCGTCTTCCCATGTTTTTGCGGGGGCATAGGAAGGTAAGACGAGAAAATGATCACCATGAGATGGTTGAGAAGAATCTTTGCGTTTGAGTCGCCTCAGTTAGACTGAGATGAGATCCACATGTGTGCATATACACAGAAAATGGATCAAAGCATGAATATATACCTGTAGTCAGGCAAAGAACTCTTTCACAAACGAGATTGTAAAAGAGATATTGTGAAAAAGAAAGTTCTGGTTCGAATGTTGAGTACATTTTGGAACTAATGTCTGTACGGTGAAAGAAAAGAAATCGATGTACACCTCAAACCATTCACCATAGCATGCAATTCATACTGCATGTGCTTAAGAGTTGAACTGCAACACGGGATGTGGGTGAAAGATCCCTAGTTCACCACAGTGTGAGTCCCAGGAAGGAAGAATCCTTCCACAATGCCCTTAAGACTTAGGCGACATCATGAAAGCTTGGTTTGGTGACAGCTACTTTAGCTGAAGCTCCATGATCACACTCGATTCGGTCAGACGAGTGAAAACTAGGAAAGCAACCAAGTCAAGATGGAATGATGTTTAGTCAAAAGGAAGATTTACTCCTAGATACATAAGATGTACTAGTATCTGTGGTCGACCCCTTACTAGCTCTATGTGTAGCTAGTAAGTGCGGATACTATGTGCGTAGGAGGCAATCTGAGTTAATCAATATATTAACTCGAGAGGGATTAGATATGCCATGAGTAATATGTATGGGAGAATCTGGGGCATATGAGGCAATGAACATATAGCTTACGGTTATATATAAAGGGTGTCCTTGGATGTTGATCCGATATAAAGGATTTCTAATATCACAAGCACCAAATCTTAAAGACATTTTTGCTCACGTAGTCACGGCAGGCACCAAGTATGAAACAAGAAAGAGTAACGCACGCACAATGGGTGGCCCATCAAGTGCGAGTGGGAGATGTTGGCATTTGGGTCCAAGTCCGCCCTTGATGGGCCAGACTATTTGATTAGGAAATAAGTAGCCTAATCAAATAAGAATAAAATCAGCATAAAATGCAGATTTGGGAATAATTCAGCAATAATTATGGATTTGTTAAAAGAGGAACAAATCACCATAATTAGGGAATTAATTGAGAGACAATTAATTGTTGTCTTGGAGGGCAAGAAGGAGTGCACACGTTTCCTAATTAGTGGCCTCCATAAACCACTATAAATAGGGTGTGCCTCCTCAATTGCAATTCACCCTGCCATTGAGTTTTGTGGCAATTCCCTTCTCTCCTATAATCTTTCTGGTTCTGGTGATCTGTTGTGCAAATCACAATTAGGCTCTAGTAGTCTAATAATTGTGTGGGCACAAGTATGGAGTATTGAAGCTTTGACCCGGATCCGAACATGGATTCGTCCAGGTACGCCTAATCTCCTTTTTTAGTTAATATTTTTTCCTACATTTACAATGTATTTATTACACGAGGAAGCGGCGGCGGATGGATCTACAGGACCCGAGACGACGTTGGAGGAGCAACGTAGCGAAGGAGTTGACTCCAGAGCGCACAAACAAGATGAGAGCAAATGGGATTTCAGGCAGGAAAGGGAAATGAAACAAAGTGACGACTTTTTACAGGGAAGGGCAGTGCTGAAATTTTAAAAAATTGCCATGGGCAATTTAGTCACAATTGAAAACAAATATTCTCTCACCTAGGAAAAATCCTAATTTTGGAGGATTCACAACCTAGGTTAGATGACCACTAGAAGACAAAAAAACATCCAACATCTGACATAACCTCCTTCAACCAAATATCACTTTTTTATCTCCAACCTCACCCCAACCTAACCTAACATAATAAAACCTCCAACCAAACAAAGCTAAAGAGTGTCCACACCAAATTAATTCGCTTCTAAACTATGATATTTAAATCCTATTCACACAGCCCGAAGGACAAATCACATACAGAATAATACCAATTATAGATTGTAACAATTTGTTCACGTAAAATTCACAAAGAAGTCAGATCCTTAGAAACACATGTTTTCCACATCTACTACTTTTCAAGTAATATAATCCTTCCAATTCATTACCAACAAATGCATCAATATGCACGAATAATTAAGAGTTGGTTGAAGATAGCTACATGTTTTCAGGTGTCCGCGAATGACAAAGCTCATGCTCTGGCGGAAACAAAGTCATAGTGTCTTTGGTTCATGTACATACACACAAACGTAAGGATATTGGTCATACATTCATTTACAACGAATGAACAAAATACTGTATGTTTGAATTTTGTAGTTTGCTGGACTATCATTTGAAGTCATGCGCAAAGAAATATAATGGAGGGTAAATAGTAGGAAGGGATAGGTGAATTAACACTATAAAAAAACACTCAATTTCTGATGAAATTTTCCTTGTAATCAGCTTTTCCGACGGAATCCGTTCTGTTGCTAATAGGTGCGTTCCAAACAAAATTCCGTCAGAAATTTGTGACGGAATTTTCAACAGAACGGATTCGAGAGAATTAAATTGAAAGTTTAATTAATTAATTAAATTGACTTTTGTAAATACTAAAAAAGTCAATATTTATTGGGAGAATTACACTTGGGTCCCAAGGAAGAAAATAAATGAAGAAAGGGTTCCTAGAGATTGCAAAATGAAAAAATGGTCTCATTAACAACTTCAGGAGCACGTATTGACAACTCGTTAACAACTCAAGGAGCATGTATTGACAACTCCATGAAACTATTTTTTTATTTTACAATCTCCTGGAACCAATTTTTTTCTCTTCTTTTTTAGGACCTGAATGTAATTCTCCCATATTTATTCCTTTAAAAGGGGTAAATATATAGGATAAAAAAAACATGATAGGCTAAGGAATAGGAGGAAAACATCAACGTCAAAGGCGGCTTAATGATCATATAATATGTGTGATTATATGATCATATAATCACACATATTGACAATGATTAAAATTGGGATTGGAGACGCTAACACTCCATTTAAGAAGGCGTCCCCAGCTGTCACCTTTCCAATGACCGTGCCCATATTAATCCATCTCTCATCTCCGATCTCTCCCTCCGCTTTCCTTATTTTAGCTTCTCAATCTCAAGTCCCAACCCCACCCGTGCCATTTTTCAAAACATCCACTTCATTCCTCCGCTTTCTACAGTTTAAAGGACATCCCCTTCCTAATGGGTTTCGAAACACCAACGGACCAACCATTTCTCGACAAATTTCTCCGCTATAAATTAATATACACAAATTAAAATATCCAAATTTTATGAACAAACCCATTAATTTTAAGGTCAAATAACATATCGGACTAGACAAGAAACAGTCTGAACCGTTCGATATGACTATTTATACCTTGTTTTGTTTTGTGTTTGGCTGATCTGTGTATGCAAATTTCGCTTGGGCTGAAATCTCATATTGCGTCTTCAATCTGCTCTGCTCTGCTTGTGAGATCTGCGAACTTGCAGTTCCGGCGTGTCTCTCCTCTTCAACCGATAGACTTGTGGTATTTTCTTGGTAAGATTTAAACTTTCCTTTTCTCCTTAATTTCATACAAGTTCCTTCTCTGGCTTCATTCATATTCATATTTGTTATAAGGAAAGGAGATACTTTGCTCTAATCCTCCGATCTGTCCTCTGTGGGTTTTTATCTTTTACTAGTCCGATCTTTGCAAAATAATGTCCGCAGAATTTTGAACAGGTATTCAAATGAGTTCAGGAAGTAACAGATCTTATGCTAATGCTGAGCCAGCAAACGCAGCTGATGGAAATATCGAATGGGAAAGGCTACATCTAAAAGCTTTTATAAATTTTTTAGAAGACTGGTTTATTGCAAATGAAATGGTTTGGGTTGAACCCGACTATTTCTTAATTTCTGAAGTTCTTAATGTATCGTCGAACACATTTTTTACTGAAGATAATGTTCGGCAGAAGATGCAATCGTTGAGGAGTATTTATAACTATCATGTAAGTTATTCAACTTACTCTATGATTTAAGCTTTGTTCTTTGAATTTTAATAGTAACTGGGCTGGTAGTTCTCCTTTCGGCTTCGAGGTTTAGGGTTCAACCACTACTTTTGGGTTTCATAAATTTTAATTAGTGGGTGTTTTAATCATTTAGTCCATAATAGTACTAACAACTAAATACCCTGCTAACATAGTTTTATCATGCATATTACTAACATAGTTTTGAAATTTGACAAAGTGTGCGTAAAATGTGTACCTTTCTTTTGGCTTTTAAGGTCATTTCAACAACATGCATTCTGAAAGTCTTATTTCTCATCACATAATTACTTTTTTGTTTTTTTATTGTTGAGATGTTCCTTGATCATCCACTTTCAGATTTACAAGCATGGCAACTTTCGCTTTCAATAGTGTATTGAATCTTAAAGAGCCTCTTTCTTCTTATGTACTCTGCTTGATTCTAACAATTCTTCTATAACTGTTGAGATCTGCCACGTTCCCCCCTTTTTACTATTCTCCAGTTATTGCAAGTTTCAACTATCAAATTGGTGTTGAGTCTTAAAAGATCCTCCAGTAGATCTGTGCAGGCTGAGGTGTTTTTCTTCTTTTTTTTTTTGGGTGACAACAGGCTGAGACGCATACCATTGACTTCTATGAGATCTACTTTTGTATAGTTAAGCAATAAATTGATCCTTTTTTGATGTTAGCTCAATGCCCTGCAACAGGAACAATGCCCTAAATTTTGGTTCATGAGCATCAATTAATGAGACCAGATTACTATTTTTTTGGAAGGGAAATATGTAATTATAAGGGACTTATTTTGTGTAATTGCATAACAGAGGAGTGGATGTTCAAGAAGATATGCCCATGGTTAACATAGTTCAGTTTAAACTTGCAGGAACTGCAATTCCATACCATGTTTCCAATCCTTTTTTATTTGAAGTCTTTACAGTAGCAGCACACTCGATATGTCTCTCTTTTCCATATCTGCTCTCTTTCTCTCATTCTTTGTCTCACTTCCGCAAGAAATACCGAGACTTGAAAAAAAAAATCTAACTGATGAAAAAAATCTTTTTTATCTTGATTTAACTTTTATTTAGATTAGTTTTTTAAAAACTTAGGTGATAATCAATTATTGTTAGCTCATTTGTTCAGTTATTGTTAACTAATTTGTTTTCAAATGTAGGATAGAAATTCTAAAAAAGTATAAGATATTAGAGATAAATTGAGTGGAAGCTATTGGCAAAAGTTCTTGGATATATTTGGACGCATCAAAGAATCTTCTGGAAGGAACGCTCGAAATCGTCCTCAACCTCCTTTTACAGATGTGGCAGGCCCATCTAATATCAATGAAGGGGAGGGCAGACCACCTCAATATGATGATGAGACGCAAATGTATGTACAACGATATGGGCAAGGCCGGATTAAGTTGTGTGGGCTTTGTGAAAGACTGGATGTGAGCAATGATCTTATGCTATATGCAATTTCAAGGTTTAGAGATCAAGATTTTTTAGAGCGTTTCATTCATACTCTTGATGACCAAGTAACTGCTTTTCTTTTACATAGTGGTGAGAATTTTTAATTTTATTTTAATTAAAATTTTAATCTGGTTTTTTTATTTAGAAATTTGATTCGTCATTATTACGCCTCCTTGTATTACGCCTCCTTGTATTACGCATTGCATTTGAATATATGGAATAGTGACACTCTCCTATATATGATTTGGCTTTGGGAGGATTCAACTCATTATTTTCATGTAAAAAGGCACATCTGGTTCGGGTTTTAAATTCTTCACCCAATATTAATTAAAATAAAAATCGCGGATGAAAGGATAAGATTCTAGTTGTATCCTTAATATATTTGGTTTGCCAACATTCAGCTTGCTTTTATGTGTCCTGTTGTTGTAGTAATAGCGTAGATGTATTATTTTCCGGAATTTACATTTACCAAACGTTTGTGATGTTTCAATGAAGGTTGATTTCTATTGGGGCAAAAAAAATGGTGAGCTGTAGAGGGCTTATTGCTAATGACGGTGGTCCATAGTCATGTTAGTCACACTTCCTCCCATTTTTATACTAATAACAACATTGACATTTTGTTTTGTTAGGTGGGAATGATTTTTTTCTGAATTCCTTTAAGAAAATTAACCGAAATGATTCATTTATTAATGAAAGAGTATTTTTCTTTTCTTTCATAAGAACAGGAATAAAAAATACAATAAATATTGTAATAAAAATATTTTTATATAATTAGAGAAAAAATTATATTGCTATTTACTTTTTATAAAAACGAGTGAAAAAAATTGTGGTGACAGGTGGGGATGGAGAGAGATTAAATCAGAGGGTATAAAAGATATTAAGAACAAGGGTTGGTGGGGATCTAGGGAAGGGAGAGAGGAGGGCCCACACGTGACACGTCATCCACTCACACTCTCCTTTTTATTGTCATTTCATTCGTGTAGCTCCCTCTTGTGTGTGCAAATGGTGTCGTTTCACCTTAGTGCAGGTAAATGGAGAGGAGATGAAATGGAGAGACCCCGCGCCTAAGAAAGAGGATGGATTGACATGATAAATGAGAGTAAAATATTAGTGAAGGGAGAGGGAAAAGATTGACAAGACAAATCAAGCTTTTTTTTTTTGTCAAAAACAAATCAAGCATTTTTCCTGCATACCCTCCCCACGTTACCTCTTTCACTCCCAAGATGTTTACTTAAACTTGTGTCAAGTGTCAACCCACCCACTTCCACCCTCCACTTTAATTTCTTCATTCATTGCTACTTCTTTGATCCAATAGAAAGGCAGGGGGAGAAGATTTTTTTTACTCCCATTGATCCTTTTTAAAAACAACTTTTCTTTTAATTACGCAAAATGAATTGATAATTAAAAATAATAAGTGTGTTAAAAATGTCATGTTTTTTCCATATATGTCTCTATTTATAAAAGGAGTATAGGAGAGAGAATAGATAAAAAGTATGAGAGATAATGAGTATAAGATATGAGAGATAACTAAATTTGTAGACATTGTATCAGAGTGATTCAAAAAAGCTATATAACCCTTATTAAGTATAGTCTCAAGGAAAAATATAGAATTTTGCCAATTGGAAGCACAAAATTCCCAGAATTTAAGTTTTTGAATGTTATTCCAGAAAATCAACAGTTTTTCTCGACTAATTTCAAAAATTCATAACTCTTTATATATAGCTCTAATTGATTCATATAACCTATCAAATTAAAGATTATGATGTCTACTTTCATTCTGAAAATTTTCATAAATTTTTGTCATCATTTTATCATCCAAAACCATATGATAAACTCACTGTTTCGCAGGTGATTTCACTAACAACATAATCACGTCCCAAAATTCACCTTTCCATTCTATTAAATACCTCAAATACTTATAAGGTATATTGAGGAATAAAATTTGCGATGTTATAGTGTGTGTCAGAAGGTACATAGGGCTGGGATGTGATAACTCATTGAGATTTGAAAACTCCAAGTCTAGGCCGTTGAAGTGGAACAGCAAAAAAATTTCAAGTTGTACAAATATATTGCCAATTTTAATCGAAAATCACTCATAATTTCTCCCCTCTCTCACACATCTCTGCCTCATGGCTCACTGTTTTTGTCACTCTCCTTCCTGCTTTAATCTTCCCTACTTTTTCATTAGTCATCACCGTCCAGTTTTTTCTCCTCATCCTCCCTTCCACAACTTTTTTTTAATAATATTGGGGTTGAAGAATTTTAAACCCCTACCATATGTGGCGTTTTACAGCAAAATAATGAGTTGAATCCTCCCAAAACCAAATCCTTTAAATTTGAAAAAGCCACATTTGAAGTGAACAAATATGGAGAAAATAGTGATTTTAGATTCTTTGCTTTTACTATGCACACAACAAAGCATGCGTGTATTTTATTTTCTAATTATTTACACAAAAAATTTCAAAAAGTTATCACGGCTTCCCAACAGTGTTAAAATATGAGTTTTCAATTTTTGATATATCAAAAAGAAACATGATATACCAAAAACTTTTACCTTATAAAACCAAACAGAGAGACTATCATAGTACCATCCAAGAGCCTAAAATATTTTTTCAACACCACTCAACATCCTAAAATGATTTTTGGACCATTTAGCACCTTAATATATTTTTTCAGTACAACCCAATATTTAACTCCTAGCACACAAAAGAATATTTACGATACTAGATGTATTTAAAAAAAATATTTAAACATGTTTAATGAACTACAAAATACTTTAAGATATTAAATACACCGAGGGGAAACATGCTTGAAAGTATTAAATGAGCCTAACCCTTTCTTTTTTCATTTATAAAATTTTATTTACACGCCACACATGATCATGTCGGCAAAGTGATTTGGCTTCTCCGGTGCCATTCCTCTCCTCTACCCTCTTTTTGTGCTTTAGATTTAATTCTAGTATTTTATAAAAAGAATCATATTCATATCAAGTTTTTCATAATTATTATGTCAAGTTTTCTATTCATATAGGCACTAGTGGAAAAAAGACTTTTTAAATCGGTTAAAAAAGACGTTTTAGACCGATTGTGAATTAGATCTTGTTACAGCCAGTCTAAAAAGTCTGTTACTTTTTAGATCAGTTGTTAGATTAAGTCTAAAAAAATACTTTTTAGACCGGTTGTGACCACTTAAAAGAAATATATAAACCCACTAAAAAGAAATATAACACAGTCACCTGCTATATATATATAAACTTGACTTGAATATTTTCTTTATAAAAAAATGTCTTTGTAATTTTACTTAAAATTGCATAAATAATTTCTTCGAACTACTAAAATTTGATTCGAATAAGGGCTATTTATTATTATTATTATTATTATTATTATTATTATTATATAAATAAACTCATAATCTCCTGGTACATCTTTTATATCACGAGGGTATAACCTATAAGATGCAAACTTCAAATCGGACCATTGATGCTTGAATAGCCTGGGTTCAAACACACGAGCAAGTCTCACTTGCTTTTAGCATAACGGGGTTTAGGCTAATAAAACAGGGTAATTAAAAACAATTCATAAGTTATTAGTTAAAAGACAAATTTAAGTAAAATTAGAAAAATAGGAATAAATTAGAAAAAGATTGACAACTAAAAAATTATATCTTATAATTAGTACAAGCTGTGCAGCTTCTCTTATTTTTGCTGTTCATATGAACAGCACCGGCTCTATGAACGGTGCTGCTTGTCCACATGGCCCCATGCTTACTCTTTTTCTGTAAGATGATTTCAAATTTTAAAATTCCCATCCATTTGAAATTCCTATTCCCTCTCGTTTCTTTTCATCTCAATAATATCCAATAGGACTTTTCCTTCTTTATTTATTACTAGGAGAGAGGAGCTCCTTTTATATACTAGGAGAGAGGAGGAAAGAAATAAGAGACACAAATTTCCTTGAGAATGCTCTTGCAAAATGAATGGGACACGAAACGGGGAAGGACAAGTTTTCACTGAAAAGGTGGATCCACACTATATAATGTTGTGCCCTGATCTTATTTATAAATCCTTTTTAACTAAATTTCACATGCCGAGAAAATATAGCTAACTCAATAATTATAGAATAAATTTCCAACTTTACTCTCATTTATGAATGGATATTTTTTTTTAATTATTTTCCCTCTCTCAATCTTCAATAAAGCAAAATTATCATAATCTCATTTACTGCCTTAAAATTAGACTTATAAATAAGATCAAATTTTTTTAATAAAAAATATTTATAAATAGGATTTATAAATAGGGAATATAAAGGGCTGGGTGGCTTACAACTTTGAAAGAAGGGTTTGACTAATGAAGGCCTTCTTTTGTGTAACGCCCATGTGCTACCGTAGTGGGTTCAATT
The DNA here is from genome assembly GCA_963855925.1 of Inga laurina. Taxonomy (NCBI): domain Eukaryota; kingdom Viridiplantae; phylum Streptophyta; class Magnoliopsida; order Fabales; family Fabaceae; genus Inga; species Inga laurina. The sequence continues at coordinate 46,477,596 of OY979709.1, read as the reverse complement.
ATTGGTGTCCTCTTCCACCACTGCTCTGGATAACGTGTCTTAACCACATTTTACCGACAAGATAGGGGTGGGGGGCCTGGTACCAAAGGATGAGAAAGCAAAAAAAAAAAATTAAAGAAATCACTCTCAAGTTAAGAGGCCATATTTGTCCAAAAAAAAAAGTTAAGAGGCCATATTTGTCCAAAAAAAAAAAAAGTTAAGAGGCCATATGTATTACTCCCAAATAGTCTGTACATATGATGTGAGGGAGATCAGTTGAGTAAAAAGAGAAAGGATAGAGGAGAGAGATTAAAAAAATAATTATAACTCGGCAACTGTCAATGAATGATTGCCAGTGCTTTGGCGATTATTACACTTTTTTATTTTTTAAAAATAAAGCAATGGCATTATTGCCATTATGCGCATAAAGCTTATTTTTATTTTAGTCCATAGGCTATAATGAAGTTTCATATTTTTTTTTAAGATTGATTGAAATAAAATTAGTTCCTCCCATTGGGTTAAGTGAAATTCTCCCTTTGAATCCCATATATATTTATCAAAAAAAAAAAAAAGACAAAAGAAGGTAATTGCAAGGAAGAGAAGGACATGGATTTTCAATATGGCATGTCATGCATTGTAATTGCAGTGCACCTGTTTTTCCTTTTACCTTTGCCCAAGGCTGTGTCTTATTGTTATGTCTCCTTCATGGTTAGTTTCACATGCATTCATTGCTATTCATGATGCTTTCAGGTTCCCTGTACGCACATAATAGAAAATTGGTGCAGCCGTACGCATCCTCTAATAACAACTTCAATAATATACGAGATCAATTTGATCCTTTTTCTAACTTATATGGACATAACCTAATTATTAAATAATTTTTCAAACCTCCATATAATTAAAATCATATCGAACTCTAATTCAAATATCAAATAATACATAATATCAAATAAAAATAAAATCAACATAACAATAAATAAAGAGTTAAATTTTACATTTATTTCAAAATTTTAACAGGGCACTCCCTCCGGTTCTATTTATAAGCAATTTTCTCTCTCATAGGGTTGGTCCATTTTATAAGCAACTTTTACTTTTTGTCTGAAAATGTAAGCTTCATTTTCCTATTTTACCCTTATTAAATACTCATTATCTCTCATATCTTATACTTATTATCTCTCATACTTTTTATCTATTCTCTCTCCTATACTCTTTTCATAACTAGAGGCATATATGAAAACAAAACAAGACGTTTTTAAAACACTTATTGTTTTTAATTATCAATTCATTTTACGTAATCAAAAGAAAAATTGTTTATAAATAGGATCGATGGGAGTAAAAAAAAAATTTCTCCCCCTGCCTTTCTATTGGATCAAAGAAGTAGCAGTGAATGAAGAAATTAAAGTGGGGGGTGGAAGTGGGTGGGTTGACACTTGACACGAGTTTGAGGAAACATCTTTGGGAGTGAAACTAAGAGGTAGCGTGGGGAGGGCATGCAGGAAAAATGCTTGATTTGTTTTTTACCAAAAAAAAAAAAAAAGAAGCTTGATTTGTCTTGTCAATCTTTTCCCTCTGCCTTCACTAATATTTTACTCTCATTTGTCTTGTCAATCCAACGTCTTTTCTCCTGTATTTCACTAATATTTTACTCTCATTTATCATGTCAATCCATCCTCTTTCTTGGACGCGAGGTCTCTCCATTTCATCTCCTCTCCATTTACCTCCACTAAGGTGAAACGACACCATTTGCACACACAGGAGGGAGCTCCACGAATGAAATGACAATAAAAAGGAGAGTGTGAGTGGATGACGTGTCACGCGTGGGCCCTCCTCTCTCCCTTCCCCAGTTCCCCACTAACCCTTTTTCTTAGTATCTTTTATACCCTCTGATTTAATCTCTCTCCATCTCCACCTGTCACCACAATTTTTTTCACTCATTTATATAAAAAGTAAATAGCAATATAATTTTTTCTCTAATTATATAAAAATATTTTTATTACAATGCGTCCCAAATCCCATTTGGGAGGTCTAAAGTCTCTACTTTAGACCTCCCAAATGGGATTTGGGACGCCTAAAGTAAGTTAATTTTTTAATTTACTTTTTTGGCGTCAATAGAAATCTTTAGGCGTCCTAAATAAAATTTGGGACGTCTAAACTCAACTTTAGGCATCCCAAATTCAAATTTGGGACATCTAAGGGTTTTTCTATGTACATATAATTACGAAAATGCCACAACCTTCCTTTTTAACCACCCAATTTTAAAATTGGGACGTCTATTGGGGTGGTTATATCATAATTCTATAGTAGTGTACTCTCACTGAGTTGCAATGACAATGGGGAACGATCGATGAAGACAAGGAAGAGGAAGTCAAACCCTTACCGTACTTGATTTGCCACCGTCATTGGTGGAGAACGCCAACGCCGGTGCCGGTGTCGCTGCTTTTTGAGTAGAAATTAGGGCTGTCGAGTATTGAGAAGGGGGTGTCTGAGAGATGGATAAGAGGGATAAGGGAATGGTAGCAATGGAAATTAAAATATTTAGCCATTTTTATTTTTTTTAATGATGTGAGCCCTATAAAGAATGATAGCAGATGTTAGCATGACGCCACCAATCATAGTGAAAGTGTCACTTTTGCTCCTTTTTTGACAATTCATGGTTATTTTTGCACCAAAAAAAAGTTTATAGAGGTGAGTGCACTTTTGAGATATGGGTATATTTGCCCCTTAACTTGTTTTAAGTAGGGATAATTTGGTACTTTACATGGGAGTAAACGGCCATTGGTTAATTTTAACGGTAGTCTTACTTTTACCCCCTTTTTGAAAGTTTATGATTACTTTTGTATTAAAAAAAAGTTTGTGGTGGTGGGTGCACTTTTGAGAAAAGTTCAAGGATAGTTTTACCCCTTAACCCATTATTCTTCATAATGTCTGATTTGAACATGTGAAATGTGGGAGGAATTTAGCCTTCAACACCAACATGACACTCGAATGTAGACTTTTGATAATTATTCTAATTGGAGTTATTTTGAAAATTTTTATCAGTACAACAACAAGGCCTTGTTTCACTAGTGAGTTCGACTATATGGATCGCATGATGTTATTATATTCTATCAAAAATCATATCTTTGGACAGATTATTAACCAAAAGATTCCATTCTATAATCTTATTGAGCGTTCGCTTCAATATTTTTCTACCTTTTTTTAGAGGATTTCATACTGCTTGATCAACCTTCCTCACCAATACATTCAATGGCCTTCTTTGGAGTGTCTGAATCACCTTAAATGATTTTCTATCATTTTCTAAGCTAACCTAGGACACATCCAAGCTACCTCGTTGATTTTGGATAGGGTAGAAGTGGGCATAGCCTGACCTACTTTAAATCTAGTCTTAGCCTTTTTTAGTTAATATGTCGGGCTTTTATAAGACCTGGTTGTTTATTGTTTTATTTTTATATTTTTACTATCATATATTATTATACAATATAATGTAAACCAATTTTATAAATAGTTTATAAAATTACTCTTAACTATAAGTTTCACATCCATCGTTCACATATAAGCTCAACCTTTTCATTCATCTGCCACTGACTGCTTCCTCTCTTCTCTTCAATCACATAAGATGAAAATGCTAGTTCACTCCGTCCCCCTTTGATTTATTTCATTCATTAAAGCATAATAACTGTTATAAGTTTATTTTAGTGATATCCAAATAAAATATTATAATCTCAGTAGGAAGAATTTGTCCTAGTGTTTTAGAGAAAATCAAAAGAGGTAAAATTGAGTTTTATATGCCACTTGTGTTTGGTTGATTTTAGGAATTGTATTTCGTTTTTCTTATTCCTACTTACTCAAACAATTGTTGTCCCTATGCTTTGACTTCTTTTCCTCACTAAACTCTTTTTATTGCAAGAAGTGAGATTAATGGATCCTAAGAATAGCGAAATTAATCTAATTACTAGTAAAAATATGTTTTCTATGGGTATTAAATATGCTCTCTCCTAAATGTTAATGACTTGATTGAGAAGAAATTATATTGAAGTTTTAGACTATTGGTGTGTGACCATGATGAATTCTAAAGCTTAATATTTTTGTTACTATTATGCTCACAAATTATCCCATATGTATTATTGTTAACATATAATTGTATGGAGTCTTTATGAGATAGTATCATGAATATAATGGAATTTTGTAATATTTTTATCATTTAAATTAGACTTATTTAAATAATCAAATCATATGTAATCTTTTTATAGCCTCAAATAGGCTTGAAGGACTATATATGGCTTTAGAGATATATATGGACTTTTAAACCTATTTAATAGCATACAATTTAATTAGATCTTAGCTTTCAAGCCATGTCAAACCTTTTAAAAACTCAAGTCCTACGAGGCTAAAAAACACCTACATACTGCTCAGGCTTATTTGGCTAAATTCAAACTCAACCTTGCCTATTTCCACCCCAAATTTTGGGTGCATGTTGTGGTAATACTTCCTAAAATCCTAAAATATAGGAGCTAATTAAATAAATAATTTACGTAAATTAAGAAAATTAGTTATTTGTAACTATTCTTAAAATTTTTAGTAGGGAATTGTTTTGTCCAAATATTTATTATATTTGTTTTAGGTATTAAATTGTATTCAAGCCATATATCAAGATTAAATAATTTTATTATATGTTATGAAAATGCTCTTAATTTATGTTGGGTGAAGATGCAAATTTGGCGAAGAAAAATTTCGCCTGGAGCATCCATAAGACTTATCTATCTTCGGGTGCAAAAATGGCAATAAACTATTTTTTAGTAGATTTAGCAACGTCGTTAAAAAACACTTAACTGCCGTTACTTTTTGAAATGTGGGTACCAACAGGCTTCTCTCTCTGTATTATTTTAATATTGTTTTAATGGAAAAATATCACTTAGGCCACATGGAAAAAGTTTCATTTCAGATAACCCCCAAAAGATTATGAAATATCACTGCATCCCTTGGGTTAAAATGAAATTAAGCTCTGCCAGTAAAAATAAATTAAGCTTTGCAGTGAGATTTCAGAATCTTTTGGGCCTTAACTGAAACGAAATTGTTTCCATGTGGCCTAAGTGATATTTTCCCATTAAAAAAATATTAAATAATACAGATGGAGAAGTCTGTTGGAATCCACATTTCAAAAAATAACGGCAGTTAAGTAGATTTAACAGCGTTGCTAAATCTGCTCCAAAAAAATAGTTTATTGCCATTTTTGCACCCGAAAATAGATGAGTCTTATGGATGCTCCAGGCAAAATTGTTCATTACCAAATTTACACCTTCATCCATTTATGTTTTATAATTTCAAATGCATGGCGCCATCAACCGGATATGTTTGATTCCATCCCCTTAGGTTTTCTGTGTCACATGCGGGTCCATTGTTGGATGGAAATATGTAAGTAGGCATCTTTAGGCGCTTGTTATTTGTGATTTACTTGTTTTCTTTGTCATGCCGTTGTTATTGTGAACTGTTCTTTAATGCCTATTCCACTCTCGTTCATTTAGGACGTTGCACATGAGGAAAGTCAAAAGTACAAAGAAGGAAAATTCATTCTTGAAAGGTAAGCAGTTCAGTCTGTTATTCTTTACTGTACTTTTTGGGTATCACAATGCCCCCTTGACAAGCCATGTAATAAGGTTATCAAATAAAACTAGATTAATTATGCACTATAGTAATGCTAACCTAGATCGATTTCTTTGAGGAGCTGATTATTTAGTCCCTAGCTAACTAAGTATTAATTAACAAATTAACTAAAGAGTGTAATAAAATTAATTAACTATTCTAAATTAGGCTAAACTACTTGTTTATAGGTTTTTCCAAGTTTAATGAGTGAAATGTGAGTATGAACTTCCTTGATGAGTGAATCCACTAGATTTCCTTGTTCCAATTTAATTGAGTTTAATTCCTTTATTAGGTACTTAGGCTTGTGAGAAGAGACCTTCTCTAAACAACTCCTCTAATTAGCTAAACCCACCTAGACACCTAGCTAGAGTTTTATTCATTAGATTCATTTTAGTTGGCACCTAACATGTATTAAATCTTGCAAGAGGCATTCTCTACTCAAATTAACAATTGCTAGACCTCTAGCCGGCCAAATAAGAGTTTTAAACACATGATTGATAGAACAAGGCTAACAGTAGGCTAACAATTAATTCTACCAAATCATTAAAGTACAAAATCTAATACAAATTTTAGTCTCAATATGCAACAACCGAAACATGTCTCAGTACAACCACAAATTACAATCCCAAAAATTTAGGTATTACAATTCATAGTTATAAATGAGTGAAACTGAAAATAAGGTGGAAGAACTTTCTATGGGTATAAGGAACTCCAGCTTAGAGCCGAGAATATGGGCCGGCCCTTCATGGGCTCGGGCCTAAACGGGCCAGCCCGTTTAGGCCCGCTTCTAAAAAAACCCCCAATTTTTAAAGCCCGTGGCCCTACAGGGATGGCCCTTCACGGGCTCGGACCTAAACGGACTTGAACTCATTTTAATTAAATTTTTTTTTTCAAATTTTACAATTTATTTATTATTTTACCTTAAATTGGGATACATTATTTTTAAAACTCATAAATTTTTAGTTAAAATAATCATCTAAAGTTTAAATTAGCCTCTTTTTTAAAGTTTAAATGAATAAACCATTGAAGAAAATAAAATAAATCAAACCATTTAATAAGTGTTTACTTGTTATTAAACTTTATTAGGTACTTAGGTGTCTCTCATATTGATAATTTGATATAATGATATTATATATATTAATATATTTTTAAAAAATATTAAACGGTCCTAAAAGGGCCGGCCCTACAGGAGGGTTGGCCTTTTAGGCTCGCTTCTTATTTTAGCCTCTAAATCATAAGCTCGACCCTTAAAGGGCTCGGGCCTAAACGGGCTCGGCCCAACAGGCTAGCTCCGAATTCCCGGCTCTTCTCCAGCTAGTTTCTTCAATCATCAAGAAATGGGAGAATCACGTGCTCATGACTGGAGAACGTCTCTACCGAGCTCTAAGTCTGCCAACGGCCATCAGACAACAATATAGAAAGAGAGGAGTGTCGGACAGTGATGGAGAAGAAGAATGATCGGTGGATGGGGTGAAGGAACGCCGGAGATAGTGGTGGAGGTGGATCCAGCAAGTGTAGTGAAAGGAGGGTGACAAAGGTGAAAACGGATCCAAGCGTTATGCGATCTGGATGTGTCGACTCTTCAAATCTGATTTCAGAGGATAACAGCACTGATTTCAGGAGTGTAGGACCAAACCGTCATTTCCAAAATTCAGGTACTAAACTAACAATATCTTTAGGTATTAAAATGTCATTTCTGGAATTAGGGGACTAAAGTGTTATTTCTAAAATTCGTTTGCTTAACCAAGATACCCTGAAATGACATTCAAACTATTTTAATACCATGTATTTGGATAATCATGAAAATAATGACATTTTTTAACCCATTTTACAATTAATTCATGCAATGACTTTTAATCCCAATTAGTCATAATAAATACATTTTCAGCCAAAATAACATGATAAAATCCCCAAATAAAATATTGAAAAATATGATAAAATAGGGATTCATTACCCCGAAGGCATGAAATTTACTTCAGTTCAAATCTTCTCTTCGGGCGATCTTAAGAGTGTCCTTCATCAGATGAGTATGATGCATTCATGCTTATTACTCTTAAATGCTTTTTAAAGGAATCAAACCTTAGATTAGCATGGATACACCATCTTTGTTTATCAACTGAGTTAACCCCTTTGACGCTTGATTGTTATCTTTTGTTGAGGTTTGCTGTACCATTTCACATTGACCTTTAATTTTTGGGCGGTTCATTAATACAAGTGTTTGGTGACATGATCTGTTCTTGAGTAGGTTTGAGGTTGTTGGCCCTGATGACAACAGATACTTGCAAGCTCAAGAAGCTCATGTTGCTGGAAGTGAAAATGATGGCGATGACGCTTAATTTGTGCATCTTAGGATCATATCATTTCATATTGGAATTGTACATTCTGTATGTTTTTATTCTCTTTCAAATATGCCATATCATCATTTAGAATAGGTTGCTTTGAAACTGAGAGGAGCCTCTTCCTCCCTTGTCAGATGATCTTAAGCTAGTTTCTTACTTGGTTTTTCAATGAACAGTTACCTTTTCCCTTGGCATCATTGAATATGAAATTGCTGTAGCAAGAGGAAACCAGAAGCATTGGTTGCATGACAAATTTATCTTTGGTGATTAATAGTTCACGATGTTGAAGAGAAATTACAGAACATATGATAGTTAAGAGCAAGGCAAACACCTGAATATTACTTATCTAGTCCTAAATGTAAATTGCATTACAAACTAAGTCCTATATTTAGGATTGAATATAGTATTATTCCTTTGAGAACATGACGAGTATTGAGTATTAACAACATTTTAACAGACTCACTGTTGAAAAAATATGAGTAGACATCTGAGATGCCCATTCATGATGAGGAAACATAGCTGTTTAGTCCTAGAAGTATTAGTACTATGCTGTAGGTAATCTCCTTGACGTGGTTTAGGAACCTTATGCTACGTCTAGATGGAGAGAAAGTGAGAGGAAAATAGGGAGAGAGACAATACTAGAAAAGAAAATTTCTAAAAATGATAAAAAAAAAAAAAAAGAAGCTTACTATTTTCGGAGAATTCTCTCCTAATATTCTTTGCTCCCTAATTTTCTCTCTATCCAACTTGGCGCTACTTATTTTTTTTATTTAGCGGGAGCAATCAAATTCATTCAAAAATAAAAGCAAAAAATCCAAGATAAATACGTCACCGTTTCATTTTAGACGTGTCTTTCATCAACCATTGAATTATTTAGATAGATCAAATCCTTTGATTGCTTTTCATTTGGTCAATTTGTCCAGGTCAAAGAATCCATATTCAATTTTGGATGGCGACCCGATCATTATTGGCTGCTCCAACCTGTGCATGCTCTGTTTATTTTCAGTCAAGTCCTTGCGCGTCGTCTACCTAATCTATATGATCTATGAAGGAAAATTTCTCAAACCAAAATTCTCATGAAACTTCTTTGAAACTGACATAATTAATACCAAAACTTTAATCCTCTTACAGAATCATATGAACTCCAATACTCCAGAATCAATTTTGTGGGTGAAGTGAGAGCACATTTTGTGCTCATCATTTTAATGAGCATAGTGTGCTCATCATCTGATTGACTTTGGATGATACTGATTTAATTTAATTTTTATATTCAAAATATCTTTATTTTAATATATGTAAAATTTAAAGTAAATGCAATGTTATATGTATCACTTCTCAAAAATAAGAATTAATCAATTAAAAAGCTGCAAGTTAAAATTTTGAAGTTTGGACCATTCAGATTATATTTGAACAGTGCAGATCTTATTACAGTGATGAGTGCTTGGTGCTTGTCACTGTGATAACCACTGAATGAGAACTCATTTTTTTTCTAGGCATGCAAACATAGGAATCTTATGGAATCTAATCCTCTTACAAAGTCCTATTTTGAACCAGTAATGACAAAAGCTGAAAAGCATTTACGTACAAAAATAACATTAGGCTTCACAAGTGGAAACAGATCGAAGACAAAGTTGATGCATTAAAATTAAGAAATAAATAATCAAATACACATAAAGAAATTAAATTACAACAACTTTCTTCCTTATGGTATATCTGCGCCAATTATTGTTTCATTGGAAACCACCTTAGTGTATTCCAATCTTCCATGCAATTCAACCTCTCCTTCATGCCTCAGCTTGCACTTATGGTATAACACTGTGAACCCCATGTCCACTAACATTTTACTCACACAACCAAAGTTCAACAGAATCAGAGACATTAACAGAGGATTATTGTAAGTTACTAGATTTACGCTGATCTTCATGTACCACCAGATGTTTAACATCAAAACAGTTGCTCCATACAAAAGATTTAGCAGAAACCCTTGTAACTTGAATCCCTCCAGAATCTCCCAAGCCTTCCCAAATGCCTCAAGCCCTCTTTTCTCTTCAAGTACAGAAATGACAAGAGACATTTTCCAGAAAACTGAGAGGTACATTTGGAAAGCTGACACAGGAATCAACAGGACATACACAAATGTTGTTGGATGAAATGTTGGAATAGGCCCAAATTTCAAAGAGAAGGGGAAAATCAAAGAGAATACAAGGAAAGCATAACCAAGATTAAAGAGAGAGATGTAGAACCAGGTGATTATTGGCCTTTTGCATGTTTTGAATACTCTTGATATCAAATCTCTGAAAGACAAGTTTGTTTCTGCGTAAGTTACAGCTGATGCTAAAATAGTGATGGCTGAAGAGAATAAGGAAGCCATGGAGAGAGCAAGAATGAAGAACCATTCAAGTCCTACAAATTCGCGAAAGTACGATGTCATCACGGTGAATGTGTCGGTGTACTGAGGGATACCTGGACTAGAGAGTAACAGTTCAGTTTGCTTCTTGATAAAATCTTGCGTTAAAGGCTTAAGGGAGAAGTAATTGGATAAGACGAGGAAGGAGTGAAGAAGAAGGATGAGTAAGGCTAAGGAGGCCATAAGGCTTTTGTTTTTCAGGAAAACGAGAAATGATTCTCTGAGAATTCTGAAAAAGCATGAAAGGGAATTGGATTCCATGTTGGAGATGAGTGATGATATCTCAGCTTGAACTTAATGGTTACGGGGAAGAGCACAAGCAATGGTCATCTATTTATACAAGGCTTAGCGTTTTTCGTTTTGAATTGGTCTTTTTTGACCTCAACTAGTCTTATATTTCGTGCGTTTAATTATTTTGGAAGGAAATTTCGGGGAGATACCTCTTAGTGGATCTCGCTTCATTCCATTGCCATTCAGTCCGCTGCCATCCTTTTCTGAAAACTATACTGTTTTGGTATAGTTTTGGGTATAAAATGATTGGGCTGATTTTTTCTTTTCAAAAAAAAAATAGTGTCCAATATTTTGAAATATTTTTCTGATCGTATTTAGTATCTTAAAATATTTTTTAAGTAACACGTAGTATTCTAAAATAATTTTTAGTGTTTTTAACCCCTTAAAATATTTTTTCAGTTGTACTCAGTGTGTTAACAGACTAATTACAATTTAAGGTTTGAATGATCATCTCCGCAATCAGAAGTTAGAATTAATTGGTCTTAAAATCCATCATTTGAAAAAAAAAAAAAAATGAAATCCTTATCACTGCATGACCATAATACTTACCAAAAATTAAAATTTTCAATCAATGAAGGAATAGAACCACTATTTTTGTTTAATAAGATGTTGTACCAGTGTAGAGACCTTCTCCATTCTTCCTTGCACGTATTTCCTTTCTTGGTAAGTTTTTGTGCTTAAAAGTGTTTTGACAAAATTATGAAAATTTTCCATTGAGCTTTTTACAAGTTAACCTAAAAGCACATCGAGTTAATAAAAGTGTCAGTTTGAAACCTTAGAAAGCTTAATTCATCGGCAATAGAAAGTGGAACCATCCTAAGTTTGCTGCTGAAACCAAAAACCCATCCTGCCTAGTGATCCTGCAGAACTCCTCCACATCTGCTTCTTCCATCACTCAACACCTCGAGTCTCATGTAGTCTCCATGTGTCTCCTGTGTGCTATGGTATTGCAATCGCTCCCCTTCATAGAACTTTCATTTTCCCAGCAAATCCTGGTCTGCACACGCTCGATAGAAACTCTCCGTTGCCTAAGGATCACTGCCAGGATCTTCATATGCAAAGAGGTGATTACATCTTGATACCCAAATATCCCAACATGTGTAACCCAATAGGGTTGACCATTTTAGTTTCTTCATGAAATCCCTGCCTACCTCGTGTTTTAAGTTCCATTTGACCCACTCCTCTTCTTGTAAGGAGGAAAATTTCTACCACAAGGATGGGTTGACAAAAGAAACCCATTGAACTCTGGCATTTGTGCGGTTTCATTTTGTTACTATCGCATACACATATATATGATTTTTACGTTGGTTTTTTTAAGTCACCCAAAGAAAAGTGATTGAATCATATTTTTATATGAATTTTCCATGATTAATTTGGGATTTTAATGTATTTTCTGGGACATTATTGCATTATTAAGCATTAATTTTGGTTAGGGACAATTATTTTGAATTAATGGGAATTATGGGCAAAATGGTCAAAATTCATTAATTATTATTATTTTTATTTATATATTGTCCCTTGAACTTTTGATATTACCTTGTGCTTAATATTACATTTCAGGTGTTTTGGAAGAAAATTGTAGATTTTGGAGGTCAAATTAATATTTTGAAGATTGGGGAAAATCACATAAAGGGGCCCCAGATTTTAGGAAAATTACAAAAATCATGAAGAAAAGGACAGGGTAGAATTAAAGATAAATACCCAAAAGTTTCAGAAATTTCAGTCCTGCCTCACAAGTATTTCAAAATATTGCACTTTGGTCCTTCCTTCAGAACTTTTCAAGTTGCAAATAGGTCCCTGGTCAAAACTTGTGTTTTGACCAGGACCTATGTTACTGTTCCCTTTCTTCATCAGCATTAGATAGTCTTCTTGTGATTTATTGGGATTGTATTGTGATTGAATTTCATGGCTTGATTTAATGGTAATCAAGGTTTACCCTTTCACTTTCAATCTTCTGTAGGATATTCGACTGAAAGGAAAGAGTCCATCTCTGAAAGCATCCATGCTATTCAACAAACATTGCAGCTTCTTCAAGTCAATTTGGGATGTCAAGATAGTCCAATTGGTGAAGAATGTAATGGTCCATTCCACTCTCCATATCATGAACCATACCAATAGCCTTCATTCCAATCTCATTACCCACCACACTCACCCTATAGATCATACCATAAACCTTCTCCGCCACCATACAACCCATATCATGAGCCTCACTCTAATCCTACACTATATAACCGCATGTCATATCATGAACCTCTTCTTTCATTCCATCCCACTTCCCACCCATATTATACACCTCATGAGTCTCTATACCACCATTTCAACCATCTTATGGACCTCATTCTCAACCATATGTACCTCTCCAATAACCTTCTATTGGTGGAGTTATTGGAAAATTCCAAAAACCAATTACTCGTACTATAAATGAGGAGCGGTCACACAAGGACACCTTTGCCAATTGCATGGCCTCTATAATGCAATCAATGGAGTAAGGAGATAAAGAGCATGCAAGTTTGGCCAAGGATTTTGAGCGTCTCACTCAGCCATCAAACAAAGCGGAGCGATGGAAGAAAGACGTTGAACAATTTGAGAAAAATATGGAGTTACTTTCACAAAAGATTTCTAAGTGCAACACTCCACAAGAGACCCTTTCTCCATTGCCTCTATGTAATCCACCCACTTAAGCCAAGAAAGTGAAGAAGGTGCGATTCCAACTTCCAGAGGAGTCTTCCTCTCCTATGGAGGAGGAGCAAGGAGTACAAGCTCAAGAGCCACATGCCACTTCACAAGTGGAAGATTCCAATCCTTCGGTGCCTATTCCCACACAAACACAAGAAGTGGAGGAAAGACAACAGAGCATTAAAGCGTCTTCCTTACTGTTCGGTAATGATCCTATCTTTATAGAAATAGACTCTCCTACTACTTTAACTAATAAAGCAATTCATGATTTGAGTGATGATGAGGTGGATGAGGAAATCATTGTTGAATCCCCTCAAATATTTGAAAATGTAATTGCTCAACCCATTAGTTCAAGTAGGAGTGATTCAATGTACTTGTTGATGACCCTGCTCCTACTTCTTTGTGTGATGCTTTAATTGTCAAAAATGCTTCTCTTCATAGTACTAGGGATGATTGTGATGAATTGAATGCAATATGTTCATGTTCTTGTGCGGTAGATCAAATATGTGTTGATTGTTATCATGACAAATGCCACTTACTTGTTGAGTTTCGAAAGAAAGCATTTAGTGAAGTGGTTGATTCTACTGTTCATCTTGATACATCTCCTTGTACTATTGATGTTTCTAAGCATGACACTTGTGAAAATGTTGAATCTTGTGTGGATGCTAATGTGGTTGTTGTGAATGAGAAAGACCATTGCCTAGAAAAAGATCTTTCTTTTGATTCCAATGAATTGCTTGATAGCATCATAAGGGAATATTCAACTATTTTGATTAATAATATTACAAATGAAAATGATTCTTTCTATATGATTCTTTCTTGTGATTTGCCACCTGACATAGAAAAGAAAAATGATTCTTTTGAAAATTCAAAAGTGTTAGGTAGTAATGATTTGAACAATTCTCCTTTTTCTTCCACTCTTTTCCCTTCCATCTCTTGTGATTGCAATGATGATGTGGTGTACTCCAACACTAAGTTGGATTCCGCACCTTCCACTTTACAAACACAAGAGAATTTAATAGTTTGTTTGACTCCTACTGATGGGAGTATCATTGATTTCCTTGGATGTGATAGTTACTTGGAGAGTTTGGAACTTAATATGCCTTTACTTCACTTGAATTCTCTCCATGTTTCTATTTTTGGATGGAATACTGCTCTTTGCTCAGATCATTTGCAGGCACATTCTTGGAAAGGTCATCAAAGGAACCAATATCCACCTTACATCCTTGGACCTCTTCTGATTGATCCTGAGCCACCTCCACCAAGGAAATTCAATGAGGGAGAAGCTGTTCCAAATGCCAAATGCATGATTCTCATCAACGATGAGAACTTCTCCTTCAAGCGACTGAAGATTCTCTAACATAGGTTGTCTCTTTCCTCACTTGTTTTCTTCTTGATTCACATAATTCTTTGAGTTTAATTGTTGTATGAGGAAGATAAGTGTGGGGGAAGGACACAATCCAGTAGAAAAAGGTAGAAGTCGCTTAGTTTAGTAGGCTTAATAAGAATCCCCTTTGTATGCTTTGCATTTGTGGCCATTACCTTACTTAATTAGCATTGTGCCTTGGATTTCAACTTGCTCAACATTCTCTTTAGAGTGTTTTTCCACATTAAGGACAATGTGTTGATTAAGTGTGGGGGAGGGAATACATTTCAAATCCCACTATTTGCTTGTTTTTAAATGAGAAATGCCATTAACTAGAAAATTTTTCAAATTTTTTTTTTCAAGAATAATTGCTTTGATACATGTCCTAAGTGGTAAAGGGTCACATTTGCCACTTTAGAAATGTGTTTTGTGGGTAATTCTTTGAGCTTTTTATGAGATCTAGTGTTTTGGCAACTTTTTAAAACCATATTTTGCTTTTCAAGTAAATGGTGAGAGAAATAAACACACAATTGGATTTTTGTTAACTCCTTGTTTTGATAAAGAAAGTTTCCACATCATTAATGCATTTAAGAGTTGAGCATTCTTATAATTGATTGCAATGTTTTGATTGATTATGTTGTAAGGTTAGCATTAAGAATTGTGAAGTAAATGCATTGTGGTTAACTTCCTATGCAATTGATTGTGTTGGAGTGAGCATTAGGAAGAAGCCTTGTTGGAAGGTTATTTGGACTTTGAATTCTTTCTATTTGTGCGTGTTCACTTAGTCTTTCACCTTCTAGAACTTGTTTCAACTCTTTTTCAAAACCTTGCATTAGTGTGATGAAAATGAAAGAGGCATTCATTCTAAACCCTTTTACCCAAACACAAACCTACATTCATCTATCCATTTGTTTACCCCTTTGAACCATTCCTATGTTGTATGCATGTCTTGTTATTCATAGTGTTTATAGTATTCTAAATCAAAGTGGTTTGCCAATAGGAAGTTGAACATTGTATATAGTGAAATGTCATGTATTAGAAAAGAGAAAGCAAGTCAAAAAAACAAAAAAAGAGAGGGTGTGTATAATTTTTTAAAAAAAAGAGAAGAACAAAAGAGGAAGGTATAAAAAAGGAGAGCATATTTAAAAAAATATAAAAATAAAAAAAAAAGAAAAGAAAAGAAGGAGAGAGTTTAGTAAAAAAATGTATATAGTTAAGAAAAAAGAAAGAAAGAAAGAAAGAAAAGAAGAAGAGAAAAAAAAATAGAGTGAAAAGCAAAAGAAATACCAAGAAGGCATTTGTTCATGAATTTAGAAAAGAATTGGCAAGAGTTTTCAAGTTATTTAGATGCTATGAATTTATTCATTAACTTAGACTTGCATATTAACATTTCCTTCTTCTGTTTAATTCATTTCATCTAACCTTCATCCATCATTATAAGCCTTTTAAGCTCTCTTGATTCATTACATTTATTACTATTAGTAGTGGAGAAGTTAGAGTTGTTACAAGCCTATGGTAAGTTGTTGATTAAGTGAACTAGAGTGAAATAACCCTAATGAGGTGAGATGAGTTAAACACTAATTTCTTGAGTTCTCTTATGCTTTATTCTAATATTTTGGATTGTGTGGTTAGCTAACTTCTTTGCATTGTTTGACTATGACTAGTGTTAACTTAAGAAATTTGATTAATTGATCCATTGTTTTCTAATTATAAAATTGCTTGTGTTTCAATTGCATTGATGATTGAAATTTAGAAAATTATGCCTAATTGCCTTTATTCAGGAGTACAAAGGTCTAAGTGTGGGAGAATTGATTGAACCATATTTTTATATGAATTTTCCATGATTAATTTGGGATTTTAATGTATTTTCTGGGACATTATTGCATTATTAAGCATTAATTTTGGTTAGGGACAATTATTTTGAATTAATGGGAATTATGGGCAAAATGGTCAAAATTCATTAATTATTATTATTATTTATATATTGTCCCTTGAACTTTTGATATTACCTTGTGCTTAATATTGCATTTCAGGTGTTTTGGAAGAAAATTGTAGATTTTGGAGGTCAAATTAATATTTTGAAGATTGGGGAAAATCACATAAAGGGGCCCCAGATTTTGGGAAAATTACAAAAATCATGAAGAAAAGGACAGGGTAGAATTAAAGATAAATACCCAAAAGTTTCAGAAATTTCAGTCCTGCCTCACAAGTATTTCAAAATATTGCACTTTGGTCCTTCCTTCAGAACTTTTCAAGTTGCAAATAGGTCCCTGGTCAAAACTTGCGTTTTGACCAGGACCTATGTTACTGTTTCCTTTCTTCATCAGCAAAGAAAACAGACCGATTGGAGATGAAAAAAAACACAGAGACCCGGAACTGGTTTTGGGCTGGAGCAACACAGACCAGGGATTGGTTACGGTTTGGGCTTCTGGAGTTGGGAGCAAAGGAAGTTAGGCCCAATATTCTGAATTGAACAGGAGCCCCGAGCTGAAAGTCGCAGATCCGAGAGGGACGCAGCTGAGAATAAAGCGAACAGAGTTGCGCCGCACAGGGGGATCGAATCATCTCATCATCTGCTTCCTCTCTTCCCTTTCTTGTGTCGCCGGCGGCACAAGCTTCTCATCTCACCATTTTCGCCGGCGACCACCTTGAAACAGAATCACAGACCCGAGAACCATTATACAGTGAACAGCGCTGCTGGTCTGGAGAGAATGAGACGCGAGAACATCACAGTGGCGGCTGCAACACTGGGGGAGAGACGGACTTCTGTCTAAACTCGCCGGTGATAGAAGAAGAACCACTCCATCAACACCACCGTCACCTTCTTCATCACCGACCCTGCCTCAACCTCCATTGTCCTCCGTTGAGTTTCTCCCACACAGCTATTTCTCTGTTCTTTTCCCACCACTGTCACTGTCCTCTGTAATTTTTCCTTTGCTCACTGCCACCGTCACTTCTTCACCACTCCATCACCACCGACAGCTCATTCAACCATCTTCTCCTATCATCATCTTCCTCTGTTTCAGACCGTCATCCATCACCGTCTCTCTATTCTCACTCTTTCACCACCATCCTTCTCCTTCCACTGTCGTTTGTTCTTCACTTCATCACCAGAATTCCTCTGTCCCACATAGCCAGAGTCCTTCTTTCTATTCCCCATTAAGTCGATATTGCCATTAGCTTCATTGGATATTTTGGTTGGGAAACTGATATGAATTGTGGCGTGGCTATGTGTGACTAATTTTGCTTGCTTCTTGGTGATGAGGATTTGTGCTTGAGCTTAATGGCATATATAGAGGAGTTTTTTTTATTATTCTATTTATTTAGAATTATATATTTAAATTGTCTAGTTTTAGGAATTATTGTATATGATTCTGGAATTGAGCTTGATGTTAATTGTCTCTGTTAGTTTGATATTTGTGATTGGATTGGATTTTTGTGGCTTGTGGGATTTTTATATATACATTTCCTTATTGATTCAATGAAATTGTGTTATCTACGTGTTATTGTTAGATAACATAATTAACTTGGATTAATAGAGTGTCGTGTTATCGCATTTATATCAAGAGGAAGCAAGTTGCATTTATTCATTTCAATTGCACATTAAGTGGTTTTTAACAATATCTCAAAAGATAATAGTTAGCTATGTTTGTAAGAGCTACTATTAATTGAGAATATTGGACTCAAGTGTTATTTTGAGGTTGTTCTTAAGACTTAATGAGTTTTAATTCCCATAATCTTTTTGAGCGAGGATTGTCACTTCTTCATTACCAATAGCATTCATCATTCATATTTTCAATTCCAAATTCCTTTCCATTCAATCTTATCCATCCCATTTTTATAAGAAAAATATCAAAAACAATAACTTAGCATTTAATTAATTTGCATCTTTCTTTTAATTATTAATTTCAAAAACCAAAAATCGTTTTCCCCTTGTTTTAATTGCATTTACATGATAATTAGTTTACTTAGGTAGTTCAATAAAAGCTCCTCAAGTGAGACGTCCCGAATATTGCATTATACTGCAATTCTTAAATTAAAAATATTTTATATTTGATCCCAAGACATAAAGACACGGTCAAATCAAAAAACACATACTCACATGAATTAATTGAATTTTGCAATAGTCCCGATGATCAATGTCAGGTTTGATTTGCCAGTGGCCCCATCGCCGGCAACAACAATACAAAAAAGTCTTCTGTGGTTCAATCATGATGTTGGCTCATAAATAGATTTTTGCATTAAGAGGGATGTTTATTACATCATTTTAGTATTATTTATTGGACTAACGTATAAATTTATTCTGTAAGTTTTTGTTGAAGAACAATATTATCCTGAAAGATTTTTTAGGATCAATGTTATTCTAGAAGTATTAAGATTGAGTAATTTGTCCCTTACCATTAGAAAGTTAAAAAGTTAACAGCCAACGCCAATTCTTTAGTGGTGTGGGGCAACACTGTTACGTTTTAAAACTTTCGATACAACATTGAACCTAAAATAACTTCCAGGGCAACATTGGCCCTCAACGAAAACTTCCGAAACAAATTTGCACCTTAACCCTTATTTATTTTTACTATTTTTTTGTGCAATTATTTTTACTATTTTTTAGGATCCTAACAAAATACGGTATGTTCATAATAGCTCTACATGATATTTTAATTAGTTATCATTTGGTGTCTACTTTTGGTATCAAGGAAACTAATGGGAAAATTTAATCACGTAGATCAGTAGATATCAAGTATATGATAAAGGAGAAAACATGTTCTCTCAACAAAAAAAAAAAAAACAAAGAAAGAAAGAAAAAGCTAGACACTTCACACTTCTTCTAATCAAACCATAGGGACTAATGTTCTAGGCGGAATGAAACTTGAGGGACAAAAACGCATAGTTTAAAAATTACATGGACTAAAATCAAAATGAAAACTGTAGGAACCAACAATTATATTAACTCGAAAAAAAAAAACACAAAAGAAAGGAAAAGGCTAAAAGCTAGAAGGAAAAAAAGTTGTCTGCCGAGATTCGCCAAGCTTGCACTCCTTTCCATTATTGGTCTGCCTACAATTCATGCACTGCTTAAAAGAGTCTTGACCAATTTTGAGGTCCTTGATCTTTTGTCCTATAGAGCTTGAAGCCTTATATCAAAAGGAAAATGTTTTCGGATTCTCATTTTGTTTGTATGTGGAAGCCATTTATGTGTGTGTGAGACAGAGATATTTTGAATTTTAATTTCCACCGGAAACATGAAGCTAGATTTAGCAGTGGTCCGTGATCTCCTCTGTCCTATTAGAAAGGAAAATGGTTGCAGAGTCTCATTTTATTTGTATGCGTAAGCCATACTGTGTGTGTATGTGTGATGCATTATTATATTCGGTGACTCATTATATTAATTATTATATGCCATTCCATTGTGTTAACATTTATTGCTTCTCGCGGCTGCCATGTAGTGAAGGCTGACATGAAAAAAAAAGGGTCCCATGATCAATTAATTGCAATAGTCCTAAATTAGGGATTTTATCAGCTCCATTCTGATTTTTTTAACTCTTTCTTCAACATTTTCCTAAATATTGTACACATGAGTTATGACGACCTTGAAAAGTAGAGTCGTCAGAAATTATTTAAGAGCATATTCATTAATGGGTTAAGGAGTAAATTTATTAATGAAGTTTTGTCTAAAGAACATCTGACATAAATATATTTTAGAAGAGGTAAAAATACCGATGAATAATTAAAAGGGGGCATCCACCATAAAAACTATTAAATCCATACTAACGGCGTTAAATTATAAAAGAAGAAAATTCTTAACGGCGTTAGTATGGATTTAATGATTTTTGTGCTAGATGCCCCCTTTTAATTATTTATTAGTATTTTTGTCCCTGCTAAAATATATTTATACTGGATGCTCCTCGCAGATAAAATTTCGTTAGTAAATTTGTTCTTTAACACTTTGTTAATTACTGTGCATGCATTCACACACACACACGAACTTATTAAAATATTATGGGTAACTTAAAAGGAGTAATAATTACTTGTAATAGCTCAATTATGATAATTCCTCCCACCCCAGATCTTTTAGGTCATAAATTGTGGTACATATGCTTGTTACGTACATTAAGAATTGTATCTGTAGAAGTTTTGTTATGTTGATTATTATTAAGGGCGAACGTGTAAATTAGACAATGAACAATTTCGCTCAGAATATCCATAAGATTTATCTATTTTAGGGTGTAAAAATGACAATAAACTATTTTTTTTTTTAGCAAATTTAGCAACGCCATTAAAAAACACTTAACTGCCGTTACTTTTGGAAATATGGGTCCTAACAAGCTTCTCTCTCTGTATTATTTTAATATTTTTTTTAATGGAAAAATATCACTTATGCCACATGAAAAAAATTTCATTTCAAATAACCCCAAAAGATTCTGAAATATCATTGCATCCCTTAGGTTAAAATGAAATTAAGCTTGTCAGTAAAAATAAATTAACCTTTGCTACAGTGAGATTTCAGAATCTTTTGAGCCTTAACTGAAATAAAATTGTTTCCATGTGGCATAAGTGATATTTTTTCATTAAAAAAATATTAAAATAATATCAATGGAGAAGCCTGTTGGGATCCACATTTCAAAAAGTAACGGTGGTTAAGTAAATTTAACTGTATTGCTAAATCTGCTCCAAAAAAAAAATAATTTATTATCATTTTTGCACCCGAAAATAGATAAGTCTTATGGATACTCCAGACGAAATTGTTTATTATCAAATTTGCACCAACGCCCTATTATTAATACACGTACACATATTAGGATTTCATGTATTGCCAAGATTTGTTAATTCTTCCCCACCAAATATTGATTCTCCAGTACCAGCGCCTGCATTAATAGAGGACAACCAAACTCAAACCTACCATTCTTCATTGTCAAAACCAACCTCAGAACAACACCATTAAATTTCAAACCAAAACACATCACGTCAGAATTCCAAACATGGAACTTCTTTGATTCTGACCGAATTAATACAAAATAGAATTCGATTCAATAAGAAGCAATTCCATTTGCAACTCGAATATATAATATCATGACATTGCCTAGAGAGAAATGATGAAGATGAATATTTGAAGTAAGAGAATAGAACTGGCAAAAAAAAAAAAAAAAAGTGAGAGAATAGAAAGTGCAGTACAGGTGTGAAAGGGAAAAATCACTCCTACGGCGCATCCTATTTTAAATGAGTAGTCACAAAACCACACAAGCAAATTTACATATATATGAAAAAAACATTACTGCCGTTTAGTTTGATTGCATAAAAGGGATTACATGTACCCTTAAAGGTTGTTTGGTAAAGGGGAGGGGAGAGAAAGTGAGAGAGTGAAATTTTTTTGAGTTGGATTTTATAAATAATTAGAGAAGCGGGGTTAAAATATTTAATTAATTTTTCTTACTCTTTTATATTACAATATCTTTTTATTAAAATTTTATAACTACATTTCTCTAATTTTTGTTTTAAGATCCAACTTATAAAAATTTCACATCCTATCCCCTCCCCACCAAATCCTTTGTACCAAACCAACCTTAATGTAAAGGATTGATTTAGATGTTTAGTTGGATTTATGTAAAGTAAGGGAATTACATTTTGTAATGTTAATTCCCCTGAGTAGATGTATTAGGATTACATTGCTTGTAATTATATATAAATGTGGATTACAATACGTGGGAATTTAAAAACGACATTATTTGTCCTTACCTTCTCTATAATAGTCCAGTTTTTAACAACCTATATATATATTCACCCGTATCATCCATAAAAATGAATCTTTATTTTTATGTTGATTTAGTTAAATATAAATATTATATTTGATCCCATCATATTAATGATTAAATATCACACCAAACAAATTCATAATAATATCCATTACATTTCTGCTGATTCCATGAACTAGATGGGCCATACACTTCATAATTGGAAACAAATGACAGATTTATGTATTAGAATTAAGAAATAGACCATTAAATACATAATTAAAGAAATTATAACAACTTTCTTCCATATGCTATTTCTGCCCCCAATCATTGTTTCATTGGACAGTACCATAGTGTATGTAGTCCAAGATTCCTAGCAATTCAACGTCTTCTTCACGTCTCTTGTCTCAGCTTGCACTTACGGTATAACACAGTGATCGCCAAGTCCACTAATAACATTTTAATCAAAACAACAACGTTTACCAAAATCAGTCCCATTAACAGCGGATTGTAATTTCCTTTCTGTACAGTCTCCATGAAACCACCAGGTACACACAATCAAAACAGGTTCTTCATACATAAGATTTACCGGAAACCCTTGAAACTTGAATCCTTTCAGAATCTGCAAAGCCTTCCCTAAGTCCACTTTTCTCTTCAAGTACTGACACAACAATACACATATTCCAAAAAACGGCCACGTACATATGAAAAGCTGACACACAAATAATATCACATAAAGGAAAGTGGTTGGGTGAAATAATAACAGAGAACCTAAATTCACAGTGAAGGGAAAAATCAAAGAGAATACAAGGAAAACGTAATCGAGGTCAAAGAGAGAGATGTAGAACCAAGTGACTGCTAGTTTTTTGCATAATTCGAATAATACACTAGCAAGCAAATCTCTGAGAGAGTTTTTCTTCTGCATGAGCTAAAGCTGAGGCCCAAAAAATAATGGCCGATGAAAATAAAAAAGCCATGGAGTTGGAAAGAATGAAGAACCATTGGACTCCTGCTAACTTGTGAAAATCTGATGTCATAGCGGTAACTATGTTTGTAAACTGAGAGCTATCTGGAATTTCGAACAACTTAGCAAGATTCATGAGAAAATCTTTGGTTAAAGGCTCAATTAATGGAGAAGTAATTGCATGAAAAGAGCAAATGAGTGGAGAAGAAGGTTGAATAAGGCTATGTTATAAGTGATTGTTTTTCAGAAATATTAGAAGAGATGCTCTTAGGGTCTGTTTGATACCAGCGATTTGGAGGCGATTGTTTTTCAGAAATATTAGAAATTTAGAAGAGATGCTCTTAGGGTCTGTTTGATACCAGCGATTTGGAGGCGAAGGGAGAGGAGGAAAATTTTTATGAATGGTTTTAAAAAAAAAAAAATTAGAGAAGTTGGGTTGAAAGTTTTTAATTAATTTTTCTTACTCTTTTATTTTATTTTTTATCCTTATTAAAATTTTATAACCCTACTTCTCCATTTTTTTAAATCCAACTCTTAAAAATTTCCTTTCCCCTCCCTTCCCCTTCTGCCAAACAGACCCTTAGAATTCTCACAAAGCTTGAAAGAAAACTGGATTCCATCTTGTGCAAGAGTGCTGACATATCTCGGATTGAACTATAATAATGGTCGAATGTCCTGGAAATAGCACAAGCAATGGATATCTATTTATATTAATTTCTGTTTTATAATTACAAATGCATGTATCCAAACTTTTGATATCTATTATAATTGAAGTTATCTTGAAAATTTTTATCAGTCAAAAACAAAATTACGGTCTCTCGTACTTTCCAAGCCTTGGATACATCTAAGCTGCTTTCCTTGATTTTGGATTTATGTTGTTGTTTGTGTTTCAATTTATTTAATAGTAATTTAGCACTTCTATGTTAAATGTAAGAGGTAGAAAAGTAATCATTAAAAAAATTAATTTACCTATCATCCCTCACATTGATAGAATCCCCTTTAATATATAAAAGGGATTATTTATGAAAAAGTTTAAAACATTTGAAAGGCAAAGTAAATTGATGAGGTCTTGCACTTAGAATCAAAACAAACCTATTAAATAGCTCATCATACATTTAGGATGGGAGTAATTAATTTGATCTTTGCAATTGATTGTTTAAGTTTAGAAAGTTTAACAGTTTTAAAAAATTCAAATAGGGACCTATAAAGTGTTTTGTGGAAAAGCTCTTAATTTTCGTTTTATAATTGGAAATGCATGCATTTAAAACTTTCAATAGCTATGTTAATCGAAGTTATTTTGCAGATTTTTATCAGTGAAAAAAATAATAATCAGACCTCTCGTGCTTTCCATAAACCAACATTGGTCAGGTCAAAAAATTATAAAAGAAAAAAAAAACATTGTTTCATTGGATACATCTAAGCTGCTTCCTTTTGACCAAAATAGCGGCTTATTTTCGGTGCGTGTTTCTTTGTGTTTTATATTTATTTGGTAATTGAATAATTATTTTTTTTAAAAAAAGATAATTGGATAATTAATTTTTTAAAAAACAGATAGTAGGTTTGGGTTTTCAAAATAGAGGAAAGGACTATGTAATTAAAGCAAAACAGATGGGTGATTAGAGTATTTTACTCAAAATTTTAATAGGAACTTACCAAGTGTTTTGTCCGAAGGTTTTGTTTTTTTTTTTTATTTATTTTAGGTGTTAAATTGTATTATTTTTTATTTTTTAGTTTGATTAAGGGTTTCCCCTAAAGGCTTAGAAGGCAAAGGGTTCTCATATCTTTCAATAAGTGCGCTTCCCGAGATTCAAACTTGTGTTTTCCTCTTTATAAGAGTGAGGTTCCTTATCACCTCAACTAATAGTTTGTTAAATTGTATTCTAACTCCTATCTAAAGATTAATAACTTGAAATATCTTGGAAAAGCTCTTAATTTTCACCTTATAATTTGCAAATACATGGATCCAAAACCCTTGACAAAACTAGTGTAATTTAAGTTATTTTGCAGACTTTATCACTACAAAACGATTAACGCCTCGTGCTTTCCAAGCTAACTTGCATAATCAACATATTAATACAGGGTTAAAGGTCAGATTTATCTTGAAAGTATAAGCTATGAGTAATCGTTAACCGAAAGTTTTTTTATTTGGGGTTTCATATCGTTTTGGAAATATAAAAAATGGGAAGCGCACTTTTTAAGAGAGATAAAAACCCTTTGTCCTATAAGTTTCGATGGGGTTATACTCCTGACCAAATAAAAAAAAAAACTTATTATGGCTTGTTATATACTCTATTTGGTCCTTAATATAAGACATATTTACCTAATTTGATTATATTAAGAAAATTTGTTGAGTTAGTTAATATGACATGTACTTTTTAAAACACCTTAGTTATCCTCCTTAATCCCTCTCTTCTCTCTCCTCATTGATTATTGTTCAAGAAGTGTCAATAAGAGTAAATTAAGAAAATATTGACAAATATCAAAGTTATGTCTTATTATATTTAGGATCAAAGTTAACTCTTTAAATATATCTTATATTAAAGATCAGAGGGAGTATCTATCATTTCCAATCACATTTTTAAACTTCGTTTTTATTTTAACCATCATAACATTTGGTATTATATTCATACTTTTCCTTCAACCTTATTTATTCATAATTGTTAACTTCATTTTCTTTTCTTTTCTTTTCTTTTTTTTCTATTCTGTAATTGCCACCAGCGATAAACTTCATTTTATTTAAATCATAATTAGTTTCGATAGATTGACATATATTAGTAACCATTCTTTACGGGGGAAAATGATCGGCCTTTCAGAACCATGATCAAATATCACTTCTACGGCCACGATACGGCGCCCTATTTTAAATGAGCTATAATGACAAGCTCAAAATCAATTGCATATATAAAAAAAATTACACTTCACAAGTGGAAACAGAAGACAGAGTTTATGCTTTAGATTAAGAAATAAATGATCAAATACAGAAAGAAATTTATTATAGCCACTTTCTTCCTCATGGTATTTCTGCCCCAGTCATTGTTGGTTCATTTGACACCTTAGTGTATTCCAAGCTTCCTTGAAATCCAACCTCTTCTTCATGTCTCAGTTTGTGGTTATGGTATAACACCGTGAACGCCATGTCCAATAACATTTTCATCAGAGTAACAACGTTTACCAACATTAGTCCCATTAGCGGTTTGTAAGTTCCGTTCTGTACGATCTCCATGTACCACCTGATATTTAAAATCAGAACAGGTACTCCATACACAATATTCATTAGTGGAAAAATCAGTTTTAAGACCGGTTAAAAATGATATTTTAGACCGGTTCGGGATCTGGTATTGATACATCCGGTTTTAAAAGTCTGTTATTTTTTAGACCGGTTAAGAAACCGGTCTTAAAAATCACTTTTTCAAACAAATTTCTCGAAGACCAGATCTTAAAAATTCAGACTTTTTAGACCGGTTGTTTAAAAACCGGTCTAAAAAAATTTTTTTCAAGACTTTTAAAACCAGTTCTGAAAATAACCGGTCTTAAATTTTAAGAACCGGTCTTAAAAGTGACATTTTTTTAAAAAAAATAAATTAGGGCTTTTTTTTTTTATTGGAAGGATTTTAAAATCATCCCGATCCAAAAAAAAAAAAAAGTGCCCTATTTTTTTACTATCATATAATTTTGAGTAAGCTATGACAACCGTAATTAAATGATGAAAAACAACAACTCATAAGATAAAAAATTGACAATAATTAAGGCCACAGCTTGCCTGAAGGTAGCTGCAACAGTGATGTAAAACAATTGCAAAAAAACATGTATAGACACACAAGATATTAGTATCTCAAAGAATGCAAGGCAACCGATGAAGAATGCCATATTAATAGACAAATGGCTTCACTAAGAAAAGTTAGTTGATGCTCAATATAATATTATCTTACTTCCGCACACTATTAGAAAATCGAGGGTTTTCAAGAAGCCTAAGACAGATACCAAGAGCTTGGGCCATTGTATCCTGAAATTAATAAGATGCCAAGAATAATATGTTTCTCATAAAACATAACAATAAGTTGGAAAGAGCCAAGTAATATAATAAAGAGACTAGTCTTTAACACAACTGGACATAAAAGGGTTGTTCAAGAGGAAATAAAATTGTATTGAGCATTTGGAGAAAATATCAATTAGAAGCCTTTAAATCACAAGGTCAGTGACAATGAACCTGAGACTTTCACCTGATCTTGACCCATCTCTCTCTCTCACTCTCTAACAAACACATTCACTTGTATGAATGGCATTAAACTTTGGTCAATTCAACCAAGTCAAATCAACTGAGCTTCAATGAAAACATTATTTTCACATCAATATTAAAGAATGCACTATTGAATACCAAGGAGCTACAACAGCTATAAAATACTCTTCCTTAAGTGATTTGATAGAACACCACATATACTTGAAAAGATCAGACTGATATCATCAATTTGACTGTCATGAAAAACTTCATATTTGTTGCATTCTCGTAATTCTTATATCTTAGGAGCTAATATAAGCATGGCCTTAAGTGTCAGTTCCCTCAAAAAAGCAGATGTGTCAGAGAACCCAGTAGCAGCATGAGGGTAAACCTGATTAGTGTCAAAATAAAATATCAATTCTTCCATTTGTTACCAAGATATCTTTGTACAAAGGAGAAATAATCAAGTTTACCAAAAAAAAAAAAGGGCTTAGAAGTTGAAATCATTTCATCCAAAACATTTACCTGCTCATCAACAACCTGCGCTGACAAGGACTCACCAAATTGGTCGATATGTTGAAGAAGCGCAACTCGAATAGCTCGGTCATTAGAGGCAAAGAGTTTTACAATAGTTGGAAGGACCTATGCATTTAAATCAGAAATTCAACACAAACATGAGATGCATCCTAATTAAATTTAAAAGATGGAAATAAATTATGTAAATGAGAAAAAAAAACATTAACATGAAGAAGCAGCAAGAGTTGCTTACCTTGACACTGAACTCCTCAACTGAAAGCCAGGAACCCATTTTCAACAATGTTGTCAAAGCAGGGGCCACAGCTGAACCAAATTCAAGAGCGGAAGCTAACAAAGGTAGCAACTGAAAAAACAAAAATATCAAGTTATAAAACCGGTCTAGAATATCTTAACAGATTTAAAACTTTCAAAACGGAGATCAAAATTTGAAGTTCAAAAGAGAAGCACCTTCTTCAACACAATCTGGCGTGGTAGTTGCTTCACTTAGTCAAAAGAACGAAGCTGCAAGTAGATGATAATAAGAAATGTAAGCAAAGCATACTTGTAACAACGAGATCATAGACATTCGGAGTGATGGAACCGAATAAAACCGGAATTCTCTTGGCCTCCACGATGAGGTGCCACAAGATTAAACCCACCAATAGAAAAACGAGGTGGCCAAAAAAATCCAACTTCACAAATGTCATGTCAGCGATGGAGCTTAGACGAAAGCAAATCAGGCCATTTATGGCTGACAATCTGACACACCTCCCACAAATTTCCAGATCTTGCGCTGATTTATAAGATCTCTCATTCTGTTCTTTTCCAGATATCACCAACAGCCTAAAGTAAAAGAAATGGGAAAATAAAACAGAAAGGCTAGGCTCAGCTGAAGCATAACAGAGAATCAAAAATGAGAAAAAGAAAGATTAAATGCATTTGATTCCTCAAGAAATGATGATTTAAATTCCAAAAGCAGATTGTATAGCCTAGATTCTAGTAAGATTTGGAAGAAGAAAAAATAAATCATCTAAGAGACAAGCTAACCTCAACCAAATGCATCTCCCGCACTGCACAGAAATCTCTGCAGCCGCAAGAAGATGGTAACACTCGATGTGGTTTTTGGGGTTAACGTGGTCATTTTTGACATGGATGCATGGGAACAGAGGAGATCGGAGGGAGGAGGAGGAGTGGGAGCGGCAGCGAAGAGAGGGGCGAGGAGGAGTTCAAGTGAGAAATCGCAACAAGAAGAGAAGCAAAGTTCAAGGTTCAGATCGCTAGGGCGGGCTTCAACCATTTTAGCGTGGGTGGTGGTAGATTTGGGAAACCTTTTAGACCGGTTGTGAATCATAACCGGTCTTAAAATTAAAAAAAAATATTTTAGACTGGTCTAAAATATTTTATCTTTAAGACCGGTTATTAGTGAAAACCGATCTAAAAAATTTCGGATTTTTTTTTTTAAAATCTTTTTAGACCGGTTGTTGTGTGAATAACCGGTCTAAAAACTTACAAATTTTTTATCTTTTTAGACCCGTTATTTTAATAACCGGTCTAAATGATTTATTTTAGACCGTATATCTTAAGAACCGGTCTTACAAGTTCTTTATAATTATAAAATTGCCACCGCCCATCTTTTTTAGACCTTATCCATTATAACCGGTCTAAATGTGATAGTCTAAAAAGGCAATTTTGTACTAATGAATTAGCAGAAATACATGTGACTTGAATCCCTTCAAAACATGTGAAGCCCTCCCAAATGCCTCAAGTCCACTTTTCTCTTCAAGCACAGAAATGACAAGACACATATTCCAAAAAACTGCCAAGTACATATGAAAAGCTGACACCGGAATCAACAGGACATAATCAAAGATTGTTGGGCGAAATAATGGAACAGAAAAATTCAGAGTGAAGGGCAAAATCAAAGAGAATACAAGGAAAACATAACCAAACTCAAAGAGAGATATGTAGAACCATGTGGCTATTGCCCTTTTGCATGATCTGAATACTCTGGCAAGCAAGTCCCTGACAGACAAGCTTACTTCTGCATGAGTTACAGACGATGCCAAAATAGTAATGGCTGACGAGAATAAGGAGGCCATGGAGATGGCAAGAATGAAGAACCATTCGAGCCCTACTAACTTGTGAAAATCTGATGTCATAGCGGTAACAATGTTTGTATACTGAGAGCTACCTGGACGTGTGAAGAACAACTTAGATCGCTTAATAACAAAATCTTTAGTTAAAGGTCCAACGGAGAAGTAATTGCACGCATGAAAAGAGAAAGGAGTGGAGAAGAAGGATGAATAAGGCTATGAAGGACATAAGGCATTTGTTTTTCAGAAAAATAACGAGAGATTCTCTTAGAATTCTCAAAACGCTTGAAAGCGAATTGGGTTCCATCTTGCACAAGAGTAGGGC
Source organism: Inga laurina (assembly GCA_963855925.1). NCBI lineage: Eukaryota > Viridiplantae > Streptophyta > Magnoliopsida > Fabales > Fabaceae > Inga > Inga laurina. The sequence continues at coordinate 46,447,057 of OY979709.1, read as the reverse complement.
TGATATCTCGAATTGAATTATAATGGTCAAACGTCCTGCAAATAGCACAAGCAATGGCTATCTATTTATATTAATTTCCGCTCTATAATTACAAATGCATGTATCCAAAACTTTTGATAATCCAGGTGTTAAGGGGGCAAAACTATCCTTAAACTTTTTTAAGAAGTGTACCCATTATCATAAACTTTTTTTTAGTGCAAAAGTAACCATGAACTTTCAAAAAGGGGCAAAAAGTGACACTACCGTTAAAATTAACCAACGGCCACTCCCGTGTAAGAGTGTCAAATTATCCCTGACTAAAGAAGGGTTAAAGGATAAAAATACCCATAAACTTTTTTCAAAAGCGCACCCACTACCATAAACTTTTTTTAGGTGTAAAAGTAACTATAAACTTTCAAAAAGGGGGCAAAAGTGACAGTTCTCTTGCTGAGTTCAAATATCATATTTTGATTGTTCTACGTCTTGGAAAAGAACACCCCGACTTGTCCATCATAATTTTTCCAAACCAAAAATTGAAAAACTCATCTTTATCATCAACAATCATCAATATCAAATCTTTTCATGTTACTGAAATTCATCATCATATTCAGCCACATGTTAAACCAAAGCAATCAATCTTACTATATTGATTAAGATAAAGTGACTTGATCAACACAAATATCTTAAAGAATGAACAAATTGGGGGGGGGGGGACAAAACCTTCAAAACACAAGCACTGACCTGATTTCTTCTTCCCCATCATTTGGGTTTAGTGAAGATAGTAGAAAAATGAAGAGATCGATGGTGACGTAAATGGGATTGTTGAGATTGACAGTGCCGTGAATGCAGTCACTTAGATTAAAGAACAACTAAAAGAGGTGAAAAGAAAAAGGTGAAAAGGAAGAATGAGAGAGGACAAAAAAAAAAACAGAGAGAGAAATGGGGGGAGGAGGCCAAGTTGCCACCTTCTCTTCTCCCCACTATGCCACCGATCTTACCGCCTCTAATAAAGATGATGTTGTCATCCTACTCTTACTGAGTTACGATGACGATGGGGAAGGATCGGTGAAGATGAGGAAGAGGAAGTTAAATCCTTACCATGTTTGACTAGCCACCATCATTGGTGGAGAACGCCAACACCGGCGCCGACGTTGCTATTTTTTGAGAAGAAATTAGGGCTTTTGAGTGTTGAGAAGGAGGAGTCTGAGAGGTGGATAAGAGTGATAAGGGAATGGTAGCAATGGGAATTAAAAAATTTAGCCACATTTATTTTTTTTAATGATGTGGGGTCTACAAAGAATGATAGTAGATGTTTGGATGAGGCCCACTAATTATAGCAAAAGTGTCACTTTTGCCCCTTTTTTGATAATTCATTGTTATTTTTGCACACAAAAAAGTTTGTGGTGGTAAGTGCACTTTTGAGAAAAGTTCATGGGTATTTTTACCTCTTAACCCTTTTCTAATCAAGGGTAATTTGGTACTTTTACACAGGAGTAAACGGCCGTTGGTTAATTTTAACGGTAATGTCACTTTTGCCCCCTTTTTGAAAGTTTATGGTTACTTTTACACTAAAAACAAGTTTATAGTGGGGGGTGCACTTTTGAAAAAAGTTTAAAGATAGTTTTGCCCCTTAACCCATTATTCTTCATAATGTCCGATTCAAACACGTGAAATGTGGGAGGAATTTAACCTTCAACACTAACATGACACTCTAATGTAGACTTTTGATAATTATACTAATTGGAGTTATTTTGAAAATTTTTATCAATACAACAACAACAAAGCCTTATTTCACTAGGTGAGTTTGGCTACATGGATCGCATGACGCCATTATATTCTATCGAAAATCAGATCTTTAGACAAATTATTAACCAAAAGATTTCATTATATAACCTTATTGAGTGTTCGCTTCAATATTTCTATACCTCTTTTTAAAGGATTTCATACTGCTTGATCAACCTTCCTCAACGACGTATCCAATGGCCTTCTTTGGAGTATCTAAATCACCTTAAATGATTTTATATCATTTTATCATTTTCTAAGCTAACATGGGACATGATTTGACCGTGTCTTTACGCCTTGGGGTCAAATGCAAATTTTTTTTTTATCCAAGAATTGCAGTACAATGCAACACTCGGGTTGTTCTCTTAAAGAGCCTTTGATTGCTTCCTAAGTAACCTAAATGTCTAATTATCATGCAAATGCAATTAAAACAAGGGGAAAACGGTTTTTGGATTTTTCAAATTAATAGTTAAAAGAAAATGCAAATTAATTAAATGCTAAGCTATTGTTTTTGGTATTTTTATAAAAATGGTGAAGGAACGAATGGAAAGGAATTTGGAATTGAAAATATGAATGATGAAATGAACCTTGGTGGCAAATTTGATGACTTTCCTAACTCCTTAAACTAATTTGGAAGTTACTTTTGCATCAAGTTAAATTAAAAATCCTAAGCAATCGCATTAGGTCCAATCTATCTAATAAATGTCTAGTCCTACAATCGCATTCTTAGTCACCTCTTAGATAAATTATTAAAAACCCACTTGATGTGTATTGAAAATGGATTAATGCAATTAGTTCCTTTTAATTGAAAGCACAATCGCGATATTCAAATTAAATTAAATCCATCACACAATCTAGATATCACATAGAATGTATAACTTCATTAATCCAATAGGGAAATAATTTCAATAAAATTCAAATGCACCAATACCAAATTCAGAACAAGATATTAACCAACATGGACAAATTATCACTCATTTAAGTATCAAATAATACAAATATATCAATGCAAAATTAATCCACAAAGACATAATGTTTAAATTGAGCAAATAGAAAATAATAAACTCCCCTTATAGAACTTTGAAGCTCTAGCCACCTCTTTTGCTACCAAGACTCACTGGACTCTAGCCACACATGGTCATGACTGCAACCACAACTTGATCCAAATACCAACAACCCATGGAAATTTAAGGACTAAACCAGCAAAGAAGAATAAATGGGATCTGTCGGTCTGGAGAAGAACTAAAGGAGATAGGATGCTATTAGTTCAAATGGTGAATGAGAAGGAGAAGGCAGTGGTGAAAAGCATAGAGAACGAATTCGGTTGGGCTCATTTGTAATCACAGCGCCTCCAAACAAATTCAAAGAGCCGAGAATGGAAGAGGCAGTGGATAGTGACGTGTCTAAGAACAGATAGCTGATGGTAGTGTGGACGGTGGTGGTACACACAGGAGCAGTGACGGTGTGGTCTGTTGCTCCTCTGTTTTAAGCAAGTCACTCAAGTCTCTCAGCTCGCGTCTCTCTTCCTCACAGCTCCGGCTTGGTGGCAGCAAGGTTAAGAGACAACGCTCGTCAGATCTGTGTTGCAGCGTGGTGGTCTATCGGAGATGGAAGAAGGAAGCTCGCCGGAAAAAAAATGGAGGGTGATGATGATGTTGGTGGTCTGGAACAGAGGGAATGTAGCAAGAGGTGATGGAGATGAAGTTGTGAGAATGAGGAAGGAGAAACCGAAGGGAATGAAGTGCTGGTGATGATCAGATCCTCCTCCGTTCTGTGATGCTTTCAGCTCCGATCTCAGGTCTGTGTTCAGCTCTCAACTCTGGTCTGGTTTAACACATCGCCGGCGGCAATGGAGGAGAGGAGAAGCTGCGCCGCCGGCGACACAAGAAAGGGGAAGGGCGGAAGAAGAAGGTCCAGGTGATGATGATTCGCTGATGATGAAGCTCGATCATCGTTCTGCTGTGCGGCGCCTCTGTATATAATCTCAGCTTGCTGTCTCTGTCTTCGGGTCTGGGCCCATATCCAGAATGCATGTCCACCGGGTCCCCATTTCTGTTTCTCAAATCAGTGCAATCACTCTCGGATCGTGTTTCTTTTCCTTGATTTTGGGCCTGCCCTAGTCGACCCACCTTGTTTCTGTTCTGTTTTTATTTTTTTCTCTCTGGGCTTGTCTTGCGGCCCAAATTCTCAGCCCTCTGTCTACCCAGATCCCATTTCCCTTCTGTTTCTTTTTTTTTTCTTTGTTTTCAGCTTATATCCGTCTGGGCTTCAGCTACTTCGGCCTATTCTGTTTCTCTCTCTTTTTTTTTTTCTTTTCTTTTTTTCCACTTGGCCCAATTCACCTTAAAATAATTAATTTGAACTTCCCAAATCCTCAATTTCCTTCTTTAATACCTACAATACAAAATTATGCACAAGATAACATCAAAAGTTCAAGGGAAAATTGTAAAAAAATAATTAATAAAGTATGACCATTTTACCCTTAATTGCGATTAATTCAAAACAATTGTCCCTAACTAAAATTAATGTTTAATTATCCAATATTGTCTTAGGAAATGCATTTAAAATCCCAAATTAATCATAAAAAATCATGTAAAATATGGTTCAATCAGGACACATCCAAGTTGCCTCGTTGATTTTGGGCAGGGTAGAAGTGGGTACAGCCTGACTACTTTAAATCTAGTCTTAGCCTATTTAGTTAATATGTCAGACTTTTATAAGAACTAGATGTTTATTGTGTTTTTTTTATATTTTTACTATCATATATTATTATACAATATAATGTACATCAATTTTAAAAATAGTTTATAAAATTACTCTTAACTATAAGTTTCACATCCATCATTCACATATAAGGCCAAACTTTTCATTCATCTGCCACTGACTGCTTCCTCTCTTCTCTTCAATCACATAAGATGAAAATGCTAGTTCACTCCCTTTCTCTTTGATTTATGTCATTCAGTAAAGCATGATAGCTGTTGTAAGTATATTTTAGTAATATCCAACAAAATATTACAATCTCAATAGGAAGAGTTTGTCCTAGGTTTTGGGAGAAAATCAAGAGGTAAAATTGAGTTTTACATGCCACTTGTGTTTAGTTGATTTTAGGAGTTGTATTTCTTTTTTCTTAATCCTACTTACTCAGACAATTGTTGTCACTATGCTTTGACTTCTTTTCCTCACTAAACTCTTTTTATTGCAAGAAGTGAGATTAATGGATCCTAAGAATAAGGAAATTAATCTAATTACAAGTAAAAATATGTTTTCTACGGGTATTAAATATGCTCGCTCCTAAATGTTAATGACTTGATTGAGAAGAAATTATATTGAAGTTTTAGACTATTGGTGTGTGACCATGATGAATTCTTAAGCTTAATTATTTTTTTACTATTATACTCACAAATTATCCCATATGTATTATTGTTAACATATAATTGTATTGAGTTTTTTATGAGATAGTATCATGAATATAATGGGATTTTGTAATATTTTTATCATTTAACTTAGACTTATTTAAATAATCAAATCATATGTAATCTTTTTATAGCCTCAAATAGGCTTGAAGGGCTATATATGGCTTCAGAGAGAGAGATATATATATATATATATATATATGGACTTTTAAGCATGTTTAATAGCATACAAATTAACTAAATCTTAGCTTTCAAGCCATGTCAAACCTTTTGAAAACTCAAGTCTGACGAGCCTAAAAAATGCCTACATACTGACTTAGGCTTATTTGGCTAAATTCAAACCCAACCTTGCCTATTTTTGCCCCAAATTTTGGGTGCATGTTGTTGTAGTACTTCCAGAAATCCTAAAATAAAGGAGCTAATTAAATAACGAATTTACATAAATTAAGAAAATTAGTTATTTGTAACTATTCTTAAAATTTTTAGTAGGGAATTGTTTTGTCCAAATATTTTTTATATTTGTTTTAGGTATTAAATTGTATTCAAGCCATATATCAAGATTAAATGATTTTAATATATGTTATGAAAAAGCTGTTAATTTATGTTTTATAATTGCAAATGCATGGCGCTATCAACCGGATATGTTTCATTCCATCCCCTTAGGTTTTCTTGAAAGTTTATGATGAGGATCATATCGTGGCGTCTCTAATTTTCTGCGTTTATTTATGTTGATACCTTGTCGACACATGTAAACTTATTTTTCTTGAACGTAACTTCTTTTTCGTTTCCTAGGCGAAAATGAACGGGACAGTGACCATTCGATTAATTTTAAGGTCTCCTTCGTCGTAATTGTTGTCTTCACTTCAGTCATTGCCGACCATTCTGATGATTGTAAATGCATGTATCCAAAGGCCTTTGATATTATTCTAACTGAAGTTATTTTGTTAATATTTTATCCCGGGGGGGGGGGGGACATTTTTAGGCACCCATATTTTTTCTCAATTTTTAATGTGGTACTTATACTTTTTTCTCTATTTATAAATCCTTTCACTTTTCTCCATTGGCACGGTTGACTGTTAGGAAGAGAGCCTGTGACAGGGAAAGGAAATGCAGAATGTAAAAAAAGGACAAGAAGATACTAAATTAAAAACTGAGTGAAAGTATGATTTTTCCAAATCAAAGTTAATGTTCTTACTTTCCAAACTAACCTTGGATACATCTGGATTTGTTGTGCAACTTCTGTTTGTGTTTTCAATTTATTATTTTTACCTTCAATTTTTTTATTAATATTTAAACTTTATCAATCTCTTTCCCCTTCGGAAGTTCCTCTTAACCCCTCACTTTGAAAATTCAAACTTCCACCCAGCAGACCAACAATAACGACAACAATTTCTTCACATTGGTCTGTGTGGCAGGCATCTTGCCGTTTGGGGAACTAGAAAGTTTTTCTGAAGAAATAAATCCATAGATTTGATATATAATTGGATCTAGAATTGCTCGGTTGTTGATGCTTGCTTCTGAATTTATTTATATTATCATTTTTTAAAAAAAATTTTGAACCTAAGGAAGAAGGTAGGAGGTTTGACTGAGAACAATTTAATATTTTCAGATTTGTATTTTGCTATTTGTTACTCATTATCTTTGAAATAAATTTTCACTCATTATCTCATATGCACTCTCTTTATAAATAAGAATATATTATTGGAAATAACAATACATATTTTACACATTTATCACATTTGAACCGCATGATTTTAATAGTTGTTTCTTATAAAAAAAAAAAAAAAAAAAAGCACCAGAGGGAGTATATGTATCACTTACAACACATATATAGTCTTATTGTGAATGACATAGCTCAAAGCATCTACATCAGTACATGAAACAGCATGTCTGGAAACAAAAGACCAAAATACATAATTCAATAAATTATTTATAATAACTTTAATTTGTTCCCTTATGGTGCTTCTGCTCCAATCATTGGTTCAATGGGCAACTTAGTGTATTCCAAACTTCCCTGAAATTCCACCTCTTCTCCATGGTTGAACTTGCACATATGGTAAAACACTGTGAACGCCATCATAAGTGACATCCTAACGAGACAAGTAACATTCACCAAAACTTGTGCTAAAAACAGTGAATCATAAGTCCCTTTCTTCTTCGTCTCCAAGTACCACCATATCTGCACAATCAAACCAAAACCTGTGTACACAAGATTCAGCACAAACCCTTGTCCCTTCAACCCCTTCAAAATCTGTGAAGACTTCCCAATTGCTTCAAGCCCACTTTTCTCTTCAAGTACAGAAACAACAACAGACATGTTCCAGACCACAGCGATGTATACCAGAAAAGCCAACACTGGAATCGACACGACATAAGCAAACGTTGTCGGGCGATATGGAGAAGCGAAATTCACGGCGAAAGAAAATATGGAAATGAATGAAAGGACTAAATAACCAAGATCAAAGACAAATATATAGAACCAAGTGATTATTAGCCTTTTGCATGGTTTGAATACTCTAGACAGCAAATCTCTGAAGGAGAATAAGTTTCCTTTTCCATAAGTTATGGCTGATGCTAAAACGACAGTGGCTGATGAGAATAAGGAAGCTGTGGACAGTAAAAGAAGGAAGAACCATCCGACGGCTGCGAATAAGCGAAGATCCTCGGTCATGGCGGTAACAAGGTTGGTGTACTGAGAAGTGTCTGGGCTTGTGAAGAAGAGGCGAGTTTCTTTCATGGCGAAATCTTTCAGTATAAGCCTAAGGAAGAAGAATTTGCATGAGACGATGAAAGAGTGAAGGAGGAGGATGAGTAAGGCAATGGAGGCCATGAGGCTTTTGTTTTTCAGAAGAAGGAGATGGGATTCTCTCAGAATTCTCACACAACCTGAAAACATATTATTTGAATCCATCTTGAAGATCGAAGAGAGATTGATTTCACTAAAATTGGACTGTTTCTGATACAAGAAATAGCCCCAGCAATGGTACCCTATTTATATTGGTGTTAGTGTCTTTCTTTCTTGATTCAGTCTTATACTGCTACTGTTGTTGATGTTACTGCTACAATATATTATTATTTCGCAAAGAAAAACTATTATATATTACTCTCTTTTATCCTTAATATAAGATATGATTTTCATATTTATCAATTTTTTTTAATTTATCCTTATTGATTTTCCCTCAATAACAATTAAGGAGGATAGGAAAGAATGAAATTAAGGAAGATGATTATGGTATTTTAAAAAATACTTGTCACATTAATTAATTCAACTAAATTTCTTAATCTAATGAAATTAGATAAATATATCTTATATATATTAAGAATAGGAGGAGTATTATATTAGACTAAAAAATACCATATTTTATAAATATTGGCGTATAAGTTATTAATTCAACATTATAAATGTGGAAGCTGTAATTACAAATTATTAGGCGTAACTTATAAGATTTAAATGTTCAATTTATAACTGATACTCCAATATTTATAATTGTATGAATCAACATTTACAACTGACTTTTTTTCAACAAAAAAAAAAATTAACTGTTAGTAAATTAATCTTTTGGACTTGAGTATGTCATTCTCATTTCTTGTTAACATTGATTACAGAGAATTGGGTAGTTTATGTATATCCAAAGATGAAGAGATAAAAAAAAAAATCATCAATACGTCAATATAAAATATACAACATTGTAATGACATTATTTATAAGTTAGATAATACTATTTATTTTTAAAAAATTCCATGTTACATAGCACCTAATAATCATGTGGGGCAACAAAAAGTTGGAATTTATGTAGAAATTTGCCCAAAGTTTGCCGTGTAAATTTGGGAGACAACTCTTCGCCCAAAATAAATAATTTGTGAGACGACTCAACGCTCATGAAAATGATGACTTTAAAATTTGAACGAGTCTTGAAGGAAAATGACCACTACTCCATCACAAACGTCTACCGTGCAGATTGGGGGACGACCTTGAAGTCTTTTGCGGTGGACGTAACTAGCAAGGGGGGAAAATTAAAATTAAAGGAAAAAAGAAAGAAAATAGATAAATGGTGCTTCCATGATCAAGACACATGGTAATTCGTCAGTCTTCTGGGCTTGGTAAACATGGGCCGATCCATAAAAAATAAAAGCCAACAAATGTGTGTAGCCTTGTATACCCAGTGTTTAGGTAACACTGAAACGGTGGTTCCGAAGTCTTTTTTTGAAAGTCGAGATAAAAATTTTTTCACATATTTATCTCATAAATCATAAAATTTATTCTTCAAAAGCTAATCTAAACAATTTATGCTTGCTCGTGGGTTCCATTAAAATATATATATATATATAAACAGTGCAATACATGAAATATTAAAATTAGACATATATTAATGGGGTTAGATCTAGTGAAAAGAGTTAGTCCCTTATAATATGACAAACCAAAGTTTAAATTTCTATTGGAAAATGTGCCCACATTTAGTATTTGACAGTGCTTCAAACAGGATTATCTCCAATAGGAAGATACCTGCGTCTAGAAAAAAATTAAACGTATTTTTTTTTGGGGCCTATGGTAGCTATCGGAATGACTTGCATTATTCCTAATTAATAGATAATGTGACTTGTCATAATTTTTATATTTTATATTGAAAATCTCTATTTTAAGCTTGTTAATTTTCAATTTTTAAATTATAGAACACGGAAATAAGTAAAAATAAAAATTACTTCCCCTAATCCTTAATATAAGACATAGTTATTCATTTGATTAGATGAAGGAAGTTAGTTAAATTAGTTAATATGATATATATTTTATGGAACACACTAGTCATCTTCTTTAATTTTTTCTTTCTCTCTCTTCTTTAATTATTGTTGAAGAAACATCAATAAGGGGTAAATTAAAAAAAGATAGACAAATATAAAAATAGGTATTATATTTAGGATTAAAATCAACTCCTCAAATATATCCTATATTAAAAAGCTAAAGGATTTTTTTTTTTCTTGCTACATTTGACCCAAACACTTCACTTTCCGAAAGTCATCTATAAGGAGGATTGATTTTTCTAACAAACATTCAGTTGAATGAGCAACGCTTTTTCTGTATTTTTAATTAAGCAAATGACATTTGAAGACCTTTTAAAAATATTAAGGATAATGAGTAATTTGTATTTAAGAAAAAAAACCATAGTCCTCATAATTAAAATTCTTGAGTTAATTTTTTCAGTATGTATATTTATATTTTCAAGATTTATCTATAACATTTTCAATACTTATGTTTTTAAAAAATATTAATTTATCACATCTTTAATATATTTTCTGTCAAAGTTGCTTTGTTTTATTTTTTTGGGCGCTCTTCCACAATAGGGAAGACAAACAATGATAAACCTCCAAATTAAACCTGAAATTCCATGTGTGTCTCATCTTCCGAGAAGCAACTGTCAGTCCAAAGCATGAATACAAGTCAAACTTCCTTCTCTAACTTGACATCTCTTCCTCTCCCTTTTCACCATTGATCCGCTTGTTACGTTTGTAACCAATATCTTTGTCATCTTTTTGGGTTATCACTTGTTACCAATATCTGGTGGTGGGTACCAGTAATCCAACTTGGGTCCTCTAGAACTTCAAAACTCAAGCCATGAGGCCCACCGGTTACACTTGTTACCATATATCTAATCATAGTATAGTTCATATGATTCATTCTATAAATTTTTATATTTTTCTTGAGTTTTACAATTTAATTTATTTGCATGTACTAATATATACTATTTGACGACATTTTTTTATATAGGTCAGTTTATCCATTTATATAATCTCTCACATTATATATGAGTAATAAGCTCAATAGATACAGTAAACTCATTTTATTAACCAAAGTTGAAATATATTCTTCTGATATATTGTTTAAAAACAAAAAATACTATATAGCCAACCCGTATAGAACTTCAGAATATACTCATATAGTCCTTAATGTAATACTACATAATTAACTAATTTAAGTAGATTAAGGATATTAATTAACTTAGTTAATATGATGTGATTTTTCTAAAACACCATAATCATCTTCTTTAATTTTCTCCCTACTTCTCATATTTGATTATTGTTGAGGTAATATCAATAGAGTGAATTTGGGGGAATAAGGGATAAAAATAATATGAAATGTGTCCTATATTTAGGAAAAATATCAACTCTCTAATTAGGTTTTACATTAATGACAAACTGTAGGAGTAGAATAATTAACATGAAACCATGAAATTAACGGCTGAAGACCGTCACATGCTTTTGGAGGAATAAATATAATATTTTCTCTGATTCTTTTTATAAGTAACTTTTTTTTAATTGCGTAAAACGAATTGGTAGTTAATATTAGTTAAACACAATAAATATATCAAAAATATCATGTTTCTTCCAAATATACCCCTATTTATGAAAAGAGTATATGAGAGAGAATATGTAACAAATTATAAATGACAAGATGAAAGAGAAATAGTGGTGAGTGAATGATAATTAATATCAAAAATGTATTTAATAGGGGGTATACAAGGAAAAAGTAATTTAAATTTTGAGATACAAAATAAAAGTTGTTTATATTAAAGACTAGCCCCAAGAGAGAAAGTCACTTATAAAAAGTATCAAAGGAGTATAATTTATGTGTTTAAGGATTTGCTATAAAATAAAGGAGCAATATATCCCCACAAGTCACTCGCACAAAACATTTACACTGTGTACGTTCGTGAGTGTCCCATATTATAAATTTATAAGTGATCACATTTCTCCCTCTACATATGCATGCATGCTTAATTATTTATTTATTTTTTCGTTACTTTCAGGCATGCTTAATTTTTTCATGCTAATTTGTTGCCACTCAGTCCCATATATCTTATTAATTGTGTTTATATATGCGCATGCTTTGATATCAACCGTAGAAAATCGCGTTGAAAAAACTTCTTTTTGAAAATTTTAGTTTTGCAAAGGCAACCTTCCTCTATTTGGGTAGGGAAAAACTATGAACAAGATCCAATTCAACAAAAGCGCCAATAAACAAACACATTTAACAAAAAATGGGATTTACAAAATCGAGTTCAAGCTTCATCCCCCCCCCCCCCTTAAAATATTGGATCGGTTGTTCATTCTAGAGATGAGAAATTAATTCATGGCATGTGAATGGTTGATTTGGGCAGCATCAGAATGCTATGGATCACAAGAACAAGGAACCATGACTGCAGCAGCAGGCGACGCAATCTGGAGCTGCATGTGGAAAAAAGTACACTGTGACTTGCACCAGTGTCACCAACAGTGCTGTTCCTCAGCAGTGTAAAGGACGAAGCGTCACCGTCAAGGTCGTCGACCACTGACCTTCTCCGGGATGCCAAGCAACCTTGGATCTCTCTCAGGAAGCTTTCTCTATCATTGCTAACCCGGACGCAGGCAAAGTTAATATAGAATATGACGTAGATAATAATGGCACCATCTATAAATCATCAGATAATAATCTTATTTGTGTTTTAAATTCCATGTAATATCTAAAACCCACCTAATTACTTGTGGAAGCAACCCAAAACTGGGATTTCTCTATGAAATTATCCACAAAGTTTGTCGTGCAAATTGGGGTACGACCCTCAACGCGTAAATAAAGTATGACTTTAAAAACTTTGAATTTCCAAGGAAAGCGACACGGTTAGAAATTCATTTTTTCTGGCTTGGCACGCATGGACCGATCCTGGGACTTATGCATTGGAAGGCTGAGCAATATAAACCGTCCGATGATGAGAGGAGCTTTTCCATCTTCAAGATCGAAGAGCGCTTGATTTCACTATTTCTGATACAAGAACACATATTTGTGAGATTGGATTTCTTGAAATAATTTTTTTTTTTTTGACAAAAATATACTGTAGTCCTTTATCTTGATACAAAGTTTCATTTTGACCCCTTAATTTTATATAATGTCTTTTTAAGTTTAACTTTGAAATGGCTTTAATGTTATATGACTTAAATGAAACTATAGCCAAGCCATATATAGATTTCATGATCAAATCAGAGTTAATCCAATCATAATTAAAATAATATAATTAAATTAAAATATAAAAAATTCATATATAACTCTGAAAAGAATAATATTTAAATAATTAATTAATAAAAAATTAAATGAAAAATAATATAAACCACACAAAATCTAATAAAACAGGGTTACAAAAAGTATAAATTGATTAATTATTATTTTTAAACTCAAAAAAATTGTTTTCGAATAATAAAGGGAAAAATATAAAGTCCGACCCGTGGATGGATCTTTCCAAAAGTTTTGAATGGATGGATCATACATAAAACTTTCACTGGTCCCATATTTGATTTTAATATCATGGAGAAAAGTCAGAAAACAAACAGGTCTACAGCTCGTCCCACTGAGAGTTGTACTGGGTGTAAATAAACTGCAAGAAGTAAGTATTTAACATCATGTACTCAACCAACAAGTACTGTATAATTTTTGTGTTGTAGTGAGTACCATGTAATTCCATTGATTTATTTTTACAATATATTGTATATATTTAGAAAAGATTTTTGTAAGTGAAAGAAAGAAGAATGAGTGCAAAAAGAGAAACAAACTGTGTATGTGAGCGCGCGCATGCATACTATCCCGTGTCTTTAATATAAAACTTAATGGACTAATTTAAAAACATTATGAAAGTTAAATAAATTACTTTCAAGTATTTGTATTTATTATTTCTTTTTAAACTAATTTGTCTAACTTATAAACTAATATATAATCCAATGATACACATAAATATTTCATAGAGATCATGTCATATATGTTATAATTAAGTATCAATAAGTTGTTGATTGACATAGGAGGCAATTTTACCTCATAAGGAGGAGAACACAAATTTGAATCCCGGGAAGTGCATTTGACGGGAGAGGCGAAAACCCTTTACGCTCCAAGCCTGGAAAGGGGAAACCCTTCATTGAATTGAAAAAAAAAATTAAATAATTTATTATTTGGTTTCCTTAATCTTCTTAAATTAATTAACTGATTATTATATTAAGGACAAGATGTATTATATATTTAAAAGGATACTTTGACAACTTGGGGAGAAACGTGTGGTGACGGGAGAGTGCCGGTCCTGTGGGGATTTTTTCACTTAGCCAAGAAAAAAAAAAACACAAAACAAGCAATCTACGTATTAATATTTTGGTATAAAATGAGGATTAATCGCTCCCAAATTGGACACAGAACGAATTATACTTTCACACAAATGATCAAAGAGTCCGAGAAAAGCATAGAAGCCATGTAGATGGTAGGGTGGAATTGATAGGAACGTTTCTATTTGGGCCGACAAAAAGGTGTGTATTAAACTCAGTCACACCATCATATTGTGTGTAGTAATGAATTGTGTGTAGTTTGTTTGTGTGGGTTAGAATATCAGTAATTACTAAAACGTTAGAAATCACTTATATATTACCATTTTCAGGTGAAGGATTATGTATGAGTCAAGCGAAGGCATGGCATGAGTGACGCCGAAGACTCTGTCCTCAAACCCATGCCAATTTATATTTTTTTTTTGTTGATATTATCATCCGATATTCAATTCAGGATTCGTAACTGTCCTTCCCAACACAAGTATATTTTTTGGACTTGAACTCTAGACTTAGAGGAATCTAACGGGGCCTTGCACCACTAGGCCAACTCTATATTGGTCATGCCGGCCAATTTATATTTAATTGTCATAACACTAACTATTTTATGTTAGTTTCAACTTTTTGGGAATTCAAGAAGACTTTGAAATATTTCTCGTACAATTTTATAAAATATTTCAATTTTGATGAATGTTTATTACTATATGTGATGAAATGGAGGAGCCCAATTGTGTGCATTGGAATTAATATTTGTCACTGTTAGGTATCTGTGTTGATTGTGCTTCCCTAATTCTTTATGTTATTTAATTGGGACTCCTAAGCCTTCTTCAACAGGTATTGAATGGCCAAAAAAAAAAAACAGCTACATACATTAATAAGCTCATTTTATTTTACCAAATAATTAAGTTTAAACATACCACTCTGGTCCTATTTATAAGTCCATTTTTATCAAAAAGTTTGGTCCTTATTATAAGTCCTTTTTCGGAGTAATAAATGTGTTTTGTACATTTTTACCCCTATTAATTGCAATACACAAAAATAATTTATTCATGTTGACTTTTAGAACCAATCATAAATAAGGGCAAAATTGGAAATTTAACCCATAGTTAATGAGTTAGTTAACTCTCATTGGTATGTGAGAATTAGTTAATTTAAACTTATAAATAGAACCAGAGTGGTATATCAACAACAAGTTGTTCTAATGACAGAGCCAACTGCCACGTTTAGATGAATTTTCAGACTCAAATCTAACATTAGCATGTTTGTTTGTGCATGTGTTTAATTATATAAAATCAAGAAAAATTAAGCGTATATACATTCTTTTGATATTGTTTAAAATATACTTTTTTATCATAAAAAGAATACATAAATAAAACTTCAGAGAGTAACAAAATTCTTACAGTCTTGTATTAACTGCCAGTCGAGTACAAATAGATCGATGTCTCGATCATCTTGAAAGACATTGCATGAAACTTCAAGAGAGTAACAAAATTCTTAGCCAGGCAGCCAAACCATGTAGAGACTTCAGCATATGAAATGAAAGCATGAAACGTGTGAAGACCGTCACATGCATGTTGGAGAAAAAAACAAAGACCAATATAATTTATGGGCAAAGAGTTTGCTATAAAGGGAGCAATATATGGCCCCAATTAACTTCGACCCTCACAAAACATTAAGTCTCGCACTTGGGAAAACAAAAATTAAGCTGTCAATCCAAGAGATGGCTCTCAACATTATGAAAGCAGTGTTAGTAACGGGGCTTGCCATCCTCAGCCTTGTCTCTGTCTCTGTGGCTTCTGCTGTTCCTGGAACTGCCACCTTTTACACTGTTTATGTTCGTGAGTATCCCATATTACTCTTCACATTTCTCTATTACATATATACATAGATGCTTTACTTATTCAAGCTTATTCTATTGCTTCCATTTTAGTGTCATCACTTAAACTAAAAACTATCTCCCGTCTTTATATATACTACCTCTGATTCTTAATATAAGATATTGTACTACAAACGATATCTTGTATTTAGGATTGAAAGTACGTTGTAAGAATTAGATAACTAATTTGTAGATATGAAGTAGATTAGTAAGTTAGTTATCTTTTTAGGGATATCTTGAGGCAAAAATTATAAATTTAGGAAATAAAGTGGATTGAAATATTATATTTAGCATCAAAATATATCCCTTATTTAGCTCTTGTATTAAAGACCAGAGGGAGTAATATATATCTGAATCACCTACACACAGTCTGATACACATGAATGGTTGATTTGCAGCATCGGTATGCTATGGATATGAAGGTCAAGGGACAATGATAGCAGCAGCAAGCGACCCAATCTTTAACCACACAGCTGCATGTGGAAGAATGTACAAAGTTACTTGCACCAGTGGCACCAACAGTTTTCCTAATGCATGCAAGGGAAGAAGCGTCACCGTCAAGGTCGTCGACCACTGCCCTTCTCCGGGATGCAAAGCTACCTTGGATCTCTCTCAGGAAGCTTTCTCTATCATTGCTCACCCGGACGCAGGAAAAGTTAATATAGAATATGATGTAGATAATAATGGCACCATCTATAAATCATCAGATAATAATCTTATTTGTGTTTTAAATTCCATGTAATATCTAAAACCCACCTAATTACTTGTGGAAGCAACCCAAAACTGGGATTTCTCTATGAAATTATCCACAAAGTTTGTCGTGCAAATTGGGGTACGACCCTCAACGCGTAAATAAAGTATGACTTTAAAGACTTTGAATTTCCAAGGAAAGCGACACGGTTAGAAATTCATTTTTTCTGGCTTGGCACGCATGGACCGATCCTGGCTGAGCAATATAAACCGTCCGATGATGAGAGGAGCTTTTCCATCTTCAAGATCGAAGAGCGCTTGATTTCACTATTTCTGATACAAGAACACATATTTGTGAGATTGGATTTCTTGAAATAATTTTTTTTTTGACAAAAATATACTGTAGTCCTTTATCTTGATACAAAGTTTCATTTTGGCCCCTTAATTTTATATAATGTCTTTTTAAGTTTAACTTTGAAATGGCTTTAATGTTATATGACTTAAATGAAACTATAGCCAAGCCATATATAGATTTCTATACATTGTAGAGATTGTCACATGTTCAAGAAAAAAAATAATACAATTTTATTTCTATAATATAAGAGCTAGTGGAAAGGTTGGATTTAATAATTCAACCTGTTTTATTTCTTATATATATTTATAATTTTCACCAAATTAATTTAAGAACTAGCTGAAGGGTTGGATTTGGTCTCCATCATGCCTCCTCTCCCATTGCTAACCTTGAAGCAGGATCAATCTATATAAAATATTACTCGTATATAGATAATGCCATTATCTATAATTCAGATGATAATATTATGTGTGTTTCAAATTCCATGTAGTATCTAAAATCCACCTGAACCTGAACTGTAATTTGACTAATTTCTCAGTGAAAATATCCACAAAGTTTGTCGTGCAAATTGGTGTACGACGCCAGACGCGTATAAAATGACGACTTTTAAAACTTCGAATCTTTGAGCGAAAACAACACGGCTAGAAATTCTCCAATTTTTGGGCTTTATACGCATGGGCCGATCCTGGGCCTTATGCCTTGCAGTGCCGTCCAAGGGACAAAACAACTTACTTTGTGTTTTTTATATCATTTTCTTTTGAACTGAAGGGCTACACCGCTACAACTTGAAGTTATAAGCTGAACAGTGCTCCAGATCTCCTATTTATAAGGGAGACTTCATTCGACTATACTACAAGATCATTGGAATGACCGGAACTTTCTATTCTTGGCTATTCTGCTTCATCCTTAGACCAACCAAGTGAAAATATGCTCAAAGAATCTAACAATGATCAAAAAATAATATACTGAATTAGGAACCTGATTCGGTTCTCACTGCAACGATGACCACCAATGCTCATTGCAGTGAGATTTGCCCCACCTAAATATAGTTTCAATGGTCTTGATTTACAAATAATGATTTTTAAATAATTCTTTTAAAAACTTGCGGTTAAAAAATTGTTACGTTTCCAATTTTCAGTTTTTCATTTGAACTTGATACAGCATGAGGAGACACCAAAAATCGACGTCCTTTCCTTAAGGTGACTTCAATAATCAAGCGGAGACGATTTTTTTAAATTTCCTTAGGCATATTAGATTCTTTGGCGATGAACAGCCATAAGCACTAAGAGCATATATAAATTTTAGGAAAAATGACTTCAAAATCCTAAATCAATCTTGTTGCCTACAAGAGTATAGGTATTAACTATAAGAGTATAGTAATTGACAATTCATTTGAGTAGGAAATCACTGATTTGGGATTTTGAAGTTCAAGTAATATTTTCTTATCTTTTTCCATAAATTTTAGTCACTTTGATTATATTGTGTCAGATACATGCATATATCTGGAATTTAGTCCATCCACCTGTCCTATCTATACAAGAATCAATTGAATTCTATTTTTTTAAAATACAAAAAAGTTTATGTGAGTTAGGCTTCGGTCGTAGAGTCAGGGCATGCCTTTGTCCAATATATATTTGACCTAGTCTGGAACAATGGAACTGCATATGAAGCTGTAATTTAGTTCATGATGTTGGGAGTAATGATTTTGTCATATTGGGTTTTTCCCCCACAGGAAAATTGATGTTAAGATGAATGCTCAAACTCAGATCTTATTAAAATGGAGACTTCATTTCCATTCCTTAAACATGACTCTTACAACCCAGCACGCCTTTAATATTTTCGGTTTTCCACGAACATTAATGTATGGACTATGGAGCCTTCTGTTCATGTACGTTTCACTAACGGGCTGTTTGATATGAGGGGAGGGGAAGTGAGTTGGGGGCAAAATTTCATAACCCCTTTAAAGCTAGTTTGGGTTGAAAAGCTTACTTATCATTTAAAAATGTGTAGGAGATCTTTTTACCCGCACATTGGGCTACCTGGGAAAAGTAAAGGGGAATGCAATTTTGTAATTATACTTTGATTTTTAATTCTATGACTATTGAGGTCCTTTGAAATCTAAATGATACTTTAATTTTCTAATTCAAAGTCTTTAACGATAAATAAGTCTTTTTCAAGGGATCTGCGTCATTCTCCACTTAGGTCGAATTTACTTCAAGGTTTCAAATGATTCGCAGAAAGTAAATTGAGGGAAGAGAGAGAGAAATAAAACAAAGATACTTGGTTCGCTTAGAAAATGAGAGATTTTTTTATGGGAGAAAAATGGTTCGATTTGGTAATATATACCGTAACAGATGGAAAATAAAGGAAAATAAAAATATGAAGTATAAAAGATCCCCCTCCTATGGAAAAAAATATGTTTGATATAATCAATTTAGTATTTTAATACTGAAATGAGTTAGAATAATTGATTTTAATTAGGATTCTTAGTGATTAAAATATATAATAAATAGGAAATTTTAATTATCATTAATAAAATATCTACTTTCAGTTTGTTAATTAAAATTTTCAGATTATCAATAAAATGAAAATAAATAAACATACAAATTATTTTGTTAGCTATATTTGACTCAAACACTTCACATCCCAGAAGTCATGTGCGTAGAAGGAAGGAGGCTTGATCTTTAAATTCTAACAAATCTTCATTTGAATGAGCAACGCTTTTTCTGTATTTTCTTAACTGAGCAAATGATATTTAAGGACATTAGAAAAATATTAATCATGATTAAGAATCATGATTTTTTTTATATTTCAAAAAAAAAACATTAATCTAGAAAAATATTAATTATAATTAAGAATCATGAATTTTTTTTTTATATTTCAAAAAGGACTTTAATGACTTAATCTTTGTAATTAAATTTTTTTGAATTAATTTTTATTTTAACATTTTCAGTCAAAGTTGATATTTGTTGGGCGCTTCCACTTTTCACAATAGAGAAGAAAAATACAAAATTAAATCTGGTTGTCCATGTCTCTCCTCTTCCAAAGCATGAATACAAGTCAAACTTCCTTCTCTAACTAACTAGTCATTTCTTCTTCTCCAATGACTTTCCGTGGTGCACATTGCTAGTTACATATATCAGGTCTTCCACTGGCTGCTTCAACAGAGGATTTCTTAGCCATTTTCTGCTTCAAGATTCTCGGCTTCTTGATGGATCTTTCTCATTACGTGTTCCACTTCTCCTTCAGGAACAACAAATTTCGTTTCCATCTGTCTCGGACCCACACGGTGGCCACACCTTGAAATATGTATCAATCCTTTATTTAAGAGGTTAAACCAACGTAAGTTAATATAAGGTAATTTTTAGACTCAACTAGTCTTCAATTTTGATATGAAATATCTTGATCTGCGCTAGTGTGTGTGAAATTAGATTAGAAATTAAGATTAGGACATTTGGGAAATTAATTGAACTAGACAACTTTGACACGAGGAAGATGGAGGGGAGGGTAGGAAAAATTTTAATGAGTTCAATTTAAAACAAAATGGATAAACTGAGTTATAAAATTTTAATATAGAAATTATAAGATTCAAGAATAAGAAAAATTAATTTGAAACTTTTAATCCTACTTCTCCAATCTTCTTAAATTGAACTCATTAAAATTTCACTTCCCCTTCCCTCCATTACCCTCATACAAAATAGACACTAAATGGTAGGTACTCAAAAAAGGAATTGAATCGACAAAGATCATACATAGAGAATTAATGAATTGTGTGTAGTTTTTGAGTGTGTTAGGATATCAGTAATTACTAAAACGTTAGATATCACTTCTATATTACCATTTTCAGGTGAAGGATTATGTATGAGTCAAGCGGGCATCGCGATATTCTCTCATGTGAGAGACCCTTCCCTCTCCTCCTGTGAGAGACCGCCCCTCGAATTGAGGCATCAATCCCTAGGAAAAATATTTTCCTCCCGTGCCTCTACTTTATAATTATCAGCTTTCTTTTGTTGATAACATCTATGGTTTTATGAGTTCCGTGTGCGTGAGTGATTTCTCATCTCTATAGTGTGTGCATGTTGTGCTTGCCTGTGCAGATCGGTGTAAATGGATCCTGGTCAGTGCAGTCATGGGAACAAACGTGGCAAAGAGGTTATGCTCGAAATGAAAGCGACAGAAACAGAACAGAAAGGTTGGGCTCTTGTTGGGAGACTTGAAACTGATAAGTCTCTCAACAGGGGTATCGTTGTGTCAATGATCAGGAAGGGATGGGGTATTGACAAAGACCTAGAGATTCATGACATGCCTGAAAAGAATGCCTTCCTTTTTTGATTTGTAAAAGTTGAAGATTTTAATAGAGTTTTAAGAGGTCGCCCGTGGTCGATCCAAGGGTCCCTGCTGAATATCCAGCATTGGGACGAGCTAATGGTCTACAATGAAGCCGACTTCAGTTGGTGCCCTTATTGGGTTCAATTCCATGGGCTACCACACATTGCATTTGACCATGAAAACGTTGTCAAACTGGGTAGTGCTGTGGGAAAAGTGGTCATGTTCGAAGCTCCGAAACTGAATGGCAGACTCACAAGAACTTTCATCAGAACTAGAGTTCTCATCAATATCACTCAGCCACTCACTACAGGTTTTTGGGTCCCTCGACCAAATAGAGATCCGACGTAGGTCAGAGTGAGATATGAACATCTTCAAAACTACTGTTATGATTGTGGAAGGATCGGCCATGACGGGAAAAACTATCGCTTTCAAAGCGACGAACTGTGTGAGGGTGATGAGGAAGAAGAATATGGCAGCTGGCTGGGAACCCCACATGTTAAAACTATTGAAGAAGCCATTGAAATATGCAAAAACGATTGGGACGAAGTTAACTTACTGAGAGAGAATAGTTCACCGGCGAATAGGAACCGCCGCAACGGTAGAGATGGTGGTGGTGGCTCTGGAAAAGGTAAAATCAAGGTTCAAGGCGAGAAATCAGGTTTCATCATATCTCATGGGATTACTATGGGCAACGGTCAAAAGAGTGGTAAAGGCGTGATTAATGAACGAAAATCTTGGGGAATCATTATTAATGAGCTCTCAAATCATGGGGATCCAAATTCTGATATCCAAAAACAATAACAACCATCTCCCCATGTCAATGAGTTTGAATTGGGCCTAAAAGAGCCCAACACGAGGTCCAACCTGAGGTAATGGAACTTGAAACCCCCAAAGGAGCTTCTGATAATAATGAAAGCCCAAAATATAGGGTGGATTTTCCTGTGGAGGATGAGGAGGCCTAGTCTGCTATAGTTCCTTTTATTAGACTTTCTCCTTTATCAGCTATCAGGGATAGGCTCAATGGAATAAAAATAAAGAGAAACCTGGAAGATGAACAAAGCCTCATTTTGATAAAAAAAATAACGGCTCTTTGAGGAACCAGGGGCTGATGTTATTCTACCAAATGCTGATCTAGAAGATCTACCTGGGGTGCAGCAGGCAAATTGTCGTTAATTGAAAAGGGCTATTCGGAACAAAAAAGCCAAGCATGGAAAGGTCAAAGCACGAGTAATTGAACTGAAGGTTGGTGAGGAAAATAATGAGATTGATTTCCCAGAGGATTGGTTTATTTTCAAAGGAAATACCTCTATATCAGATGTTGCTGAAACCGAGAACGCCGATGGCTGTGACCAAGCAGCCATCGGTTTGCCATGAGTCTTCTAGCTTGAAACTGCCAGGGGTTGGGGGCACCTCTGGCAGTCAAGAACCTCAAGGAGGTATGCAGGGAAAATAAGCCCCAAATTGTCTTCATTATGGAGACAAAAAAGAAAAATCGGTATGTCAGTAAAATTCGTCAAAGGTGTGGCTTTGATGAGGAGTGGATCGTTGAACCGAATGGTAGAAGCGGTGGATTGGCTCTCTTCTGGGAAGATACGATAACAATTAATATTTTAGCATCGTCCAGCAATGTCATTCACACTTAATTACATCCTCTACTCATGAAGTCCCACATTATATTTCCTTTGTCTTTGGTCCTCCAAAAGAGAAAGACAGGCAAGTGGTTTGGGAAAGCATTATCCAGTTTGCATAGTGCAGAGATCAGAGCTGGCTTTTTCTAGAAGATTTCAATGATATTGCCTCCCAACAAGAGAAGCAAGGGGGTAATCCAAGAGCAATTAGAAAAATTATTAACTTCTAGAAATTTATCTCAGATTGTGGCCTCATTGACTTGGGTTTTAATGGCATGTGGTTCACGTGGTGTAACCGGCGAACAGGAGATGCTACTATCATAGAACGAATCGACCGAGCTATGGGCAATGATATATTCTGTGATAACTTTCCTAATGTTCAAGTTTATAATATTGACCCTTTAGGCTCTGATCACCGTCTTTTGCTTGTTAATCTCTATCATAATTCCATTAATAAAATGAGACCATTTAAGTTTGAGGATTATTGGACTTCTCATAGTGAACTCATGCAGGTGGTCCATAAGAGTAGGTTAGACATTCCTCTTGATTCCACTAATGCCATTAATGTTTTTATCTGTAAGTTAAATGCATGTAGGAAGCACCTGATTAAATGGAGCAAGGATGTCTTTCCAAATAATAAAAAAATGATTGCAGACCTGGAAGCTCAACTAAGCAATTACCGACAAGGACTGTAAACTGAGGAGGGTGCACGCTTTGAGGCTAAACTTCTGTGCCGAATTGAAGAACTAATGGATCGAGAAGAGAATTATTGGTGGCAACGCTCCAGGGTGTCTTGGCTAAGGGTCGGGGACAAAAACTCTAAATTCCTTCATCTTTCCACTTTAATAAGAAGAAGGCGAAATTCTATTGTTAGCATCAAAGATGATAATGGCATTTGGACAAGAGAGAGAGGTAGTATCAATAATATTTTTACTGATTATTTCACAAATCTCTTTCTCCCTTCAGGTCCTCAACAATTGGATGGAGCATTAGAATTCATAGATAGAAAAATTGATGATTTAACCAATGAATGGTTACTCCGCCAAGTGACAAAAGAAAAGGTTAGACTTGCTACTTTTGAATTGGGAGGTTCTAAGGCCCCTAGTCCAGATAGATTTTCAGGTAAATTCTACCAAACTTCTTGGGATGAGGTGGGGGATTCTATCTTCAATGTGGTAAGAGATTTCTTTGACAAAGGATTTGCTCTTGATAATATTAACAGTACAAATATTACCCTTATTCCTAAGGTAGAAAAACCGGAAATTGTGTCTCATTTTAGACCAATTGGCCTTTGTAATTTCTCATAAAATAATCTCCAAAATCCTTGCTAACAGAATGAAAGGTTGTCTTGACAAGTGTGTATCTTATAATCAGGGTGCTTTTATTCCGGGTAGATTAATTCAAGACAATATTATTATTGCCCATGAAGTATATCATTACCTCAGGAGAAAGAAAACGGGTAATAAGTTTGAATTGCCTTAAAAATGGATATGAGCAAGGCCTACGACAGAGTTGAGTGGGATTTTCTGAGACTCATTTTATTAAAGCAGTGTTTTGATGCCCGTTAGGTTAACCTTGTTATGAATTGTGTTGAATCAGTCCATTTAAATCTATGCATTGCAGGTGAAAAGATTGCTTCTATTAGGCCTGGAAGGGGCCTTCGTCAAGGAGATCCCTTATCCCCGTATTCATTCATACTTGCTTTAGAAGCTCTTTCTTGTACGATTAATAAAAATCAATTAAATGGATTAAACTTAGCACTCACTGCCCGGTCCTATCTCATAGCTTCTTTGCTGATAATGCCCTATTCTTTATGAATGCAGATCCCCAAAATTGCAAAAATTTAGCTGGTATTATCAAAATCTACTGTATAGCTTCAGGACAATTGGCAAATCTAGACAAATCTAGCATTTTCTTCTCAGAAAATACACCGGCAGCTGTTAGACAAGGAATTTGCTCAATATTTGGCATTGGAGAAACTATGGATCCTGGAAAGTATCTTGGGATCCCTAGTGTCTGGGGAAAACCAAACACCAAGCACTTGCATATGTGAGAGAGAAAATCTCCAAAAAAGTTCATGGATGGAGTAGCAGGCGCCTTTCATTTGCAAGAAGGGAAATCATGATAAAAGCAGTTATTAATGCTATCCCAATATTCCCAATGACATGCTTCAAATTTTCTGTTAAAACATGTAAGGAACTTAATAGCTTAGTTGCTGATTTCTGGTAGGAAGGAAATTCTAGAGGTAAAAAGACTCATTGGATTGCCTGGAATAAGCTTACCAAACCAAAATCAGAGGGAGGCATGGGGTTCCGTGATTTCATCAAATTCAATAACGCCCTCCTTGGAAAAACAGCTTGGTGTCTATTACAAAACCCAAAAGATCTCTGGGCTAGAGTTCTTAAGGGTTTGTATTTCCCAACTGACAATTTTCTTGATGCAGTCAAGGGTCATAGAGCGTCATGGTGTTGGTCTAGCATTATTGAAGGTAGATACTTTATTAAAGAAGATCTGTGCTAGCATATTGGTAATGGAGAATCAGCTCGCATCTGGAAGGATAAATGGATCCCAATAATACCTGCAAAAAGAATTATCATTGATGATGAACATCTGTTAAGTTCCGAAAGAAGAGTAGAAGAGCTCATAGTGGAGAACCAAAGAGAGTGGGATCTGAGCACAATTAGGAGTGCGGTTGATGAACCAACCTTGGAGGCCATCACTGCCATTCAACTACCACGGACACCAAGGGCAAATAAGCTAATATGGACTCTGGCAAACAATGGAACCTATTCAGTTAAATTAGGGTATCATCTAACTAATACCAATGAACATCAAAATAATGCCCGAGCTGGAACTACACTCCAGGCTACTAGTGACTTATGGAAGAAAACTTGGAAAGTCAAAACTATCCCAAGAGTTGTCAATTTCCCATAGCGAACCCTCTCACAGGCCATTGCTACAAATGAAGCGCTCTATAGAAGGAAGAGAAGCTCAACCGACTGCTGCCCGATCTGTCAAAATGCTCCTGAGACAATTAAGCATATATTCATTCAGTGCCCATGGCCCAGTGTGTCTGGTTTGGTAGTAACTTGTCCTTTAAAAGTGATGTTTCCTTGATTCATAACTTTATGGCCTGGTGGAGCGACTTAATGAAGCCTAAAAGCCCTCTCACTGAGTATGATAATGCGCTTATTAGTTGGACACTTTGGTTCATTTGGAAGGAAAGAAATGAAAAAATCTTTAATGAAGTTGATTCAAATCCAATATCTGTTATAGCAAGAGCCAAACAATATGTGTCAGGACATTAGGAGGCTTGTGCGTTTAATAGTAGTGAGGAGGAGATTATTACTACTCCTAATCCACTAGTCCATAAATGGGAACCACCTCCAAAGCAAACATTCAAGGTCAATCTGGATGGAGCCTTCCATGCTAAGAGTAAAAAAGCAACCATTGGGATTATATGTAGAGACTTTCAAGGCTCATTTAAATGGGCATTTGTGGATAAAGTAAAATCGATATCCGCCTTCATGACTGAGGCTCTAGCTTTAAAGAGGGCTTTGATGATTGCCCAAGATCTGGGTAACAAAAATATCATTTTTGAAACTGACTGCGAACAGCTAGCATCGTGCATTAAAAAAGGTCTACCTAACATGGGTGAGTGGACCTCCGTGGGAATTCTTGAGGATATCCTAAGCATTTTGAAGTCTGAAGCCAGTTTCTCAATTCACTTTACTCTTTGCATGGGGAATCAAGCAGCAGATCACCTTGCTGCTGAAACATGTAAGGGGGTGTGCCCCATTGGGTGGGTAGAATCACCCTTACCCCCTTTGTCATTGCTACTGGTAAAAGCTGCACAAAACTTGGGATTGCAAGATGACCATGGAACTTCTCACTCAGTGCCTGTGGACCTCGCTTAGTCTTGTTGCCACTTGCCTTTTCAATTTCTCCTGTTGTGAGTCTATTTTCTGAGTCTGTCTGCTGTGGTTATTTCTCCTTTGTCGTTGGTTTTTATGCTTAAGTAGCTTTACCTGTATTGCACCTTATAATTGTTGTCATTTGATGTACGTGACTTTCCTTTCAAAGTAATGAAGATTTTCAGAACTGTTCAAAAAAAAAAAAAAAAGCGGGCATCGCGGGAGTGACGCCGAAGACTCTGTCCTCAAACCCATGCCAATTAATATTTTTTTTTGTTGACATTATCATCCGGTATTCAATTTTGGGTTCATAACTGCCCCTCCCTAAACAAGTATATAGAGGATGCATGAGATGAATAGAGGGATTTGGTTAGGGATAATTTAGTCATTTTAAATTTATATTGTTCCCCAATATAAAGGGAAAATCCCATATAAGGTTGTCTAAAATAGGAAAATTTAAAATCAAGTTGTTCAACTTAACAAACCCCTAATTAAGTTATTGACCCAATTTAGAATTTTAAAATATAGGTGAAATAATTTTATTATCCTCTCCTAGTCTTCTCTATTCTCTTAAAAGAGTTTTATTGCTTTGTAACTTAGTTTTTCAATGCCTGAAATAGAAAAATTCTAAATTAGGCTGCTAAATTCAATAAATTCTTAATTAAGTTATCAACCTGATTTAGGATTTTAAAATATGTATTAAATGACTTTATTGTCCTCTCCAATTTCTTCTCTCATATTAAAAGATTTTTATTGCTTTATAAATTATTTTTTTCAACAAGTATATATATACACATAGATAAACATTAACTTCTAATAAAATAAAATATGACTCGCTTGAATCAAAAAAAATTTTTGTGTTCCAGAAGGATGATCAAGAACAATTCAGATTAAAAAAGGAAGATTTAACCCCAATATCAATTAAACGAATTTAAGTTCAATATTAAGAATTTAAAAAAAATATTTTTGAGTTGAATTTTTTTACGAAAAAAATCAAGCTACGTTAATCACAAGAAAAAAAAATCTGACATATGTGTTATTCATCAAAATATATATTAAAGAATTCATTAACTACATATCATAAAAAAAAAAAAAGTTTCATTAACAACATAAAAAATGTGTTTCATCATCGTTAAAAAAAGCAACATATATATCATACAAGTCAAAATTGTGCTATTAATGTGGTTTGATTTTCTTTTTCAAAAAAAAAAAATTCAAGTTCTTCCAAAAATAAAATTTACTATTCACAATATTTAATTAAAAATCATTTAATTAATATTTGGGGTTATGATTTTCTTTTCACTTTTTGGCTTTAATTATTCTTAATGATTCTTCTAAAACACAAAAAAATCCTTTAATATAAGCAAATTATATATTTTTTTATTATGTGTTAGTGTTGATATATATATATATATATATTTATTGAAAAACTAAGTTACAAAGCAATAAAACTCTTTTAAGAGAATAGAGAAGACTAGGAGAGGATAATAAAGTTATTTCACCTATATTTTAAAATTCTAAATTGGGTCAATAACTTAATTAGGGGTTTGTTAAGTTGAACAACTTGATTTTAAATTTTCCTATTTTAGACAACCTTATATGGGATTTTCCCTTTATATTGTGTTGTTTGGTCCTCTTAAATGCCTACCTAGTGTATATTTATTATCATAATTAATTTGATATATGTAAGAATATAACTATCAGATAATTTTTTTAAGGAATACAACTTATTATAAGTTTTTATAAGAAATTAATGAAAAGTCCATGTTTAAAATTTTTTTATAAGAAATTAATGACAAGCCATGTTTAAAAAATTTTATTCACCTTAATATATAAACATTTTTTTAAATAGAAAGACTTGATATAGAATTTTTTTCATAAATAGAAAGCTAGAAATTTTATTCACGGATTTCCGTAATTTTATTCTTTTGAAAAAAGGACTGGTTAATTTTTATGATTTACATATGGAGGGTGCATTTGAGCTCACTCGGTAGTTTAATTAGCTTTACGATTATTTGGAACTAGATATTTGTAAAACTGAATACAGCAAGTAAAAGTGTATCACTCTGATCTTATTTATAGGTCCATTATGATAAAAAAAATTGGTCCTCATCATAAGTCCAATTTCAGAATAATAAATGCGTTATTTAAAATTGTGCCCATGTTAATTGCAATAAACAAAGAAAAATTATTTATGTTGACTCTTGAAACCAATAAAAAATAAGAGCAAAATTAAAAATTTAACTCATAATAAATGAGTTAATTAACTCTCCTTAGTATGTAAGAATTAGTTAATTTAAACTTATAAATAAGATCAAAATGATAGACCTGAACTCATTCCGATGATCAAAGGAAACTATGACTTAACTCATTCCCATGATCAAAGGAAACTATAACTACAAAAAATTAGGCGGCCGATTGAAACTAACTAGTTGAGATAATGATTGAATAGTCAGTAGTCCAACCATGATCAACTCGGAGTTAGCCCAATCATAGTTAAAATAATATAATTAAATTAAAATATAAAAAATTCATATATAAATCTCAAAAAAATAATATTTAAATAAATAATTAATAAAAACTAAATGAAAAAAAATAATATAAACCACACAAAATCTAATAAAACAGAGTTACAAAAAGTATAAAATTGATTCATTATTATTTTTTAAACTCAAAAAAATTGTTTTCGAATAATAATGGAAACAATATAATGTCCAACCCAAGGATGAATCTATCGAAAATTTTTGAATCGATGGATCATATAAAAGACTTTCACTGGTCCCATATTTGATTTTGATATCACGGAGAAAAGTCAGAAAACAAACAGGTCTACAGCTCGTCCTACTGAGAGCTGTACTGTGTGTAAATAAACTGCAAGAAATAAGTATTTAACATCATGTACTCAACAAACAAGTACTATTTCGACCAAAACAAAAAAACAAAAACAAACAAGTACGGTATAATTTTTGTGTTGTAGGGAGTACCATGTAATTCCATTGATTTATTTTTACAATATATTGTATATATTTAGAAAAAATTTTGTAACTAAAAGAAGGAAGAATGAGTGCAAAAAGAGAAACAAACTGTGTGTGTGTATGCGTGTATACTACCTTGTGTCACGTGTGTGTATTCGTGTATACTACCTTGTGTCTTTAATATAAAATTTAATGGATTAATTTTGAAAAATTATAAAAACTAAATAAATTATTTTAAAGTATTTATATTTATTATTTTTTTCTAAAATAATTTATCTGATTTATAAATTAATATATAATCTAATGATACACATAAATATTTCATAGAGATCATGTCATATATGTTATAATTAAGTACCAACAAGTTGTTGGTTGACATGGTAGGCAATTTCACCCCGTAAGGAGAAGAACACAAGTTCAAATTCCAAGAAGCACACTTGATAAGAGAGGCGAAAACCCTTTTACGCTTCAAACTTGGAAAGGGGAAACCCTTCATTGAATTGAAAATAAATTAAATAATTTATTTCATTTTCTTGATCTTTCTAAATTAGTTAACTGATTATTATATTAAAGATCGGATGTATTATATATTTAAAAAGATACTTCGACAACTTGGGGAGAAACGTGTGGTGACGGGAGAGTGCCGGTCCTGCGGGGATTTTCTCCCCTAGCAAAAAAAAAAAAAAAAAAAAACAACAGAGAGACGCAATCTACGTATCAATATTTTGGTATAAAATGAGGTTTAATCCCTCCCAAGTTAGACACACAACGAATTATACTTTTACACAAATGATCAAAGAGACGGAGAAAAGCATAGAAGCCATGTAGATGGTAGGGTGGGATTGATTGGAACGTTTCTATTTGAGCCACCAAAAGGTTCCTATGTATTAAACTCAGTCTGACCATCATATTGATTGTCGCTAGTTGATGATCAAAAGTGTGATGACAGCTGTTCCCAAGATATAGATGACTAGAGGGATTTGGTTAGGGACAATTTAATCATTTTAAATTTGTATTGTGTTGTTTGGTCCTCCTAAATAATTAGGATTTTTAAGATCCTCTCCAACAAATATTATTTTAATGAGGTCCTTCTCCCCAGTTTTCCCTTTATAATAAGTATAGATTGACACCAAATAAATATTCTGTGGCATAACTATGTTATATATGCTCTGAATTGTATGGCATCACTCTGTATTTAATTATAAGTCACTTGCATCCTATTCTCACATCCTTTTATCTTTATCATTGACCCCCCTCTTATCTTTCCTATGCCCCCAACCAATAGGAATAGGGGTAAAATTGATAAAATTCCATTTGTTATTTTACAAGTAACTTATATTTTGAGCAAAATTTTTTAGATACAAGTGACTTATAAAAAGATACAAAGTGTTAATTAGTGGGCATGCGGCTGGGATGAAAAGAGCCGCCCACATTAATTTCCCAACCCTACTATGCTAATTAATAGGATATTAATTATTTTGCATATTGTTTTGCATTTTACTAGCACTACCACTTTTGTTTTTATTATAAATTCAGCTTAACCAGATTTCATAGTCAAATGAATAGAAGTTAAAATATTTAATATATCCTAAATTGATTGATTTTTTTTTTTAATTTATCCTTATTTAATGAGTATTGAAAAAGATGTTATACGTTTTCTCTCACTTATTTCTTTTATTCAATAGAGGTAACATTGAAAAACAGATATTAATGACTCTTAGCGTAGATTTATACTTAGGACCTAAAATTTTTTACCAGCTTTATAGCAAGGACGAGAGTGATATATGCAAAATAAATCGATGCTACGTGCAAAAAAAATTAAATTTAAATACCAATATCAATCAATGATAAAAAATAAAATATTTTATAGTAAGCAATATTGGTATTGGTTCTGAAAGTTATGGCTAAGATATATAAATGCCTACCTAGTGTATATTTATAATCATAACTAATTTGATATATGTAAGAATATAACTATCAAATAATTTTTTAAGGAATACAACTTATTATAATTTTTAATAAAAAATTAATGAAAAGTCCATGTTTAAAATTTTTTTATAACAAATTAATGAAAAGTCCATGCTTAAAAAATTTTATTGACCTTAATATATAAACATTTTTTTAAATAGAAAGACTTGATATAGATATTTTTTCATAAATAGAAAGCTATAAATTTTATTCACCGATTTCCGTAATTTTATTCTTTGGAAAAAAGGATTGGTTAAGTTTTACGATTTACATTAATTACATATGGAGGATGCATTTGAGCTTACTCGGTAGTTTAATTAGTTTTACGATTATTTGGAATTGGATATCTATAAAACAGAATAGAGTCAAGTAAAAGTGTACCACTCTAATTCTATTTATAAGTTCATTCTGATAAAAAATTTTGATCCTCATAGTAAGTTCAATTTTAGAGTAATAAACTTGTTCTTTAAAATTGTGTCCATATTAATTGCAATAAAAAAAATAAAAAATATTTATATTAACTATTGAAACCAATAAAAAATAAGGGCTAAAATGAGTTAATTAACTCTTTTAATATATGAGAATTAGTTAATTTAGATTTATAAATAAGACCAAAACAAACCTTAACTCATTCCCATGATCAAAGGAAACTATGACTACAAAAAATTAGACTGCAGGTTGAAACTAGTTGAGAAAATGATTGAATAGTCCGTGTTCCAATCATAACCAAATCGGTTTTACCTCAATCAAATTAAAATAATATAATTAAATTAAAATATAAAAAATTCATATATAATTTTGAAAGAATAATATTTAAATAATTAATTAATAAAAAGGTGACAAATCCCAATTTTATTATATATTTTTATACTTTATTTTAAGATTTTATCATATTAATTGAGTTTAAAATATTTTACTTGTGATAAAAAGATATTAAGAATAAATACATTAAATTCAGACTAAAAAAGGTAAAGTTGTTAAAATAATTATAATTATTCTTAATCATTGATTCTTAAAAGGATTGGATATTGGAATAATTATTTTCAATTGTAAATACTTGCAAAATGAGATTGAAACTGAAAGTTGCAGTATAAGACTTAAATTTTAGAAATGACAGTTTGGTCTCACGAATTTGGAAACTGACAGTTTAGATCCATTGAAACACATCGTTTTTGGTTCAAACCATTTTTTTTAATTCATAATATGGCCAAGCTAGCTTGGAGAGTACATACACCAAAACAATCTAAACATCAAAAACATGTAATGCATCCTCCCTCATGATGGGAATACATCCAGGGTGAGGAACAGGTAGAACAACTGAATGCTGTACTAAATGATGGGCATCCCTCGCCAAAAAATCAGCACACCGGATTGTATCTCTCGGTGCATATCGGATTTCAATGTCCCAATCAGAATAAATTAAATCCCTAACGGCATTAATTTCCAACCTAAGTGGGTGGTATAGACCACTATCCTGCATAAGCAAGTGGTATGTCTCAAGTGAATCTGTGTAAGCCACTACCTTCTAGAACCCATATTGTCTACATAATTGGAGGCCTTGGTGTAAGGCCATAAGCTCAGCAGTAGTTGGCGGGAGAAAGCCAAGTCGACGCTGAAAGCCAAGAACCCAATGTCCTCTATGATCCCGAATAAGGCCCCCACAAGCTACATCGCGGTGAATATCCACTGAACCGTCAGTATCTAGGCGAACACATCCCTCCTATGGAAACTTCCAGTTCTGATCGTCCCCAACGCTGTAGGAAAAGATCTTATGCTTCAGATTGTCCGCCACACTGGATTCCATGAGATGATACAGGCCACCATGAATAAGCTCGTTCGGCTGCACTCGGACTCCTTCCATGACGCCTTTACATCTTGTTTTCCATAATAGCCAACATATGATGCTGAATATGCGAACCCACGGCCATCTATGAAAATAAGGCTTGCCCAGGGAACGAGAAAAATTGTCTTTAATCCATACCTGCAAATCAGAATGAAAGAAACTAAAACGAGAGTTAGGTGAAATAAAATGTGACCATACTGCTCTCGCAATCTCACAGTCTCGAAGAATGTGTATAATGTTCTCTGTTTGGTGACACTGAAAAGGACACTCCTCACTATCTGAAAGACCTCTCATAGCCCGAATGAATTAGTAGGCAGTCTCTCATGAATAATCTACCATAAGAACATCTTCACTTTCTCTGGAACAGGTAATTTCCACATCTTCTTCCACCAAGCCGAGCCATTCCCCTCCTGCTGAGTAGAAAGGAAAGAGTATGCAGCACGGACACTAAAGTTGCCGTCAGAAGCACTTCTCCAGCAGAAAAGATCAGGTTCGAACCATTTTAGGTCAGTTGCAGAGGTTCATTCGTGGGGATCAGATCCGGAGTTTCAGCGCTACGAGAACATCGGGAGATTTGGTCTCTACCTCTAATCACCTTTGCCTTCTTCTGGGAGGCGTTATTCACCACCACAGGCCGCCGGCGAGCATCACTCTTCATTCACCAACACAGGCTGCTGCAAGAGAGGAAGACCAGAATAGAGAGCCGTGACAGAGAACCAGAGGAGAACCTACAGACCTTTGGACCTCCCCTTCCACCAAGCTTCCACCGTCACCACCCACCTTCCACCAAGCTTCATGGTTGCCGGCGACATTCTACCCAGTGTTCACCTTCCTTCACTGCCGTGAACAGAGTCGCGAGAGCTTGAGAAACAGAATTAGCAAAGCTTGAACCACCATTCCTTCAATCCTCCTTCCTTCACCATCTCTCACTTCCGGTGGTGCGCTTCAACGTTCAGTCCCTGTCCGTGGTTGCGTCTGCTGCTGAACTCACACAGGCCGTGGCTTGCTCTAATTTGTCTGGGTTTAGTTTCAGCCCCAGGTTTAATTGATTAGTGCTAATCGGTTACTTTGATCATTGTTTTATATGGCTGGAATTATGAAATTATTTGGCGGAGGTGTTATGATTTCTGGCAGTGGCTAAAAACTCTCAATCCTTTGTTTGCAGTAGAGCCAATGACATGAATTTGGAGTTTCAACAGGGAGTTTTGCTTCTCTGTTTCTCTAATTCTAATTCTATGTTGTATTCTATGTTGTAATTGTGATTCTTAAGTATTAGGATGAATTTTATAATGTTGAATTGATTTATTTTGATGTATTTAGAGATTGGATGTGACTTAAACCTATGTTAGACATTGGACATTATGTTTAATTAGCTTAATTATCATTTTTTATACTGATTAGTTATTGAATTGATGATTTTATGAACATTTTGTGCTAATTTTAAGATGACTTGGTTAGTAAATCAATAGTGTCTTGTGTCTACATTGATTAATTCAATATGAATTTATTAATTGTATTTAGCATTGGGTTTTAGCATCATTAATCTTGATTTTTCATATGGGTGGCCATTGTTAAATTAATATTAATGAGAAAATCAAGTGATAATGCGAGGTGGTTGGGTTATTGGATCAAAAACTAAATATGATTTTTAAGTTCATCTAATTGTTAGAGTGCTTAGTCAACCTAATTTAGAGAGATTAATATGCAAGATGTCTTAATATTAATCAATCTAAGTTAGACCTAGTTTAAGGGATGGTGACCCATAGAGTTATTTCAGAACTGGCTTGATTAAACCTCTTATATCATTTTAAGTGAGGATTGCCTGCGCTATTGCTATGAGGGGTTGCTTATTCCATTATTGATCTTCTTATTTCTTTCATTTTATTAGTTTCATCATCATTTCATTTCATTTTGTAAAGAAAAATCCCAAAAAGAATTAGCTTAGAACAAGTTAATTTTAAATTGCAAAAAGTAATTTTAAAAGATCAAATTTTCCCTTTTCAATCATTGCATTTAGTTCCTAGGTAATTAATAAAAATTTCTTTGAGATGATCTTAGATTGCACCTTATATTACAATCCTTGATTTAATTTTGAGGAGGTTATCAAAGCACAAAACCGATAACACATATCTTCAAAAATTAAATGAAAAAATAATATAAACCACACAAAATCTAATTTTTACAATTTCCGTAATTTTATTCTTTTGAAAAAAGGATTGGTTAATTTTTACGATTTACATATGGAGGATGCATTCAAGCTCACTCGGTAGTTTAATTAGTTTTATGATTATTTGGAATTGGATATCTGTAAAACTGAATAGAGTCGAGTAAAATGTATCACTATGATCCTATTTATAAGTCTATTATAATAAAAAATTTTGGTCCTCATCGTAAGTCCAATTTCAAAGTAATTAATTTGTTCTTGAACAATGTGCCCATATTAATTACAATAAACAAAAAAAAATATTTATGTTAACTCTTGAAACCGATAAAAAATAAGGATAAAATTTGAAATTTAGTCCAAAATAAATGAGTTAATTAAATCTCTTTAATATGTAAGAATTAATTAATTTAAATTATAAATAAAACCAAAATGATAGTACTTAACTCATTCCCATGGTCAAAGGAAACTATGACTTAACTTATTCCCATGATCAAAGGCTACAAAAAATTAGAAGGCTGATTGAAACTAGTTGAGAAAATGATTGAATAGTTAGTAGTCCAATCATGATCAAATCGGAGTTAACCTAATCATAATTAAAATAATATAATTAAATTAAAATATAAAAAATTCATATATAACTTTGAAAAGAATAATATTTAAATACTTAATTAATAAAAAATTAAATGAAAAAATAATATAAACCACACAAAATCTAATAAAACAGGGTTAAAGAAAGTATACAATTGATTAATTATTATTTTTAAACTCAAAAAAATTGTTTTCGAATAATAAAGGAAAAAATATAAAGTCCAATCCGTGGATGGATCTATCCAAAATTTTTGAATGGATGGATCATACATAAGACTTTCACTGGTCCCAGATTTGATTTTAATATCATGGAGAAAGGTCAGAAAACAAACAGGTCTACAGCTCGTCCCACTGAGAGTTGTACTGGGTGTAAATAAACTGCAAGAAATAAGTATTTAACATCATGGACTCAACAAACAAGTACTGTTTGGCCCAAAAAAAGAAGAAGTACTGTATAATTTTTGTGTTGTAGTGAGTACCATGTAATTCCATTGATTTATTTTTACAATATATTGTATATATTTAGAAAATATTTTTGTAAGTGAAAGAAAGAAGAATTAATGCAAAAAGCAGTGTTTTCAAGACCGGACAGGACTGACCGGACTGACTATGAAACCGTCGGACCAGTGGTCCGATAGGTCTGGTTTAGCTACTGACCCCGGTTCAACCAGGTTTCAAGCGGTTTGACCGGTTTTTTTTAAAAATTTTTTAATATTTTATTCAAATTTTCATATAAATAATTATAAAATCTTCCCTTCCTCATCGGTCTAGCCCCGGTTTAACCCTGATCTGACCCACTAACCCTTGACCCAGTACCCCGACCGGTTCAGTGATTGGTCTGGGTTTCAGAACCTTGGCAAAAAGAGAAACAAACTCTTTATGTGTGTGAACACTCACATGTGTACTACCTCATGGCTTTAATATAAGACTTAATGGATTAATTTAGAAAGATTATAAAAGCTAAATAAATTACTTTAAAGTATTTATATTTATTATTTCTTTCCAAACTAATTTGTCTGACTTATAAACTAATATATAATTCAATGATACACATAAATATTTCATAGAAATCATATCATATATGTTATAATTAAGTACCAACAAGTTATTCGTTAACATGGTAGGCGGTTTTACCTCATAAGGAGGAGAACACAAATTCGAATATCAAGATACACACTTAATGGGAGAGGCGAAAACTCTTTGAGTTCCAAGCCTGAAGAGGGGAAACCCTTCATTGAATTGAAAAAAAAATTAAACAATTTATTTAGTTTCCTTAATCTTTTTAAATTAATTAATTGATTATTATATTAAAGACCAGATGTATTATATATTTAAAAAAAGATACTTTGAGAACTTCGGGAGAAATAAGTGGTGACGGGAGAGTGCCGGTCCTGTGGGGATTTTTTCCCTTAATAAAAAAAAAACACAAAACAAGCAATCTACGTATTAATATTTTGGTATAAAATGAGGATTAATCCCTCCCAAATTGGACACAAAACGAATTATACTTTCATACAAATGATCAAGGAGACGGAGAAAAGCATAGAAGCCACGTAGATGGTAGGGTGGAATTGATTGGAACGTTTCTATTTGGGCCGACAAAAAGTTTCTATGTATTAATATTATTATAGAATTAGGATATAATCACTCAAAGTACGTCCTAAATTTAAAATTGGGAGGTTAAAAATGCAGTCGGTAGCATTTTCGTAGTTATATATATGTAGGGAAATCTTTAGACGTCCCAAATTTAAATTTGGGGCGTCTAAAGTTCTTCCCGGCTCGAAATATAAATTTTGCAATTTTTTTTTAGTACCAGGAGTTGGGGGTTTAGACGTCTCAAAATTATTTTGGGATATCTAAACCCATACTTTAGACATCCCCAATATTTTTGGGACGCCTAAAGCTGGGACTTTAGGCATCCTTGCATGTCAGATAAGTGTGTGACATGCGTCTTCTCCAATCTCCACCCACCTTCCCTCCTTTTTGACCAAACAACTCCCTCTTTCATTCATTATTCTTGACCGTCGACGCACACCTCTCCCTTCTTCAACTTTACTCTTCCTCCTCCCTTCTTCTTCCATTGTAGGCCGTCGACGCACACCCTTCCTCCACACCTTCTTGGTTTTTTCCTCCACCTCCTTTCCATTGACGACGACGCACACACCACCCCCTCCTCCACAGTGTCTTGGCTTTTGCTCTCCTCCATCTCCTTCCTTCCATTGTCGTCCACACCTCCTCCACACACCGCGGTCTTCTTTGCTTTCTCCACCCTCTGGCGTACCTCCTCCACTGTGTATACACCTCTCCAATGCCTTCTCAGTACCTCTCCACCGTACATAGCCATCGGCGCCCCCTTCATCATGTTAATTTATTTTCTTTCTTTCTTTTAATAGAATAGTTTATTATCTTTTTGAAATATAAATTTACTTGAAGAAATTAAATTAAAACTTGCAATATGAAACAGGACGTTAAATTTCTTGTTGAAATATAAATTCTAGCTCACATAGAGATGATTTTGTTAATTGTGCTTATATATTGGCTAAACAGGACGTTTAATTTTTTTAGTAAAAATAATTGAAAAGCCTAGTCAATAGGAAATATCACGTTAATATATTGTTTGTTTGATATGTTTGGAGCTTGGAAATGTTTGTTTTATATGTTTGGAGGTTGGAAATTGAGAGGGAAAATATGTATATATATTATTATAAATAAATGGAGCCTTTTATTTTATTAAAAGAAATAAAAGAAACAGTAGAATTGAGGTGTATGTGACATTAATGAGTTGCAAGTATTACTCATTTTATATAATACATAGGTGTATTATAAAATTGTTATTGTGTTTCATTATTATTGAGAAAGTATCAATGAGGGGTATTTTGGGAAGAAATTGACAAAAATTAAAACTTTGTCCTATAATTAGGATCAAGATCAACTCCTAAATGTTATCCTATAATTAGGACCGGAGGGAGTATTTTACTAGGGTCCTTCTCCCCAATTTTCCCTTTATAATAAGTATTAGACTGACACCAAATAAATATTCTCTGGCGTAATTATATTATATGCTCTAAATTGTGTGGTATCACTTTGTATCCAATTATAAGTAACTTGTATTCCATTCTCACATTCTTTTATCTCTATGCATTGACACCTCACTCACTCTCTCTCTCTTTCCTCTTTCCTATGTGTCCAACTAATAGTGAATAGGGGTAAAATTGACAAAACTCCATATATTATTCTATAGGTGACTTATATTTTAAACAAAACTTTTTAGGTATAAGTGACTTATAAAAAAATACAAAGTGCTAACTAGTAGGGGTGTGGTTGGGATGAAAACAGCCACCCACATTAATTTCCCAACCCTACTATGCTAATTAATAGGACATTAATTATTTTGCATCTTTTATGAGCAATTGTTTTGCATTTTACTAGCACTACCATTTTTGTTTTTATTATAAATTCAGTTTAACCAAATTTCATAACCAATGAATGGAAGTTAAAATATTTAATATATCTTAAATTGATTGACTTTTTTAAATTTACCCTTATTTAATGATTATTAAAAAAGATGTTATACGTTGTCTCTCACTTATTTCTTTTATTCAATAGGGGTAAAATTGAAAAACATATATTAATGAATCTTATAGTAGATTTATACTTAGGACCTAAAATTTTTTACGAGCTTTATATAAGGACAAGAGTGATGTATGCAGAATAAATCGATGCTACCTGCATAACAAATCAAATTTAAATACCAATATCAATCAATGATATAGAATAAAATTTTTTATAGTAAACAATATCGGTATTGGTTCTGAAAGTTACAGCTAAGATATATAAATGCCTACCTAGTGTATATTTGTAATCATAATTAATTTGATATATGTAAGAATATGACTATCAAATAACTTTTTAAGGAATACAACTTATTATAATTTTTAATAAAAAATTAATGAAAAGTCCATGTTTAAAAAATTTTATTGACCTTAATATATAAACATTTTTTAAATAGAAAGACTTGATATAGATATTTTTTC
Organism: Inga laurina; assembly: GCA_963855925.1. NCBI lineage: Eukaryota > Viridiplantae > Streptophyta > Magnoliopsida > Fabales > Fabaceae > Inga > Inga laurina. The sequence goes on along the minus strand of OY979709.1, from coordinate 46,406,423 downwards.
ATAAATAGAAAGCTATAAATTTTATTCACCGATTTCCGTAATTTTATCCTTTTGAAAAAAGGATTGGTTAGTTTTCACGATTTACATATGGACGGTGGATTGAAACTAGTTGAGAAAGTGATTGAATAGTCAGAGTCCAATCATGATCGAATCGGAGTTAGTCCAAATATAATTAAAATAATATAATTAAATTAAAATATAAAAAATTCAGGTATAACTCTGAAAAGAATAATATTTAAAAAAATAATTAATAAAAAAATTAAATGAAAAAATAATATAAACCACAAAAATTCTAATAAAACAGGGTTACAAAACGTATAAAACTGGTTAATTATTATTTTTAAACTCAAAAAAATTGTTTTTGTTATAAAAGTATATGTGATAAGAGAGAAGATTGATAGGATTCAGAGAGAAAATTGAAAGAATTTCTAGAGAGAAGTTAGAGAGAAATTCTTATTCATTTCAACTGAATCAATCGATTATAGCCCTTTATATAGAGCCAGAAATCTAACCCTGGTTGCATGACCATTGTTATATTTAACCCTGGTTATATGACCATGGTTACTTTATATCTTCTTTATGTCCTTGCCTTCTTTTGCTTTTGCTTTGTGTCAAATCTTCTTTTCTTCTTTATGTCAAGTTGATTGGAAGAGTAATATGAGTCAATGGACATCCACATATTTAATATTCATAATACTCTCCCTTGGATGTCCATTATGAATGTGCCTCATTAAAAACTTTAACTAGGAAAAACCCAATGGGATAAAAACCTAGCCAAAGAAAAGAGTACATCATTCATTGATACACTGTCGAGTGTCGCCTCATTAAAAACCTTTCTAGGAAAACCAAGTGGGACAAAACCTAGATAAGGAAAAAAGAGTACAGCGTGTATCGACTCCCCCTCTTGATAATATCAATTGAAATCTTTGAATCTCTGAAGACCAATATCATGAACAAGTTTTTCAAAGATTGTACCTGGGAATGACTTGGTGAATAAATCTGCTAAATTTTCATTTGAACTGATTTGTTGGATATCTATTTCACCATTCTTTTGAAGGTCGCGAGTGAAGAAAAATTTTGGTGAAATATGCTTTGTTCTATCGCCCTTGATATAACCTTCTTTAAGTTGAGCGATACATACAGCATTATCCTCATATAGAATTGTTGGGATCATTTTGCCGGAAGATAAATGACAAGTTATACGTATATGATGTATCACTGACCTCAACTACATACATTCTCGACTTGCTTCATGTATTGCTAGAATTTCTGCATGATTAGATGATGTGGCTGATATAGTTTGTTTCATAGATCACCATGAATTAGCTGCACCTCCACATGTAAATAGATAGCCTGTTTGTAATTTACCATCATGTGGATCAGACAAAAATCCAGCATATGCATAACCAACCAGTTCATGCTTGGATACATTTGAGTAGTATAACCCTATGTCTGTAGTACCTCTGAGATAACGAAGAATGTGCTTTATTCCATTCCAATGCCTTCGTGTTGGTGAAGAACTATATCTTGCTAGTAGATTAACAGCAAATGATATATTAGGGCGTGTGTGTTTGGCAAGATACATTAGTGCTCCAATAGCACTAAGATATGTTACTTCTAGACCAAGTAGTTATTCATCACCTTCTTCACTAATTTCTCGGGGTCGGAATGTGTCTTTATCCACCTTCAAAGATCTTACAACCATTGGGGTACATAATGGATGAGATTTATCCATGTAAAATCGCTCTAGGACCTTCTTTGTATAAATTTCTTGATATACAAAGATCCCTTTCTTGAAGTACTCGATCTGTAATCCAAGATAGAATTTTGTTCTTCCCAAGCCCTTCATTTCAAATTCTTTCTTCAAACAATCAATTGCCTTTTGAAGCTCTTCAGGAGTTCCAATGATGTTGATATCATCAACATAAACAGCAATTATAGCAAACTCATTATTAGATCTTTTCATAAAGATGCATGGGCATATCGGATCATTTTTGTATCCTTCTTTCAACAAATATTCATTAAGATGATTATACCACATGTACCCTGATTGCTTCAGGCCATACAGGGACTTATTTAACTTAACTGAGTATTGTTCTCGAGAACTTGAATTGGATGCTTTTAGCATCTTAAGTCCTTCAGGGGCTTTCATATAAATATCATTGTCAAGTGATCCATATAAATAGGCAGTCACAACATCTATTAAATGTAAATAAAGTCTTGCATATACTGCTAGACTAATTAAATAACGAAAAGTAGTCGCATCCACTACTGGTGAATACGTTTCTTCAAAATCAATGCCAGGTCTTTGTGCAAAGCCTTGAGCCACAAGACATGCCTTATATCTTGTTATTTCACCCTTTTCATTTCTTTTTCATACAAAGACCCATTTACATCCAACTGGTTTTACATCTTCAGGTGTAAGGACTACAAGTCCAAATACTTTTCATTTTGCCAATGATTTTAGTTCTGCATTAATAGCATCTTTCCATATGGACCAATCTTTTCTATGTTGGCTCTCACTAATGGATTTTGGCTCATGATCCTCATTATCATTCATTACATCATATACTATATGATAAGCAAAAATATCGTCAACGTTGACTTCATTTCGATCCCATTGGATTCCATTCATAATATAATTTATTGAGATCTCATTATTTTCACATATATCAGGTACCTGAGTCTCTTCTGAGACTATAACATTTTCTTCTGGAAATATCTCTACTGGAGATAATAACTCTTCAGGAGATGGCTCTTCTGGAGCTAGTAATTTTTCTTCATTATCCTCGACTTGACCATCTATATTCTTTGCTCCTTTTCTTTTTCAAGGATTTTTATCCTTAGAACCGATGGGCCTGCTACGCTTCAGGCGTGCTTTAGATTCATTCATAGCAGGTTGTCCTTCAGGGACATCAATTTTAATAGGAGCATTAGCAGCTGGAACATGTGACTTTGTTACTTTCTTTGGGTCAGTAAATGCTTCTGGCATCTGATTAGCTAAATTTTGTAAATGAATTATCTTTTGAACTTCCAGTTCACACTGTTTTGTATGAGGATCAAAATGAGCCAATGATAATTCATTTCAACTAATTTCTTTACCCAACTGTTTGTTTTCTCCCCCTAATGTTGGGAAAAGTAATTCATCAAAATGACAATCGGCAAATCGTGCCGTAAATAAATCTCCTGTTGATGGTTCTAAACATTTTATAATTGATGGAGATTCATACCCAACATATATTCCCATCCTTCTTTGAGGATCCATTTTGGTGCGTTGTGGTAGTGCTATAGGCACATATACCGCACACCCAAAAATTCTTATATGGGAAATATTAGGTTTCTGACAAAAAACCATTTGTAAGAGGGAAACCTTTAAATAACTTGTTGGCCTAATGCGAATTAACATTGCTGCATGCAAAATGGCATGGCCCTAAACAGAAATTGGGAGATTAGATTTCATAAGTAAAGGTCTTGGAATTAGTTGTAACCTTTTAACCAATGATTCTGCAAGTCCATTTTGCGTATGAACATAAGCTACAGGATGTTCAACATCAATTCCAAGGGACATACAATATTCATTAAAAGCTTGTGATATAAATTCACCAGCATTATCAAGACGTATTTTCTTGATAGGATATTCATGGTAATATGCTCTTAATCTAATCAATTGAGCAAGTAATCTCGCAAACGCCAGGTTGCCAGAAGATAATATGCAAACATGTGACCATTTAGTTGATGCATCAATTAAAACCATATAATACATAAATGGTCTACATGGTGGGTGTATTGGCCCACAAATATCTCCCTGTATCTGTTCTAGAAATGTGAGAGACTCACTTTCTACTTTACTTGGTGAGGGGCGAATAATTAACTTTCCTTTGGAACATGCAGCACATGAGAAATCATGGAATTGTGGTATTTGTTTACACTTCAGGGTATGTCCACATGAATTCTCAATTATTTGTCACATCATAATTGAACCGGGATGGCCTAACCGGTCATGCCAAACAATAAATTCATTAGTAAACTTCTAGTTTACATTATCAAACTGCTGGTTTGAATTGACAAATTTCTGGTCTGCATTAATGAACTTCTGGTTCTCAATGGCATGTGTTTCAATTGTGCTTATACATGTGTAATACAAACCAGAAGAAAAAATAGGAAAACTTTCTAATATGCATTTTCTACCAGCAACTATATTTTTAATGAAAAGATATTCCTTATTATTTTTAGTTGTTGTTTTCAAATGATATCCATTTCTGCGGATATCTTTGAAACTCAATAAATTTCTTTTAGACTTGGTATAATAAAATGCATTATCAATGCATAATTTTGTTCCTTCAGGTAACAAAATATTAGCTCTTTCGGAGCCTTCAATTAAATTTATACTACCAGATATAGTCTGAACATTGGCTTCTTGTATTACTAGGGAAGAAAAATATTTATCATGTTTGAGTATGGTGTGGTTATTGCACTATCAACGAGACATAAATCTTCAGGATTGATGCCAATAGGATTCATTCTTCATAAAAACATAATTAAAATTAATACTTATGATAGAAACAACTTTAAATAAAATATAACAGTTAAAATTATATTAAGAAATATGCAACATCCAAATAGTTATTATCTATATCGCCATACTCAGAATTCTTGCCCTGATCAACATGATTAACTTCAATATTTGATCTTTTACCAGTATTTTTAATTGCTTATTGGTAAAGATCAACTAGGTGCCTTGGTGTATGACAGGTATGAGACCAATGGCCCTTGCCACCACATCGATAACATGGATTATCAGCATATTTGTTATGCCTACTACTTTCCCTTTTTTGGTTCTTATCAATCTTTTCCCACTTCTGGTAGGAATTTGAACCTCCATGATATCGACCACGGCCACGGCCACGGCTGTAGCCATGCCCACGTCCACGTCCACGGCCACAATAAAATTCATTTGTTACTACATTCACTTCAAGGAATGGAGTTGAGCCTGTTGGACGGGATTCATGGTTTTTCAATAAAAGCTCATTATTTTGTTCAACCATAAGGAGACAAGAAATTAACTCAGCATATTTCTTGAAACTTATTTCACGATATTGCTGCTGCAGGAGCAAATTGGATGCATGAAATGTGGAGAATGTCTTTTCTAACATATCATCATCAGTAACATTTTCTCCACATAATTTCAATTTATAAGTAATTCTGAACATAGTTGAGTTATATTCGCTTATAGATTTAAAATCTTGCAAGCGCAAATGCATCCAGTCAAAATGGGCTTTTGGAAGAATGACCATCTTCTGGTGATCATACCTTTCTTTCAAATTGTTCCAAAGGACAAGTGGGTCCATTACTGTCAAATTTTCAATTTTTAAATCCTCATGTAAATGGTGGCGAAGAAAAATCATGGATTTGGCTTTGTCTTGGTTGGATGCATGATTCCCTTCTTTGATTGTGTCTTCCAGACTTTGAGCATTCAGGTGAATTTCCGCATCCAATTTCCAAGATAAATAATTTTTCCTGGTAATATCAAGTGCCACAATTTCAAGTTTTGCTAGGTTTGCCATGGTTCAAACTAATTAAAGAAATAAATGAAAATAATTAAAATATGAAATGTAAATATGCAATATAATAACTGTAAATTCATAAAGACAATAAATAATTCATAAGGCAAGATAAGAAAATTAAAACATGTATGGCTTCAGGCCATTTAATCTCAAGATGAGGAATTAATTATTATCTTCAGGATAAAAATTGTACATGACTTCTAGCCGTACAATAAGATAAAGGATGAAAATATATATAGCTTCTGGCCATATAATAAGAAAAGAGATATGGCTTCTGGCTGTATAAGATAAAAAAATGTATATAGCTTCTAGCCATATAATAGAAAATCAAATGGATATGGCTTCTAGCCATATTATAAGAAATTAAAACATTATGACTTCTGATCATAATTTCAAGAATCAGATGTGTATGGCTTCTGGCAATAATAATAATAATAATATAAAAGAACTTGTAAATGATATATAAAATAATAACGATATCCAATATTAGCCATGGAACCCGATGTTATATAACAATCGGCAAAAGTATCTCTCTAATTCCATATAATAGCTCAGATTATCCCAGATCTATAAAATAAAATAAGGTATATATAATCATTAAAGAAACCATAAGAAGATCATACCTTCTTTTAGAACTTCGTGCTGATAATGTGTTATAAAAGTATATGTGATAAGAGAGAAGATTGATAGGATTTAGAGAGAAAATTGAAAGAATTTCTGGAGAGAAGTTAGAGAGAAGTTCTCATTCAGTTCAACTGAAACAATCGATTGCAACCATGGTTACTTTATATCTTCTTTATGTCCTTGTCTTCTTTTGCTTTTGTTTTGTGTCAAATTTTCTTTTCTTCTTTATGTCAAGTTGACTGGAAGAGTAATATGAGTCAATGGATATTCACATATTTAATATTCATAACCGTTTTTGAATAATAAAATTAAAAATATAAAGTCCCCCGTGGATGGATCTGTCCAAATTTTTTTAATGGATGGATCATACATAAGACTTTCACTGGTCCCATATTTGATTTTAATATCATGGAGAAAAGTCAGAAAACGAACAGGTTTACGCGCTCGTCCTACTGAGAGTTGCACTGAGTGTAAATAAACTGCAAGAAATAAGTATTTAACATCATGTACTTAACAAACATGTACTGTATAATTTTTGTGTTGTAGTGAGTACCATGTAATTCCATTGATTTATTTTCACAATATATTGTATATATTTAGAAAAGATTTTTTTAAGTAAAAGAAAGAAGAATGAGTGCAAAAAGAGAAACCACTACAAAAAAAACGTGATTTAGTAGCGGTTAAAAATGAGTATTAGTAGCGGTTCCAACCGCTACAAACTAAGTTAGTAGCGGTTATTTAAACCGCTACGAAATCGTACGTTGCAAGCCGTTTTGTAGCGGTTATTTAAAACCGCTACTCAATGAACAATAATCGCTACATATTTTGTAGCGGTTCATTTAAACCGCTAGAACACCCAGAGATATTTGTAGCGGTTATATAACCGCTACAAATATAAAAAATTATTATATTGAGAGCTAAAAAGAATTTTTTATTTTGTAGCGGTTAACGAACCGCTACTAATTTTGAATCTCATGAAATTAGTAGCGGTTTTGGAAAACCGCTACAAATTTTAAATTTCATGAAATTAGTAGCGGTTTTCCAAAACCGCTACTAATTTAATGAAATTCAAATTTAGCGCCAAAAAATTTAAATTGAGTGGTAAAAAGGCGCGTTATTTAGTAGCGGTTTAATAACCGCTACAAATATTTAAAATTTTTTTTTTAAAAAAATACAATAATATTTTTCTGTTTTTTCAATATTATATTAAATAATTTATTTTCAATAGTTTAACTATTAATAAATAAAACGGAAAAATGAAATTGAATAGGATTAGTATAAAATTTATATTAATAATATTATTAAGGATAGGTAGGTAATAAGGAATTATTATGTTTTATAATATAATGTAATTGTGTATGAAAAATAGATGAAAATGAGATACAGTTATGATATATCTAGAAAAAAAGATGATTAGAATAAATTTTATAGAAAGGAAAGAAGTATTCTAAAAAAAAAATAAAAATCTTGTTACCATATTTGATAAAATTATTCCGCTCCTCTACTCATACGAAAGAAGTTGTGAATGAGAGGAAATGAAAGAAAGGTAAGGTGAAAAGAAATTAGGGAGTGTTTGAAATGAGTTGTAGTAAGGGTATTTATAGGGATCCCCGTATTATTTGTAGCGGTTAATGTAGCGGTTATTAATTAGTAGCAGTTATGTATATTTTTGTAGCGGTTTATTATTCGTAGTGCTATTTGTAGCGGTTAATGTAGCGGTTATTATTTAGTAGCGGTTATTTATTAATTAGTAGCGGTTAAAAAACCGCTACTAATATTATTTTAATTTTTTTTTTAAATTTTTTTTTACATTTTATTTTTAGAAATTTTTTGCATTTTTTTAAATTTGATCACTCATCGTCGCCATCCCTACAGAAATTTTGTAGAAAAATTATTGTTATTGATGTATTATTAAATTTAAAAAATGTAATTCAAATGACGTGGACTTAAAAAACTCACCGCAGTAGAGGTAAATTGTCATCGCCTTCAGGGAAGTAGTTTTCAAAATCAGTTGGCTGAAATGGCTCACTCTCGTAGACGATGTTATCGCCTTCACCCATGTCGTAAAGGTCTCTTGGCTTTAAATGAACGACTATGTGCCAATCCGTATGCCTCTCGTCCTCGACATAATAAACTTGATGTGCCTCTGAAGCTAGAATATACGGCTCATCATCTTGAGAAATACCAGTATGAATCGGCCGTGAGAAATTGACTGATGTGATCCCTAGGTCGTCAGTTGTCAGTCCCCGAGAAGTAGTGGTATTTGCCCACAAACACTTGAACAGCGTCACGGTGAAACGGCCCTGATAATTAAGCTCGACCACATCAAGAAGCTTGCCATAGTAAGGGACGCCTCCGAACTGCATGTTGGCGTCACTGCTGCTCGCATAACTCCTTGTCCCAAATGTGCCATAAACACCCGAATTCTGTGTTTGCAATCCTTGATCCCGTGAAACCGTGCAAAACTTAAAACCATTGACATTATATGCTGTAAACCGTTTTGCATGATCAAGAGGGCCGATTGCGAGAGCTCTGAAATCTGGTGAGTGTGGGTTGTGGTCATTTAGTATTCTGCGCACAAACCAGCTCGGGAATTCTCTGTGGACCCTCCTATCAACTTCCGAGGATGTCTGTGTACAGATCCTGAGCTGACGCTTCACATGACTTCTGAATTCCCTGCAATTAATAATGGAAAGGCGTTAGTGAAATGAAAGTGAGAAATGTTACGAAAGATACAGATCGAATAACATGTGAGTGTACAATTCTTACCGTACAAAAGGTTCAACTTGAGTGCAATTAATCAAGACATGTCTATGTGCTTGGAACTTCTCAGTTGCCGTTAGTTTGAAGTTCTCAGTTGCTCCAACTGGTTTACCAACACGAGGGATAAATTCTCCTGATGTCGGCGCAGGTTCCGGACAATCGTCAACACGAGGCGGGCGGTTGAAAGCCGTCTCAAGATCATCAAAATACCTTGAGCAAAAATATAGCACCTCATCTCCTATATAGCCTTCAGCTATAGAACCTTCTGGCCATGCCTTTGGTATTTTGTAGCGGTTATTGTCCCTATAACCGCTACAAAATACTGTGTTGGTATTTTGTAGCGGTTTTTGTGCATTAACTGCTACAAAATAACCGCTACAAGCTTTGGCGGGAATTTCGCGCCAAATTTGTAGCGGTTTTTTTTAGTAAACCGCTACAAATAATCTTGCCGCTACAAATTTGTAGCGGTTTAGGTAAGAACCGCTACAAATACCATAATTTGTAGCGGTTTAATATAACCGCTACAATTCCACCGCTACAAAATACCTTTTTTTTTGTAGTGAACAAACCGTGTGTGTGTATGCGTGTATACTACCTAGTTTCTTTAATACAAGATTTAATGGACTAATTATGAAAGATTATGAAAGCTAAATAAATTATTTTAAAGTTTTTATATTTATTATTTCTCTCCAAACTAATTTATCTGACTTATAAATTAATATATAATCTAATGATACACATAAATATTTCATAGAGATCATGTTATATATGTTATAATTAAATACTAACAAGTTGTTGGTTGACATGATAGGTGGTTTTACCTTGTAAGGAGGAAAATACAAGTTTGAATCTCGGAAAACACATTTATGGGGAGAGGCGAAAACCATTTGAGCTCCAAGCCTGGAGAGGGGAAACCTGCATTAAATTGTAAAAAAGTTAAATAATTTATTTAATTTCCTAAATCTTCATAAATTAGTAACGGGATGTATTATATATTTAAAAAGATACTTCGACAACTTGGGGAGAAACTTGTGGTGACGGGAGAGCCGGTCCTGTGGCGATTTTTTCCCTTAGCCAAAAAAAAAAAAAAAAAAAAAAAGAAAGAAAGAAAGAAAGGAAGGAAGCAATCTACGTATTAATATTTTTCTATAAAATGAGGATTAATCCCTCCCAAATTGGACACAGAACGAATTATGCATTCACACAATTGATCAAAGAGACGGAGAAAAGCATAGAAGCCCATGTAGATGGTAGGGTGGAATTGATCGGAAAGTTTCTATTTGAGCCTGTAAAAAGTTCCTATATATTAAACTCAGTCAGACCATCATATTGATTGCCGATAGTTGATGATTGAAAGCGCGATTGTAATTGATCCCAAGATATGGAGGATGCATGAGATGAATAGAGGGATTTGGTTAGGGATAATTTAGTCATTTTAAATTTATATTGTGTTGTTTGGTCCTCCTAAATAATTATGATTTTTAAGATCCTCTCAAATAAATATTATTTTACTGAAGTCCTTCTCCAATAAATGTATACGTTCATAAGAATATTCCTTACTAAACGCTCATCACCCTCACTCACAAGTGTAGAAATACCATTTTAAAAGAAAGAATTCCTATATTAAATGTCAACCGTGTTGAATTTTGGATATATGTCCAAGTTGAACTTAACTTTCCATCAAAATGCCTTAAACCGATTAATAAGAATACCTAAAATTTTATGTATTTTTAATTCAATGCCTAACTATTCAATCTTTGACATATTGTAATAAACTGGTGTAAAAATCCAGCCGTTAAAATGATTTTTTGCTCTATGGCAATTTTTAATTATCATCATAATTAAATAAGAACAGCTCAGTCTCATATATAGCTCCATGTTTAATTTCCAGCTTCTGCATGCTATGGAAACAAGAACCAGGGAACTATGATTGCGGCAGCGAGCGACTCCATCTGGAACAATGGAGCCATATGCGGAAAAATGTATAAAACCAGGTGCACCGGAGCTACGAATCAAGGTGTGGCCGTGTGGCTAACCCTTGCCGGAGCGGAACCGTCACCGTCAAGATTATTGACAGCTGCCCTTCTCCGGGATGCCAAGCAACCATTGATCTCTCTCGCCAAGCATTTGCCGCCATTGCCGACCCAGATGCAAGAAAAATCCGCATTACATACAACCAGTAATTAATTAAAAACTCTCTCTTCTATTGCCTCTTCAAGTCTTTTTGTACAGAATTTTAATTTCTTTGGTGTATTTTCAGGGCCTGAAGCTAGTGGGAGAGAGTACAACTATATAGTATCTAGGAGCATTTCATGTTAAGGGTGAATAATATGCACACGTACATCAGACGATGTACGTACATGTTGGAAAATATAACACAGTTCATTTTCCACCTATTATGTGTTAAGTGTTTGTGTGTTTTGTCACACCCCTTTTCATTTTGATATTTATAAAATATTAAGCGCATAATTCCATAAGGTATACAGAAATAGGGAATACATACTAACATTAGGTTCTTATTTTGCAGGGTTTGAAGTACATACACAAATGTACAGAGTGCTCAAAAGAAAGCAAAAGTATAAATATAGACATCTACCACAACTCTGGTATACATCAGGATTCTACGCACCGATAGCCTCTATCTTTCCCTTCGAACCACTAGCTTCTGCTGGAATGCTTTTCAGTTTGATAAAGGGTGATATTCGAGTGAATATCAGTAGTAACATCCTTTTTCGACATATAAAATGTGAAAATAAATATGTAATGTACCATGTCATGTAATATATTAACTCGTGTTGTGTGCACATTGTCCAAGGTCAAATGACATGTTTGCAACCCTGACTGAACTCGTGTCCATGGTCCAACGACATGTTTAGACCCTAGCTGATCCTCGTGTACCATTGCTGGATCCCTGATCACAGCTAGATCGTGTGCCCTAAGCACTATCATGTTGCAAAAGATGATATACACAAAGAATACAAATTATTACATAGTATATGAAAGAAAATGTTACTACTTTATGTCCCTTTTTGTTACACAAGAATAGTTCCTTGAACTATGTGCCAAAGGCTCGGGCGATTATTCCGGTCCTAAAATTTCAAATGTACAAGAATTAGGTTAAAACTCATTCATGTACCACTTTAGAGACTTTCATAGTGTTTTTGGTGGTTATATTAGTCTATATTGAAAAATTACCAAAATGCCTCTGGGGACCCGGTCCCGGCCTCATTGTACCCGGTCCGACTGTACTTTTTCAAAAATTTTGACCAGGGCTATTTTGACATATTTTCACCCAAGGAATTCATCTTTAACTTCGGTTTTTGCAAAATCACTACCAAACGATAATTTCCAAATTTTTCAGAAACTGACAGATTTTCCGTCAACTTTAAAAATTCATAACTAATTCTAGAAAATTCTAAATTGACTGATTCCAAAGACTAAATGAAGCTCTTTAAATTTAATTTCATGGAAAAATATCCAAAAATAATTACTGGTTACACATTTTGCCCAGAAATTCTGCCAACTAATACTATTCCAAATTGCATTTCAGAAACAGAGCTCAACTTCCAAAAATCATAACTAATTCTACAAAAATGTAAATGAAGTGTTCTAAAATTCTATGGAAATATATTTAATTTTAGTTTCATGGAAAAATACTCAAAACTACTAGATGTTATCTAATTTGTCTCAGAATTATTAAAAATCATAACTGCCAGACTTGAACGTCCAGAATGACCCCTGTTTTTGACTTAATTTTGAAAAATCATAACTCTCTCCACATATATCAAAATAATGAATTCTTAGACTCATTGGAACACTATGAATGTCTACTATATTCCTATAAAATTTCATAATTTTTCACTAAGGTTTGTCTGGTCAAAATGCAACATGAAACTGACTGACTCCCAAACACATCAGTTTTGACAGTCTGACTTCAAAAATCAAGAACTCATCCATTTTCACTCCAAATTATACTTTTATTAATTCTATCATCAACTGCACATCCTAAAATATCTATACAAAAATACCCATTTGAAAATTCCATCTATAGCCTCTGTTTAAGATTTTACAAGTTTCAGGTATGTACTCTGTTTGTTTTTTCGGACAGCAAAACAGAGTTGAGAAAACTAACATGTATACTTGAATTTATATCCTAAACCTCACGGATTTTAACTATATACTCCCCTATACATATGTCCTGAGGTTAATAATCAAATTTTAGAACTAAAGAATCCCAAAATTCACCCCAAAATGGTCACACAATCACCGGTTTTACAGTTTTCGGTTGACAGAATTTTTCAGTGATGTTTCTCAATTTCAGCAACTAAACAACCCAGAAAACAACCCCAATCCAATGGGAAAACGAAGACAAATGTGTAGGAGACTCACCTAAACACGTTTATGGAGTTATATGTGAAGTTTGGAGCTTCTTCTTCCTTCCTCCGATGACACCTATCACCCTTGCTCTCTTGGCTCTCTCTTTGTTCTCTGTTTCTCTATGTCTGTTTTTTTTTTTTTTTTTTTTTTTTTTTTTTTTTTTTTTCTGTGGCTGCTAGCTTACACGGTTAAGAGAGTGAGAGGGAGTGTTTTTTTTTTATAGACCCATGGGTATTGAGTGTGTATTGTCCGAATGAAAATGGGAAATGTGTGAAGTGTGTGTAGTTTATTGGTTGAAAGAAAGTGATGTTGAGTGTGTGTAAAAAGCCTCCCAGTGTGCCAAACGTAGAGAGAGCTGAATGATTAATCGTTAGTGAGTGTCGGCAAGTTTATATATATACATATAGATATATTTTTATCCTATTAATTATACACACTAGACCCTAATTTTTCCCTTTTATCTAATTTAAGATTTTTTAAATTTTGTAGGTTCCATAATTTGACTTATTATCTAATTATTATTCTTCAAAACTTTTTTTTTTTTAGAAAATAGACCTTTATTAATTTTTGGAATATTACATCTTTTACGTTCCAATGAAATAATTTATGGTTTAACATATATATATATATATATATATGTATCCTCTACCACATATTAGAACTCGATCTTTCGTTTCAAACTAGTCAAATGTAATTTCTTTATCTAATTACTTGAAACAAAGCAATCATGAACAATAAAAGGCTAAGCAGTAAGTTATGATAGGAGATAAGAAATATGGAAATTATTATGGAACTTTTGTTGGTCAAAAAGAAAAGCAAATAAGAAGACCATAGAGAACATTGCATACCGGACCGGTTCCATATAAACGAGACATTTTTTTTTTGATACATAAAGTGGTTAAGCTAGCTTGGAAATGAGATACAACAAAATACACTAAACATCAAAATGGGGTAGAAGATCTTCCCACATAATAGGAAGGCACCCCGAAAGTGGTACTGGCAAAATAACCAAACATTGGACTAAAGTTTGTGCATCCTTGGCTAGGTAATCAGCACACCTGATTGTCTCCCGTGGTGTATAGCGAAGGTGAATGTCCCATTCGGAGTAAAGTAAATCCCTAACTGCATTAATTTCCAATCGCAGAGGATGGTGAAGGCCGCTGTCCCGCATAACCAAATGATACGCCTCAAGGGAATCTGTGTAAGCAATAACTCTTTGAAATCCATATTGTCTGCACAGTTGAAGACCTTGGCCTAAGGCTAAGAGCTCTGCAGCAGTGGTTGGAGCAAATCCCAGTCTGCGTTGAAAGCCGACGACCCAGTTGCCTCTATGATCACGAACAAGCCCTCCGCATGCCGCATTACGTTGAGCATCAACTGATCCATCTGTGTCTAGTCGAACGTAACCCTCCGGTGGCAATGTCCAGGAATGGTTGTCTCCATCTGTATAGCAGAAGATCTGGTGCCGAAAGGTATCCAAAGTATTGGATTCCATGATCTGGTAAAGTCCACCATGAATAATTTCATTGGGCTGAGCACGAACTCCCTCCATGACACCCTTACATCTATTCTTCCATAGAAGCCAACAAACGATGCTGAAAATTCGGATCCATGGCCAACGATGAAAATAAGATTTGCTCAATTAGAGTGACAAATTGTCCTTGAGCCATACCTGCAAATTAGAGCCAAAAAAACTGAAACGATGATTAGGAGAACCAAAATATATCCACACTGCTCTCGCAATCTCACAGTCACGGAGGATGTGTATAATGGATTATGTACTCTCACACTGAAAAGGATACTCCTCACTAACTGGTAAACCTCTCCTAGCTCTCAACAAGTTGGTAGGTAGTCTCTCGTGAATAATCTGCCATAAAAACATCTTCACTTTCTCCGGAACAGGTAACTTTCACACTTTCTTCCACAGAGCCAAGCCATTCTGGTCTCGCTTAGTAGAAATGAAGTTATAAGAAGCCCGGACACTAAATTTGCCATCCGAAGCATTTCTCCAGCAGAAAGGATCATCTCCAGGTTCACGAGGAGGGGGGATCTGAAGTATGATATTGACCGCCCAATCTGGAAGGAAGTCCCTCCATTTTGAGATGTTCCACATCCCAGTAGGTAAGACAAAATCCTTAACTTTGGCACCAGGATCTAAGCAATGAAAATTATGATCAACAAACTGGATTAGGGGTTCTTCAAGTGGGGTCCATAAATCCCACCATACATTAGCCGTTGTCCCATTACGCAAGATTCAGCCAATTCCGCTATAAAAAGTCTCCCAAACAGTAGCAATGCTACGCCACACACGAGAGGAATTAGCCTTTTTGCAAACCATGGGATAGGCACTACCCCTACATCCATATTTTCCTTTTAAACAACGAACCCAAAGGGCCTCGGGTTGGGTTAAGATGCCCCAGCAGAGTTTTATGATGAAAGCCATGTTTTGCCTTTGAAGATCTTTAATACCTAAGCCTCCTGTTTCCTTAAGCTGTTTGATTTGATCCCAGGAAATGAGATGCATTTTTTGACCCTTTTGATCTTGGTTCCATAAGAAGCTTCGACTGATCTTCTCTAATTCCTCCAGGATGCCTTTGGGTAGCAGCACAGTTTGCATATGATAGCTCGGTAGGGCTGACAAGACGGCCTTAATTAACACAATCCTGCCTGCCATAGTGAGATATCTCCCTTTCCAACCTGACAACGTCTTCTTTGCTCGCTGTATGATGGGGAAGTACACAACTTTAGTGCTCCGTCGATGTAAAAGTGGCACCCCAAGGTATTTGCCAAGATCACCGGTGATCCCCACCCCCAACGATTGACTCAATTCAAGAGCCCTATTAAAATGGACATTATGGGAGAAGAATGCTTTTGATTTGTTCAAGTTGATTTGATGTCCGGAAACTTGACAGAAGGCTCGCATTGTGTCCCGCATGAGATCAATCTGGTCCCCAGTAACCTTACCAAACAAGAGAAGGTCATCCGCGAAGAAAAGATGAGAAATTGGAGGGGTATGACTATTGAATCTAAGCCCTTTCCAACCGCCCTCTCTGACCTCCTTATTAATCAATTGACCTAGGCGCTCCATACATAGCACAAATAAATAGGGACTTAGAGGGTCGCCCTGACGAACTCCTCGTGTAGGGTTAAAATCTTGGGATTCTGTGCCATTCCACAGGATTTTCATAGACATTAAGGTAGTACATGCCATGATGAGATTAATCATCTCTTCTCGTATCCCAACACAGAGGAGAGTGGATTGCAAAAACTTACAATCTAGACGATCGTAAGCTTTCTCCATGTCGACGTTGATTGCGACCACTCCTCTTTTTCGTCTTCTACTTCGCATAGTAAGGATAACCTCTTGTGTAATGATAATATTATTACAGCTCTGGTGTCCTGCAATGAAACCACATTGTTGAGGTTAGATCAAATATTGCATTGCCCTTTTCATTCTTTCTGCAATAATCTTAGTAACAATCTTAAAGACAACATTACACAGAGAGATAGGACGGAAGTCCTTGAAGGTGATAGGGTTATCAACTTTTGGAATGAGAACAATGTTAGTATGATTGATATCCCTAACCCTTTCAGGTTGTTGCCAAATCTCTCGGATAAGTGCACACACCTTATCCCCAATGTGATTCCACTGGGTATGGAAAAAATGTGCCTGAAGGCCATCTGGGCCAGGAGCTTTTAGAGCCCCTATCAGAAAAGCAACATTTTTTATTTCAATATCCTCCACTTCCTTGTGAATCATGACATCATCCATGGGTTGCAGCGACGGAAAGTTGGCATACCAGTCGGTGGAGTCAGGAACCTGAAGCTCTTTAGTGTAGAGATTTTGGAAGAAAAGGGCAGCCATATCTCTTAGCTTATCCGAGTCAGTAACCCAATTTCCCTCATCATCTTGAAGGGCTTCAACGCGCTGCTTTTTCCGTTTGATCATCGTTGAGGTGTGAAAGAATTTTGTGTTCTTGTCTCCCCAAGCAAGCCACTTACACCGAGATTTTTGGTACCAGAGAAGTTCCTCCTGAGCACACAATTTGTTATAATCTTGCCAAAGCTGTTTTTCAATCTTGAAGAGGGTAGTAGAGGTATTGTTCCTTCAAGCTCTATCAATCCCCTCTAAACGGCGAAGAAGGTGGCGTTTTTTCCTAGGAATACTACCTAGGACATTAGAATTCCATTTGGATGCCTCATCTTCAAAAATCAATCTTCCCTGGGTCCAAGTCCTATTATCCCAGGATTTACGAACCACACTCGAGAAGCTATCTTCTGATGCCCATACAGGGTGATAGCTAAAACGATGTTTGGAGTTTTGAGCTGTGGAGTTGGCGCCATCAGAGACCAACACAAGCCTATGATCAGATTTGTATCAGAGTTGGTGAAAGGCCTTGCCCCGTAGGTGATTGAGCTCCCATTCAAGATTACCAAACACGCAATCCAGTCTTTCTTTAACCCCTTGTTTCTCCCATGTGAAGCGCTCGCCAGTAATGGGTATCTCCAGCAGATTTGAGCTCCTGATACAATTTGAGAATTGTGTCATAGCTCGAAAAGAGGGTGCCATCCCTCCGATCTTATCTGCTGGAGTCAAAAAAGTATTAAAATCCCTAATAACCATCCACGTCTCCTCAACATCTTGGGCAATCTCTTGCAACGAGCTCCACAAATGCTCCCTTTTACTAGCCCCAGTTTCCCCATAAACAAAAGTAACAAAAAAAGAATCGTTTGTATGCTTGTCTAAAACCTTGCAATGAACCAATTGGGTAGTGGAGAAAGGGTAATCAATCTGAATATTAAATTCATCCCACAAAATCCAAATGCCGCTCGCAAAACCCATGGCTTCCAACCTAATCCAATTATTAAATCCTAATTTACGGGTAACCATGTCCGCCCTAGGACCACTGAGATGAGTTTCGAGCAAAGACAAAATATCAATATTATGAGTATGAACTAGATCTTTAATGATGCGGGGGAAATTCCTATTCCCCGCACACCTACAATTCCAAGAGGCAATTATCATGATAAAAAATTAATAATACTAGATACAGAAAAAGGTGAGACTTACTGAGTACCAAGAATCTTGTCAACTCGTGTGAGTTGACCCACCAACACATGTTGTGTTTCTACATCCCGTGTGGCCTCCATAAAGTCATCTCTAATGTCATCATCTAATTCAGTGGATAATGGAGGCATAAGGGCAAGATTTGATTCCATATGCATACTCTGTTCGCATTTTTCTTTGATAAATGCATCCTTTGAATTACCCTCTTGTTGGTTAGGGCCTTCTAATAGTAAGAGAGAATGTGTGTCTGGCCCAAGATGGTGTTTTGGTGCTAAAATGGAAGAGGTTTGAACTTGGGTTAAAGACCCCCCACCACCAAGTGTTCTCTCTGACCCACATGACTCTTAGAAGGCCTATTCTGTTTTTTTCCTATGTCTTGGCCCAACTCGGTTTTTTCCTTGTAGACTTGAGGCCTTGTGATTTGTCTAGGCCCATTCACCAAAGAGGGCCCAATCTTCTTTTCAGTTTTTTTTTTCTCTTTTTCTTTTTCCCTTCCATTTCCCTTATTCCCACGTGCTTCTCCCTTATCCACCGCTGACTTGCGCCCTTCTGCCCTTAGGTTCGGTTCCCTGCTGCGTCGCTCATCATCATCATTCTCAGACTCAAGCGGCGCCTCTGCTCCGCTTCGTCCCATCACCATACCTTCTTCAGAGTCTAGATCGGCGAGTGCTTGGAATCGCATGTTGCCGCTGCCGTCTCTGTTGCTAGCCCTGATGTCCGTCGACTCCTTCCTCGGTCGCGATCCAGTCCTTCTTTCCGTCGTGTTCCCCATCTGGTTCCTCCTTTGCGACATCCGAGATTGTCGCCCATTCCCGACGAGCATCCAGTCTCCAAACGGCTCCTCAGTAGTGGGCTTGTGTTGTGGTGGTGTCGTGCTTTGGTGCGGCGGAGGCATGGGTCGATTTGCTGTTGGCACGGACAGGGGAGCCGAGGACTCTGGATTTCGGTATGTCCAGGGGCATTGCTCCTTGTGATGTCCATAGCGGCCACAAGAGAAACAAATAAGATTCAATCCTTCATATTCTACCTGGTATACCGAATGAGCCGCGATCACTCGTGATACAAGCTTCTTCCGGTGATCAAGTTCCACACAAATCCTTACATATTTGCCGCGCTCAATTCTCGTAGAGTCTGAGGTCGTGACAGAGGGAGTAAGTAAATCCACTTTCATGGTTCTACCAATGCAATTTCCCAATCTAGTAATGAACTCTCTGTTATAACACTGCATTGGGACATTTGGGATTCTAATCCAAGTGATAATTCTGCCGAGTGGATTGTTGTAAGGGTTAAAGTTGGGGGACCATTTTTGTACCAAGATTGTGTGTTGTTGAACCACCTATGGGCCACCATATAAGACTTTCTGATAAAATGCCCCCACCCCTCTTTTTGTAGAAACCGAATAAGGAAGTAATTGTTAGGGAGGTCTACAAGATCAAACTGGGAGGTTTGCCATATTCTGCTAAGGTGTGTCTTCAATGTGTAAACATTGAATTTCTTGCCTAATATCGTGATGATTAATGCTGCATTCCATGGACGGCACCAGTCATTGTATTCCTCTGTTGTGACAGGGACCACTGGGTGAATCTGCATGAGTGCCTTCACTTCCTCAGATAGCTTCGGTAAGTCCCACTCCATATTGAGAGTGTCAGACAATAGGTCTTCCTCTTCCATACAATCTCCTCCATTAGCTATACCATTAAAACCCATGAGTGATTCCTTGTAGGAGGAAGTACTGGTTGGAGGTCGTTGGCTATGGACCTCAACTTGGACCATGGAGGTGTCGTTCACTGGAGAAAGCTCCTCAGGCTTACTAGTATCTATGGTGATTGGAGTAGAATTATTTTTTGGCTTCTTAGTGCTACTGTTGGCTAGGACATCAGATGGCTGGTCCGGTGGAAGTTTCCGATGGCTTTGGTCATCCATTTTGGGTGAAAGGAAGTTGGCGCGATATTCAAGAGAGAGCAACCATAGCAACCTTCCAGGCTCTACCTTCTACTACTACTCTTATCTCATAAACGAGACATTTTTAAACGTGCAAAAAGAACATAGCAAGAGGATTCCAGCAGGATGCATGGAAGATGATCAATTATAATAATAAATTCTAGGAACTTTTTTAGTGCTTATTTGGGATAGTTAATTTTGAGCAATAAACGCTTATAAAACATGATTCATGATATACGAGGTAAGTATGTTAGAGGAGTTTTATTTCGACTTAGACAATAAGTGCTTATTGATCCTCAATAAACAATACCAAACGCACATTTAATATATTTTGATAACGCGTATTGAAAATTAAGAACCAGTCATTCTCAAACTTTTTTTTTGGGAAAATAAATCTGGAGATCCTTATAGTTTTCTTCACTTGTGAATTAGGTCCCTAAGCTTATTTTCCTTGTTATTAGGTCCTTTAATTTTCTGCTGTTAAAAATTTTCGTTTACATCTGCTCCCTCACCATCCATCCATCTGTTCTTCTGGCTTATCCTCTGCTTTTGACATTCAATTGTTGTCCAATCTGTTCAGACCTTTTTATGCTTTCGATTCTTCCCTCTAATTTGGGATTATATTTATTTTTTAAATGGGCTGTTAATTTAAAAAAATGATACCATCTAATGAAAATCAAATTTGGGTCGTTCAAGTGAAATATTGATAGTTTAATGCTGGTTTTTAATGTTTATCATTAGTTTTGAATGAATTTTTCATGTTGCCATTGCAATGAATTTTCAGACTTAACCTTATGTTTTCTTTTGGTTCATTGTTCGATCTCTCCTCGTTAAATCCACTCTCCTGTCTTTCTTTTCTTTCTTTTTTGAAAGTCATCGTCATGTTTCCCAGGTGAGACGCCATATTAAATGAGGTAAAAATGAAAAGAATACGCATTTTATGGGTAATTTAATAAATTCCGGGAGTATTTCACCAAGAAAATAATAAATTCCAGGAGTAAAATTATCTTGTGAAAATTGTGACTTAAAATGAATCCTATAGTTTTTGATATTATCATCTGGTATCTGGTTTAAGATTCGTGACTGCCTCTCCCAATATATGTGCCTTCTTTGAAAGAGAGATCTAGTAGGGTCTTACACTGCTAGACCAACTTAATATTGGTATGAATTATATAGTTAAATTAGTTAAACTTGTGATGAGGGATAGATGATTAGGTTTGTTGTTGTATTGTTCGGTCTTTATATTAGTCCCATATTAGACTAATAAATTCAGTATCTCATTCAAAAAAATTAGTTAAACTTATATAGGTAAACTAACTGGAAAACTATTTTGGGGCTAAGATTTTTTTATGGGTCCAAGCCCATTGGGTTCTCCAAGTGCATTGAGCTCATTCGATTTAACCCGATAATAAAGTTCAAATATGCTATTCTGATATTAATATTTAATTTTGTCTTGTACCAATTTTTTAAAAAAAATTTTGTCATTATCAAAAATATATCTCCTCTCGTCCTTATAAATAAGGCTGTACTACCAACTACTTTTATGAGGTTAAAAAACCTAGTTCAAATTATTTAAATGTGTGAAAATTTTATGATTTTCTAAAATTACTTTTTAATTAGTATAGTTCATTATATTATAGGAGAAAGTTATAGTGGAAAGAAAGAGAGAAGGATATTGCCATTATATAAATGTCAAAACTTTTCATTGGGCTTGCCATTGTGAGCCTTGTCTCAGTGGCATCTGATCTGCTATTTTTTAGGGGATATCTGCGCACCGTGCTTATCTCTGATATGAACTATATAGATTAATTTAGGATGCTTTTATTTATTTTAATTTAATTTTTATAATATAAATAAATTTTTATTTTGATGGATAACCAAAAATTATTTTTAGGTGCATCTAAAACCTTAAATTATTTTTTTGTGCATCAAGTGCTTGCCAAGTGCAACATTATACAAAAAATACTTTAGGGTGTTGGATGCACATAAAAATTTTTTTTAGGGAGATGGATGTACGACAAAATACTTTCACTATAAAAAAACCACCTGATTTTTGACAGAATTTGGCATGAAAATTTTTTCCATTGCAAATTCTGATGAAAAATCTGTCGAAAAGTTTTTAGATGAAATTTCCGTCAGAATTTCCGTGGCAAAAAGTAAAATTTATTAATTTTTTTAAAAATAGTATTTATAAAATTAAAATATTAGTTATTAAATAATTATATTTAAACTTAATTATTAAAATTATATTATTATTTATTAATATTATATTTAAAATTTTCTAATGAAATAATATTTATGATATTATTATTATTATATTTTTTATTATTTTATTTTATTTAAAAAATAATATCTATGTTATTAATATTATATTTATAATTTTATATTAAAAATAATATTTATAATACTAAATTATTATTTATTAAGTAATTTTAATAAAAAAATTGTTTAATTAAATATATAAATATTTTTTTTACATTTTTATTAAATTTTTCATTATTTTTAATAATATTATATTTAATTAATAATTAATTATGTGTATGTAATTAATTAATTAATTATATGTATGTGTGTGTATAGATGATAATATTATATATATATAATAATATGCAATAATATGATACAGGTTCATTTTGGTGCAACTAGTAAAAACTCATGAAGGCGTCAACAACCTGAAGTTGTGGGTTCGAACGGGAGGAGAGACATTTTCAGGAATTATGAGATGTAGGCATGTGGCAGTCAGGGGAGAGGGACACGTGACATTTAGAAATTTTAAAATAAAATTTGAATTTTTTTTTTAATAAAATTTGCAACAGAAAGGAATTCAGTGGGAATTCCGTTCCATCGGAAATTTTTGACTGAATTTCAAATTTGTTTGTAACACACCTATTAGCGACGGAACAGATTCGATCGGAAATGCAGTCTGTCGGAAAAGCTAATTCTATAAAAAATTCAATTTATTTTTGTAATGTTTAGGATATTGGATACACATAGAAAATACTTCACGGTGCCGCTGGATGCACCCTCACCATATATTTTATAATGTTAATTTAATGCCATGCTTCACCCTTTGTTTCCCATGAGATTTTACACCAAGAATTAATAATACTTATTTGCTCGGATCCTAAATATAAAGTCTCTTAACTAATTCATAAAATAAATAAAAAGTATATATCTCAATAATGATTAAATTTAATGAATGTATAGCTAGTGATAAAAATATATCTCGATAATTAATACGGGTATTATGGGAAGACAAGAGCGAATGGAATCAAACCAAAATCTTCAAATAGAGCTTATATTTATTTAATACTAGAGGGAGTAATTTTTATTAATTGTCCATTTTCTATGGAAATATGGAATCATACACTCTTTTCACTCCACAATACACTCTTTTTATTAATTTTTACATTATAACTCACTCGGCCAAAACAAATAATGTAAATCATGAGTAGAGGGTAATTAATGCATATTTGTCAATATTGTCCTTGTAATTAATGCTTAAATATGATTTGTTTTAATTTTTTCTTCTTCAAAACATAATTTAAATGAACAAAATTGGAAAAAAATTCATTACATATTTAATGAATCAACTATCATTT
Organism: Inga laurina; assembly: GCA_963855925.1. Classification (NCBI taxonomy): domain Eukaryota; kingdom Viridiplantae; phylum Streptophyta; class Magnoliopsida; order Fabales; family Fabaceae; genus Inga; species Inga laurina. The sequence continues at coordinate 46,382,484 of OY979709.1, read as the reverse complement.
TTTGGTTTTGATGAGTTAGTTGGAGTACTATAGACATTCAATGAATTTCCAGGGATCTTCTGCTTTTATGGTTTGGAAATTTAATTTTGAATGCGCGTTAATTATGGAAGGCTCATGGGGAGCGGAGGAGATTTTTGGGGGCTCATAATTAATGATAATTATACATTCAATGATATCCTATATGCTCATTTGCAATTAACAAGGTCAGTTAATGCAGCAAATTAATGTCCAATTCAGCAACTTGTGGAGAAGCACCGCATATAAAACTAAATAGCGCCATGCCAGATTTTGTATGTGCAAATCAAAGATACATTAAGATCGAAACATGGTTCTCCAAATGAAAGCAACAGTGTTAGTAATGGGGCTCGCCCTCCTTAGCCTTGTTTCAGTGACATCTGCTACTCCTGGCACTGCCACCTTCTACACTCAATACGTTCGTGAGTATCCCTATACTATATATTACTCACATTTTTCCTTCTGCAAAGAGCTGAGTATTCATATTTATTCTAACTAATCTGCCTATGTTTTATAACTGGTTTTAAACCCGGATAAAAGAGGAGGATTGCGTTATTCCCTCAACAGCCAATTAAAACTCTATCAAAACATTTTGTGACATGGATTAATGAAAAATATAAAGTTTTGATTGTTGACAAAGCATAATGATGTTGTGCAATAATTCATGTATTTGTGTTGTTGTTGTTGTTGTCGCTGTCGGTGCTTATTTGATCAATTTGTTCCATTTTAGTGTCGTCACTTAATTATACTAACCCATAAATTACTCCTCTAGTCCCCCATACAGGGCAGAGAGCCAAGAGTTTTTTTTTTGGTCCTATTTATAAGACTTCTTATCAAAGTTTTGAGGTGAATGTACAGTTTAACTCTACACTACTTATTATGTTGGCTTTATTTTCATTTGGTATTATGTATATTAAATAGGGGTTGAGTTGAAAAGTTATTGAATTTTATAGCAGAATTAATGAGATTTATTAAGGTTTTCCTTGGTTTGTATGAAAAATATTGGAAGTGCCTTATAAATAGGAACAGAAGAGCATATGCTTCCTTAAAAGGCATACTAATTTGTCCTTTGCACAAAAATCTCATACATACATACATACATGTGTGTGTGTGTGTGTTAATGTAAGCATGAGTTCATTATTTTAGAGATGAACTGAATGGTTGGTTAATTGGGCAGCATCTGCATGCTATGGGAATAAAGAAGAAGGAACAATTATAGCAGCAGCAAGCGACTCACTGTGGGATAACGGAGCTGTGTGTGGAAGACATTACAAAGTTACGTACAACGGAAAAAGTGTCACCGTCAAGATTGTGGATCGCTGCCCTTCTTCTTCATGCAACGCCACCTTGGATCTCTCTAAGCAAGCCTTCTCCGCCATCGCCAACACTGTTCTTGGCAAAATCAACATTGACTACTCCCAGTTATTCATATTCACTCTCTTCTATTTCAATTTCCATTACACTCTTGAATTATAGTAGTATTAATTGTTTTGGTAGATTTTGAAGTTAATTATATATATCTACGTACTGACTTCTCTTTGGTGTATTGTCAGGGTGTGATGCTTATGGAAGAGAGCGGTCAAGCTGTACCAAGGAGCATGCTTGCGGAGTTAAACATGATAGAAATAAAAATAATAGTAGATAAGATCCTACTTTAAGTAGATGTAATATACTTAATCGAAGTTGTTCATTTTCCATGCGCAATGTAAGGACAGATTTGTCCCATGCGTTTTAATAAAATTATTGTTTTTATTACTTTTGATTGCTACAAATAGGTGTTGTGTGTAGTGGAAAGGATATGTCTTTCACAACAACGTAGTGAGTCGATGTTTGGATTTTATTTTCGATGGGTGATGAGGCGCCCACATTAAACATTGAACAACATCTTGAATAAGATTACTTCCAACAGAAGGATACATGTGTTTAATAAAAAAAATTACTTTTGGTTGGCCACAAAATTATTACTCCCTTCTCTTCTAGTTAGGCTTAAGAGCAAGTTAAGGGTTTGCTTTAATCTTAAATATAAGACCTTAATCCACTTTATCTCTTAAATTTTTATTTTTTTTCTCAAACTATCACTATAGAATAAACATATTAAGAGAGGTTTTATCAAGGGTGGTTCTGACTTCTAAAATAAATATGGTTAAAGAGGAACGTATTAAGGGAACCAAATGTGTTAGATCAAACGAAGTATAATAATAATACTAGTAGTAGTAGCAGAAGGAGTAGAGCCGGGAATTCGGGCCGAGCCCGTCAAGGGCCGGGCCTATGATTTGGAGGCTAAAAATGGAAGCGGGCCTAAAAGGGCCGGCCCTGTAGGACCGTAAGCCTTGTAGGGCCGGCCCTGAAGCCCTGAGGGCCGGCCCTTTTAGGCCCGTTTAACTTTTTTTTTTTAAATGGGAACAAGACAATGGGTAGTAAGCATTGGTCAGAGGTAGAGTTAGCCTAACCTAACCCTCATATAAAAAATACTCTCACATTGATTCAGACATCATTTGAAGTTTCTCTTCTTTGATTTTCTTTTTTCTTTTTTTGCATGTATACGCCAAAATTCAAATAAGGTGTTATATTATTACTGATATTTGAAGCTTGTAGGCTTGTTTGATTGTGGCTGTGAACTTATTCAATTGGTTATGAACATTAATTATGGTTTGAACTTAAGTTTTAGTGTTTGTGTTTTATTAAACTTGAATAATATTTATGTTTTAAATTAGTGTTGATGATATTTATGTTTTAAATTAGCTATTTTAGTCTTTATGAGAATAAGAAACAAAAAAGAAATGACAAAAAAAAAAAAAAGCAAACGGGCCAAAAGCCCGAGGCCGGCCCGCGGGCCTAACTTAAATGGGCCGGGCCGCCATATAAGTGTATGAATTTGAACTCGGGCCTAAACAGGCCGGCTTGTTTAGGCCCGAGCCCGTCACGGGCCGGCCCTGCAGGGCCGGGCCGGACCGTTTTCCCAGTACTAAGAAGGAGGAGGAGGAGCAGCAGTAGCATAACTTAAATGGAATAAGTCAACATTTCATTAATTAATGCAATGTGTGAAATTAATTGAGGGTAAGAAAATGGATAAAAAATATATTTATTAATTATTATTCAAACCAATTCAAATGAGACCTTATAAAAAAGGGCAAATTCATTCAAAAAAAGGGATATTATATATAGAGACGGAGGGAAAATATTAGAATATTTGGTGATAATTCATTCATAACTCATAAGAAGCTAAAGCCCTATGTTTCAGTGGAGGAAACCCTTGGGTGGTTCTATCTTGCGATTGAGCTTAGTGTAGCAAGAATCGTAGGGCTGGTTGATATTTCTGAAAGGATGGCCTGAGAAGGTTTGTGCAGATTTATACACCTTTAACTGGACTGGAATGATCCCTTCAGAGATGTTTCTTCTAGAAGTCCAGGCACTTTAATACAGTGGACATTTATTTGGTTCATTCTTTATTAAGAACGTCAACTATATCAAATGAAATGTTGATTTTGAAAAATTAGAATACTTCTCTGGTCCATTTTATTTTTTATAAGATGTCTTCTAGAATGGATTTCCCCCCTTTTTATAAGATCTTTTGATAGATGCTTACTCATATTTAATAATGGTATTGAGAGAGAATAGTAATAGCATCATGTTGGAATTTAGTGTAATTAAAAAGGGTAATGTTTGAAATCACTTAAATTTTATGGTAAATTTTGTTAGAACAAGCGTTTCACCCAAGAGGGGGGTGAATTGGGTGATATTAAAAATTTCGTTGCAAATATAAAATTTGACGTTGAAATTAAAACAGAAAAGAATAAGGAATAATATTACCGAAGTGTACACCGGGAGTTATACTGGTTCGGCCACAACCACTTTGACCTACGTCCAGTCCTCAGAGCTTCTCTGAGAGTTTCACTATATCTTCCAAGATTCAGTGGGTTCTTGGCACCTCAGTACAAGCAAGTTCCTACACCTGGACACTCGCTCCCCCTTACAAGTTGTAATCCAATCCCAACTTAAGGTTCCACAACCTTAAGTTACCTCAATAACAAATATTGAGTTTGAATGAAATATCTCTCTCAAGAGTGAATAAGAATCACTGAAGCATAGAAATATAATTTCAACGTGAAAACAGAGCAATAAACTTGATAATACGTTTGTGTGTGTTCTTGTTGTTCTTTCTCTGTTTGGATGTTCCCATATATATAGATATGTTGGTGATGACTGTTGGAACATTTTCTTCTTGTCCGTTGGAGAGTGCGCAGCCACTATTGACTTTTTCAGTTTTTGAAAAATATCCATTGGCGGTGGTTGGCATTTTAACGTTTCATTTGACTTCCATTACTTGATATGATTTCTTCATTGTTCATCTGTAAATAGGCTAAGAATGCTAACACAATGAAAGATTAATCATATAGAAAACATAACAATCAACGTTTGAATGATTTCTGGATTTCTGGGTTTGCTTACTCGAGTAGCTACTCGAGTATCACATGAAGTTTACTCGAGTACTTACTCGAGTATCATCGGGAAATCTTTGATCAACTGTAAGTCAATGAATAAATACAAGATTACTCGGATAGTGCATGGAATAACCAATTCTTAAACCTTTGAAAATATATGTTTACTCAGGTACCAACTCGAGTAAATCCTTACAAAAACTTTTGGTTACTCGATGCTTTACTCTAGTAATGTTGCAGGATTTCAAGGCCGAGAGCACTTACCTTGTTACTCAGATACGGACTCGAGTAATGCATTCATTTTTGCATAGGTTACTCGGGTACCAACTCGAGTAAATGTACTTTTTGTGCTTGTCTTACCCGGGTAATAACTTGAGGTTTATCTTCAAAATAACTCTTCATACTCGGGTACCAACTTCAAGTTTTCCCTGACTTCAGTGCGTTACTCGAGTACCTACTCGAGTAACATTGGCAGTGGTACATAATGCCGAGAGCATCATTTTTCAGAAACAGAGTTACTCGAGTACCTACTCAAGTATCTTTGGAAACTTAAAAGCAACTGGAAGTTTTTCACATGGTTACTCGAGTAGCGCCTCGAGTAACATTGGCAGGCCGAGAGCAACTTAAAAATACTTACACTAGGTACTCGAGTAACGTTGGCAGGTTACCGGAAGGTGCCTCTGGTTACTTCAAGTTTTGGCTCATTACTCGAGTACCGCCTCGAGTAATCCCTTAGAAAACTTGCTTCTGATCAAGTTTCTCAGCTTTTTCTCTTGGCCTTTCTTCATTACTCCAATGCTTACTTCAAGTGAGGCTTATCCCTGTTATTCCTTTGCTCAAACTTATTTATTAATCATTTCCTTTTCAAACCATTCTTTTGTTATCATCAAAACATGAGATCTAACATTCTCCCCCTTTTTGATGATGACAAAACTTGGTGATTTTGGACATGGTTTTTCAAATTGAATTTTCAAATTAAATTTGTCTTATTTAGTTTTGGATTCATAGCTTACACCTTGCATACACAACAATTTCATTAGTCCAACAATGTATCATAATTCAAAGCTTAAATGAACTAAAAAATGCAATCATAACATACTTGTATTAAACTTTAAAATTTGAAAATTACAAAATAAGTTCAAAAAGACTAATCAAAAAACCTATCAAGTTTCAAAATGATCCCTAGAACCCATATACAACCAAATATCCCAAAATAAGTTCTGACACTTCCACAAAATCACACTCAAGCTCTTCTCCCCCTTTTTGGCTTCATCAATCAAGTGGAGGGCTAGGAGGCTTGACCACGGAAATGGGTGTCATTGGAAGAACCGGAGAATCATCTGAGCCCAAAGATTCAAAGGAGCTAGAGGGGACTGGTTTAGGCAGATGAACTGGAGGGATATAGATGTCATCGCCGGGAGGAGAAGGTTGGAAGACAACCATAGTAGAGGTTTCTCCTTTTGGAGTGGTCTGAATCTCAGGGTTGGTCTCAGCCTCTGGAGTAAGATGTTTAGAGGAGGATGAGGAAGGAGAGATTTCCTCTGTGGGGGCAGGTGATGGAGTGGGTTTATGAGCGGTGTCTGGCTGAGGTTTTGGAGGGGAATCATCAATGGTGATGTGTATGGTCTCGTTGGTTTCTAGGTTATCCACTGAGTAAAGAATGTCTTTGGCTTGAAGCTCAGGTGGACTTGAAACCAAAGGAGTAGATGGTTCGTCCTCAGTGATAGGAGTGTTTGAAGGAGGGTTCACTGGAGGTGGTGATGGTGCAGAGGAAGATGGATCGGTAGAAGGTCCGGGACCTAAGGAGTCCAGTCATGCCAGAATCAATCTCAAGGTCTCACCCTGGGCAGGTTGCTCTGCTAGCAACTCCTCATGTCTCTTGTCCATTTTCTCTACCAATTCCTCATGCCTCTTGTCTATTTTCTCAACCAACTCTGCCATCTTGAAATTCGTGTTGGTAATCAACTCGGCGTTTGTGTTGGCGATATCCACATGGAATCCTCTGAGTATGTTTTCCATGAAGTGCTGGAGAGTGGCATTGAGGAAAGATGGCGATGATGTGGTAGCAGATGGAGCCGATGACTGAGTGTCATCCAACTTGCTGGTCTCTGCCTCAGTGGTCTTCCTCTTCTTTTTGGACCCAGATTCCATAGGGCCTTTGAGAGGTATGTCAATGTTCAATTTCCCTATCTGGTTTCTCCCAACCGGAGTCAACCTCTCAATAGGCTCTTTGCTATCCAAATACCATATTTTGTTCTCTTTCAGGATTAGAGACACAATCTGAGGATATGGCATTGGTGTTGTGCCTTCCCATCCACCTTATACCTTTTCATCTCCGAGAAAATATATTCTCCTAGATCCTTCTGTTCTTTCAAAAGCAGTGAAGCGAACCACCTAAAGTCCCTATCAGAGAAATGGGTATAGTTGTTGGCTTTGTTCACTAGGGACCTAGAGTAGATGTACCATAGGACCCTGTGATGATCACACATATCACTTGGTTTAAAATTTAGGGGGCCAACTAGCTCACCAGGTTTGAGAATAGTGAAGATTTGGTTTGGCTCAAGTTCAGAATAGATATCATCTGGGGGGTTCTCTATTCTTAACCACAAGTTAATTCTAGATGGTGAAATTAGAATCTTTTGGCCTCTCACAGTTGTGGTCATTTCTTCCTCAACTGAGGTTCGGTTAGGCTCATCTATGATCTCTAAGTTACAATAAAAATGGGTGATCACTTTAGTACAGAATGGTAATCTAATAGATAGCCAAGGCATAAAGGGATCTAAATAAGGACTTAGTCATGCTTCACTACCTCTTGAAGTAACTTCAGATCAACATAGCGTGTCTTACACACTTTCCTTCTGGAGAACTGAGACAAGTACTTCAGAGACTCCACCAATTTGCTAACATTGAATCCCTTTGGTGGGTTGGTGATCTCTGCTTCCAATACTTTGGTCTTCTTAGAAGTTTGACCTTCTCCATTTGATCAATGATTCCAGCCATAGCCTTAGCCACATTCTTGTCATACTTTGGCTTTTTGATAGGCTTTGGTGTGAAAGAGGGGGTAGAGGAATCATAGGGAGGAGGTGAGGGAGATTTGGCACTCTTCCCTCTTCCTGTTGAGGTACTCTTCTTGGATTGAGCCCTTGTAGCAATAGGCTCTTTAATCACCACACCTTTGGGTTTTGATTGAGATAGAGGAATTTTTGCTTTTAGTCTTGGAGTGAGTTTTCTTCTCTTCTTGGGAGGAGAAGAAAGAGGATCAGAGTGTTGTTGGGATTCAGAGGAGTCTATAGGAGTAAGGTTTTTAGTCCTCATCTTTCTGAATGATTGATAACTGAGATTTTCAGAAAAAGAAAAGAAACAGTCACAGGTTAGGGCACTGAGAATGTGGGCAAAATAAGGGGTTTTTGGAACTGTAATCTCTTGGGTTTTGACGGAAATGAAGCAACTAATCACTTGTGAAAAATTTTTGTGAGAGAGAATAGTGATTTACTCGAGGAGATTTTATGGAAATGACCGAGTTTGCGACAGATAACACCCTAAAACCCGACGTTACTCGAGGTGTTACTCGAGTAACCTTCAAGTTTACTCGAGGCCCTCCTCGAGTGTTCATACAGAAAAATTTTAAAATGAATTATTTAAAGTGCGTACCTGGCATGAATAATATTGTAATTATCCATGGATGTTCCCTCGATCATTTATAACCCATTCTGAGTAGATTTGAGTCATTATTCATCAATTTTGAAAATCTGGACTTGCAGTTACTCGAGGCCTTACTCGAGTAAGCTTCAAGTTTACTCGAAGCATTCCTCGGGTAACCTGAGTTTTCAACTTGTGACTCTTTATTTCTTTGTAACTGAGTCGTTAGATTTGAAAATCAAGTAACTTGATCCATTACTTCCAGTTTTGAAGTCCATTACTCGAGTACATACTCGAGTAAAGTGCTTCTTTACTTCAAGTTGTTCCTCGAGTAATGCTTCTCTGTTGGTGATAACTTCAAGTTGGTACTCCAGTAAATGTGTCCTCTGATCACCTCTGTTTTTGTTTCTCAAAACAGAGTTTCAACCTTCCTGCAAAACAAATTTCTATATACTCCGATGCTTAAGTTAGTAATCATCAAAACTTTAACAAATGACTTCATCTAATATTATGAGAAACTGAAATAACTTACAATTCATTGAGATTTACCATTCCCAATTCTCTTATAATGTATATAAATTGATCTTTTGCAAGAGGTTTTGTGAAAATATCTGCTAGTTGAAGATGAGTAGGAATAAATATCACTTTCACATCTTTCTTTTGAACATGATCTCTGATGAAGTGATGTCTGACATCGATATGCTTGGTTCTAGAGTGTTGAACTGGATTCTTTGCCAAGCTTATCGTACTAGTATTGTCACAATAGATTGGTATTTCTTTGAGATAAATACCAAGATCTTGTAGTTGTTGTTTTAACCATATTACTTGTGCACAACAGCTTGAGACTGCAACATATTCGGCTTCCGTTGACGAAAGAGATACTGTATTTTGTTTCTTACTGAACCATGATACAAGAGATCCTCCAAGAAATTGTCCTTGTCCACTGGTGCTCTTTCTGTCTGTTTTGTATCCTCCATGATCTGAATCTGAATATGCCACAAGATATTCACTTCTTCCTTTGGGATACCACAGACCCAGTTCGAGTGTGTCAGCAAGATATCTAAAGATTCGTTTGACCGTTTCAGCATGTGATTCTTTTGGTGCCGATTGATATCTTGCACATATGCCAACACTAAATTGGATGTCCAGTCTACTTGCCGTGAGATAGAGTAATGATCCAATCATTCCTCTATATTTTGTTATGTTGTAGTCTTTCCCTTTGACATCAGCATCAAGCAACGTAGTTGAACTCATAGGCGTGTCCGTGCCATTTGCTTCATCCATTCCATACTTCTTCAATAGCTCTTTTAAATACTTTGTTTGAGATATGAAAATTCCATTCTTTCTTTGTTTGATTTGTAAAACGAGAAAGAAATTCAGTTCTCCCATCATTGACATCTCAAATTCTCCTTGCATTATCTCAGAAAATTCCTTACACAGAGATTCATTAGTAGCACCGAAAACAATGTCATCAACATATATTTGAACAATTAAAATATCATTGTGTTTTCGTTTTATAAAGAGTATCGTATCAACTTTTCCCCGTACAAAACCTTGATCAATGAGAAACTTACTGAGCCTTTCATACCAGGCTCTAGGAGCTTGTTTTAAACCATATAAAGCCTTTTTAAGTTTGAAAACATGGTCAGGTTTGGTAACATCCTCAAAACCTGGAGGTTGTTCTACATACACTTCTTCCATGATGTAACCATTTAGAAAAGCACTCTTTACATCCATTTGATAGAGTTTGAATCCTTTGATGCATGCAAAGGCTAAGAGTACACATATAGCTTCCAATCTAGCCACTGGAACATACGTTTCCTCATAATCAATCCCTTCTTCCTGATTATAGCCTTTGGCCACCAATCTTGCCTTGTTTCTGACAATAATTGCGGATTCATCAAGTTTGTTCTTGAATACCCATTTAGTACCAATGATCGGATGATCTTTGGGTCGGGGCACCAAATCCCAAACTTGATTTCTCTCAAATTGATTTAGCTCTTCTTACATTGCTATAACCCAATCATTGTCTGATAGGGCTTCATCAATGTTAGAAGGTTCAATCTCAGAAATGAATGCAGAAAAACTTACTTCATCGAAAATTCTTTTTCTGGTTTTGATCCCTTCATTCACATCTCCTATGACTTGATCTAAGGGATGACTTTTGTTGTATTTCCAAGCTTTAGGTTGTCCTAGGGATTGTTCTTCTTCCTTAGTTTCATCAACCTCTGGAATAAGAGATTTAGAAATAGATTAACTATTTTCTTGATTTAAAACAACTTCCTGTTCTTCATCGATGGTTTTGTCAGAGGATTCAAATTCATCAAATACAATATGAATTGATTCTTCAATAATACATGTTCTTTTATTGTAAACTCTATATGCTTTACTTCGGTTAGAATATCCTAGGAAAATTCCTTCATCTGTTTTAGAATCAAATTTTCCTAAGTTATGTTTACCATTATTATGAATGAAACACTTACAACCGAAGATGTGTAGATGAGCAATATTTGGCTTTCGTCCTTTGTACAACTCGTATGGTGTCTTTCCGAGTTTTGTTCTGATATATGCTCTATTTGAAATATAGCAAGCTGTACTCATAGCATCAGCCCAGAACACTTGAGACACATTCTTTTCATTCAACATTGCTCTAGCCATTTCAGTGAGCACTCTATTCTTGCGTTCCACAACTCCATTTTGTTGAGGCGTCCTTGGAGCAGAGAAATTGTGATCAATGCCATTAGTATCACAATACTCTTCAAAGGCTTGATTTTCAAATTCCCCACCATGATCAGTCCTAATACCTGCAATGGACATACCTTTCTCATTTTGCACTTTCTTGGCAAAAACAATAAATTCTTCAAAGGTTTCATCTTTTGATGATAGAAAAATAACCCATGTAAATCTAGAGAAATCATCAACAATGACCAATGAATAAAGGTTGCCACCAAGACTCTTTACTCTTGCTGGACCAACCAAATCCATATGCAATAATTGTAATGGTCTATTTGTTGAAATCTCATTTTTCAATTTGAAGGATGATTTAGTTTGTTTACCCTTTTGACATGCATCACAAATCAAGTCATTTTTGAAATTTACTTTGGGTAAGCCAAGCACTAAATCCTTTTTGAGTAATTTTCCTAGTTGATGCATATTGACATGAGCCAATCTCTTATGCCATAGCCAACTTTCATCGACATTACTCAGAAAACAATTTTCAGATTCATTTCTACTAATGTCTAGAGTATAACAGTTACCTTCTCTTTTTGCTCTGAGCTTAGCCTTGATATTCTTCTTATCAAGCTGTAAGTCATTCTTGTTGATGATTAAGCATTCTTCTGAGTCAAATATTACCCAGTTGTCTTTATCTGCACTTTGACTTACACTCAGCAAATTATGACACAAGCCTTCAACATAATATACATCTTTGACTTGTATTCCTTTGTCATTTTTGATTTCACCAATTCTCGCTATCTTTCCGGATTGATTTCCTCCAAATTTTACCTTTCCACCTTCCTTAGGTTGCAATGTGGTAAAACTTTCAAAATCTCCGGTCATATGTCTAGAGCATCCACTATCTATGTACCACTTGCTATTTTTGGATGCTTTGAGACATACCTGCAATCAAATTACTAAGTCTTAGGTACCCACATCTTTTTGGGTCCTTTTGGGTTAGTACAAATAATTTTCTGAATATATGAACCTTTAGGTACCCATTTGTAAGTTCCTATTGTTCCTTTCTTCTTATGAATACATGAAGAAGTATAATGTCCTTTTCTATTACAGTAGTTACAAAAAGCAAAAGGATTTGATGTATGCACAGAATGCTGGAAATAATTCAAGTAAGACTTACCTCCTGCTTTCTTTCTACCTTTTTTTCTATCTGATTTTGGATCATATCCAACTCCAGATTGATCATTTACAAATCGTTGAGCTTTTAAAATAACATTTAGCATCTCACTTCCTTGTGTAAATTTTTCAAGAGTTTTTGTGAGATCATTGTTTTTCTTTTTCAAAGAAGAACAATTTTCACAATTCTTTTCTAAATGTTCCTTAATTTCAAATTCAAGAGCTTTGTTTTTCTTTTTGAAAGCCACCAATTCTTTAACTACTTTGATAAATTCAGAATGTAAAGCATTATATTCGGAAAGTAATTCATCATAGGTAGGTTCAGAATCATTTACCTCTTCTTCGGTTTCTTCTTGAGCAACAAGACATATGTTAGCTACTTCTTCCTCATCACTTTCTTCGTCAGAAGAGCTATCACCCCATATAGCAGATACGAAAGCCTTCTTTTTGTTGAAGAATTTGCCTTTTCTCTTTTCTTTGCTCTTTTGATTCAGTTCTGGACATTCTGATTTGATATGTCCTGGTTTTCCACATTCGTAGCAAATGATATGATCTTTGCTGCTAGTTCCACCTTTTTGAAAGTGTTTGAATCCTTGTCCTTTCTTGTAGAACTTTCTGAATCGTTTTATGATTAGGCCCATTTCATCATCGTCAAACTCTTCATCCTCATCTTGATTCTCTTCTTTTACCTTTAGTGCAAGACTTTTCTTTTTCTTGTCACCAATGTCATCCAGTTCTCGTTTGAACTTTAGTTTGCTTTCATATTCAGAAAGGCTTCCAAATAGAGAAGCAACTGATCTCATTGATTCTCCTTTTGCTTCTTCTATTGTAGTAACTTTTGCTTCCCACTCTTTAGAAAGAATATTCAAAATCTTTCGTACTTGAGTGTGCTGATCATAGACTTTCCCAAGAGCTATAAGTTGGTTAACAAGGTGAGTATATCTAAGTTCGAATTCAGAAATCGACTCACCTGATTTCATTCGAATTAGATCGAATTCGGTGACCAAAGTATTGATTCGATTTTCTTTTATTCCCGAAGTTCCTTCATGAGCTATTTCCAGAGCTTCCCACATTTGTTTTGCTGTTGGAAGTGTGCAGATTCTGAAATATTCACTTTGACTCAAAGCGCTTTGTAACATCAGAATTGCTTTACTGTTGAGAGTGATAAGTTTCTTGTCATTCTCATCATATTCCGCTGGCATCTTTGGAATTTTCTGAGAATCTACAATATTTGTAGGTTGATAGTTTCCACTCTCAATTACATCCCATAGCCCATATTCAGTAGCCATCACGAACACTCTGAACTTAGCTTTCCAGAAAGAGAAATGTTCTCCATTGAAACCAGGGGGTCTAGTGATGGATGCTCCGTCGGGAAGAATTCCTTCACCCATGCTTGCCATTGGATCCTTCTTAGGCTGTTAAACCTTAACAAGAAGACCTAAGCTCTGATACCAAATGTTAGAACAAGCGTTTCACCCAAGAGGGGGGGGGGGGTGAATTGGGTGATATTAAAAAATTTTTGTTGCAAATATAAAATTTGACGTTGAAATTAAAACAGAAAAGAATAAGGAACAATATCACCGAAGTGTACACCGGGAGTTATACTGGTTCGGCCACAACCACTTTGACCTACATCCAGTCCTCAGAGCTTCTCTGAGAGTTTCACTATATCTTCCAAGATTCAGTGGGTTCTTGGCACCTCAGTACAAGCAAGTTCCTACACCTGGACACTCGCTCCCCCTTATAAGTTGTAATCCAATCCCAACTCAAGGTTCCACAACCTTAGGTTACCTCAATAACAAATATTGAGTTTGAATGAAATATCTCTCTCAAGAGTGAATAAGAATCACTGAAGCATAGAAATATAATTTCATGTGTGTTCTTGTTGTTCTTTCTCTGTTTGGATGTTCCCATATATATAGATATGTTGGTGATGACCGTTGGAACATTTTCTTCTTGTCCGTTGGAGAGTGCGCAGCCACTATTGACTTTTTCAGTTTTTGAAAAATATCCGTTGGCGGTGGTTGGCATTTTAACGTTTCATTTGACTTCCATTACTTGATATGATTTCTTCATTGTTCATCTGTAAATAGGCTAAGAATGCTAACACAATGAAAGATTAATCATATAGAAAACATAACAATCAACGTTTGAATGATTTCTGGATTTCTGGGTTTGCTTACTCGAGTAGCTACTCGAGTATCACATGAAGTTTACTCGAGTACTTACTCCAGTATCATCGGGAAATCTTTGATCAACTGCAAGTCAATGAATAAATACAAGATTACTCGGATAGTGCATGGAATAACCAATTCTTAAACCTTTGAAAATATATGTTTACTCAGGTACTTACTCGAATAATGCACTCACAACTTTATGAGTTACTCGGGTACCAACTCGAGTAAATCCTTACAAAAACTTTTGGTTACTCGATGCTTTACTCCAGTAATGTTGCAGGATTTCAAGGCCGAGAGCACTTAACTTGTTACTCGGATACGGACTCGAGTAATGCATTCATTTTTGCATAGGTTACTCAGGTACCAACTCGAGTAAATGTACTTTTTGTGCTTGTCTTACCCGGGTAATAACTTGAGGTTTATCTTCAAAATAACTCTTCATACTCGGGTACCAACTTCAAGTTTTCCCTGACTTCAGTGCGTTACTGGAGTACCTACTCGAGTAACATTGGCAGTGGTACATAATGCCGAGAGCATCATTTTTTAGAAACAGAGTTACTCGAGTACCTACTCGAGTATCTTTGGAAACTTGAAAGCAACTGGAAGTTTTTCACATGGTTACTCGAGTAGCGCCTCGAGTAACATTGGCAGGCCGAGAGCAACTTAAAAATACGTACACTATTACTCGAGTACCTACTCGAGTAACGTTGGCAGGTTACCGGAAGGTGCCTCTGGTTACTTCAAGTTTTGGCTCATTGCTCGAATACCGCCTCGAGTAATCCCTTAGAAAACTTGCTTCTGATCAAGTTTCTCAGCTTTTTCTCTTGGCCTTTCTTCATTACTCCAATGCTTACTTCAAGTGAGGCTTATCCCTGTTATTCCTTTGCTCAAACTTATTTATTAATCATTTCCTTTTCAAACCATTCTTTTGTTATCATCAAAACATGAGATCTAACAAATTTAATAATTTTAATGGTTTTAATAGTTACATGTAAATTAGCTAGAGGTGTCTTATAATAAGGATTAGAGGGAGTAGTACACAATAATAATGAATGATAAAATTATACATTCATATGAAAAATTTAATAACATGACTTATAAATATGACTAAAGCACACACCCTCTCTACCAACATGGGTTGGATCTAGCGGAAAAATTAGCTCCTCACAACGTAGCAAACGAAGATTTGAATCCCAATTGAAGAGGTGTGCACGTTTAGCATATGATAGTGCTTTAAACATAAGATACACCGATCTAGGAAAGAAAGTACACACACTCTGTCTACCTACTGGGGTAATCCCTCTGATCCACAATATAAGACACTTTAACAAATTCATCAAAACTAAGAAATGATAATTAACTCATTAAATATATCTAAAATTAAAATCACTAGTCCAAAAAAGGTGATTTAGACCGGCACATTTAAACCGGTTGTAGTAAATGAGGTCTAAAAGAAATGCGCGGTTGCATTTACGTAATTATAAGGAATTTGGGAGACCGGTTATTATAATAACCGGTCTAAAAAATACAATTTAGACCGGTTGCACACTAACCGGTATAAAAAGATTGATTTTTAGACCGGTTATTATAATAACCGGTCTAAAAATCAATCTTTTTAAGACCGGTTGCTAGAGAACCGGTCTAAAATGAAGATTTTTAAGACCGGTTCTCTAACAACCGGTCTTAAAAGGTGATTTTAAGACCGGTTGTTAGACAACCGGTCTTAAAAAGCTTGATTTAAGACCGGTTAAGCTACTTAACCGGTCTTAAAAAGTTCCCCAAATTTTTCCCCCTCCCCTGCCCGCGTGCCCTCTCCATTTCTGAAATTTTTCATCCCAATCATTTTTCTTCTCAGTGCTCAACTCCCCGTCCCTTACCTGATCTTTGAATTGGAACAATCGATTCCGGCCGGTCGCTGCTAATTGTTGTCGCTGTTGGGTCGCCGTCTTCGTTTGCTTCTGGTTTTTGAGCTCCGTCCGTCATTCACTGCGACTGAAGGAGGTCTTCGTCTTCATCGTCTTGTTTGAGGTATGCTTCCTCGTCCTCGATCTACATTTACCCCACAAAAATGCTTCCTCGTCCGCGCTTGGTCACATGCTCAATTTGAAATTGGTATCATTAGATATATTCATTAGTTAACCGAGCAAGCAGAAAATTGATGGAGCTTTAGGCCGCTTTCTTCTTTTTTCAGCTCTGCTTTTCTTTTATTTTCTAGGTTTTTAAGCTCTCTCTGTTTCACGGTATGCTACTTCCACTGTCATTCTCTCTGTTGTCCATTTCAGTGTGTGTAGATTTCTCTGCTTATTCTGGTAATAAACAACGACTACATAGTGCTCAATTTCTAATCTCATGGTTTTATTCTGGTGTACAGGAATGGTAGATTTGAGGTGAAGAGGTTCAGCATTTACCGGGTAAATGTCAGATCTAGCTCCTGGTTGCTAATTTTTTTTTGCCAGCTCCTGGTTGCTAATACTAACATGCGTTTGTGATAAATTAGTAGAAATATATAGTATATGAGAATATATTGTGGAATATAGTAATGTAGTAATGTGCAGTAGTGAGTAATTAATGGGGCAAAGAGACTCGAGTTTTATTATACATGTGGCAAAGAGAGAATTAATCCATGGAGTGTAGAACAAGAGCAATTACCTGGTGCCATAAACCCACGAGTACCTAGATGATATGTTGACCGTAAATGCATTGTAGTAGAGGGCTGATTCAAAGCAATCGAAATACCAAAATCAGTAATAAAAGGCTGCATATCAGAGTCAAGCAGTATATTCTTTGGTTTGATGTCTCGATGCAATATGGGCGGATCATGATCATGATGAAGATATGCTAGTCCTTTTGCAATTCCAATAGCAATTTTATAGCGGACGTTCCATGCTAGGCATGGTTGTTGATTGGTTTCATGCAAAACATCATGAAGGCTTCCATTTTCTATGTACCTGCTAACAATTAGACCATATTCCTCACCAATCCAGGAGCCTAGGCATCTTGCCACATTTTTATGCCCAATCTTCCTAGTCAATGCAATTTCTCTGACCAAGTTTGATTTCCTCCTATTGATTTTTGCAAATTTAACCTTCTTAATAGCAAAAACTCCAATATCAAGTTCAGCTTTATAAACAATTCCATGCCCTCCTTCACCAATTATATATTTATCATGTAGATGTTCTGTAGCTTCTAGTAGGTTAATAATTCTGAAATATCCCTCATCATTTGAAAACAAAGCCTCTTGCTCTTCATAATCAACATTGAACTCCACGTTAGATATTTGAACAAAGCAGCTGATGTAAATGAGAAGGTAAATGACAGATGACAGACAAATGACAAACATTTCGAGTCCAGACACTACTAATTTACTACCTTTGTGGTCAATTGATATAGAGTCAGGTCTAGAAGATCTGCAACTTGAGCGATCTAAAATTGAACAATTGATACAAAGGCTAGGATTGCCCAAGAATGATGATGGAGATAATTCCAGCTGTTGCATTGTGCATTGTGGTAAAGGACCAGAGAATGAGTTGTATGATATATTGAATTTTGATTCCAGCTAACGAGTCTGCCATACTATTGTCGTCTCTGTCAATATATTGGAACTCTATATTCCAGCTCCGTTCCAACATTGCTTTAATGTCTGTAAGCAGCTGCCATTTTTCATGCATATCTGGGATCTTATTTTGAAGTAGGTCGATAACCTCGTAGGAGTCGCACCTAATCAACACTTCTCTGAACGCCCATCCCAAACTCTTTTCATGCCCATAAGGCAACCCCAAATTTCAGCACTCAGAGCATCACCAGTACTGAGCCTCAACATAAATCCCTCCACTTATAGTTCTTTTTGCTTTGTTTAACTAGTTACCTTTTATTGGTTTCCAACGGTATTGCTTGGATATTATTAGTCGAAGGACCAAAGTCACCCTAAAAAATATATCCAGGGACAAACAATATAATAATAGATCTAGCGTGTGCAGGCGTTAGACATTAAAAGAATATATATCCAAGTCACTTTCTCTGACGAACGTGCATTCTTTCCTTCCTTTTTCCACCTCCATTCCTCATTCCCTCACTCCTTCTCCATTCCACTTTCCCTCATTCCATTTTTTCCTCACACGCTACTCTAAATCATGATCTTCTTTGTTTAATTCTAGTTACACTATGTACTTGGGTGTAATGATTGCATGCTCTCATCATTCTCCTAACTTTTCCAAGGAAAAAGTACAAAACAAAAAAAAGGTGTTGGAATATATGGATTGTAGTTGGATACAAGCTAAACGGACGAGTGTTGAATATGATGTTGGGGTCAAGGGTTTTTTAGACTTTGCAAAAAGAAATGCCGATGATGATAGTGGGATGTTTTATTGCCCTTGTGTAAAATGTTTGAATGAGAAGCGATTAAGTGCTGCAGATATATATACACATTTAATTTGTGAAGGGTTTTGTAAGACGTATGTAGTATGGGTATGGCATGGTGAACAATTAGAAGTGCCAAGTGCATCTCAACAGGGGGAAGTGACTTGTGATGATAATGACACATATATGGATGATCGGATAGAGGACATTATTCGTGATATAGGAGAAGAGGCTTTTAAACAATCACATGCATATGGTAATATGTGCAGTGATGC
Source organism: Inga laurina (assembly GCA_963855925.1). Lineage (NCBI taxonomy): Eukaryota > Viridiplantae > Streptophyta > Magnoliopsida > Fabales > Fabaceae > Inga > Inga laurina. Next base: position 46,363,734 of record OY979709.1, on the reverse strand, counting down.
TGAGAAACCGCTATACCCGGGGTGTAAAAAATACCAATTGCTGAATGCTGTATTGAAATTGGTAAGCTTGAAAGCACGGCATGGATGGAGCGATAAGAGTTTTTCAGAAATGCTTGAGGCCTTTAAAGATATGCTTCCTGATAATAATGTGTTGCCTTGTCGATACTATGATGCTAAGAAAATACTGTGTCCACTAGGGATGAAGTATAAAAAGATCCATGCTTGCCCTAATGATTGCATATTGTATAGAAAAGATCATGAAGAGAAGGAGCAATGTCCGATATGTGAAACTCCGAGGTATAAATCAAATAAGGGCCCTGCAAAAGTGTTGTGGTATCTTCCAATCATTCCAAGGTTCAAGCGCCTGTTTGCTAATGAAATTGATGCCAAAAATTTGAGATGGCATGCAGATGAGCGGATTTCTGATGGAAAGCTTCGACATCCAGCTGATTCTTCTCAATGGCAGAAAATCGATCAATTATTTCCTACCTTCGGTGAAGAACCTAGGAATCTCAGGCTTGGGCTTAGCACAGATGGTATGAATCCTTATGGTAGCCTAAGCGGTATACATAGTTCATGGCCTGTTCTGTTGGTAATTTACAACTTATCTCCTTTGTTATGTATGAAACGAAAGTACATTATATTGTCTATGTTGATTTCGGGACCAAAGCAACCCGGAAATGACATAGATGTTTATCTAGAACCCTTGATCAAAGACTTGAAAGAGTTGTGGGATAAAGGTGTCGATGTTTTTGATGTGAACAAGAAGGAGACTTTTAATATGCGAGCAATGATCTTTTGTACTATAAATGACTTCCCTGCAATTGGGAACTTGTCAGGATATAGCGTTAAAGGCCACAAAGCTTGTCCGATATGTGAAGAAGGCACATGCTACCATCAACTTCAACATGGAAGAAAGACGGTTTACCTTGGCCATAGGCGATTTCTAAGACGAAGCCACCCTTATCGTAGATTAAAAAAAGCTTTTTTCGGTGGCCAAGAGTTTGAAGATGCTCCAGAGGCATTGACTGGGGAGAAAATTTATGAAAAGGTGAAAAATATCAATACTATGTTTGGTAAGTCATCAAAGAGTAGAAATGAGAAAAATATATGGAAAAAAAAGTCCGTCTTCTTCGATCTTCCATATTGGCGCAATCTTGACGTCGGGCACTGTATTGATTTCATGCATGTGGAGAAGAACGTATGTGATAGTATTGTTGGGACACTGCTCAACATACAAGGAAGTTCTAAGGATGGCGTGAAGGCAAGATTAGACTTGCAAGAAATGGGAATACGAGAAGATTTACATCCAAGGCCATACGGTAATAGAACTTTTTGTCCTCCAGCTGCTCATACTTTGTCTAAGGTTGAGAAAAAAAGCTTTTGTGAGTGTTTACATGGCGCTAAAGTTCCCTCAGGGTATTGTTCAAATTTTAAAAAGCTTGTATCGATGAAAGACTTGAAGTTAATAGGGCTAAAGTCTCATGATTGTCATGTCTTAATGCAACAACTACTCCCAGTAGCTATTCGAGGCATTGCCGAATATGATCTTCAACACATATTAACTAGACTTTGTTTCTTCTTCAATGCCATTTGTTGTAAAGTCATTGACACGGAAAGATTGGAGGAATTGGAAAATGAAGGATACATGATCTTATGCCAGCTTGAGAAACTTTTTCTTCCTTCCTTTTTTGATATCATGGTACACTTGATTGTTCATCTAGTGAGGGAGATAAAGTTGTGTGGCCCTATCTATTCCGGTGGATGTACCCGATCGAAAGAACTATGAAAATACTAAAAGGGTATGTGAAGAACCCCAATCGGCCTGAAGCATCTATTGTTCAAAAATATGTTTCTGAAGAAGCTATGGAATTTTGTCAACATTATTTGTCAAATGTACAACATATTGGCCTTTCTAAACGTCATGATCAAGAAGGGGGTAGACGCGGGGCAACAGTAAAGAGCATAGATGCTGATGAATTGCAACAAGTCCACCTGTACATCTTGAACAATGTTGATGAAGTTCAATATTACATGAATGCCCATAAAGAAATTGTACGCAAACAAAATAGTCGAATGACTGAACAAAGGTTAATCAGGGAGCATAACAGAACTTTCGCACATTGGTTCAAACAAAAGGTTGACGGAGAAGAATGTGTTTTTGATACAATAAATTGGTTAGCATGTGGTCCTGAAGTTGATGTCATAAGTTGGACTTCATTTGTGATCAATGGTTATACCTTTTACACGAAGTCCCTAGATGATAAGAGTACCGTCCAGAACAATGGTGTTGTATTAGTGGCTGAATCTATGAACTTCTCTAGTTCGAAAAATAAGAACCCTACATTGGCTGCCATACCTTATTATGGGGTGATTGAAGAGATTTGGGTGGTTGACTATGTTAAAATTAGATTTCCCATTTTCAAATGCAAGTGGGTTGATGTCAATAATGGTGTGAAGATCGATAGGTTAGGATTTACATTAGTAGATTTGAATAGTAGAAGTTTTGGAGATGAACCTTTCATTATGGCAGATCAGGCGCAACAAGTGTTCTATATCACTGATCAGGCAAATAAAATGTGGTCTGTAGCTCTCCAAGGAAAAAGGGTCGTTGATATTGACGAGAAAAGTCACTCAAATTATGATCTTCTTGAGACTCCTTCTTTTTCCAGGGGTCTACCAGAACTAAACGAAGAAGATGAAGCAGATAATACGCACGGCACAGGAAATGATCATCACGAGGGAATATGGAAGGATATCTCTTTATGATACTACTTTGACCTTAACTAACTAAAGTAATTATGATTATGATTTATATCCGAAGAATATGTTTAGTTATTTTATCGATATAGTCTTCACATGTCATAGCTTAGGATTTATCTTTCTTTGTTGTCGTTACAGGCAAATGACGAATCCCCAGCGTCCTAGTGCAGAGGATCAGCCACCTCATACACCTCTGAGTCAGCCACCTAGTGCTCAGGAGAGTCAGCCAGCTAGTGTTAACCAGGGCGAGCCTAGCAATGCTCCGAGCCAGGGTCATAGTGAGAGTAGTAGCCGGTCTGTACGGAGGGGTAGACGTGGCACACGGTTGACAGATGTTTCCCTCAGTCAGAGTGCAGGCCAAAAGATACCGATTGAGTTTGATAGACATTGGAAACCAATCGGGCCTAATGCACAACGATATAGGAGTTTCGTCGGCCTCCTTGCACGTAACAAGCCGAGCATCTTGATAGAGGAGTGGAGAAGTGTCGATGCAAAGGTGAAGCAGCATATTTGGGACACTATTCAGGTATACAATTCTCGTCTGTATGTAGTTAATTATTATCAAATGTCACAAATTTGTCACTTACTCCTTCAATGCATGCATTTCAGCTCACCTACGACGTTCCTCAGAGTGAGATCTTGTATAACAAGATGATGACGTATTGTTATGAGCGTTGGAGCAAGTTTAAGACAAATCTGACCAACAATTACATTCATATTGAGGTGAAAGATGGTCAGCCTCGTCCTAATCTGTGCGACCAGTATACATTTCTTGATCAAGCGACGTGGCAAGAATTTGTTAGGCTTCGGACTACTCCAGAATCTTTGGTTAGTTGACTTATTTTTCGTTTTATTTACTTAGCAATTATCTTAATTGATTCTAACACTTTCCTTTTGTATCATTTCTTATTCGCAGGCAAAAAGGCAAAAAGCACAAGAAAGTGGAAGAAAGAATGATTGCCCTCATACAATGTCTCGTGGGGGTTATGCAAAGGCTAAAAGAGACTTGTTGGCGGCCAAACGGAAGAGATTGGAAGAAGCATCTCAATCCGATCCTTCTGTCCTTCTTTCTCCGCCTTCTCCGATTCGTCGAGAAGAAAAATGGCAATTTGCCCACCAAAAGAGGAGTGGGACTTATACGAGTGAACAATCTCGTATAGTTGGTGAAAGAATTGTAAGTATATATCGTTATTGTAATTAATTACATAAGAAACGTACATTATCACTTATGTTTGTTATTTTGTATTATGTTACAGGATGAACTTAGAAAACAACAAGCTGAGGGATCTTTTAAGTCGGAGGGCAGGAATGACATCCTCACAATTGCTACTGGCAAACATGAGCATCCAGGCCGTGTCAGGGGAGTTGGAGGAGGGGTAGGGATACATGATTACTTTGGAGCCCCCGTACGCCATTCCTCAAACATCGTGACTAGGGAGGAATTGGAGACTATGTTGGCCATTGCAAGAGCAGAAGCAAAGGCTGAGGCTGAAGCATCATTTGATGCACTATTAGAGACCCGGTTGAGCAAGATGAAAGAGGAAATGATAGTGTTTATGAGCTCAAGACAAGATACCAGTGCTCCCCAGCCACAATCGATTGATCCTAATAAGCAGAGTACTAAAGGTAGTTGTTGCAACATCGGGCAGTCATCAGAGGGTCCTAACCCAAAAATTACTGAGCTTTGTGATCTTTTTGTCGAGGATCCTCTGAGACGGTTAGTTGCACGGGGTAGTGTGCATAACCTGGGATTAACTGTCTACCACTGACAAATGGAAGGTGATCAAGTCTGAGTGTCAGTTGACGAGGTGATTATTGCAGATGCACCTGTCCCTATCCCTTCTGATGAATTCAAGATCGTTAGTGATGTCTTGGGCACATTCATCTTGTGGCCAACGAACCTTGTTTCTGGTCGAGCCGAGGAAAGTCCGATCAAAGCCCCACCAAGTCCAGCTCCCTTCACTCAGTAAGAAGTTTCACAGCCTCCATTGAATATCATGCAGCAAGTGATTCTGATGGCATATGATACATTATTCAAAACAAGAGAGTGGCCTACGGATTCAGTTGTTGGACAGTCAGGAGTGACATGCTATCTTGAGAGGGATGATTTGATGTCCCTGGTAGCTCCTAGACAAAATCTTACGATTGGGATTGCCCAACTGTTCTTAATGTAAGTAGCTTCTGCAATTCAAAGTAAATATTTTAAAAGTTTCACCGTTTACCTTATATTTATGTGCTTGCGTTATTGTAGGTACATGCATCGTAGGTTGGTCTCGTCTGGCAAAAGCAAAAAATTTGGATTCTTATGCCCCCATCACATCTAAGAAAAGGGACCACTGCTGCTACTAGACATCGATACTTGTCAGAGAGGCTTAGTGAAACTGGAATTGAGTGTTTCTTGGCTCCATATGTGCATAGGTTAGAAACAAACTGATATTTTATAATTTATATAATGTTTTATGTTTGCTTAATATTCTTCTGTTTTTTTCAGTGATCATTGGCAGTTGCTTCTTCTATGCAAGAGTAGTTACACTGTCATCCTCTTATGTTCACTCCACTTCAAACCAGGGAATGATTTGAAAAAGACCATGAATTCGTTAGTTTTCTTGCATTATTACCTTTTGTATGCAAAATTTATGGAATTTGTGTAAAACCAATAACCTTTGTTATTGTGATGATCATAGGGCTATGCGGACATTCCTACACAGTGCTTGTGGTAAGCATGTTCGTGACTTAAAGGACCCTACATGGATCATGCCAAAGGTTAGTACATATGGATTTGTTTAAAGAATGTAATAAGACATGCCTTTATATTTGTTTTAATGATATCATGTTTTTTCTCAGAGCCGTCGGCAACCAAAGGGGTCCAACTTATGTGGTTTTTATGTTTTGAGACACATTTACAATATTATCACTCTAGGCACGACTGATTTTACTGAAGAGGTAAATTTATATTTCAGAACTTTTGTTTTACTTTATTGTTTTTAAGTTACTAAGTCAATGTTTCGTCTGGTTTTGGTGTTACAGATGTTTGATCTTGTTGATCCCTTTCCTGAAGAAGATATTGATTTCATTCGCACATGTTGTGCTAAATTCATCCATGAGCTATTACAAAAATAGTGAGTTTTTGAATCCAATGTTACATTGTACATTATTGTTCTCATATTATTGCTAACATCAGGTGAGTCAGGAGGGACTTGTAGATCAATTTATGGATATGTTGTTTGCAAAGAAATTGATAATGATGTCTTTCTTTTTGTCCTTCAAGCAAAATTATGTTTTATCGTTATGCAATTGGATGAAATTGGCTGAAGACTCTACATTAAATACAGCGTCATTCAAATTCTTTTGAAAATTGTTTGACAATTGTTCGAGAGGCTACTCGAATATAGCCACAACATGATCCTCTCAATAGGAATGTTTGCAAATTAACATAAGAAAAAATTATGATTGAAAGGAACAAAGTTGGGATATGGGTAACTGACTACTGAGGTAAAATATGTTAGTTCGTATTTCCTAATGTACCTCGGTAAATGGTTGTTTATGCATAGCAGATAGCACATGCTATAAGGCTTTATGCATAGGTTTAGTTATATAAGTTGTATTATACTTGAATGTTACGTAATATCATTAATTCAGATCCTATATTACAGAAGCGCCCAACTGGTTTTCTTCTTTACCTTCAAAACGACTTAACTATAAGTTTATCAATAAGTGTTGGGATGTCTTTATTCATCTAATAATGTGATCAAATTGTTGCCTTCTGCAACTTATCAGCGATTTGTTTTTATTTTTAGGTGGTGCTCCACATCCGGTGGAGATGGAAACAACATCCAATTTTGGTTCTGAATCAGAGGACGAAGAGGGGTGAACACCAGCTTTTATCAACTTGCATTTGGGGTAATGTGCGGGGGACATTGATTTCTCTAGTTGACCCTTATTTTTTTCAAGCCATCATCTGAGTACTTGAAATTCTCTTTACTCCAAGGTTTATGTAGGCTTGCAGTTTATTAATCTGTTCAATAATGTAATTTGTGGAATGCTGACAAAGTAATTTAGGGTCCTCACCCTTTATATTGAATCTCAGTTGCCAAGTATTAGAATGAAAAGCTTAGCGAATATCCTCTGTTAGCTTGTATGAACATTAATTTGTTGCTGCTATAGACTGGTGCTTTTGAATTTTGAAATTGAAATCAGCGATTGTTATGTACTGCTGTTTCAAATTGGAGCATTCTGTGCGTGTACATATAATAAAAGGGACGTTTTTTTTAAAAAAAATAAAGCTTTAAGACCGGTTGTGCCCACAACCGGTCTAAAAAATCAACATTTAAGACCGGTTGTGGGAACAACCTGTCTTAAATGTCTAACCTTTAAGACCGGTTGTTCCCACAACCGGTCTTAAATGTCTCTCCTTTAAGACCGGTTGTTCCCACAACCGGTCTTAAATGTGGATTTTTTAGACCGGTTGTGGGCACAACCGGTCTAAAAAATAACAGACTTTTTAGACATGCTGTATCAAGACCTAATACAGAACCGGTCTAAAAAGTCATTTTTAACCGGTCTAAAAAGTCATTTTTCTACTAGTGAATTTTCTTCCAACTTTACCCATATTATATTATGTTTCAAATGAGAAAGAGAGAGAGCATATAAAAAGTCACATTTAAACATTAACTATATGGGTAGTATTGACAAATAATGATTAATTATTCTCCAAGTAACTTATATTATGGATTAGGGACAAGCAAAAAACCCGATAGTCTAGGTAAGCCGGTCAAGGTAGCCCGGTCCAGGTAAAATCAGTCCGACAATAGAAAAGGACCAGATCAAACCAGATTGATTGGTTGGGCTAGCTTAGACTGGGTTCCAGACCATGTTATCTAACCACTTGGTCTAGTTTGGCCCGAAGTGTTTTTATTTATTTGTTATATAATCAAATTTTTACTTTTTGTACTAAAAAAAACTTCTATCACAATCAGCCCCCATTGTTATCTCACACGAAGACCCCAGCAACGGTGGCGGCGGCCTCTCCTTTGCTACTAGATCCGGATCGCCCAATCAATCTTAGCTGCATCAGACCCCATCACTTTCTACTATTCGTTCGCTGCTTCCTCTTCCTCTCTTTTCTTCTTAATCCTCTTCTCTTTGTTGTTATTTCTCTCTTGGCTTTTGGGTTTCTTCACCATCGTTCTTTCTCCTCTTCCCTTCGCCATTGTTACTCGCCTCTAGCTGCTTTGTTAAAGCTCTAATCAGCACTTTAATCCTAAGTGGCAGCTACGATTTAAAAGCCCAGATTTTGAATGCGTTTTTATTTGTGTTAGGTTTTGTTATTCATTAATCTGGATTCTGACTTTGGTAACCTTTAGTTTCTTCTTCTTCGATGGTTGCAATTTGTTCCACTCTCTCTTTCCAGAATTTTTGGAAAAATTTTTGGTTTGGTGGACAAGTCCACCAGTCTGATAGACCAAACCTGATCCAACCCAATGTCGGGTTCATATTGGACTAGACCAGACTATAGACCACCATACCCAACCCAAAGTAATATTCAGATAGGCCTTGGGTTAGGCAGTAATCTAGTCCAGTCTGGTCTTTGAGCAACCCTATGGTGAATCAAGACATTCTTCTAGATGTGATTTTTTTTTTTTTTGTATTACAAAGGCAAGCAAAGCTTGTAGATTGTCATGGCCTATAAAGTAGGCCGTACAAAGCGATCATCTGGTGGTACACCACATTCCTGGGCAAAAAGAAGGATACAATCTGTAGGGGGAGACCCCAGCTCAACGTAGGTCTGGCTGTGCATGTGAGCCTGACGTGCAAGATAATCTGCACACCGGATGCTTTCCCTATAAGAGTGGGAAATCCGCAAGTCCCAGTCTGAAAAAATAAGGGATCTGGTGTCTAGGATGACATTGTATAATGGGTGAGAAGTTGGACAATTAGACCATAGGAGGTGAATAGCTTGGAGGGAGTCAGTGAACAGATTGATTTTGGAAAATCCCATCTGCTTACATAAATGGAGTCCTCTGTAGATTGCATGGATTTCAGCCGCAGTTGGGAATGAGTGACCTAACTTCTGTTGAAATTCTAGATGTGATTTTTATTGTGGACAGAAGTACTTGTTTTGGTTTGCGTAAGATAATTAAAGATCACTTATAGATAAAAGTTAACCGCGGGAGTATATTTTGATCAGTATTATATTTTTGTTGCCCAAATTACAATATGCTCCTATTAAATAAAAGAGTCTTAGCCCAAGATACTCATTGATATGTTTGACCCGCATCACCATGCGCATATTGTCGCCTCAGTAAATGAAAATTGGATAACAAGTCCAAGACCGCACAAGCCTACCTCTATAGTAATGGAGAAATTTTTTTTTTTAACCTGAATATAGTAACAGAGATTGACATATTATGTTTTATATTTTTTAAAGTAAAATACTCTAACTACTTACTATTTTACCTCAATTATACGAACCTTCTCTCTATTTTGAAAACACATATAAATTCCCCTTAAAATTAATATGTATGTTACACGAACATTCCTTATATTTTTAGATTCTATTCCTATCTATCCACCAAAATCGTTAGTTGACAGTTAAGTTTGACTTTTGAACTTTTTTTGACCAAAATGTTCCTCTTTAACATTAGAATTATTTAAACACACATATGTGGGCCAAAAACTTTTTTATACAACCAAAAATTAATTCTAATAGATTTTCTAACTTTCTAATATGGTAAAAACTTTATTAATTTTGATATTATAAAATTTATAATTTTAATTTGTCATCATATATTTGTTGAAATATATATATAGATATAAACCAATAATCTTGATCAAAGAGAAAAATTTCAAAAGAGAGAAACCAGCAGATAGGTACCTTTTTCATACACACACTTACACTAGGCAACTAGATATTCCTATCACGCGCTGAGATTTGTTTTTTTAGATAAAAAAACCTACTAGATATGTGAAATAATTTGTTTACAAATAAATTAGGAATTTAGTATTAAGGGAAAATTAGGAATTTCATATTAATATTTTTCTAAATATAACTAGTTTTTTATTCACACACATTTAATTCCCACTAATTAACCTAAATTAGAAATTTAGTAAACTCTAAAAGTTTACAAAGTGCAAACATTCAAGTAAATTAGGAATTTAGTATTAAGGGCAAATTAGTAAATTAATTTTACTTATATATATTTTAATTAAAAAATATACTTTTAGTATCTTTTTAGAATATTCTCGATAGAGTTAACTATTTGAATGAAAATATATGTTTTTAAAATAGTGGGAAGATTTCTGGAATTAAGGTATTATATCATATCCTCCTCTGTCTATCAGTAAATTTCCTACAATACACATTTGTTTATTAATTGCTCATTTTTCAGGAAACCATATTGAATGAATTTCCATAGATTTTGCTACAAAGGTTGGGACTTTCATTGCGTGATTAAATGCGTAGATTATGGAATGCGAATGTATATTTACGTCTCCAATTTTAGTTTTTCATTTGAAATCAACGTCCGTTGGCCCAACGTGACTTCAAGAATCAATCAAACGACTATTTCATATGTATCAAAAAAAAAAAAAAAAAAAGAATCAATCAAACGATCGAATTTCTTTTTGTAGATTAGGATTTTGTAGTGGTAAAGTCATAAACTAAGTGCATATATACATTATTTTAGCCCTTTTGACTGAGTCGCTTTTTCTTGCGTCCATATCCCTGAACTGAAGTCTGAATTAAAGTCCATCCCACATTCTTTATATAGAAAAATCAATCAAACTCTTCCAATTACAGGTTTTAAAATGAATATATTAATTTTTCTTTCACACAAAAATTAAATACTCATCTTTAATTGTCTTTCATTTTGATGATATCAACTGTTTTTTCCAAGTTAGTGTATGTATTAATATTAAGAAAAATAAGCATTTAACCTTTTTTATTTTTGAGAATACAAGGCTAAGTTAAGAATAAACATGAAGAGAAAGACCAAACAATTCATCATTAATATATGCAATTCAAATAATATATTTGTAGTTGTGTGTGTGAAGAAAAAACAATCCTGATCGTAACAGAAATGAGATGAGCCGAGACGTGAGGCAATGAAATTCTTCGACGTGATTATAATTTTGTCAAACATATCAAAACTTGATCGTAATCATATACATTCATTGATCTGCTCGTCAGTCGTAATTAAGGCGAGTTAATGCCTCAAAGTCCTTCCGTTACTTGTGGTCACGTACCGATCAATATAAAGTAATTATCAAAGATATGTATATATGGTCATGGTTCTAGATATATAATTATATATCAACAGAGTCTGGCCGCCGGAGCCAGCCGGAGAAACGTGTGAAGACCGTCACCTTTTGTGGAAAATATAATATAATATAATAGTATACTTATGGGCTAAGATTTTGCTATAAAAGGACCAATATACGCCCCCAACTGGGCACACAAAACATTTAATTATATTCGCACTTGCAAAAGATTTAAGTCGTCGAAGAAATGGCTCTCAACATTATGAAGGCAGTGTTAGTAATGGGGCTTGCCATCTTGAGCCTTGTCTCAGTGGCATCTGCTATTCCTGGAACTGCCACCTTTTACACTGTTTATGTTCGTGAGTATTGTCCCATGTATATATTGTTCACATTTCTTAACTACATATAAATTGTTGCTTTACTTATTCAAGCTTATAACTCGATTGCTTCCATTTCAGTCTTATCAGTTAAACTAAATACTACTAATATATATTAGGATCATATTTAAGAAGTTGATCTTGATCATAAATATATAATATATTTTTCATATTTGTCAATCTTTCCCTAATTTACCTTTATTAATGCTCAATCAACCATAATCAAGGAGGAGATGAAAGAAGGGAATTAAGGAAGATAACTAGATTTAGAATATATATGTTTTATTAACTACTTTAATTTAATCAAATTGAGTAAATATATCTTTTATTAAGGATTAGAGTGAATATTATATGCTTCCTTAATTAAAAAGCACACTTGTACTATATAATTTGTCCCTCGGGGACACACACACGGAGTCTCACATATCACATCGTGTAATTATTTTAACAAGCTTATCGGTTCTTTTTAGAGGAGAGAAAGGGGGAAGTCAGGATTAGAAGGGATATATAATATAGAGTTTCATAAATCTTAGCTACTAAAATATATAACACTTTCTTAATATATACTAAAAAAATTAAATTAAAAGTTTGGAGAGTCAGGGTTTCTATCAGCGCCCCTAGTAGATTTTAGAAAAATATGTATGTATTATGTTTGTCTTTCTATCCAAATAGTGAAAACGAATTTGATAGGACTTACCTTGAGACTATATACATTCAATTCATCATCCTGAGTGCCACGCTCGGTTAGAGCAGGACATTGCGGATAGCTTACACTCTCTGAATATGTCATGTGTAAAACATCAAGCTTTAAGCTTTCCTTTTTTTATCCAAAAATACATACAGATATTCAATTCATCCTCGAATACTCCCTCCAGTCCTTAATATAAGACATATTTATCTAATTTGACTATATTAAGAAAGTTAGTCAAGTTAGTTTTTTTATACAATAGTTAAATTAGTTAATATGATATATATTTTTTCTAAAATATCCTAGTCATCTTCTTTAATTCTTATTCCCCCTCCCCATTGATTATTGTTGAGGGAGCATCAGCAGAGGTAAATTAGGAAAAGATAGCCAAATATGAAAACTATGTCTTATATTTAGGACCAAGATCAACTTCCAAAATATGTTTTATATTAAGGATTGAAGGGAGTATATTCTAATATTCTTGCTACTACTTTTTTTTTTTTATTTGTCTAGACTTGTTTTCCTATATGAGTTTCAGAGGCCTCATTAGGTCCACAATCTTTATTTTTGATTTTTTCCCTTCTTGTTCTTTTCTTTTGTTTTTTTTTTTATCTTAGATTGAATGACTTTGATATCATATTATATTTTAGGTATATATATATATTAGCTTTATCTTTTTATCAAAATAACTTAAACCAATTTGATAAAATTTACCTTAACACTATATATTTATTCTCTAATTAATCGATGTGAAGCCTTTTATAATATATTCTAATATACCTTTTTCCTCAACCATTGGATAAAGAGAAGTTAATTGGTAGGGTGTGAATGGTTTGTTGTTGGCAGCATCGGCATGCTATGGATTTCAAGATCAAGGGACAATGATAGCAGCAGCAAGCGACCCAATCTATAACAATGGAGCTGCATGTGGAAAAATGTACAGAGTTACTTGCACCAGTGGCACCAATAGTGTTCCTAATCCCTGCCGGGGAGGAAGTGTCACCGTCAAAATCGTCGATCGCTGCCCTTCTCCGGGATGCCGAGGTACCTTGGATCTCTCTCAGGAAGCTTTCTCCGCCATTGCTAACCCTGACGCAGGAGTGGTCAACATTGACTACGTCCCGTAAGTTATTAAAAAAATATTGCGCATTACTCTTGATATTTCGCTTTTTGTTAGATTTTCAAGTTCATTTTATTAGTACTGACTTTTTTGTGGTTTACTTTCAGGGTCTAATGCCTCTGCAAGAGAACAGTCAAGAAAAATAATATAATATACTACATAAGAATGATTAATAACACGTACATTAGTTAGATGTACGTACTTTCATGGAAAAGAATACAAATAATTTTCCATGGACAATGTATGGATATCGTGCTATCTTTTCGTTTCAATAAAAGTATTGTTGTTCTTATTTTCGTTTGGCCAGAAAATATCGATTCGATCCCTAATTATATGTATAAAAAAAGATCTCATCGAGAGGTAATTGATCACAATCAACCTCATAGTTGCATAATATGAAGTACATTGATCACAATCAACCTCATAGTTGCATAATCTGGAAAAAAAAATAGAGAGAGGAATGAGTCTATCACTGACTCAGTCAGAACAAAAATAACAAAATGCGTGGAAGGGAAGCAAATGCTCATAGAGTTTTTCACAAATGGTTTTCCTCAAAGTAAATAAATATAACAAAATTCAAATGTTGAGTTGAAAACCAAAAATGATGGTAATGGTTCACTAAATCCTTATCTTAATAAATACAAAATATTTAAAATCAAATATCCAACCACAATTTTTCAATCAATACAATCACTCAATATCAATCTTGGTGGGGAATAACCGTCCCACCTATATACTATTCCACATACGTGTTCGTCATTTAGCTTAACCATAAATGTACAGGTCACAAGTAGTATAAAAAATATTGTCCCACAAGGACTAAGGCAAAATCAAGCTAATTATTGCAATTATATTTCTTATTAGGTTGAGTGGATTCAATTATGTTTAGTTTTCAAAATTAGAAGGGAATAATGAAAAGAAAATTGAACTTAACTTCATGAATATTATTGATCTAGGATTATTTGTTCCCTTCTTATTTGATGAACCTAGTTAATTCACCCTCAATTAGTGATCAAAGAAGATATGTGTTTGCGTATGATAAATATATATTTTATAATTAAATAAGTGTAGATTCTGAGATATAGTTGATTAAATTCATTAATATTTTATATTTATTTAATTATCTTTTATATATTTTTCTATCTTTTAATTAATTATAGGATACAAGGATATTTGGATATAAAATCTACTCATATCTTAATTTATTTTACAGGGGATACTATAAGATTCAAGTGAGAATAAAATATCAATATAATATATTTATATTATAAGATAATCAATAAAAAGAAAAAGATAAATCAAGATATCATGATTGAGACGTATGTAAGGAAGTAGTATATACCTATATATATGCTAGGAGTAGCAAGAGGGAGGTGTGTTCTATTTTCCTGATTGGTGACGGCAAGGCAAGAGCTTTAGTGGAGGGAGATTAAAGTTTGGAGATGCAGAAGAGTGACAACACTGAGAAAAATTCAGCATTGAGTTTTTGTTTCTCCTTTTCTTTATCTTCTTTATCTTGTCTTTGGCTAGCTATTATTTTGGTTGTAATATCCTAAAAAGTGTTTAAGGGCTAATGACTTCAAAAGTGGATGTAATTATTGTTGAATAAACACTTTTGAAGAATATGATGTGAAATTTGATATGGATGTGTTGTGATTAATGCCCAAACCCCGCATTGAAGCTTAATTGTGTAGTAAAGCTTAAAATGAACTCTAATAGTAGGGAAGGGCGCATGAATGGTGATATGAATGATATAAATGTGTTTAGTGGTGATTCGAGTAGAATTGCCATAATCAGGGGTAAAACAGGTAAAAAGGAAAATTATCGACTAGTTGGTTAGTTACCAAAGAGAAAATTCATTAGTAATTGGAGATCAATGGTTAGGATTGATTGATCAAGAGGTGGAATCTTGTGCAATTGAGTTCATGTGTGCCATAAAAGGAGAAATAAGATCATGCCACTTGTCAACATGAGAGCCATGGATCAAGTCAAAAGTTCAAACCACTTATTCCTCTCTTCTCTCTCCCTTCAAGTCGGTTGTGAGCATGGGGGAGGGAAAAATATGCACTACCATCATCATCTCATCTTTTCTCTCTCCATTCTCCATTTTTGTGTGTTCAAGGAAGGAAAGAGAAAGTGAAAGGTGAGGTTTTGACTTGCTTAATGTCTCCTTTAGCCTCATTCATCTTCATTAATCTTGTTCATAGTGATGAGAGCTTCATTGCTATAATTTCAAAACTTTGAAAAGTGGTGTTTGAGTGTTGGAAGAAAGTTGGAAGTTGTGAAAACAAGAAACCAACCTTGAGAAGAGGAAGAGGTAAGGAAAAGCTCTCTATTGACATGCTCATTTTGATCATTAGTTAAGTTTTGGAAATTTGTGATTTTGCCTGATTTTGGTATAATTTTGGAATGCATGAATTGGCTAATGTATAGTGGTGAAATTGGTGGCATAGTGTGTCTTTGTGTCATTAGAATGGGTTTGAAATTTTGGAAACCAAAGTGGTCATTTAGTAGTCTTGGGTTGCAATGTATTTGGGAGTGTGGAATATGTTGATAGAATGAGAATTTGGTTGTTTTAGTATGTCTAATGAGTTCCTTATGAAAACTTGTGTGGGGAAAAGGTTATTTGTGGATTTTGGGAGTCGTTGGACACTTTGGACAAAATCTAGAAAATTCTATTAGTTGCTATGTTTTGGCTTCTGATAAGCCTTACTCAAGTGCATAGAGGTGTCACTCCAGTGCAGCATCCTGTTTTCCCTTTTCCCTTTCAGTGTTTGGTTTCACTTCAATGCAAGAATGCAAAAGTGCAATTCCTCACTTGCGAGTGGTTTGGGTTATCACTCGAGTGAGTTGGGTCTCACTCGAGTGAGTATATATTTTGCACCTTCTGGTCGCGTCTCGGGGAAACACTCACTGTCAAATTATCGAGAGTGTGCTTTAACACCTGCAAGTGTTGTAACATCACTCGAGTGCCAAAGCCAATGCTCGAGTGCACTCCTCATTTTAGGGTTTCGATTGCTCTTGGGTAGTCACTTCCTGTGCCTCACTCGATTTGACTCGGGTGAGCATGAGGGCATCACTCGAGTATTGAGGTCAGGACTTGAGTGTTGTAAATATTTTTTGTCTCAGTGGTCGCTCTCAGCCAAGCACTCGCACGAGTGAGCCAACCTCACTCGAGTGTAAACCATCTCATCACTCGAGTGCAAGAGCTGAAAATTAGAGTTATACATTTGGAAAAGGGGTGTTTGGTTAAGTTCTTCCCAACCTTTAGGCTTGTGTCTAGGCTTTTAGTAGCCACCTAAAGAGTTCAAATGGTAACCAACTTTAAGTGTTATGAAGATAAGAATTTGGAATAGAGAATAAACTATCGTCCTTGATTTTGGTTATAGGGTTTGATATTTGCCCTACTTGTGAGCCATCTATGCCGGAGCACACTTGGAAGGAACAAGGTAGTAACTCTTTTCCTTATACTATATGTGATATATGGTATGATTGATTTATCATTGTTTGTGGGTCTATCACCGCGGCCCATCAGTGTTGACGGTGGGAGGATCGTGCCTTAGGGATGGTGGAATCCAGGGGATGAGACTATGTGAAATCCGTAAGGCTATATGTGAGAGCCGAAAGGCTTTTTGTGAACCTTCACCTGTAGCCCATCGGTGTTGACGGTGGGAGGACCATGCCTTCGGGGCGATGGAATACGAGGGATGAGATTATATGATATGTGATTATGTATGTGCATATGTTTGATAATGTCATTGCATGTCCAGACAGGGCAAGCGGCTCCAAGGGAAAAGAGACAACCAAGGGTGGATAGGACTCCTTAGGGAGATTGTTATTATGGTTGTTGGCTATCCATTTTGGATTAGGGATCACTGTATATTTTGTTCATCTTATTTTGGAAACGATTGTGTAATCCCCTAAGTGAGAATTTGTAAACCCTTAGTATTTACATGAAACCCGAGGGTTGCCGGGATTTTTGTTGTACACTCTGGTATATTAATGTGATTTAACTGCGCAGTGTAATTATATTCGAATTGTGAAATTTGAGACCAAGGTAATTAAGGCAGAAATTTTGAAAGAATTTGTGAAAATTCTACCGTAAGGAAGGGATGGTAAATGAGTTTTATTATTATTGGTCTCTATTTCATTTTTCTTACGTATTTCGAATTATAATTATGGTTTTCAAGGTAGGGGGTTACATTGGTCATGACAATGTTCAGTTTATGTAGTTGAATAGTTAGTTTTGGATTATTTAGTTTGATTATAAATTAGTAGATGATAATTCTTTTCATTAATTGCTTTAATGCTATTTAGTTGATTTAATTGTGTGCTTGATTATCTTGAAACGAGAGACATTTGATTGAGATTATTTTGGTATTCTAAAGGAGCCTAGACGAAGGAAATTTAGTCTAGACCTTCAATTGAAATGTGTAGGATTAGGTTTTTGGGTTTAATTTGCTTGTAGGATAGACATATATCTACTGGCCCTACATAGTCTCATTAAGCTTGCACTTAAATTAATCCAACTAAGTATTAATCGTCTAAGACATTATGGGTTAACACAGTTGGAATGCCTTTTATTAGTGGATCGAAAGACACTCTCAGGTAATTAAGAGTCCTAGACTAACAAATATAACTTTAAATGCAATTAAGGATAGAAGGTAGACACTAAGAAGTAATCAAGGCTATAATAATCCAAATCACCGCTTTAGATTTAGAATCATTCTATTCCTTACTCATAATTATAGTTAGATGTACTTTTCTTTCTTTTTTAATTATCTTTTATTCCTACTTTCTATTCAAATTGTGTTGACTCAACTTAAGCAAAAGTGTAAAGTCATTGCTCAACTACATTGTTGGTACTAAATCCTCATAAGAACGATATCTTATTCACTCTTTTTTACTTGATACGGCTCATGCACTTGCAGAGTCTTAGGCTCTATATTTTGCCCCTATCAAGTTTTTGGCGCCATTGCCGGGGACTTGTGTGCTACAATTGTCTTGGTTGGAATTGATTGAGCATTAGTAGTTTAAGTTTGAGTTGGTAAATATCTTGTTTCTTTTATTTTTTAGTGAAAAATAAAAAATGGATTTCACATGGCAACCGACTAGTCTAATATTGAGAAAGAAATGAATTCCTTGTCTTCAACACAAGATAAACTGATTGCTTTTATAAATTCTTTGAATGAATATACACAATATAAAAGGAGCATAAATGATAGTTGTGGTCCATATATTGATTCTTCTCAATGTGTTTACATGTCTTGTGCTTATTGCGGAGGGAGTCATTTATCTAAGCATTGTCCATATAGTACAACTAATCATTAAGTGAGAGATTCTTTTGCTAGAAACCAAACTTGTTTTGACCATTCATTTTGTCCTAGCCAAAGTTTTGAGCAACAAAAGTTTTGGGATACATATGTCAAGTATTGTTCCAATGAAATTACCCCTCCTTTCTACTCCTATCCATATATTGAAGAACACACCATTGAGTAAAAGGAAAAATCTAATTTAGAAAGATTATTTCACTACAAAAAAAATGTGATTTAGTAGCGGTTGAAAATGGGTATTAGTAGCGGTTCTAACCGCTACAAACTAGGTTAGTAGCGGTTACTCAAACCGCTACTAAATTGTGCATTGCAAGCCGTTTTGTAGCGGTTTTATAAAACCGCTACTCAATCAAAAATAACCGCTACAAAGTTTGTAGCGGTTAAGCTTAACCGCTACAACATCCAGAGATATTTATAGCGGTTATATAACCGCTACAAAAATAAAAAATTATATTAAGAGCTAAAAAAGAATTTTTTATTTTGTAGCGGTTAAGAAACCACTACAAATATAAAAAATTGAAAATTTGTTGGTGCGAAAAAAATGGCATTTTTTTTATTTTGTAGCGGTTAACAAACTGCTACTAATTTTGAATTTCATGAAATTAGTAGCGGTTTTTAAAACCGCTACTAATTTCATGAAATTCAAAATTGGCGCCAAAAAATTTAAATTGAGTCGTAAAAAAGCGCGTTATTTAGTAGCGGTTTCATAACCGCTACAAATATTTAAAATTTTTTTTAAAAAAATATAATTATTTTTTTCTGTTTTTTCAATATTAAATTAAATAGTTTATTTTGTTATTATTTTATCTATTTCAATTAGTTTATTATTCAATAGTTTAACTTATTAATAAATAAAAAGGAAATATGTAATTGAATAGGAGTAGTATAAAATTTATATTTATAATAATATTAAGGATAGGTAGGTAATAAGGAATTATTATGTTATCTAATATAATGTAATTGTATATGAAAATGAGATACAGTTATGATATATCTAGAAAAAAAATGATTAGAATAAATTTTATAGAAAGGAAAGAAGTATTCTAAAAGAAATTAAAAATCTTATTACCATATTTGATCGTATTATTCAGCTCCTCTATTCATACGAAAGAAGTTGTAAATGAGAGAAAATGAAAGAAAGGTAAGGTGAAAAGAAATTGGGGAGTGTTTGAAATGAGTTGTGGTAAGGGTATTTATAGGGATCCACGTACTATTTGTAGCGGTTAATGTAGCGGTTATTTATATTTTTGTAGTGGTTTAATATTCATAGTGCTATTTGTAGCGGTTAATGTAGCGGTTATTAGTTAGTAGCGGTTATTTATATTTTTGTAGCGGTTTAATAACCGCTACAAATATTATTTTAATTTATTTTAACTTTTTTTTACATTTTATTTTATCAAAATTTTTGCATTTTTTGTAAAGACAAAAGCATAATTTGAATTTGATCACTCATCGTCGCCATCCCTACAGAAATTTTGTAGAAAAATTATTGTTATTGATGTATTATTAAATTTAAAAAATTTAATTCAAATGATGTGGACTTAAAAAAACTCACCGCAGTAGAGGTAAATTGTCATCGCCTTCAGGGAAGTAGTTTTCAAAATCAGCTGGTTGAAATGGCTCACTCTCGTAGACGATGTTATCGCCTTCACCCATGTCGTAAAGGTCTCTTGGCTTTAAATGAACGACCATGTGCCAATCCATATGCCTCTCGTCCTCGACATAATAAACCTAATGTGCCTCTGAAGCTAGAATATACGGCTCATCATCTTGAGAAATACCGGTATGAATCGGCCGTGAGAAATTGACTGATGTGATCCCTAGGTCGTCAATTGTCAGTCCCTGAGAAGTAGTGGTATTTGCCCACAAACACTTGAACAGCGTCACGGTGAAATGACCTTGATAATTAAGCTCGACCACATCAAGAAGCTTGCCATAGTAAGGGACGCCTCTGAACTGCATGTTGGTGTCACTGCTGCTCGCATAACTCCTTGTCCCAAATGTGCCATAAACACCCAAATTCTGTGTTTGCAATCCTTGATCCCGTGAAACCATGCAAAACTTAAAACCATTGACATTGTATGCTGTAAACCGTTTTGCATGATCAAGAGGGCCGATTGCGAGAGCTCTGAAATCTGGTGAGTGTGAGTTGTAGTCATTTAGTATTCTGCGCGCAAACCAACTCGGGAATTCTCTGTGGACCCTCCTATCAACTTCCGAGGATGTCTGTGTACGGATCCTGAGCTGACGCTTAACATGACTTCTGAATTCCCTGCAATTAATAATGGAAAGGCGTTAGTGAAATGAAAGTGAGAAATGTTACGAAAGATATAGATCAAATAACATGTGAGTGTACAATTCTTACCGTATGAAAGGTTCAACTTGAGTGCAATTAATCAAGACATGTCTATGTTCTTGGAACTTCTCAGTTGTTGTTAGTTTAAAGTTCTCAATTGCTCTAACTGGTTTACCAACACGAGGGATAAATTCTCCTGATGTCGGCGCAGGGGGAGTAAGTTGTAGGGAACTAAGACTACCGGCCAAATACTGTAACTTGTGCTAAGATTCCCGAAAGGATTGAAACCGTCAGTCGCCAACACAAGCCGAACATTTCTGGGGTCAATCGCAAAATCTGGAAAGTCGTTGTCAAACGTTTTCCAAGCAGCTACATCCCGCGGATGTCTTAATTTACCATCTTCGTTTTTATCAACGGCATGCCACCTCATGTGCTCAGCAGTTTTAGACGACATAAATAATCTTTGTAGATGAGGTTTCAAAGGGAAGTACCTGAGAATCTTTGCAGGTTTCTTCTTCTGCTTTTTCCCCTTCCGAATTGTCTTGTACCTCGATGTGTGACATCTCTTACACGTCTCCCTGTTGGAATCATCTCCCCAATACAGCATACAATCATTTGGGCATGCATCAATCTTTTGATAATTCAACCCCAACCTGTTGATAATCTTCTTGGCCTCGTAGAATGTTGTAGGAATCTCGGCGTCGGGGAATACATCTTGTAATAAGTCGAGCAACATCGACATTCCCTTATCTGTGATCCCACACAAGCACTTGATATGATACAATTTGATCAAGAAAGATAATTTAGAATATTTGCGACAACCTTGATATAAAGGACGATCTGCTTCATCCATCAAGCTGAAAAAATCCTGAGCTGCTTCATTCCCCATAAAAGCCGGCTCAGAGCCGTGCACTTCTTCGTTGAAGTTGTCGTCTTGAAATCCAAACGCATCACGCACAGCATCATTCACAGGATCATCTTCATCTACTTGAACGCCTACTTGAGAACTTCGAGGAAGAGCATTGTCATATCTAATGCCGGCCTTCTCACCATGAACTGCCCAGAACGTATAGTCCTCAGGGAAAGGCTTCACAAGCAAATGTTCCTTCACAACATTTCGTGCATGCCACTTCTTGAACTTGCATTTCCGACACGGACAGACGATCTTGTAGTTACAGCTGGCGTGAGTGAATGCGAAATCTAAGAAACTGTTTAATCCGTACAAATATTCAGGAGAATTGCGTGGCAACCTTATCCATGATTTATCCATAGCTACAAGTGAGAGAGAAGAAAGTATAGAGAAGAAGATGAGTGAGAAGAGAATGACAAATGCCTATAACCTTATATTTTGAAATTCCAACGTTTATAATTTTGTAGCGGTTCTTAAACCGCTACACCAACCGCTACAGTAATAAAATATTAGTAGCGGTTATATAAATAAAACCGCTACTAATATTCAAGCCGTTACACATTGGTGGGAAATTCAAAATTTACTTGTTGAGTATTTGTAGCGGTTATATATATAAAACCGCTACTAATATTAAAGCCGTTGGACAGCAGATTTAAAAATAATTTCTAATTTGTAGCGGTTATACATAACATAACCGCTACAAATGTGCAGAAAGGCAGCAAATTTCAAAATTCAAATGATGAGTATTTGTAGCGGTTATTATTTTAAAACCGCTACTAACATATATGGTTGTAGCGGTTTTTTAATATAAACCGCTACAACTATATATATAAATTTGTAGCGGTTATTAGTGTATAACCGCTACTAATATATATTTGTAGCGGTTATACATAACATAACCGCTACAAATGTGCAGAAAGGCGGCAAATTTCAACATTCAAATGATGAGTATTTGTAGCGGTTATTATTTTAAAACCGCTACTAACATATATGGTTGTAGCGGTTTCATAAGATAAACCGCTACAACTATATATATATATATATATATTTGTAGCAGTTATTAGTGTATAACCGCTACTAATATATATATTTGTAGCGGTTATACACTATAGAACCGCTACAAATATATATATTTGTAGCGGTTTTAAGTTAAAACCGCTACAAATATATACACTTTATTTTTTTTAAATTTAGATATAAATAATTCATAAATTAAACACAATAAGAAATATAATTATATAAAACACAATAAGAAACAATTACTCAATAAAACTCATATATATATATATATTTACAAATGTTTAAACAAAAAAAAAGGTCCTAAACTAAGTAGCTGGGGGCTGATCATCTGGTGCTCCCACAGGGACAGCTGGATCGGGCCGCTGCGCAGAGTGAACAGCACCGTCGTCATCAGCAGGGGGAGGAGGAGGAGGAGTCGTACTCGGGACGACGTAGCGAGGGACATGGGGAACCACTGGATGCTGCTTGTCCGGGAACAGGCGACTCCATGCTCCCTCGAGCATGTTGTTCGCGATCTCACGCCATTGCGTTTGCTGAGCGTACAGCATATCAGCGTGCATCTGCAGGTGCTGCTGCTGCTGCACCTGCTGCATCTGCTGCTGCAGCGCCATTTGCTGCTCCAAATCTGACCGCAGCTGGTCAATAGACTCGTCCCTCCGACGTCTGACCCCTCTAGAGCTGCCAGCCTCAGAGGCGGCGCTCCTGCCGTAGACCATGCTGGGTCTGGCGCCTATCCCCATCCCCCGCATGCGTTCGGGGTGGTCAGCTTGAGGCAGACCTGCCTTCAAAGGAGCCGTCGGGTCCACTGACCCCTGTGACTCCTCAGGTTGGGTCTGTCGCAGCTCAGCCTGCGACTGCTGCATCCGCTCCTGCCATTTTATGAAACAATTACTAATTAGCATTTTTCATTATTAACTTGGTTTTATAAAAAATATAATAATAAAATTACTTACAATGGCCGCCTCTGCCTGTTGAGAGGTCGCAATCCCATCACGGTGTCTATGTGTGATGGCGTACAGCTCCCCATAGTCCGTCTGACGGTTCTCCTGCTGTGCCTTCGTCTCCTGAAACAAATACAAAACAATAATTAGTATTATGAAATAATCAGCTAAAAGTAAGTGATTGTTTGAAAATTTACCAGCTCGCTGTAGGTCACAGCAAAGGTCTTCGATCCTGCTGTGTGGTGGATCATCTCCTGCGCCCGAATCTCGGTGTTCCTCTCAGAAAGCTCCTGGAAAAAAATATTAAATGTATTATAATTTAAAATTAAATACAAATTAAATTGAAATTATAATTTAATATTTAACAATTACAAAATTATATATAAAAAATCTAATAAATACATTACCTGCGCCTCAGCATTCCTCCTCCATTGGATGAAATGCGCCCAGTCGTTCGGCGGCACGCCGTCCGGGACGCTCTCGATCAACTGCTCCAGAGGCATCGTCCCGTCCTTATCCACCTTGTGGAAGAGACAGTTCCTCCTGTTCCTCCAGGCGTCACCCATCTTCACGAGGGCGTACCTCTTCCGGTTGGCCCAGATGGCAAACCGCAGCTGAAAAAAAATTATTTAAATATCAATAAGTATAAAAACCATAATTTAAAAAAAATTAATTAAATCGAATTAATTACAAAAATTATTAATTAAATAATTTTAATTACCTGAACCACTTCCTCCCAAGTCAGGTCCTTCGGCCCTTTCGGAACGTGCCTCCACGTCTGGAAGTGAAGGGAGAACCGCATCCAATTCGGGCCCAGGTCGTTCAGGAAGCGGTTGAGCAGGTGACCCCCATTGTGGATCGGCTGGTCAGTGCCCTCATTCCACGGCACTATAACTCGGAGGCTCCGGTCCATGCTGTTCAAACCGGCCACATCTAGCCTCCTCGTCGAAACTTTCCCCTGCTCGTCTGCACAGTTGACCGCACGTTAGATAAATTGTAATTAAAAGTTAATATTTCTAATTTAAATAAATAATTTACTAAATTAATAAATTAATTTACCTTCGGCCTGCACCTCAAACCCAGTGGACCGCGAAGACGACCCTCGTGGGTTGTTCTGCTCCCGAGCGTCCTCCTCATCGAGGAACTGCTCCATCTCCCTGAACTCAATCAGGATCTCGAACTCCTCCTCGTTGAGGAAGTCCTCAACACTAATATCTGGCCTCTCCACCTCAGGCACCTCTGGTACGGTCGTCGCCTGTGGGATCGTCTGCAGTGCCTGTGGGGGGATGGGCTGAGATGCCGCGGTACCCCTGCCTGTGCGCTGCCCCCTCCCTCTGCCCCCTGCCCGGCTGCTGCCACCCCGTAAAATCGGTCTGGGGACCTCAGGGGCCTTCCCCTTATCCTTTCCAGAAGCCATATCCACTGTACAAATTAAAAAAAATAGTCACATTATTATACAAAAATATAATAAAAATATAAATATAAATAAAATATGTGTTATATACGTACCTCAAATGCAAATACTGAGAAATACTGAGCAAAAACTCCTATAGAGACGTCTGAACGCTCAAATCTCAAAGAAATCACTCAGAGAAACCTCAGGAAACAAAATGAGCAAAAGGAGAAATGAAGGACGCGGGGGGTTTAAATAGGCCATATTTTAGTAGTGGTTATTCAAATAACCGCTACTCTAACCGCTACAAATAATTAAATTTGTAGCGGTTCTACAATAACCGCTACAAAAGTTCACAATGTTTGAAATTCTGTAGCGGTTATTGCTCAGAACCGCTACAAATGGCGAGACTCTTGAAATTCTGTAGCTGTTATAGGGGCAGAACTGCTACAAAATTCTGACCTTTGGTATTTTGTAGCGGTTCTGTGGTTGTAGCGCCCACTGTTGGCGCGCCAACTGGTGGGAATATTGTAGCGGTTTCTGTGCATTAACCGCTACAAAATCACCGCTACAAGTTTTGGCGGGAATTTCGCGCCAAATTTGTAGTGGTTTTTTGAATTGAACCGCTACAAAAAACCTTGTCGCTATAAATTTGTAGCGGGTTAGATAAAAATCGCTACAAATACTATAATTTGTAGTGGTTTAATATAACCTCTACAATTGCACCGCTACAAAATACCTTTTTTTTGTAGTGTTTGAGGAGCGTGTGGAAGCATAAGAGAGATTTAGTAGAGAGCAAAAGGAACTTGTCACTAGACTTGAGTCAAGTGTCCAAAATATTGGAGTATATGTGAATCAAATTGTTTCAATCCTTGAGACTATAAGGCAAGATAATTCCTTAAACATAGTGACCACTTCTTGTGTTGATAATGATTATTGTGAGAAAGTTGAAGATATGGAATTGCATAAGACTATGAATAATGTAGAAGGTGACTCTGAGCTTAAAATTGATGTAGATGAGAATATTGGATGTCTAGAAGAGGTTCCGGTTGTGGAGCTTAAAGTTTGTGATTTTGATGATCAAATTAATATGGATGTCATAATAGTTATTATGCATGATTCTTCTATGGTTGTTTTGACTCTTCCTGATGAGAGTCAAATGAATTTTGTTGGATGCTCTAAATTTTTGAAGATGCCTATATCTATTTGCAATTATGTTCATGTTGTGCCTTCTTTGAATTCAGTAAACGATTGTACTTTGAAATTGTCTTTGATTGGGGAAGTACAGGTAATTAACATGAATAAGCATGTTTTTGGTTTGAAATCTTGTTGCTTCAAAAGAAACGAAGACAATGTGATTATGGTATTTGATACGTATGATTAGATGATTGTGTTGAGAAGTCTGGCTAAAGACTTTAAATTTAGCGCTTATTGGGAGGCAACATAATATAATGAATTCTGCTTTTGATTATTATTATTTTTATTTTCTTTTATTTATTTAATTATTTTTTTGCTGTCTCTTAGCCTCAAATTTTTCTAATCCCTTCTCAGCTCCCCCCAAATCTTTTTTGGCACCCCCACACTTTGTATACCAGACTCCCTACTCTTCTTTGTCGGGTCTCATAGCTCCAGGAAAATAGCCCAAACAGTGACCTAATTCCCTGGTCAAAACTTTCGTTTTGACCAGGAACTTAAATGAAACTTTTAAAACTTTTGATTGGGGACTAATGTGAAACTGTTTGAAATGTTTTGGGGCTATATCAGAATTTCTTGATATTTTGGGTACTTTTCTGTGATTTTCCTAGCCCTTTTCTTCTTCACAACTATGTAATTTTTAAAATTTCTGGGGCATTTTCTGTAGTTTTCCCCAATCCTTAAAATAATTAATTTGGATCTCCACAATCTCCAATTTTCTTCCAAAACACTGCAATGCAATATTAAACACAAAGTAGCATCAAAAGTTTAAGGGATCATTTGTATGAATAATTAAACAATTATAACTATTTTGCCCCTATTTACAATTAATTTAATACAAATGCTTCTAATTAAAATTAATACTTAATCATGCAATAATGTCCAGAAAAATGCATCAAAATCCCAATTTAATTATTAAAAATTATATATAAAATATGGTTCAATTACTAACACCCCTCTCAAGTTTCATTGTAGGAAAGTTAAAGTGTCATTGAAGGTACTAGAGGAAGAATTCCATATCATAATTAGAGACATAAACTAGGGTAGTAATAGTTCCTTTTCCTATTTATTGATTTTTGTAACATTGAGGACAATGTTTGATTTTTAAGTGTGGGGGGGGGGAGATTTTTTTTGTGCCTGTCCTTTTTATGCAATTGAAAAGATATATATATATATATATATTTGCAAGATTTTCATAATTAAAATTTTTGCATTGCTTATGATTGAAATTAACTTTGAGTCTTTCCCATCTTAGAAAATGTTGTTTGAAAAAAATTAAAATAGAAAAAGAATGTTTCAATTAAGCCTCTAAACCTTGGTCTTTTGTATAAATATGGATATGGACTATGAAAATAGGGTTAGTTTGTAATATGACCAACATATTATTGGTTTATGAATATTTTGCCACTTGATTTCTTTAGAAATTTGATGTTGACCCTCGTTAGCCAAGCAAAACTTCTATTTAGGGAAATGACAGAGGTGGAAACAAAGTAGAGAGAGAGAGAGAGAGAGAGAGAATAAGAAATACAACTCCAATGGCTTCTCTAGACCTAACTTAGTAACCGGGGGCACTTCATCACCAATGTTGGCACTCGCGTCAAACGGTAAAGTCAAAGAGGGCCATGAGTTGGGCTAAAAGCCTCTTGAGGTATCTGTTAGAGTAACTAAGTAACCGATGCTGCATTACCCATGTGCAGAGTCACGTCAAAAGGGGACCTACAATAGCCCAAGATGAAAAAAATAGAAAAAAAACAAGGAAAAAAAATATAATGAATCAATTTTCTACCTGAAGATCTTTATTAAATTAAATGAAAAGATTAGTTAAGTGGGACATTTGAGTTTTCTAGAGGAGTTAAGTAACTTAATATTCCTTTACTAATCTAACTGTTACACTTATTACTTGATTATCCTTTGATCATAGAGATGTTATTGGATGATTACAATTGTTTAAGGTTCTTACCCATTCATATAAGACATTAAATTGAATAGAATTCGATAGCATGATCTAAGTGTGGTGGTCTGTTTAGGAATTTCGTAAGCAATGTTCTTGTTCGGATAATGAATTTTCTTTCTTTTGCTTGAGGACAAACAAATGTTTAAGTGTGGGGGAGTTTGATAAGTATATATTTTATAATTAAATAAGCGTAGATTCTGATATATATTTGATTAAATTTATTAATATTTTATACTTATTTAATTATCTTTTATATATTTTTCTGTCTTTTAATTAATTATAGGATACAAGGATATTTGGATATAAAATCTACTCATATCTTAATTTATTTTGCAAGGGATATTATAAGATTCAAGTAAGAACAAAATATCAATATAATATATCTATATTATAAGATAATCGATAAAAAGAAAAAGATAAATGAAGATATTGTGATAGAGACGTACGTAAGGAGGCAGTATATATATATATGCTAGGAGTAGCAAGAGGGAGGTGTGTGTTCTATTTTTCTGATTGGTGACGACAAGACAAGAGCTTTAGCGGAGGGAGATTAAGGTTTGGAGATGCAGAAGAGCGACAGTGTAATACCCCGAATTTTGATAGTTGAGGTTAGAGAATAAGCCTAAAATAAGTAGACTGCTAAGCCCCAGTTTAGCAGGATCCTAAGTTTCAATTAAGGGCAAATGACTCCAAAAGTGGATGTGATTAGTGATAAATGGACCCTTTTGGAGATTATGATATGAACTATGAATCGTAAGCTTTGTGAGCAGCGCCGAAACCCTATATTTAAGCTCAATTATGGATTAACATCTAAATTGACTTAAAATAGAGGAGAGGGCGCATTGTGAAAAAAAAGGAATGATATGGTGTGCTTGGTGGTGATTCAAGAGAAATTGCCATAATAAGGGGCAAAACGGTAAATTTACCGACCAATTGGTCAGTTACCGAAGAGGAAACTCATTGGTAACTTCAAGATCAATGGTTGAGATTGATTTGTGCAATAGATCAAGGGGTGGAATCGTGTGTGTGTGTACCTATATGAGCTCATGGAAGATGGAATGAAAGTGTGACACTTGGCACAATATGGACCCTTGGATTTGGGCCAAATGTTCAAACCCTTCCTTCTTTTCTCTCTCGCTTATATGGACATTTTTGGGCTCTCTAAAATCTGCATTCACTTCATCATCTTCACTCTCTCTCTTATGCTCCATTGACACCAAGCTTGAAGGAGGACAGAGAAAAGGAAAGGTGAGGTTTTAGCCTTGTAGATATCCTCTAATGCTTAAATCCTCTTGATTAATCTTGTTCATAGTGATGTGAGCTTCATCTCTATGGTTTTAGATTTGTGAAAGGAGGTGTTTGGGAGCTTGAGGAAAATTGGAAAGATGAATAATCAAGGAATTGGTTTGGGAAAGAGGAAGAAGTGAGTATTTGAAGCCTTTTGATCTAAGTTTTGTGATTTGTGGATGAGTTTTGTGAATTGTGAATTTTTCCCTGATTTTTGTGCGGCATGTAATTGGGAGAATTTCATGTTGATTTGTGTTGAAAATGGTGATTTTTTGTGTAATTTGGTTATTAGAATTGGTTTGACATTGGAAATGGAAAAGTTTGCAATGTTAGGTTTTGAAATGTGAATTGTGTTGACATGTTGAGATTGCTGTGAAAACATGTCAATAGAACGTGAATTTGGTTGATTTGGTGTTTCTAATGGATTCCTTATGAAATTTTGTAAGAATGATGTTTGATGTGAAAATGGAACCATTGAAAGCTAAAGTGCAAAAACTGAAATGTTGCCCATTGAAACTCTGTTCTGGACAATCTTTTTGTGTGGATGTTTTGACTAGGCAAATGATGTCTAAAAATTATGAAACTTTCCAGTCATAAATTTCACACTCCAAGCTTCAAAATTCATATATAATTTGTGTCATTTCATTTTTTGAGCTGGGAGTTATGACTATCCAAATTTTGATGTCGAAACTGGACTTGATTCTGGAGCAGTGTGGATATTTGTGCAATTCTGTATTTTTGTGGTTATGGACAGCCTTGATTCATATTTTTCCTATGAAGAGGACTTAAATGTCTTTCATTTTCCTTTGAGATCACCTTATTTCAATTTTTCTAGAATTAATTATAAATTTTAAAAGTTGCCTTGGATGCAGCAGAAAATCTTGGCTGCAACGCAAAACTTTCTATGTGCGTCTCTTGGTCGCAGCCAGAAATTCTTGGTTGCAGCCAAAAACCTTTTGTGCTTTTTTTGGCCACAGCCAAAGATTCTTGGTTGTAGCCAAAACCCTATTTTAAATATTTTGTGATTTTGGAAGGTGATTTCCAACCTAGTATGTCCCAATCCTTTAGGCTTTCGTTGAGCTTATTATAGCCACCTAAAGGTTGTGAATGGTAACCAACTTTAAGTGTAATGAAAGCAAAGATTTAGAATAGAGAATAAACCTATGTCCTTGCTTTGGCTATCGGTTTGATATCCACCCTGAACATGGTTCGATATTCGCCTGATCGTGAGTAAGTGGTGCTGGAGCATACGTGGAAAGAATAAGTGTAGGGAACTTATCTCTCTTGCATGTATTTGATATCTGTTTTGGTGTGTTGATGCATGTTATTGCTTTGCTTGATTATGTCAAACATGTATGAATGATTTGAAGCTATGTTTCAATTTATGCTATGGCCATAAGTATGTTATTCGAAGCATGGAGCTTACAAATTTGTCATTGTGTGAGCATGAGTTATGTAATGCGAGCATGTCATGCATTAAACATTTATCGTACATACATATTAGTATTGTTTTCCTACTAGGATTCTCTTAAATCTCACCCTTCCCTACCAACATTTTAGATAGGGTAGGTGGATTGAGGATGGAGCAAGCAACCAAGGACGGTGAAGACTCCTTAGGGCATTTAATTTGGTAGTTGGTTATCATTGTTGTTGGGATAACTGTATATGTTTGGATATATATATGGTTGGATAAGTTAGAATATATATTCGGAATGTACATGTTGTGGATAAGTATTTGATTATGTATTCGAATAGTTTTATGTAATCCCAATTTGAGTAATGATATGGGCTAATGTGCCCTTTGAACCCATTAGTGAAGGTATGAAACCCGAGATTGCCGGGATTATTATGTTATGCACTCTGATATGTTATTGAACGTGATTTATCTTCGCGAAGTAATTGTATTCTTAATGTGAATGTGAGACCAGGTTAAATGTGATTGCGAAAAGTATTTGTGAAAATCCTATCTCAAGTGATGGGATATTAACTGAGTTTTGATTATTATTTGTCTCTATTTCACTTTAATTACTTATTTTGGATATAATTAAGGAAGAGAGTTACATACAGCATGGATAAAAATTTGGCATTGAGTTTTTTTCTCCTTTCCTTTATCTTCTTTATCTTGTCTTTAGTTAGCTATTATTTTGGTTATGACAATGTTCAGTTTATGTAGCTAAACAGTTAGTTTTGGATTATTTAGTTTAAAAGTGGATGATAATTTTTTCTGTTAATTGCTTTAATGATATATTTGTTGATTTACTTGTGTGCTTGATTATCCTAAAACAAGAGACATCTGATTGGGATTATTTTAGTATTCTAAAGGAGCCTAGACGTAGGAAATTTAGACTAAACCTTCAATTGAATTGTGTAGGATTAGGTTTTCAAATTTAATTTGCTTGTAGGATAGACATATATCTACCGGCCCTACATAGTCTCATTAAGCTTGCTCTTAAATTAATCCAACTAAGTACTAACCGTCTAAGACATTAGGGATTAACATAGTTGGAATGTCTTTTAGTGGATCGAAAGACACTCTTAGGTAATTAAGAGTCCTAAACTAGCAAATATAACTTTAAATACAATTAAGGGTAGAAATTAGACACTAAGAAGTCATCAAGGCTATAATAATCCAAGTCACAGCTTAAGATTTAGAATCATCCTTATCCTTACTCATAATTATAGTTAGATTTACTTTTCTTTCTTTTTAGTTAGCTTTTATTCCTACTTTCTATTCAAATTTTGTTGACTCAACTTAAGCAAGTGTAAAGTTATTGCTTAATTGCATTGTTAGTACCAAGTTCTCGAGGGAACGATATCTTATTCGCTCTTTGTTACTTGATATGGCTTGTGCACTTGCGGAGTCTTAGGCTCTATATTTTGCCCTATCAACTTAAGATTCAAAATTATTTGATTACGCTCTCTCAAGTCAAAACCAACATCTATTTTGGAAGAACTCATTCAATCTCTTGCAACATGCTAGTTAAAATAGTCTTTGAGAACTAATCTGATAATGACATTACTAGATTAACAAATAGATCTCTCTTCTAGTTACAAACCATCCATCCGATGCTGAGACTTCAAATCTAATATGATTTTATCCCAATTCTTAAACAAAATAAATTTTCTCAAACATTTTCTCCTTAAACAAGATAACCAAGTGGTGATCAAATACTCAGAGGCATTAAGCACAAAATAAAATCACTACATAATACTTTATTAAATGCTAAAAGAAAGCAAACACAGAGTTCAATCCATAATAAGGTTCAAGATAATCCTAGAATGAAAAATTTGGTTACTCATGTTTAAAACAGAACCAGAATCAAACATCTTAACATGGTCTATATCAGAAGAAATGTAGAAAGGAGAAGAGAAAGCTAGGAAACCAAGGAGTGAAGCTCTGAACGTCTTCGGAACTCTTATCTGCAACCTCTAAGTTTTCTGTTCTTCCAAATCCTAGTAGAGAGCCATCTCTATTATTCTCTGGAAGTACAATCTCCTTTTAGTTGGCGCGTTAATCCTCTATTTATAACCTTTATTTTTTTCTGATTAATTAAAATGCATAGCTCTATATTTTGTTAGCCCTTGCACCACGATGAGACTTGTCTCTTTGCCGCGGCCTAGAATAATACTAGCTAGTGCTGTAATTTCGCTTCACCATGGCAAGAAGTGTTTTTACACTGCGGCATGAAGTATTGAAAGCATTACAAAAATTTGTGGTTTGCTTCGCCACAGTAAGAGGTGTTTCTTTGCTATGGCACGAAGTATATAGAAGACATTCTGGCATTTTCGTAGAGTTCTACCATGGCGAAAGGTTTCCCATTGCTACGGCAAGGCATGCACTTCCTACACTTTAGTCTTTGAAACTTCTTCTGGCTGCGTCAATACTTCTTTCTAGCTCTTTGATCACTTCAAATGGTCCTTAAACAGCTTCACAATCTTATCATATTTTTACTGCTTCAATGAACACATGCATAAGTTTTGCAATTATTCTATTTAATCCAGATAGTCACATTTAACCCAAAAAATCTTATGAATCTAGAATAAATCACTTTATGCACATTTTTCTTTGTGTGAGTCTATGATGTGCACAATTTCATTCAAGAAATCATTGAAGGACAGGGAAATGTGCTAAAATGATATAGATTTCTTGGAGTTAACAATACATTATATCATAATCATATAACTCATGGTAAGGAATAAACGTCTCACCCATATATATCCCGCACATACATCTATAAACATTCTCAATATATATACATTCCATATATATATATATCATATACCTCCCAAAAATATTTTTCTTCCTTCATACAAAACAATTTGTCAAATTTTTTAAAACATAAAAAAGGTTTGAAATCAAATTAATTAATTAAAAAGAGAGGTTGAAAGAAGGTAAATAAAAATAAATAAACAAATAATTGAAAAAACGTTTTTCTTTTGTAAAAAAATAAAAAAATTTAATATTTTGAAAACATGAAGGAGAATTTGAAAACAAAGCTAATAAACAAGACAAAAGTAAGAAAATATATGTCTACATAAATTTATCATAAAAAAGTATAGGAAAGTGGGACATAAAAGTACAAATTGAAATATCCATAGTAACAAATACCATCACGATAAACGAATATGAAATATGTATTTAGAAATATCTAGGAGTGATAAAGCAATTTGGAACTTTCTTCTCAAGAAACTGGAATAAAAGCAAGGAAAAGATATTTAAGGCTGAAAACATAGCAAAGATAAAATGAATGGTGCCACCTTGCTATTCGTGCTCTTACCTGGTAGGAATGATTGTAGAATTCCCCTTTAGTCATACTAGGATTGAACACCACGTAAGGAGTCCTCACGAGTATCACCTATAGTTTATTTAAGCATAAGATCATTACTATAGCTAAATTATGCCATTAGCTAATTTAACAATGGCTTATTGTGTTTATTAATACCCCTCTTAATGTCTAGTTAATAAGAACTTATAGATTCCCATTATTCCCAACTAAGCTTATATATTAATTAAGGATGGATGGAGAATACCTTCCCAATACCAATGTAATTGGCGAAAGGTGGTCACTCATTGTATACTTGGATGTGGAGCAAACTACTTGTTCTTGAATTTGGAGAAGACAAGATTTTGATGTGGTAGTGTGGTGGCGCTGTGGCAGTAAATTGTTGGATGGAATGAGGTTATTGAGATTGGTGACCATTCCGATAATGGAATGGAGGAGGAGGCTATAAAATCTAGGGCTTCGTAGATATTTAAATTTAAAAATTTGGTGTTGTTTAAATGGGTTTCCTCGATAATCTTAAAAGATAATTTATGATATAATGAGATTCTTTAATATTTACAAAATAAGATTGATTAATATAATATTTACTAAATATCTTATTATGTGTACTAAATTATTTTAACTATTTAGATTTCAAAATATTTTACGGATTAAATAATCCATAAAGATATCTTCAACTAAATAATCCATATTTTAAATGAGATTCTATGACTGATTAAATAATCAACTAAAAGATATCTTCAATAGAAGTTTAAGTTATTATTATTAAAAGAGTTTGTTTCAATACTAGAAAAATCCTATGGGATATATATTGTAATGTCATGAAGGGTATCTCCAAGCCGAAAATTATGAAATAGTATGTGATAACCCGAATAGAGAGATAAACTAAGAAACTAAGTGGACAAAATCTCAGTGGATAGCAGCAGCTATCAATTGTTGATATATAGGTTAAAAAAATATGGAGCCAAAACTAAAAAAGGGGGAAAAACTTGGGAGAATTGCTGATAAATACCTTTTTGGAAAATTAATTGATGAATGCTACCATGGAAGATCTGTTGCACATAACGGAAGATATTTTGTATACAACAGAAGATTATTTGTACATTTATATGGAATATTTTTGCACACACGGAAGATGGTTTGTATAAAACTGGAGATCGCTTGCATACACAGAAAATCGCTTGCACACTTGGTAGCAATCATCAATTAATTTGCCTCAAAGGTATTTTTGGGCAATTCTCCCAAAAAACTTTCTAACGGGTATCGCTACTATTCGAGATTTGCTTCCAAAGATATTCATTATATCGCTTAATTCCGAAGTGGTTTTCCTTTCCATAAATGCATGAAAGAGTACTTAAAGTGAGCTAATAAAGGTTGGTCTAGCTGGTAAAGGAGTTGACTCATAATTATAAGTTGTGACTTCAAATCCTACCAATGTGGACAATCTGTAATTGTCTCTTTAAACCCTCTTTGAGCTTGAAGGAATGCCCTAATTTTAGTGAGCCTCTAAACTTTTTGGTTTATGAAGGACTTTTGTCGAGCGTTAGCCTTGGGATCCATAATAAAAAATTAATCAAAGATTGCATATAGGCAAACCTAGGATTATCCTCTCTTCTCGAGGAACCTTTTATTGAATCCTAAGTAACATAATATGCCATACAAATGCAATGAAAACAAGGGGAAATTTTGTTTTGGTTTTTCAAATTAATAATTAAAAGAAGGATGCAATTTAATTAAAAGCTAAACTAATGTTTTTGGTATTTTAATAAAAGTGAAAATGGGATGGATATGAAGAAATGAATGAAGTGAATTCTCTTGAGAAATTGGTTCATTAGCTATCCTAATTCATTAAATAGTATGAGAGTTTGAAATCCATCAAGTCTTAATTAAAAACCTCAAGCAAACACATTGGGTCCAATTTATCTAATTAATGATTAATCTTACGATCTCATTCATAGTCATCTCTTGGATGAATTGTTAAAAAACCACTTGATGTATGAAATGAATTAAATTAATGCAATTGTTTCGTCAAATATCACTACAAAAAAAAAAGGTATTTTGTAGCGGTGAAGTTGTAGCGGTTAGACTAAACCGCTACAAATTATCGTATTTGTAGCGGTTTTTACTTATACCGCTACAAATTAGTAGCGGCAAGCTTTTTTTGTAGCGGTTATGTACAAAACACCGCTGCAAATTTGGCGCGAAATTCCCGCCAAAACTTGTAGCGGTGATTTTGTAGCGGTTAATGCACAGAAACCGCTACAATATTCCCGCCACTTGGCGCGCCAACAATGTAGCGGTTATTTGTAGCGGTTACAGCAAGAGAACCGCTACAAAATACCAAAGGTCAGCATTTTGTAGCGGTTATACCCCTATAACTGCTACAGAATTTCAAGAGTCTCAAAATTTGTAGCGGTTTTGGGCAATAACCGCTACAGAATTTCAAACGTTGTCATAATTTGTAGTGGTTATTGTTAAACCGCTACAAATTTAATTATTTGTAGCGGTTCCCCCTGTCCCTCGCTACGTTGTCCCGAGTACTACTACTACTCCTCCTCCTCCTCCTCCTCCTGATGACGATGGTGTGGTTCACTCTGCGCAGCGGCCTGATCCAGTAGGACCTGAGGGAGCACCAGATGATCAGCCCCCAGCTACTTAGTTTAGGACATTTTTTTTGTTGAAACATTTGTAAATATATATATATAAGTTTGTATTTCAGAACTTCCTTACTGTGTTTAATATAATTATATTTATATTATTAGATCGCGTTGTTTAATTTATGAATTAATTGCAATAATTATTTATATTTCTAAATTAAAAAAAAATAAAGCATATATATTTGTAGCGGTTTTTTAGTTAAAACCGCTACAAATATATATATATTTGTAGTGGTTTTAACTTCAAACCGCTACAAATATATACATATTAGTAGCGGTTCTCAAATAGAAACCGCTACTAATATCTATAAAGTTGCAGCGGTTTCTCTTGTGAAACCGTTGCAACTATATATATCTTAGTAGCGGTTTTACAATAAGAACCGCTACAAATACTCATCATCCAAATTTTGAATTTTGCCGCCTTTGTGCACGTTTGTAGCGGTTATGTTATGTATAACCGCTACAAATTAAAAATTATTTTTTAATTTTCTGTCCAACGGCTTTAATGTTAGTAGCGGTTTTATATATATAATCGCTACAAATAGTAAACAAGTAAATTTTGAATTTCCCACCAAATATTAACGGCTTGAAAATTAGTAGCGGTTTTTAATACATAACTGCTACAAATACTCAACATATAAATTTTGAATTTCCCACCAATGTGTAACGGCTTGAAACTTAGTAGCAGTTTTTTATATATAACCGCTACTAATATTTTATAACTGTAGCGGTTAGTGTAGTGGTTTTAGAACCGCTACAAATTTATAAACGTTGGAATTTCAGAATATAAGGTTCTTGGTATTCGTCATTATCTTCTCACTCATCTTCTTCTCTATACTTTCTTCTCTCTCACTTGTAGCTATGGATAAATCATGGATCAGGTTGCCGCGCAATTCTCCTGAATATTTGTACGGATTAGACAGTTTCTTGGATTTCACATTCACTCACGCCAGCTGTAACGGCAAGATCGTCTGTCCTTGTCGGAAATGCAAGTTCAAGAAGTGGCATGCACGAAATGTTGTGAAGGAACATTTGCTTGTGAAGCCTTTCCCTGAGGACTATACGTTCTGGGCAGTTCATGGTGAGAAGGCTGGCATTAGATATGACGATGCTCTTCCTCGAAGTTCTCAAGTAGGCGTTCAAGTAGATGAAGATGATCTTGTGAATGATGCTGTGCGTGATGCGTTTGGATTTCAAGGCGACAACTTCAATGAAGAAGTGCACGGCTCTGAGCCGGTTTTTATGGGGAATGAAGCAGCTCGGGATTTTTTCAGCTTGATGGATGAAGCAGATCGTCCTTTATATCAAGGTTGTCGCAAATATTCTAAATTATCTTTCTTGATCAAATTGTATCATATCAAGTGCTTGTGTGAGATCACAGATAAGGGAATGTCGATGTTACTTGACTTATTACAAGATGCATTCCCCGACGTCGAGATTCCCACAACGTTCTACGAGGCCAAGAAGATTATCAACAGGTTAGGGTTGAATTATCAAAAGATTGATGCATGCCCAAATGATTGTATGCTGTATTGGGGAGACAATTCCAGCAGGGAGACGTGTAAGAGATGTCACACATCGAGGTACAAGACAATTCGGAAGGGGAAAAAGCAGAAGAAGAAACCTGCAAAGATTCTCAGGTACTTCCCTTTGAAACCTCATCTACAAAGATTATTTATGTCGTCTAAAACTGCTGAGCACATGAGGTGGCATGCCGTTGATAAAAATGAAAACGGTAAATTAAGACATCCGCGGGATGCAGCTGCTTATAAAACGTTTGACAACGACTTTCCAGATTTTGCGACTGACCCCAGAAATGTTCGGCTTGTGTTGGCACCGATGGTTTCAATCCTTTCGGGAATCTTAGCACAAGTTATAGTATTTGGCCGGTAGTCTTAGTGCCCTACAACTTACCCCCTGGATGTGTATGAAACAAAGCTCTTTCATTATGTCTATGATCATTCCAGGCAAAAAGGCACTGGGAATGACATCGATGTGTATCTCCAACCGCTTATTGCGGAATTGCTTGACCTGTGGAATGTCGGCTTGGAGACGTGCGACGCTTATAGCAAGACTTTGTTCAACATGCGTGCAGCCTTGATGTGGACGATTAGTGACTTTCCTGGCCTTGGCACATTATCTGGTTGGAATATGCATACTGGGTCGGCGTGTCCAGCTTGCAATTTTGACTTTGACGCATTGCGCCTTCCCCACAGCCGAAAGTGGTGCTTTATGGGGCATTAGAGGTTTCTCGATGGAACACATAAGTTCAGATTGCAACGGAATCGCTTCAATGGGAAACCAGAAAAAAGAGGACCATCTCAGACTTTGTCCGGTACATATATCTTACAGCAGCTTGAGCATGTTGACTTCGAGTTTGGAAAAAGCAACGATTCAGCATAAACTCGCCAAAAGACGCGCAGGACTTCGGTGCCTCAGGAGTGGAAGAAGATAAGTATTTTCTTCACGCTTCCATATTGGAGATCTAATTTACTTCACCACAGTCTTGATGTAATGCACATTAAAAAAAATGTTTGCGACAATGTGTTGTTACCTGCTTAACGAACCCGGCAAGACAAAAGATCACCTTCAAGAGAGGAAAGATTTACGCGACATGGGAGTTCGTGAAGACGCTTGGCCAGATGAGCATGACAGATTTCCACTGGCAAAGTTTACCCTCACAAAACCGAACAAGGAAGTGTTCCTCGCGACGTTGAAGAAATTAAAAGTTCCTGATAGGTATTCAAGCAATATTTCTCGATGTGTCGACTTGCAGGCTCGAAAGGTTGCTGGCTTGAAGAGTCATGACTTACATGTTCTTATGCAGCAATTACTCCCTCTGGCTATAAAGAATACACTTCCTCCCGATGTTTCCATCGTTCTGGTGGAACTTTGTTCTTTCTTTCGGAAGTTGTGTTCTAAGGTTTTGATCATTGAGGAGCTCGATCAGCAGCAGTCAAAAATCATTCTTACGCTTTATCATTTGGAGATGATCTTTCCTCCGTCCTTTTTTACTGTGATAGCTCACCTCACAGTCCACCTCGTTCATGAAACAAAGCTCGCTGGACCAGTACAATATCGTTGGATGTATCCGATTGAGAGGTACTCATTTTAAATAAGTGCTTTAATTTATTATCCGTATTTAATGTTTGCTATTCGTCCTTTTCATTATTTCATATCAATTTTCTCTTCTGTACTTCGTAGGTTCCTTGGGAAATTAAAATCTTACGTGAGGAATAAGGTGTGGCCAGAAGGTTCTATAGCTGAAGGCTATATAGGGGATGAGGTGCTATATTTTTGCTCAAGGTACTTTGATGATCTTGAGACGGCTTTCAACCGCCCGCCTCGTGTTGACGATTGTCCTGAACCTGCCCCGACATCAGGAGAATTTATCCCTCGTGTTGGTAAACTAGTTGGAGCAACTGAGAACTTCAAACTAACAGCAACTGAGAAGTTGCAAGCACATAGACATATCTTGATTAATTGCACTCAAGTTGAACCTTTCATACGGTGAGAATTGTACACTCACATGTTCTTCGATCTATATCTTTCGTAACATTTCTTACTTTCATTTCACTAACGCCTTTCCATTATTAATTGCAGTGAATTCAGAAGTCATGTTAAGCGTCAACTCAGGATCCGTACACAGACATCCTCGGAAGTTGATAGGAGGGTCCACAGAGAATTCCTGAGCTGGTTGGCACGTAGAATACTAAATGACCACAACCCACACTCACCAAATTTCAAAGCTCTCGCAATCGGCCCTCTTGATCATGCAAAACGGTTTACAGCATACAATGTTAATGGTTTTAAGTTTTGCACGGTTTCATGGGATCAAGGATTGCAAACACAGAATTCGGGTGTTTATGGCACATTTCGGACAAGGAGTTATGCG
The DNA here is from genome assembly GCA_963855925.1 of Inga laurina. NCBI lineage: Eukaryota > Viridiplantae > Streptophyta > Magnoliopsida > Fabales > Fabaceae > Inga > Inga laurina. The sequence continues at coordinate 46,322,863 of OY979709.1, read as the reverse complement.
AGCAGCAGTGACGCCAACATGCAATTCGGAGGCGTCCCTTACTATGGCAAGCTTCTTGGTGTGGTCGAGCTTAATTACCAAGGCCGTTTCACGGTGACGCTGTTCAAGTGTTTGTAGGCAAATACCACTACTTCTCGGGGACTGACAACTGACGACCTAGGGATCACATCAGTCAATTTCTCACGGCCGATTCATACCGGTATTTCTCAAGATGATGAGCCGTATATTCTAGTTTTAGAGGCACATCAGGTTTATTATGTCGAGGATGAGAGGCATAGGGATTGGCACATGATTGTTTATTTAAAGCCAAGAGACCTTTACAACATGGGTAAAGGCGATAACATCGCCTACGAGAGTGAGCCATTTCAGCCAGCTAATTTTGAAAACTACTTCCTTGAAGGCGATGACAATTTACCTCTACTGCGGTGAGTTTTTTTAAGTCCACGTCATTTGAATTAAATTTTTTAAAATTAATAATACATCAATAACAATAATTTTTCTACAAAATTTCTGTAGGGATGGCGACGATGAGTGATCTCTTTTGTCTTTTCAAATGCACCACAACCGCATCTATTAGCACAATGACAGATAGGTGGCGGACGGAGGTTGATCAACTCATCCCAAACAATTTTAAGCTTGGTATAGTACTCACTTACACTAAGATCTCCTTGTCTCAGAGAATGAAGATCATCTTGCAAATCGACGATCCGGAAGACGTCACACTGTGAGAATCGGCTCCAGAGGTCCTCCCAAATTTCATATGCTCGATCAATCCAAAGAACACTCTGAGCGATGGTAGATGAAATTGACCAAGTGAGCCAGGCAACAACCATCGCGTTGCAACATTCCCAAAGCGGAAACAGAGGATCATTCATTGATGGAACCGAAATCAAACCATCAACAAATTGGTACTTATTTTTTGACTGCAACGCCATCTTCATGGCTCGAGACCAGGAGAGGTAATCCGTCCCTATTAATACCGGCGAAACAAGAACGAGCAAAGGATTTTCGTTTGGGTGTATATAGAAAGGATTCGACGGATTCTGAACCACTTCGAGCATTGGAGAAGAAGATGAAACAGCCATGATCAAAAAACGAATCAAGAAATTAGAGCTTACACGTGCTCTGATACCATGAAACAGATCGAGATTTAATCTAAAATAGCAAGATCTCCTTGACAGATGTAGATCGTGCTCTGAACTAAGGAAACTAAAATGGGAAAGTAGTGAACAGAGAAAAGAGAAAGAACGAAATATGAAACTGGAGAAAATAAAATTGAGAGAGTATTATTCCTGAAGGTACACATATGTTTATATACAAAAGGATCTTCTAACTCAAGTTGTGATGCCAGCTGTCCTATCTAACTAATTCAGAAACTATTAACAACTTTACAACTAATTTACAATTTTACAATATATCTGTTATGCATGATCATAGAAGAGTTAATTTAATATTGTAACATACAACAAGGAACTTCTAGTCCGATAGAGAGAGTCTGGCCGGCTCTGATGTGGAAAAAACAAGTTATGTGCTAAGATTTTGCTATAAAAGGAGGACTATAGCTAATCCCTCTATCGCACAACACAATTCAAACTTGGAAAAATTAGGTGTAATGGCTCTCAAAATGAATGCAGTGTTCTCAATGGGACTTGCCATCGCAATAATCCTCGTCTCAGTGGCTTCTGCTATTTCTGGAACGGCCACTTTTTACAATCAATACCTTCGTGAGTATCCCTTATTTATCACATTGCCTTCTAGTGTTCTACTTATGTAGCATTCTTGTGCATTCCGATCCCTTTTTATATATTTTATATGAATCAAAATTTTACGTTCTACATATTGAATGGTTGGCATCGGGAATTAGGAGGCCAAAGGTTCCTTATGCCTTTTTTTTTTTAATAACACTTTTAAGTCACCCAGTATCTTATGCTTTATCTAGATCCTATTATCAGGTATCCAAACAACTGACTAATCCAAATTGAGATTTTGTGATTATGATGCCTCTTCCAGGGAGTTTTTTTTTTTTTAACAAGGTGGGATTCAAATATAGTCCGCTCATTTTGTGATCTAACTGGTGCACCATTAGACCAAGTACCTTTGGACAGTACAGACAAAGTAAATTCGTGCGGCATAATCATAAAGAATTGGAACTAGCTAGAACGTGAGACCATCAAACCCACATTCATACAGTGATTAGTTTACAGATAATAACACAAGTTGTGGTTGGTGTGATTAATTGCAGCATCTGCATGCGATGGATTCCAAGATGAGGGAGTTATGATCGCAGCGGCGAGCGACTCCATATGGGACAACGGAGCTGCATGCGGAAGAAAGTACAGCGTCAGGTGCACAAGTGGCACCAACCAAGGCGTAGCTCACCATAGCCGGAGCGGAACCGTCACCGTCAAGATCGTCGATCGCTGCCCTCCTCCGGCATGCAGAGGAACCATCGATCTCACCCTTCAAGCTTTCTCTGCCATTGCTGACCCTAACGAAGGCAAATCCAACATTGAATACACCCAGTAAGTAATTTAATTCCCTCTCTTACTTCAATACATCTCTGTTGCTATTTTGTTTCACTACCAGTGTTTTATGTCATTATTTACTGCTGTTTTGTTTCCTCTGGTGTGTTATTCAATTTTCAGGGTATGAATTGAAGCTTCTGAGAGATAATGCAATATATATCTAGGAGCAAGTGGAGTTAATTAATGGTGAATAAAACGTACTTGAAATGTACGTCATGAAAAATAGAATTCATTTTCCATGAGCCACGTGTTTGATATATGTATGTTTAACGTTTTAATTAATAAAATATTTATTCTTATTCATATCCTCTCCTACATATCAGAACTCTCACAACTGAGACTGATCAAATATAATTTAATTTCTTTCTATTGCTTCATACAAAACAATATTGAAGAATGAAAGGGAATGGAAGTTTGGTAGGTGAGAACGAAAAGGGAATACAACAAGAGGAAGAGAATAATAATATTGCAAGCATCGTCATCAGAATGATATTGAAACTATATGCGGCCTCAACCACACTTTCAATACAAACGTGATAAAACTTGCAGAAATTAAATAATACAACACGGTTCAACTTCGATGAACATGGTCGATTATAGTAATACTCCAATATTCCAACTGGACATGTTGAAGTGTTCTCTGGGGACTGGTCGTTGGTAAAGATTCAGGATTCATTGGACAATCGTCAACTTCATTTGCTTTGGAATTCTTGCTTGAATATACACGGACAAGGTTGCAGACATAAGTCCATGCGTAAATGTTTCCTAGCTGAAAAACTCAAAATCAGCAAGACAAAAAAAAAATATCATATTGGTTCAGGGGTTCTGAAGATTTCCATTTCATGAACATAAATATTTTCCCAAACTTTTTTCAAAGAAATGCCTTACTGCCATAGATAGAGAAGAATATGCCAATCCATTTCTGTTACTGACACCCTCATCTCAAAAAGGTCTGCTTCCTTGTTTACATACAGCTGAATTATGGTAAGAGGCATGTTTCCCACATTTCCTGTTGACATCCAACCCAGAATAGTCGTAAGTTAGGATTAGCTTGTTTTAATTGATTTTGCACTTGCCTTCTAAAGGGAAAAAGAGCTTTTTTTCCCCTGTTGACATCATTAACCGTTAATTCGCTGCTTCACTAATCATTTCATATCCAATAATTAGCCTGGGGATTTGCTTGTATGTATATATGAATTAAAGAGAGGTAGATGATAAGAGACGAAGGAAATTAAAGTACTTAATTCGACCATTAATTCACTGTTCATATGATGTTGAGGGGTTGAACCTCGAGTATTTTCAGATTAACAGTGATATATGATGGGTTTGGCACACAGATCAGATTTGGTCTTTGTGTTTTGAGTTGATCTGGTTTTCTGGATTTAATTAAAAGTAAATCGAACGTGGATCCACTCCTGTGGAAGAATTAAAAGCATTTATGGAAGTATTAAAAGCATATAACTTTCCCTTGGAATTTTAGTATACTTTTCACCAGAAATTTGTTTTGCCCTTAATTGTTAAGAATTAATTCAGACCTCCTGCATAAGAGAGAGTACTATCAATCAGTTATAGAAAAAACAATTTCTACTGCCAGTTAATAACTTAATATATGTATCTGTATGTATGTATGTCTACTAGCAAACCTGCGTTGAACTTCAAATCTACATAGCTCGGGGCACTTTGTTACAACTAAGCTACATTTCTTTTTCTTTTTTCATTGAAGTTACTCCCATTAATCCCTATTATAAGGCGCCTTCTAGAATGTGTTTTTGGGTCCTTTTTTTTTATAAGGCATTTACTAGTTTCAATGAGTATTAAGTACTATTCCCCCCCCCCCCCATATATCTCATTCTACCTTCAATCTTAAATATAAGACGTAGTTGATTCTTTTGGCAAGATTAAATAAGCTAATTAAATTAATTTAAAGTATTTATATTTATTATTTTTTCTCTAAACTAATTTGTCTAACTTATCAACTGACATATTTTTTAATCATACATAACATATGATATAATTAATTTATTTATTTAGTTTCCTTAATCTTTTTTAAAAAAAGTTAACTAGATCTTGGAGTTTAGTGTAGTTATTAAAGGTAATATTGGAAATCACTTGAATTTTATGATAAATTTAATGTTTTTAATTGTTTTTAATATATGTAAACGAGTTAAAAATTAATTATATTTGAGACTAGAAGGAGTATAAAATGAGTATTTTTATACCTATAGAATATCTTCCCTTGCTAATATAGGCTAATCTTTTTCAGATATTAAAAACAAAGGGTAAGCTTCTGATCTCCCCGCGAACACATATATTCTCCATACACAAAACTAAATTTTGATCCATCAAAATATTTTATTTCTTTAATTTTTTTATTAAAAAAATACGATAAACAATGTTACTAATAAAAAAGTCTCATAAAAATATATCAGCCAAAAGGTGGAGGTTGTAACTAACAAACCTGCGTTGGAGTTTCAAATCTACGTACCTCGGGGTACTTTGTTGCAACTAGCTACATTGTTTTTTGTTGAAGTTACTCCCTCTAGTCCCTCTTGTTAGATACCTTTAAGAATGTGTCACAACCCCCCCCCCCCCCCCCCCCCCACACACACACACACACAACAAAAGACATTTACTAGTTTCAATTAATTTGCATAATGTATTTTCCTCATATATCCCATATTTGATGAGGGTGATGAGACATAGTAGAAATTAGTATGATGTTGGTGTTAAGAGTAGTTATTGAAGATAATATTAGAAATCACTTAAATTTTATGACTAATTTAATGATTTTAACTGTTTCTAATATATGCAAACTAGTTAAAAATTAATTATATTTGAAACCAAAAGGAGTATAAAATGAGTATTTTTATACATATGGAATATCTTCCCTTGCTAATATAGGCTAATTAATTAATCTTTTTTTTTTCAGATATTAAAAACAAAGGGTAAGCTTCTCCCCGCGCGCACATATATGCTCCATACACAAGACTAAATTTTGGTCGATCAAAATATATTTTATTTTCTTTTGGATAAAAAAATACGATAAATAATGTCACTAATAAATATGTATTATAAAAATATATCTGCCAAAAAGTGGAGGTTGTAAAAAGTGAGCAGGACCCAGCGAATTTACGTTTTGGTGGATAGGATTCAACTAAAGCAAATCAATATTAACATATTGACTCCAAATCAGTCATAGCTAACTAATTAAATTCCCTTCCCTCAGGCCGCAGATATTTTTATTTAATCATTTATATTGAAAATCCCGTTTAGCAGCAAGTGCAATCCAATGTTTTAAAAGCCATATCGAATGTCGCGCCGGAAAGGTAAGTGGGTCATAGTTTAAACGATTGGAACGGTCGAGCCGTTCAATCGGACTAGTGACGTAATAATTAAATTTAATATATATATATATATATATATATATATATATATATATATATATATATATATATATATTACAATTAGTATTTAGTCTAATTTCATAAAAAGTTAATAAAGTCACAAAATATCATTTAAGGACGAACATCAAGTCAATCATCAACCTAACAAAATGCACTAACAATAATGATTTCATGACTTATCAAATATTGGTGGCTCTTGATTGATTCAAGCATGAGTTTCTTGAAAGGCATTTGGACTATACCACTTTGGTTCTATTTATAAGTGATTTTTTACCAAAAAATTTGGTTCTATTTATAAATCCAATTTCAGTATAATAAATGAGATTGTGACAATTTTACCCCTATTTATTGTACAAATAAAGAAATAATTTAAAGATAGATAGTAAAAAAAGAGTTGAAAAGTAACCATTTATAAATGAGGGCATAATTGTAAATTTACCCTATAATCATTGAGTTAACTACCTCTCATTGATATGTGAAATTAGTTAAAAAGGACTTATAAATAGAACCAGAGTGATAAATGTCATCATCTTATTGAGGAAATGACCCAAAATCAAGACCTTTAACTCCAATCATAGTACTTCCAATTTCATCCTTAGCTTAAGGATAAACCTCATTGCCTTATTTTTCAAAAGCATCTTTATAAAATAGTGTATAACAAACCAAATTATTAAAATTGGTAACATATAATATAAATAAAATAAATTAATATATCTAAAATTTAAATGCCATTTTTTTTAATTTTTTTGCAGCATCAATTTTTTTTAGCAGTTTTTTTTCCGCATTTTTATTGGGTCGGACGGTTTTTGAAAAACTGGTCCGGTTTTAGGCCAAACGATAGTTGACGGTCCAAAAATGGATAAATGATGGCCCAAAACGGCTCCACCAGAAAAACGGTTTAATGCATATGTTTGGCCTTCCTCAATGACCGGCAGACAATCCGACCGGTCCAATCGTCCGGTACGGTTATCTAAACAGTGATGCAATCAATAAGGTCATCTAGAAAAAATTTATAAATTTGTGAACAAAATGATTCTACCGTCTTAGATTTAATATCAAAGTAACTCCTTCAACTAACTTTTAGATTTATATTGTGGACTGGAGGGAATATTATAAGCTTAATTATTTTTGGTTTTCCAAGTACGAAGTATATATGGAGCTTTAATTTCCGTTCATATACATGTACGTACGTTTCAGTATAATAATAATTATTGATATATTAGAACTCCCTCGTTCTCTGGAGAGATACTATAACTGGTACAAAATAACATAAACAATGAAATGCAAAACACGTAGTAATTTACAACACATAATTAAAAAATTACTATGCGTTTGGATTCGGAATTGTGTGGTTGTCGAGTTGGGAAGCTTGCTAACAACATAACCGACCAACATCTCACTATAATTTCATTGCCCTATAGCTACAATGCCATTGTCTTGTAAATATGTAAATATGTGTATTTCATGTTATGTGTGTATGGACATAATGGGCTCGGCTCACTTAGGGCTTGTTTGGTCTGAGGGGGAGGGGAGGGAAAATGGGCGGAGGGAAAATTTTTTTAAGTTGAATTTAAAAAAATTAGAGAAGTGGGGTTAAAAATTTTTAATTAATTTTTCTTACTCTTTTATCTTATATATTCTCTTTATTAAAATTTTATTACCCCACTTCTTCAATCTTTTAAAATTCAACTCATAAAAATTTTCCTTCCCCTCCCTTCCCCTCCAAATCCCTCACACCAAACAGACCTTTAGTGAATCGGGTGTCTCTGTTTAACATGGTACCAGCACCCATGGTTTATGGTCCAACTATACGGGTCAACCCAGTGTCTTTCTTTTTCGACCCGATGCAATCTTGAGATCCCGATTGGGGATATTCTTCCCCAATCCGAAGAATCTCTCGAGGCGCCGCACTTGCGAGATCTATGATTGATCAGTTCATCTAGTTGGTGTTACAGATCTAGGATGTCGTTCATTGTGCCTCGTCGGTGTTCTCTATGAGTGGTTTCTCCGTGTGTGTTGTCTATCTCTGGTGTTATCTGTATCGTTTCCCCTGCAATACTAGCCGTGATTGACTCTTCACCATGATTTCTTGGCTGACAAACATGCCTTTAAGGTTCTAGCTACCAAGATTCAAAATCTTCCTCTTTTCTTCTTTGGATTCCCACTCCGCTGTGATTCTTTTTCTTGGCGCTGTTGCTCTTTTCTTCTCCTGTGAGGTTTGTTATTCTCATTAATTTCCGGCATTCATTGTCTTGCTTCTCCGCCGTGGGTTGGCTCTTCGCCATGGATTGTTGTGGTTGGCTAATTTTTGGTTGAAGCTCTCCCGCGTTTATTGGTTTCTTTCTTCGACGTTGGCTAATTTTTTGTTGCAATTCTCCCGCATTTCTGGTTTCTTTTTCCACTGTGGACTGTGGTTTTTTGTGGTTATTTCTTTTGGGTTGAAGTACTCCGACGCTCTCTGTTATGTCTCTCTGCTGTGAGTTGTTGTGTGGTTCTTCTGGTTGAAGTACACCGGCGCTATCTGTCCTGTCTCTCCCTAGTGTTCTCTGTGGGTTTCAGATCGGCGTTTGTGTTCAGTTTTCACCGAGGGTCCTCTTCCTTCCCGGTGATTGGTTGATTGTGGGTTCTAGGTACCCAGGTTATTCATTTGGTTCTTCCCATTGCCAATTCTCTTTACTTGTTTTTTGATTCTGTATTATGTCTACTGAAACCAAGACACAATCACTTGATTTCAATCACCCCCTATTTTTACCTCCAGCGGATACACAAGCTGCCACATTAGTCTCACAAGTCCTCACTGGATCAGACAACTACCCAACATGGAGTAGAGCTAAGTGACTTGATGTTTATGCTAAGAACAAATTGGGATTCGTTGAGGGGACCTATGTGCGTGATAAGCAAGAAGAGCACCTAAAACACGTGTGGGATCGTTGTAACTCAGTTGTGCTTTCCTGGCTAGTGAATTTGGTAGATAAACAAATTGCCTGTGGTCTTGTTTCTCTGTGAATTCCTATTTGGTGTGGATTGATCGAAAAGAAAGGTTTGATGAAACTGATGGAGCCAAGATTTACTCCATTCATAGAGCCATTAACTCTCTCTGTCAAGGGACTATTTCAGTTTCAGTTTACTACACCAGACTTAAGGAATTGTGGGATGAGTATGGTGCACTTGTTCCAAGGCCCACTTGTCAATGTCACTCAGCTGTTAAATATTAAAAAATTCTCCAACAACAAAGGCTCTTTCAATTTTTAATGGGCCTCAATGACTCTTATCAGCACCCTAGGAGTTAAATTTTATTAATGACTCCGCTGCCATCTCCTAATCAGGCATATTCCATGATAATCCAAGAAGAGACACAACATCAGACTATTACTTCATCTCCCTTTGCTACCACTAATGTGTCTATGATGGCAAATAACCCCACAAGAGGAGGTAGGGGCTGTGGGAGGGGACGATCCCAAGATCAATATAGCTACTGCAATAGAAGGGGACATAGGAGGGATAATTGCTATCAACTTATAGGATTTCCTCCTAATCCTTCCTTATCAAGGAATATGGGACCATCCAATGACCAAGCTAATCAAGTCTCAACTAACACTCCTACAAAATCCTCCTTGAATCCAGACATGGCTTTCTCCTTTGTTGTTCCAATGTTCACTCAAGACCAATACAAGCAAATTCTAGAGCTACTCAAGCACAATTCGGACCTAAAAGATGTTGTTGTAGGTGTCCAAGCAACTACACCAGGTTTGCATTCATCTATACTTAGTCATGAGTGGATACTTGATTCTGGTGCTAGTTGTCACATAACTAGGATAAATGTAAGCCTTATGTTGGAATAGGAAGGTGGGTGAAAATTCCTAATGTTCAGAAAATTAAAGTTACACATGTAGGAGAAGTTCAAATAACCAAACAAATACACCTCACGAATGTTTATTATGCCAAAGAATTTTGTAATAACCTTATTTTTGTGGCTAAATTAACACTAGATAGTTCGTGTATGGTATGTTTCTTTCTTGACTTTTGTGTAAAGCAGGATGTGCTGAGTTGAATGATTAAAGGGATTGATAGAATCTCTAACGGACTTTACTTGCTTAAGAAACAAAACTCGCCTAGATTAGTCAATGCTATCTCTAAATGTAATAAGCCTAATTTTGATAGTAAAAAAGGATTGCTTTGGCATCATGGATTAGGACATGCCTCCTTTGATATTTTGAGACATTTGCATGATGTAAAGAATGATATATCACTTGCTGATCATAATAAATGTGAAGTTTGTTTGTGAGCTAAACATCCAAGATTGCCATTTGCTTCTAGTGATTCTAAATCTTCTCATTGCTTTGAATTATAGCACATGGATGTGTGGGGTCCATATAGGACACCCACCCATCAAGGTTATAAGTATTTTTTGACTATTGTTGATATTTATTCTAGAGCAACATGGAAATTTTTAATGGTTTTCAAATCTGATGCAATTAAGTATATAAGGACCTTTGTTTCTTATGTAGAAAATCAGTTTTCTTTCAAAATAAAAACAGTGAGAACAGATAACGGAACTGAATTTGTCAACCAAGAAGTGCATAATTTGTTTAGCAACAAAGGCATTGTACATGAAAAGAGTTGTCCTTACACACCCAAACAAAATGGAGTTGTTGAAAGAAAGCGTTGACATTTGCTGGAAGTAGAAAGAGGTATGATGTTTCACTCAAATTTACCCATTAAATTTTAGGGTGAAGCAATAAGAACTACCTCGTATGTGATTAATCGAATTCCTTCTAGACATTTGGGATATGTAACACCCTATGAGTGGTTGTATGGTAAGGCTCCTGATTTGTCTCACTTAAGAGTTTTTGGGTGTTTGTCTTTTGTTGTCAATATGAATCACACTGATAAATTTGATGCTAGGTCCAAGGCTTGTGTTTTTATAGGATATCCCTCAAATCAAAAGGGATACATATTGTATAATATCGACACCAAATCTTTGATTATTAGCAGACATGTCACTTTTGTGGAAGAAAAGTTTCCCTTTAGGGATACAGAAATTGATAAACAAGGGGGAGTAGACTTGAAACCTTTTAACCCCTTCATTATTGATCACGATAACCACTTTTCTTCTCATAGTACAGCCCAGAATGCTCTTTCACACACCACAGCTCAAGGAGACGACTCAATGGAACATGAATCAGTTTCAAGGCAGGTTGGACCATCCACTTTTGGATTTGACCAGGCCCCTCCAACACATCGGAATCAGCACTTAGCCACTCACCAGCACCTAGTTAGACCTGCTAGAGATAGGAGGGTGCCAACCATGTTTATTGATTATCATTGTGAGTATGTTCCTTCTTATTCTGACCTGCAAATGGAAGAACATTCTAATTTGGTGAATGGTTCTGCTTTGTTAGATACGGGTGACTTATAATGGTTCTGCTTTGTTAGATACGGGTGACTTATAGTGATTTGTCTATGCATTATCAACAGTTTCTTGGTGCTATCCATAGGAAAATCGAGCCTGATACTTATGAACAGGCAGCCAAGGACCCTAGATGGGTTAAGGCCATGGAAAATGAAATTAAGGCACTTAATGCTAATCAAACTTTGAAGATAGTCACTCTTCCTAAAGGGAAGAAGCCTATAGGATGCAAGTGGGTTTTAAGGTCAAATATAAAGCGGATGGCAGTCTAGATAGGTTTAAGGCTCGTTTGGTAGCCAAAGATATAGTCAGCAAGAGGGAATAGATTTTTATGAAACATTTTAACCTGTTGTAAAAATAATTACAATTCGTATGATCCTTACATTGGCTGCTGTATATAACTGGTTTTTATGTCAAATAGATGTGGACAATGCTTTCATGTAGGGAGACCTTTGTGAGGAGGTCTATATGATGATTCCCTAAGGTTATGAGCAAAAGGGGGAGACCGGATTTAAGGTATGTAAAATAGAAAAATCATTGTATGGGCTCAAATAAACCTCTAGGCAATGGAATGAGAAATTGACCCACTCCTTATTAAAGGATGGCTTTCAACAAAGTAAGTATGATTATGCTCCTTTTCATAAGCAAACTAAACATGGTAAGTTGTATATCCTTGCATATGTTGATGCTTTGATGATTACTAGAGACAACATAAAAATGATCAATGATGTGAAGAGATATTTGCATATTGACTTCAAAACTAAGGATCTTGGAGCCATGAAGTATTTCTCACAGCTAGAATTGGTTTGTTCTAACCATGGTATACTTCTTAACCAAAGAAAGTATGCCACTGAGCTTGTTGATCAAATAGGTTTAGATGAATTGGATCCAACCTTCAGTCCTTTTGAGCAGAATCTCATGCTCACTATAGAAGAAACTAAGGATGATCATTACCTTTAAGAATCAAGAAGCTACAGAAGGCTTATAGGTAAGTTATTGTATCTTACATTGACAGGACCTGATATCTCGTTCATTGTGCAAGTATTATCTCAATTTATGCAAACTCCCAAAGAATCGCATATGAAGGCGGCCTTGAGGCTAGTAAGGTACCTCAAGGACACTCCAGGCCGAGGCATTTTTCTCTTAGCTGTGAGCCCCATGGTCTTGGAGTGTTTTTGTGACTTGGATTTGTGGTGTGCAAGGATACCAGATGTTCAGTTGCTGGGTTTCTAGTAAGATTGGAAGGCTCGTTAATTTGTTGGAAGTCAAAGAAATAGAGTACCGTATCAACCTCATCCGCAAATGTTGAATATAGGGCCTTGGCTAAAGCAACTTTTGAGTTGACGTGGATTGTGGAATTATGTAAAGAGCTTCAGATTCCCAACATAAAGCCAGTGCAAGTATATTGTGACAATCGTTCCACAATACATATAGCTACAAATCCAGTTTTCCAACTAACTAAACATATTGAAGTGGATTGTCACTTCGTGAGAGAGAAACTATTGTGGGGCATGATAACGTTTAAGCATGTAAGGTCATCTGAGCAATTGACAAATGTTTTGGCCAAAGGCTTGGGTCGGCCTCAACATGACTATATCATGAGCAAGTTTGGAACATGTGAATATAGGGTTCCTAACTTGAGGGAGAGTCTTATAAATATGTAAATATATGTATTTCATGTTATGTGTGAATGGACATAAATACATAATGGGCTTGGCCCACTTAGTGAATAGGGTCTCTTGGTTTAACACATTGTTTGCAATATAGAATATTCTATGGCATGTCAACGAGGTTTGACATAGTTGGTTAAGGTCTTGCTACCCCGATCATAAGGGAGTGTGTTCGAATCCTCTAATCAATGGGGAGACCTCATTGGTAGGCGATCTCGTAAGTCCCTTGTAAGTGCTTGAAGAGCTTTGGGGCTATGCTCTGATCTTGGTAGAGGACTGATACTGAACCTACCTAAACTTTTTTTCACAAAAAAAAAAAAAAAGAATATTCTATGGCATTTCCTAAGTAGTATCAATGACTTGTTTGCGTGGAGACAATAAATAAAAGATCCAGTCTCATACATATTTTTTTATACCAATCAATCATTTAGTTTACAAATGCTTATTTATAAAGAATATCCAGCTTACCTGATTTAAAACAAAGGTTATTTAAGGTACAAATCCAGATTACCTAGTCAAACTAAGTTTCCATTTGCAGTATATGGAACGTGGTTTTGTTTCTCTACTCTTCATAAAATTATTTATGGTTTTCTCGATCTCTCTCCATATATTATTACATTTATTAATTAGAATCCAACCTTTCTCGATTTCTCCTGTGTAAAACGAAGCATGTCCGTCCAACAATGAAGAGACGTCGTCCTTAACTTATTTCGAGAACTCCAAGAGAGAATTAGTGTAACTTTGTAAGTTAAATACATCCAAAATTCTTTAGGGCCTACAAGGCGAAAACAAAAAGGTTGTTAATTAATAAATTCCGTCCATGCAACCCCCCAAATGAATTCTTTAATAGATACGATCACTATATTTTGCAGCCCTAAGATGTTTCCTTTTTTTTTTTTGGTTCTGAACTGAGATGCTTCTATTTGTATATAATAATTTTGTTATTATTTATAAGTCATCTTTTTTTCATGTTTATATTTCTAATTCATTTTACAAAAAGTAATTGAAGAAGCATGTATTTTGTGTCTTGGTAACCTCTTCAAAAAATACTACGAATTACAATAAAGGGTGCAATCGTCTCTCGATGAGTCATTTATTAATTACCTAGTGATTAAATGTGATTTTTGCCTGATGATTGGCATAAAATAAGTAAAAGATTTTTTTTTTTTTGTTTTTTTAATCTATCAACTATGGTGCAATTAAACTAAGATGCTCTAAAACAAATGTTTTTTGGATTTTTGTTATAAAAATGGATTAAAAAGAAATTAGTTTATAAAATATGATGAAAACCTTCTAGAACAATGAATTTTATTTATCCTTACTTATAAAGATAATGAGAGAGTGCTAATTTAACAAAAATATCTAAAAGTCTTTTTGAGCTAGCTTAAATTAGGTGAATTAAATCTCCTATACCAGATAAGACTTAATCCCTCTAACTGAAACTTAATTTAAACACTAACAATTTTAATCAATACAATGACACAAGTAACCAAAAAATTTTGCATTACAATTGCAACTATATCTTCATAACAACTTTAAGTGAATGTTATACCAAGTCAATTATATGAAATTGTTATTAATGAAGCACATGTGTCAAATACATAATATTAAGATCCAAATAGACATCTGATGTCAACAAAAATACATAGAACCCCAATGCAAAATTTCAGTTCAATATATTAATTAAACTCTAAACTTAGAATTTAACTAATACAAAAGATTAAAAATAGAAATTAGATAGGAAAGCACTTGTGTGAAGCTCCACGCTCAAGAATCAATCTATTGCTCTAGGAAAAAAGAGGTAATACTTGACTGCAAATTGTAACACCTCAAATTTTATTCTCCAATATACCTTATAAGTATTTGTGACATTTAATAAAATGGAAGGGTGGATTTTGGAGGATGTGTTATGTTGCTAGTGAAACTTCCTTTTGAGGTAGTGGGTTTGTCATGTGATTTTGGGTGAACAAATGATGACTAAAAATTATGAAATTTTACAGGGTGAAAGTAGACATCCTAAGCCTTAATTTGATAGGTACTGGGTAATTTTTGGAGTTGTATGCAAAGAGTTATGAATTTTTGAAGTAAGCTCAGAAAAACTGTTGATTTTTTGGAACAATGTTCTAAAACTTAAATTCTTGGAATTATGTGCTTCCAGTTTATTAAATGCTATATTTTTTTTCTAGAAACTAGACTCAATAAGGGTTTTATAGCCTTTAGAATCACTCCAATTTGATATCTATAAATTTAGTTATAATTTTTCAAAATTTGGGTAGAAAATCTGCCAGAATTTTCAATTAATCCGAAAATGAAGGAAAAATGTGATGGCAATATTGTAAATATGGAATAAATTGTGATCAGCTTATTTTGGCTCTAATTTGGACCCCGAGACATGATTATGGCTGACAAGAGAAGGAAATAATTAGTTACACACCAATTGAGCTTTATGCCCACATTTCATGTACATAGGCTTTAGTTACAAGTGTACACAAAAGTCAACATTTAGGATTATTGTGTAATTATTTAATTAGTGTAAAAATGGGATATTTCATAAAGCTAATTCCCTTCGTCTCTTTCCTCCAAATCGTCAACCATTGTGAGTAAAAGAGAGAGAGAGAGAGAGAGAGAGAGAGAGATAGAGCTTTGAGTTTTTTAGAGAGAAGGAGGAGCAAAGTTCTTGATTCCTTCAGTGATTTAGCTCCTAACTTGTGTAATCCTTCCTCTAATCTACTCTTCTACATGATTCAAGGTATTTTTGAAGAAAAATCCTAGGGTTTGTGGAGCTTGAGTATTCAGCCAAGTGAGATAGAGCAAGAGAAGCAAAAGGTAGCTCCATAAACTTCAATATTTGGTTGCTATGGATGTTGTTGCTGGTTTAATCGGTGATTTTGTAGTTGATTTATTGTGGATTTTAAATTTGGGAAATGACAAAGCCTAACCGTTATTAGGGGTGGGCATGGGTAGGGCTAGGCAGGGTGAGACCCCTGCCCGATGCCCTGCCCAAAGGATGAACGGGCTGCATTTTGCAGCCCGTTGCCCGGCCCTGCCCGCTAAAAGCCCTAACCATTTTGGGCTAGGCAAGGGTGGGCTGGGCAGGGTGGGCTTCCCTGCCCAAGTGATAACGCCTTATCTTGTCCACTTATGAAAAAAATAATTTCTTATGAATTTCATAAACATTCCTGTAGTTACTAATACCATATATGTCTTAACTTTGCCCTAAGTAATATAAACTTCAAATACATTCGATGATTTCACATCTTGGGATATTTCAAAATAAGTTTACAACTTGAGTCTTGAAATTTAAAAAATACCGTATGTCTTAACCAATATCCATACTTTAAAAATTAAACAACATCCATAATCCATTATAAATAAAAAAACAAAATGATTGTAATTAAAGCCGTGAAGTCAAAGTAGTTTGCATCAATTCAATGTCCCAAAAGTTGATCAAATGATGAAACATCTGGAAAGAAAATAAAAAGCAACTATAATTTAATACAGCACAAAGTAAAGAAGAAAGGAAGAAATCTACCTGTAAATAGTGTTTAGTGGTTAGGGCAAAAAAGAGAGGATCAGAAGAGTATTATACAATAGACAATATATATTTTAAATAAAAATATATATATGAAATAATATTTAATTGATATGAAATTTTATATTTTAAATAAATGAAAATAATTTTCAGGGCAAGGCCAAATGAGCAGGGCAACACCCCTTGCCCGATGCCCGGCCCTGCCTGGTTATTAGCCCGCCCAAAACTGCCCAAAATTTTTTCGGGCCACTTTTTTAGGGCTCGACTGAGCAATTTTTTGCAGGGCCAGGGTGGGTGCACCGGGCTACTGGGCACCATGCTCACCCATAACCGTTATGATGCCCAAATTTAGTCTAAATTATTTTGGGAATGTAATTAAATAGTTAATCAAGTGGTTAAGAGTAGAAAGAAGTAAGTCTGTAGAGTTAGAATTTAAAAACACCAATTTTTCCCAGAGAATCTCTAAGTTTTGGCCAAGTCAAGACCAGGGGGTTAGTGCTAGATTTTTGATAATCTGATAGTTCCATTGTGTTTAGGAGGGAAAATTATGTGGGGTTACAGTCGATCACATTTTCAAAAAAGCCCTAGAAAGGGAATGACCAAAACGCTCCGAAACCCTAAGTTAGAGCCTGCCAAGGGCATTTTTGTCTTTAGGTGGTGAATTTGGTAATTCAGAGGCCGGAAATGGATTCCTTGCGAAAAATATGTCAAAATCGCCTCGGTCAAAATTTTTGAAAAAGTATAGTCGGGTAAAGTACATCGGAGCAAGGACGGGTCCTCAGGGGCATTTTGGTAATTTTTCACTATAGACTCATATACCCATTAGAAACACTATAAAAGTGTCTAAACTAGTCCATTAATGGGTTTTAACCTAAGTTTTGTATATTTGAAGAAGGCGTGTATGCTTTGTGCCTTGGTAACCTCTTCAAAATTAAACCGGATTGCAATATAGGGTACAATCCCGGATCATCTTGAAGAGCCTTTTATTAATTATATCTAGAAACTAAGTGTAATGATTGACATGAAATAATAAAAAATGAAAATTTGATCTTTTGAAACTACTTTATGCAATTTAAAATTAATTTATTTTAAACTACTTTTTGGGATTTTTCTTGAAAATATGAAATGGAATGATGATGAAATTAATGAAATGAAAGAAATAAGAGAATCAACAATGAAATAAGCAGTCCCTCATAGCAATAACGCAAGCAATCCTCACTTAAAATAATTATGGAAGATTAGCTTATGTAATTTACCAACACAGCTCCACCAACCACTTTCAAGATTTTAGCCATGGAGAATACTAATAAAACAGATTAAAAATGAATAATGAAAGATTGGTGGGTGATAGTGAAACCAAAAATAGAGAAAGCCACGGCTAGTTGGATAAACGGAGGAAGAGGGTGGAGACGGTGAAGATGAAACGAAGGTGAAGGTGATGGTGATGGTGACCACGCCACCGTCGAAGGAAGAAGGACAGAGGAGTGGTGAGGCGGAGATGGAATCTTCTGAAACTTCAGGGTCGCTGCTGCTTTCCTCTCCTTCCGAAGTCGCCGGTGACGGTATTAGACGTTGATGGAGAAGGGTGACGATGGAGGCTTGGTGTTCTGAGCTTTTTGTAGCTGCCCTCTGTTCTGAATTTGGTCTCCCTCTCACTGAAACTGTGCTTGAGATGAAGATGGTCGCCGGCGACAATCGAGATGAAGGTGAATGTCGCCGGAGACAGAAAAGGTGAGGGTTGGCGAAGTGGTGAATGAATATGAAGGTGGAGGTGAAATGGCGGATGATGAAGATGACGTTGACCCCCTGTTCCTCGCTTCGTCTTCTGTTTGATCGAGCTTGGAGGCTGTAGAAACTGACCTAATTCCCTTGTTCAAAACGCTGCAGTTTTGGTCAGGGACAACACTGCAATTGTAAAAGTTTGTGGAAAAACTGTAATTTTTGCAATTTGAGCCCAAACTTCCATTTTCAAATTTGATCCAATTTCTTCAAGAACCTACCGTTAAAAAAAAAAAAAAATACCAACATCAAATCTTTTCAAAAAATTAATAATTAAGAGTAATTACAATTATTTTGACAATTTTTCCCTTTTAAGTTCTAATTTAAAGTATTTATGCTTAATCTCAATTTGTCATAATAAATGTATATTTTAAGCTCAATAACTATGACAAAATGCTCAAATAAAATATAAAAAGATATAATGAAAATAGAAATCTTTTAGTAATTAATATCATTTTTTGACTGTATGTTTTTTTTAAAGTATACATGAAATGTATATCATTATTGAATAATTATAGTAGGAAGAGGAATTAAGAGAAACGTACGAGAGAGATAAGCGTCATGGATAATTAGAGCCGGTAAAACGGGTCCAACCTGCAAGCTGCGGGTTTTGACAGGGTTAGGGTTGGCTATTTTCAGGCCTATAAAAATGCGGGTCGCATAAGTCTGTACTTCTCAACCCGTGGGCTGGCCTGCAAATTGTTTTTTATAACACTGATGTCTGATGGTTTAACTTGGGTTGCCTCTTGTTGGACTTGGGCTTGTTTAGTTGGGCTTGGAGAGCGGACTGATCTCACTGACTCACTTTGTAACTGACATTGTGAACCCTGCTCAAGTCTCAATCTCTATTCTCTCGTTGATTTATTCTCTCAAATTTGAATTCATTCCACTCAGTCCACACTCCACAGTCACACACTCACACAATTGTCTCTCAGACTCATTGGCAACGCCCCCTAACCTAGTAACCTTAAGTAACCCTAAATGGCAAGATCCGGATCCTTAATCGACCTTGGCGCCTTGAGATCGTTGCATCTTCCTCCCTTGCCTTAGCCCGTCGCCCGTCGCTGTGTATGGTGCTCTGCTCCCACAATCCCAGTGCCCGCCTTCTCTGTCGTCATCCTCACTCCTTAACCTCAGCCCGTCTCGTTCTCCGTCGCTCAGCCTTTGTAGCTCGCTCCTCTACCTTCGTCATAGCTCAGCCTTCATCGCTCCTCCGCATGTCAGCCGTCGCCTTCTCTAACACTCAATTTTCAACTTTTCATTGCAATGGCCTATGGTTGTACTCCTCTGCCTGTCGCCTTCTCATCTTCTCTGCTACAGCTCCACCCTCATCGTGGTGGTCTCCTTACTCTGCAGTTTGTATATGGGCCAGTGGCCACAATCTAAGGCAAGACGTTATAATTTATTCTTTTTCTTATTTGCTTTTATTTCTGTCTCCTTGTTCAGTATATCGTGATCACTTATGTAATATCCCAAATTTTGATTAAAGGTTAATGACTTCAAAAGTGGATGTGATGAGAATTTGGTTGTTTTAGTGATTCCAATGGCTTCCTTGTGAAAATTTGGGTGTGTTGGTTGTGAAATTGGAACCATTGGGAACAAGTGTGCAAAAGTCGTAAACTCTGTCCATTGAAACTTTGTACAGGGTAGTCAGTTTTTATGGATGTTTTAAATGGGCAAATTATGTCTAAAAATATTGAAACTTTCCAATCTTAAAGTTCACATGCCAAGCTTCAAAATGGATATATAATTTGTGTCATTTCGATTTGTGAGCTAAGAGTTATGATTTTCCAAAGTGTGGGATTGAAACTGGAATCTGTTTTGGAGCAGTATAGACTTTTGTGCAATTATATATTTTTGTGGTTATGAACTGCATTGATCCATATTTTTCTAGTAAAGAGGAATTAAATAGCTTTCCATTGGCTTTGAGATCACCCCATTTCAATTTTTCTAGAAGTAGTTATGATTTTTCAAAATTTGGACAGAAATCTGCCAACATTTTTTAAAAATTTGAAATTGTTGGAAATTTAGTAAATAATTAGAAAATAATATTATATCATATTAAATCATCATCCACCTCCTCCATCAGCCCCAAAACCGTGCCTAGTGCTGCAACAAGAGAGAGAAAGAGTTGAGAGCTTTTTGAGAGAGAAAGAGAAGAAATCTCGTGAGGTAGGTCTATTTCTTCAGTAAATTCATACATAATGCGTATAACCTTGTTCCTAAGCATCTCTTTCATGTATTGTAAGGTGTTGGAAGCCCAAATTTGGGTGTTGTAAGGCTAGGGTTTTTAGCCATTTTGAGAAAAGTTAGAGTGAGCTTGAAGTAACTTCCAAACCTTCGTATATTGACTGTTCTAACTGTTGTGGACAATTTATTCGGTGAAATTTTTCCGGATTGTCTTTTGTTTGAATTTTTGGAAATGACATGGCCTAGGGGTTATGCTGCCAAAATTGGGTCTAAATGGTAGTTGTAATCTAATTAAATAGTTAATAAAGTATTTAGGAGTAGAAAGGAACACGTCCGAGGAGTTGGATTTCAAAAACCCCAATTTTCCCTGAAGCTTCTCAGATTTCAGCCAGTACTAGAAAATGGGCTTAGAGTTGGATTTTTAATGATTTGATGGTTCCATTAAGTTCATAAGGGAAAATTAGGTGAGATTATAGTTGGTCACTTTTTCAGAAAAGCTCGAAAAAGCATTATTACAAAAACGCCCTGAAACCTTGAAATAAGGGCTGTCAAGGGTATTTTTGTAATTTAACAATGAATTTGATAATTCCAAGTCCAAAAATAGATTCCTTAAGTGAAAATATGCAAGAATAGCCCATGTCAAAATTTTGAGAAAAGTATAGTCGGACCGGGTACGGCAGGGCATTTTGGTAAATTTTTACAATAGACTCGTAGAACCATCAGAAATACTATGGAAGTATCTAAACTAGTACATTTGACATTTTAGGACCAAGTTGAAAGCCTGAGGGATTGGCATGGGAATCGAAGCACACGGTTCGAGGTGGAAAAGGCTAAGGTAGGGAACTTACCTCTCCTGCATGTATTTGATATTTGTGCTAGTGTATTGATGCATGTTATTGTTTTGCTTGATTATGTGAAACATATATGAATGATTGAATATCTATTTCTGCTTATACTGTGGCCATAGTTTTGTTGCACGAAATATTGAGCACGCAGATATGTCATTGTGTTAGCATGAGTTTATGTAATGCAAGCATGTTATGCATTAATCACTTATCTTGTATATATATTGGTACTGTTTCCTACTGAGATTCTCTCGAATCTCACCCTCCCCTACCAATAATTTAGACACGAGGAGACAGAAGATACGCTAAGAATAAAGAAAAAAACCGTATGAGGGGATTGCGGTGGGGGAACGAAGACGGGAAGATATCTCAGTTTCACTCGGACGAGTTTAGACACCCTAATAGCCCTGTATGGCTACATTGATTGTAAGTATCATGTACGAACCCTTATGGGGATTTTCTGTAATCGAGCACTTTTTATCAGTATATTTATGCTATTCCTGTGTTGCTCACCGAACCGTGCATTAATAGTTTGATGCAAGTTAATATAAGATAAGGGTGTGACAACTTAGATGTTGTTGTGGCCTGTAAGGATGATGATAATGACATTGACATCCCTCAAGTATCCATTTATTTCCGTTAGGATATTTTCATCCTATCTGGTACGCCTAAGACATATCCTAGATGAGAGAACTATCATTGCAGCAAGTTTAGCTCTACATATTTTACATTGGCTTCTCAAGCCAACACTGTTAATTACATCACAATTCATGCATGAATTGTTTTGGCCATCTGGTCATGTTAGTTAGTATAACCGTACTTCTTTAATTTCTGGAATTGCATGGAGTTGTTTGATTTTATCATTGGGTACTGAACGAAAGATTGATTTTATCATTGGGTACTGATTTAAAGAGCTTTGTCTAGTTTTCTTCTAGAATTGTAATAAATTCTAATTAACTAAATAAAATACGCTTTTCTTGCTTCTCTTGATCGAGCCTGTTAAAGTTTCCAATTTCTCTTATGAGTAGCTTCACTTGCTTTGTGTGACTGTGTCATTGCCTCATCGGTATATTTTGTTGCAGTTTATTATAAAAAGTAAGAGATGGATTCATGTGTTGTGCCTGTAAAGGAAGGTCAAGGACTTTGGGCTAATCTACAAAGTAGTGAAGAAATAGTTGTGGAAGGCCAAGTTGTACAATCACAAGCACAAGCACAACCGGTAAGGGCAGTACCTATCTCTACTGTCTCTGGGCAAGATCTAGAAGATGATTCAAGTAGAAAGCGGAAAAAGAGAATCACATTTGAGGTTTGGAAGTATTTTACTAGAGTTATAGTAGAAGGTAAAGAAAAGGACAAATGTAAGGGGTGTGGGAAAGAAGTAGGAAGTAGGGAGTATGGGCCTTCAACCCTTAGGCACCATATAAGTATTTGCAATTCACTCCCAAAGTATAAAGACATTGGTGCTATGATGATAGACCAAGAAGGAAAACTTAGAGCTAGACAAATTGATCGTAGCATAGTTAGGGAAAAGCTTGCTTTTGCTATCATTAAACATGATCTCCCCTATTCCTTTGTTGAGTATGATGCAATTAAGGATTTCCATGCTTATCTAAATCCTGATTATAAATACATTTCTAAAAAAACTGATGTTATGGATGTATGGAATTTCTATGTTAATCAGAAAGAGATCTTAAAGAAAACAATAATGAACAGCCCTGGAAGAGTATGTTTAACTTCTGATTGTTGGACTTCAATAACTAGTGAAGGATATCTTTGTTTGATTGCTCATTTTGTTGATGATAAATGGAAACTGAATAGTAAATTTCTTGCTTTCTCTAAGATGGATCCTCCTCACTTCGGTGTTGAATTAGCTACAAGGGCTCATGATATATTGATTAAGTGGGGTATTGATAAGAAAGTTTTTTCTATCACTCTTGACAATGCTTCTACAAATGACAATATGCAAAAATTATTGAAAGAAAGGTTGATTTTGGGTAATAGCTTGATATGCAATGGGGAAATTTTTCATGTGAGGTGTTGTTCCCATATCTTAAATCTTATAGTTCAAGAGGGTTTAAAGGTAACTAGTGAAGCTGTTCATAAGATTAGGGAGAGTGTTAGATATGTGAAGCAATCTTAGGTGTGCTTGATAAATTTCAAAAAATATATTGATCATGTTGGGGGTATTGATACATCAGTTGGTTTACGATTAGATGTTGCAACTAGATGGAATTCCACCTATACAATGCTTGAAAGTGCCCTTAATATTGTCGTGCTTTTGCTTATTTGTCTATCACTAATACCAATTATCGCCATTGTCCAACAAACCCAGAGTGGTCTAGAGTAGAGGCGATATGCTCTTTCTTGGAGCCATTTGCACTTATAACAAATTGTTTTCTGGGTCCTCATATCCCACATCTAACATGTATTTCATGCAAATATCAATAATTGAGTTAATGTTGAAAGCTTATGTGGACCATGATGATCCTGTGATTCAAGATATGGCTATGAGAATGCCTAAAAAGTTTGACAAATATTAGAGTGATTATAGTGACATTCTTTCTCTTGCTATTGTTCTTGATCCATTTATGTAATTGAATGTCATTCAATTTTGGTATGTGAAACTTGATCCCTTAAATTGTGATGCCAAGGTTGAACACATTAAGAGGAAGTTATACTATGTGTTTCATCAGTATAATGATATGGTATCTTCATCATCATCTTCAGTCTCTTTTGTCGGGTCCTCTTCAAGTTCCAGTTACCAAGCCTCGTAGCAAACATATTCAACAACTACTCATCCTTCTTCCTCTTCCTCCAAAAGTGATGATGACAACTACTTGTTATGTTTTGCTGTAAGCTTGTAATTTTTGAATATTTCATTCTCTTCCTTTATTGTTATTTTGATTTTATTAGCATTATACTAATACTATACTTTTAAAATTATATGACGTAGGATTATCTTGAGAGTATGAGCAAACACACTGCAACAATGTGTAAATCTGAGTTAGACAATTATTTGGAAGAACGAACACTTGATCCCACCTTGTATGAAAAATTCAATGTTTTGGATTATTGGAAAACTAACTCACCTCGTTTTCCATGTCTTGCAAGGATTGCCTGTGACATTCTTAGCATTCCAATTACTACAGCTGCTAGTGAATCAGCTTTTAATATTGGTTCATGAGTTCTCACAAAGTATCGAAGTAGTCTCCTTCCAGAGAATGTTCAAGCTCTTATTTGTACTCATAATTGGATGCTTGGTTTTCCTAGTACTGGTAATATGTGCCCATTTAGTATTTACCTTGTACCTACTAAATACTAATTTTGTGATTGAGGAATATAGAAAAGTATGAACTATTAATCTAACTTTTTTTTTCATTTTGTGGGATGTGGCAGATGGATTTGAGGCTGAGGAAAAGGAGGAAACTATTAATGTTTCGGTTGTTTTAGATGCTGCTTTACACCATACCTCATGAATTGATGTTTTCATTTCTCAAATTTGCTCAATTTAAAGTTTTATCTAGTTGCTTGAAGCCTTGAAGCATTTTATAAACACTTTTTGATCATGAGTTTAATGACTAGACTTTTGGTCATTTGACTCATTTCCAGAATCCAGAATTCCAGTAAATGAAATGGGTTTTGTTTTGTATGTTTTGAAGGATTTAATTGGCTTGTAAAATCTAGGATTTAATTTAAATGGTTGTCATTTGAATGATTTAGGCCTAGCTTTTAGGCCCAGCAAGCTGTTATGTAATGTATTGTATATGGACTCAAGACTTGTGATTGGACTGTTTCTAACTTTATTAGCTTCTGCCTTCTGTTGTAAATTTCACTGCTCTCTCTCTTTTGTAATCAACATAAAACTTAGGGAAAAGTTAAAAAATATTTTAAAAAAAAAGTGTGCGGGCTGCGGGCCAGCCTGTGAACCCGCAGCTGTAGGTGGGTTGGTGTTTTTTCAGCTCGCAACCCGCAGGCTAGCCCGTATTACTAGCTCTAGGATAATAGAGTTTATTTTCTATATATTTGTAATGTCAAGTGTTTCAGTGTCTTTTAATTAAGTTTGAGTGAATAAAATATTTATAGCTTTATATATCCTCTCCGACATATTAATTAGAAGATCTCTCGACTCAAGCTAATCAAATTGAATTTCCTTCTGTTGCTCAATATGTACAAAACAAGAGGGTGAGCCTTGGAGCAACAGTAAAGGTTGTTGTCATGTGACTAAGTGGTCATATGTTCAAATCCTAGAAATAACCTTTTTGCTTCAAGGTAAGGCTGCAAATATCTTGCCCTCTCCTGGTGGGAGCCTTGTACGCTAGATTGGGGGTATATCAAAATTTTGTAATTAAATAATTATATATGGGAAAGGAAATGGAAGTTTTTTTGGTGAGAACAAGGGAGTAAGCCAGGTGATGGTGGGAGCAATTTGGACTGGGCCACTCAATATATACAAAACAATAAAGAACACAAAAAATAATGGAAGAAGTAAGTAATAACGACGGTATATCAGAATTATGGTTAAATAATTATAGAAAAGGAAATGGAAGTTTTGTTGGTGAATGAACCAAGTGATAAACAATCATATCAGAACTATATATTATATATTACACTACCACAAGCACACTTTTGATATTTTATGAAGAGGAAAAAAAAAGAATCACACATTCGATACAAATTACGTGATAAATAAAAATTGCAATTTGATTATAGTAACAACAATGACCAACAATTTCTATTGCCAATACCCTTCGCTCCTTATAATAAATAATCTTCTAGAAAAAAATAGATGGTCGATGTTATATGTCTCCAAGTGAGTATTAATTATATTTTTTCAAGATTGTCCCTGTTAATAATGTAGATAACATTTTCTTGTAGGGGAACTTGTATGAATATATATACCTCAAGGAATTGAGAGATGGAAGACGAAGGTTTGTAGGCTTGTGATGAACTCCCTATGATATGGACTCAGCATCTAGGAATATTAAGCTAGACCAAAACCTTAATTATTGTTGTAAATATATGCATATGTGTGTAGGTGTGTCAAAGAAACTAGTCCCACATTATTTGGGAATAAAAGAGTATAAGCCTATATATATATATATCATAATATTACCTTGGGCTTGTAAAGAGGTCAAGAGGAGTGATGGGCTAGCGTGCACAACAACGGGCCACCGAAAGGTAAGTGCAGTGGAAGTGGAAATATGGCGATTCCCCCTTACTTGTGAGTAAATACTTGGTACCGGCACTTTTTGTAAAAATATTTTGCTCCCTGGAAATATTATTTTTGGTTTTCTAAAATAATAATTTATTTAGGCTTACCTGTAACCCTTTGTGACCAAAAGTTGTCAGTGGTCGGACGATTCCCCAAATGTTCTTTCTGTTGTCAGCGTGTAGGCCTGTTTATCTGATAGTGTCTGTTTGGTCTCAAGGGACGCATGTCTGGATTGTCTTTTTGTAATGACCCAACTTGTGAGTAAGGGCTAATGATGTCCCTAATGCTGTAATCATTGCTTAATTAATGTAAATGCGTTGTAAACAATGCTTAAGCCTATATGTATATTTCATGATGATTTGGTAAAACTTATGTTAATCAGGGGCGAAATGGAAAATTTACTTACCAATTGATCGGTTACCGAAGAAGAAACTCATTGATAACTTGAAGATCAATGGTTGTGATTGAAAGTCAAAGGAATCAATAGCTAGGATTTAAAGATCCTAGGGGTGGAATACTATGCTAATGGATGCATGAGAAATCATTGAGGAAGAGTAAGATTTTGCCAAGTGTCACCATCAGGACCCTTGGATCAAAGTCAAAATTTCAAACTCATTTTCTCTTCCCTCTCTCATCTAAGTAGGTTATGGGAGTGTGTGTGCGGGAAAAATCTGTTCTTCATGCATTCACCATCATCTCTCACCTTCTCTCTCATCATTCTCCATTTTTGCTGAAGTTCAAGCAAGAAAGAGAAAGAGAAAGAGAAAAGCTTGGTTTCGAGTAGGTAATTGTCTCCCTATGCTTAAAGCCTCTTTATTAAACTTGTTTAAGAGGTTGAGAGCTTCTTTGCTATGTTTTCAGAATTTTGAAAAGTGGTGATTTAGTGTTTGCAAAAATTTAAAAGTTGGAAAAACAGAGATTTGATCTTACCAAGTTGAAGAGGTAAGAATTTGATGCATTTTGGTATATTTATGGTGATTTTTGGTTAAGCTATGTGGATTTTGGAATTTTACCCTAAATATGATATTAAGTGAAATGTAGGAATTGGATAGAGTGTTACTATTGTATTGGTAGCTTATAGATGTTAGAGCAAGTGTTTCACCCAAAAGGGGGGGTGAATTGGGTGATACTAAATTTCGTTGCAAATATGAAAACTTGACAGTGAATATAATACAGTAAAGAGTAAGGAGAAATATCACCGAAATGTACACCAGGAGTTATACTGGTTCAGTCACAACCACTTTGACCTATGTCCAGTCCTCAGAGCTTCTCTGAGAGTTTCACTATAACTTCCAAGATTCAGTGGGTTCTTGGCACCTCAGTACAAGCAAGTTCCTTCGCTTGGACACTCGCTCCCCCTTACAAGTTGTAATCCAATCCCAACTCAAGGTTCCACAACCTTAAGTTACCTCAATATCAAATATTGAGTTTGAATGAAATATCTCTCTTACAGAGTGAATAAGAATCACTGAAGTATAGAATTACAAGTATAATGTAAAACAGAGTAATGAACTTGATGATATGTTTGTGAGTGTGTTCTTCTTAAATTTCTCTATTTGGATGTTCCCATATGTATAGATACATTGGTAATGATTGTTGGAACATATTTCTTCATGCCCGTTGGAGCGTGCACAACCATTGTTGATTTTTCCAGTATTTGAAAGACATACGTTTGCGGTAGGTGGTGGTAGGTGGCATTTGAACGTTACATTTGACTTTCCTTATTTGGTAAGATCTCTTCATTGTTTATCTGTGGATATGCTAAGAATACTAATACAATGAAAGGTTAATCATATAGGAAACAAATCAATGAACGTTGGAATGATTTCTAAGTTTCTAGACTTGCATACTCGAGTAGTTACTCGAGTATTCATTTAAGTTTACTCGAGTACATACTCGAGTATCATCGGGAAAACTTTGATAAACTGTAAGTCAATAAGCAAACATAACATTACTCAGGTAGTGCATGAAGTAAATGAAATTTCAAACCTTTGGAAATACCTGGTTACTCGGGTACATACTCGAGTACAGAAAACTTTTCTTCATTAGTTACTCGAGTACCAACTCTAGTAAACCTTCAAATAAACTTTAGGTTACTTGATACTTCACTCCAGTAATATTGGCAGGATTTCAAGGCCGAGAGCACTTCAAGTTTGATTACCTTCTTACTAGAGTCCTTACTCGAGTAAACATAAATTTTCTGCATAGCTTACTCTGGTAATGACTTGAAGTTCTCTTCTAAGTAATTTTGCATACTCGGGTAGGAACTTGAAGTGAAGGGTGAGAAAAACATTTCATGTTATTCGAGTAATACCTTCAGGTTTTGCTTACCACAGTGAGTTACTCGAGTAGCTCCTCGAGTAACGTTGGCAGGGTTGAAAATGCCAAGAGCAACACATTTCTTGACACAGAGTAACTCGAGTACAGACTCGAGTATCATTGGCAAGCCGAGAGCAACTTGAAAACTTTTACCTGGTTACTCGAGTAATGTTGGCAGGCCGAGAGCAACTGCCAGTGAGTTACCTGGTTACTCGAGTAACGTTGGCGGGCCGAGAGCAACTTGAAAACTTTTACCTTATTACTCGAGTACTTACTCGAGTATCGTTGGCAGGTTACTTGAAGGTCGACTCTGGTTACTTCAAGTTTAAGTCCATTACTCGAGTACGTACTCGAGTAACCCTTTAGAAAAATTGCCAACTATGAAGTTTCTCAGCTTTTTCTCTTAGCCTTTCTTCATTACTCCAATGCTTACTTCAAGAGATGATTTTTCCTGTTATTACTTTGTTCAAACTTATTTGTTTATCAAATCTTTTTCATACCATTCTTTGTTATCATCAAAACATGAGATCTAACATTCTCCCCCTTTTTGATGATGACAAAACTTGGTGATTTTGAACAAGAATTTTGTAACTAAGTTCTCAAATAAACACTTCTTGAACTCTCAATGATTATTTTGAAAAACTTTGTTTAAGTGTAAATTCAAAGTGTTTTTGAAGTCATAACATACACCTTGCATACTCAACAAGCTCATTAGTCCCACAATGTATTATAATTTAAAAGCTAAAATGGACTTGAAACAAACTCATAACTTAAGTGAACTTGCATTAAAATTAAAATTTCATTACAAGATAAAAGTTATAAATTGACAAGCTCTTGTTAGATCTCATGTTTTGATGATAACAAAAGAATGGTTTGAAAAGGAAATGATTAATAAATAAGTTTGAGCAAAGGAATAACAGGGATAAGCCTCACTTGAAGTAAGCATTGGAGTAATGAAGAAAGGCCAAGAGAAAAAGCTGAGAAACTTGATCAGAAGCAAGTTTTCTAAGGGATTACTCGAGGCGGTACTCGAGTAATGAGCCAAAACTTGAAGTAACCAGAGGCACCTTCCGGTAACCTACCAACGTTACTCGAGTAGGTACTCGAGTAATAGTGTAAGTATTTTTAAGTTGCTCTCGGCCTGCCAATGTTACTCGAGGAGGTACTCGAGTAACCAGGTAAAAACTTGGAGTTGCTCTCAGCCTGCCAATGTTACTCGAGGAGCTACTCGAATAACTAGATGAAAAACTTCCAGTTGCCTTCAGGTTGCCAAAGATACTCGAGTAGGTACTCGAGTAACTCTGTTTCTGAAAATGTGTTTCTCTCGGCACTTTGTACTACTGCCAATGTTACTCGAGTAGGTACTCGAGTAACGCATTGAAGTAAGTGAAAACTTGAAGGTGGTATCCGATTAACTTGATATATTTTTATCTCATTTCCTCTAGTCCTTACTCTGATATGCAAGTATTCAATGATCTATTTTAAGTGGATTCCTCGAGTAGGTATCCGAGTATGAAGAGTTATTTTGGAGATAAACCTCAAGTGATTACCCGGGTAAGACAAACACAAAAAGTACATTTACTCGAGGTGGTACCCAAGTAACTGATGCAAAAATAAATGCATTACTCGAGTCCGTATCCGAGTAACAAGGTAAGTGCTCTCGGCCTTGAAATCCTGCAACATTACTGGAGTAAAGCATCAAGTAACCAAAAGTTTTTGTAAAGATTTACTCGAGTTGATACCCGAGTAACTCATAAAGTTGTGAGTGCATTACTCGAGTAAGTACCCGAGTAAACATATATTTTCAAAGGTTTAAGAATTGGTTATTCCATGCACTACCCGAGTAATCTTGTATTTATTCATTGACTTGCAGTTGATCAAAGATTTCCCGATGATACTCGAGTAAGTACTCGAGTAAACTTCAAGGGATACTCGAGTAGCTACTCGAGTAAGCAAACCCAGAATTTTAGAAATCATTCAAACGTTCATTGATTTGTTTCCTATATGATTAATATTTCATTGTATTAGCATTCTTAGTCTATTTACAGATAAACAATGAAGAAATCATATCAAGTAATGGAAGTCAAATGAAACGTTCAAATGCCAACCACCGCCAACGGATATTTTTCAAAAACTGAAAAAGTCAATAGTGGCTGCGCACTCTCCAATGGACAAGAAGAAAATGTTCCAACGGTCATCACCAACATATCTATATATATGGGAACATCCAAACAGAGAAAGAACAACAAGAACACACACAAACGTATTATCAAGTTCATTGCTCTGTTTTAACGTTGAAATTATATTTCTATGCTTCAGTGAT
This sequence comes from Inga laurina, assembly GCA_963855925.1. NCBI lineage: Eukaryota > Viridiplantae > Streptophyta > Magnoliopsida > Fabales > Fabaceae > Inga > Inga laurina. The sequence goes on along the minus strand of OY979709.1, from coordinate 46,291,654 downwards.
TCTTATTCACTCTTGAGAGAGATATTTCATTCAAACTCAATATTTGTTATTGAGGTAACTTAAGGTTGTGGAACCTTGAGTTGGGATTGGATTACAACTTGTAAGGGGGAGCGAGTGTCCAGGTGTAGGAACTTGCTTGTACTGAGGTGCCAAGAACCCACTGAATCTTGGAAGATATAGTGAAACTCTCAGAGAAGCTCTGAGGACTGGACGTAGGTCAAAGTGGTTGTGGCCGAACTGGTATAACTCCCGGTGTACACTTCGGTGATATTGTTCCTTACTCTTTCATGTTTTAATTTCAACCTCAAATTTTATATTTGCAACGTAATTTTTTAATATCACCCAATTCACCCCCCCTCTTGGGTGAAACGCTTGTCCTAACAGCTCTAAAATCCCATATACACCCAAAATAAACATAGAAACTTCCACAAAATCACTCTCAAGTTCTTCTCCCCCTTTTTGTCTTCATCATCAAGAGGAGGATTGGAAGGCTTGACCATGGAGATAGGCTTCACTGGAAGAACCAAAGAACCATCTGAACTAGAAGAATCAAAAGAGTTAGAAGATTCTGGTTTAGGAAGATTCAGTGGAGGGATATGGATGTCTTGTCTGGGAGGAATAGGAAAAGGCTGGTAGATGATCATAGTGGTGGTCTCAACCTCTTCAGTACCACCGGGAGTATGATGATCAGAGGATGAAGGAGATATTTCCTCTGTGTGTGTAGGAGATGGAATGGGTTTAGGAGAGGGTTCAGGCTGAGGTTTAGGTGGTGAATCATCAATGATGATATGGATGGTCTCATTTGTTTTGAGGTTATCCACTGAGCATAGAATATCTTCGAGTTTTGGCTCAGGTGGACTAGAAACTGGAGGGATAGGTGGCTCAACCTCAAAGTGATGAATATCAGAAGGAATGTTCTCTAGAGGTGGTGGTATATGCTCTGGGGATGGTATATGCTCTGGAGATGAAAAAGTGTCATGTGCAGAAGATGATGGACCGGCAGAAGGTCCGGGACCCGAGGAATCCAGTCGTGCCAGAATCAATCTCAATGTGTCACCTTGGGCACGTTGCTCAGCTAGCAACTCTTCATGCCTCTTATCCATCTTCTTAACCAACTCAGTCATCTTGTAATTCATGTTGGTTATTGGCTCAGCATTTGTGTTGGCAATATCCATATGGAATCCTCTAAGGATATTTTCCATGAAGTGCTGAAGTGTGGTATTGAGGAAAGAGGGTGATGATGTAGTGGCAGCTGGAGCAGACGACTGAGTGTCATCCATCTTGCTAGTTTCAGTCTCAGTCTTCTTCTTCTTCTTTGACCCAGACTCCAGAGGACCCTTGAGAGGAATGTCAATGTTGAGCTTGGCAATTTGATTTCTCCCAACTGGAGTAATCCTTTCAATGTGTTCTTTGCTCTCCAGATACCATATCTTATTCTCCTTCAGAATGAGTGAAACAATATGAGGATATGGCATTGGTGTGGTAGCTTTCCCGTCTATTCTGTACCTCTTCATTTCAGAAAAGATATACTCTCCCAAATCTTTCTGTTCCTTCAGGAGTACGGAAGAAAACCATCTAGAGTCCCTATCAGAGAAGCGGGTATAGTTGTTGACCTTGTTCACAAGGGATCTAGAGTATATATACCATAGAACCTCGTGATGGTCGCACATATCACTAGGTTTGAAGTTCAAAGGACCCACAAGCTCACCCAGTTTAAGAACAGAGAATATTTGGTTTGAGTCAAGTTTGGAGTAAATATCATCTGGGGGGTTCTCTATTCCTAACCACACATTTATCCTAGAGGGTGAGATGAATATCTCTTAGCCTCTAACAGTGGTAGTTATTTCTTCCCCAGCTGAAGATCTATTTGGTTCATCTAAAATCTCAAGATTGCAGTAAAAATGGGTGACTACTTTTGTACAAAAAGGTAGTCTAATGGAAAGCCAAGGCATAAATGGTTCTAAAAAGGGACTAAGATCATGCTTCAATACCTCCTGAAGTACTGTGAGATCTACATAGTGTGTCTTACACACTTTTCTCTTGGAAAATTGAGTGAGGTACTTTAGGGACTCTTCCAGTTTGTTGACATTGAAACCCTTTGGAGGTTTGGTGATCTCTTCTTCTGGCAGTGTTGATTTCTTTGAAGACTGCCCCTTCTCAAGCTGATCCAGAATGCCAGCCATTGCCTTAGCCATATTCACATCATATTTGGGCTTTTTAGGAGATTTTGGTGTGAATGAGGGGGTTGAGGAATCAGAAGGTGGAGGAGAGGGAGACTTTGCACCTTTGCCTCTCCCAGTAGAGGTGCTCTTCCTGGATGGAGCCCTTGTAACTACTGGCTCTTTGATAACAACCCCTTTTGGTTTTGGTTGAGGTTGAGGTTTGAGTTGGACTTTGGATTTTGACCTCGGTGTGAGTTTCCTTCTCTTTCTGGGAGGAGAAGAAAGAGGATCAGTGAGTTGTGGGGATCAAGAAGAATCTGTGGGAGTGAGGTTTTTTGTTCTAACCATTCTGAATCAAATAAAGCTTGAGATTTCAGAAAAACAGAGGAATAAGTCGTGAGTTAGGGCTGGAGGATTCTGAACAAACTAGGAAGTTTTTAGAGCTGAAATCTAATAGGTTTTGTCAGAAATCAAGTAAGAAAGAGATTGTGAAAAGTTTTTGTGAGAGGATAGAGTGATTTACTCGAGGAGATTTTGTGGAAATGACTGAGTTTGTGACAGATAAAGACCTAGAACCCGACATTACTCGAGGCCTTACTCGAGTAAATTGCATGCTTACTCGAGTCCCTACTCGAGTGATCATACAGAAAATTTCTAAAATAATTTATTTAAATTGCGTACCTGGCATGAATAATATTGTAATTATCCATGTATGTTCCCTCGATCATTTTGTAGCCAATCTAGACCAGATTTGAGTCGTTTCTCATCAAATTGGTGATCTGGACTTGTAGTTACTCGAGTCCTTACTCAAGTAAGCTTCAAGTTTACTCGAGGCTCGCCTCGAGTAACCTTTCATTTTCAGATTGGACTATTCAGTTCTCACTAATGAACCGTTTGATTCAAATTCCAAGAAACTTGATGCGTTACTTCCAGGTTTGGAAGACCATTACTCGAGTAAAGTGCTTCTTTACTTCAAGTTGTTCCTCAGGTAATGCTTCACTGTCAGTCATTACTTCAAGTTAGTACTCCAATAAAGGTGTCCTCTGATAACCTTTGTTTTTATTTCTCAAAACAGAGTTTCAATCTTCCTACAAAACAGGTTTCTACATACTCCGATGCTTAAATTAGTAATCATCAAAACATTATTAAATGACTTCATCTAATATTATGAGAAAGTGAAATAACTTACAACTCATTGGGATTTACCATTCCCAATTCTCTTCTAATGTATAGAAATTGATCTTTTGCAAGGGGTTTAGTAAAAATATCAGCTAGTTGAAGATGAGTAGGAATGAATATTACTTTCACATCTTTCTTTTGGACATGATCTCTGATGAAGTGATGTCTAACATCAATATGCTTGGTTCTAGAATGTTGAACTGGATTTTTCGCCAAGCTTATCGTACTAGTATTGTCACAATAGATTGGTATTTCTTTGAGATAAATACCAAGATCTTGTACTTGTTGTTTTAACCATATCACTTGTGCACAACAAATTTAGCCTGCAACATATTCGGCTTCCGTTGACGAAAGAGACACTATATTTTGTTCTTGCTGAACCATGAGACAAGAGATCCTCCAAGAAATTGTCCTTATCCACTGGTGCTCTTTTTGTCTGTTTTGTATCCTCCATGATCTGAATCTGAATATGCAACTAGATATTCACTTCTTCCTTTGGGATACCACAGACCTAATTCTGGTGTGTCCGTAAGGTATCTAAAGATTTGTTTGACCATTTCGGCATGAGATTCCTTTGGTGCTGATTGATATCTTGCACAAATGCCAACACTGAATTGAATATCTGGTCTACTTGCTGTGAGATAGAGTAATGATCCAATCATTCCTCTGTATTTTGTGATTTTGTAGTCTTTCCCTTTGATATCAGCATCAAGCAACGTAGTTGAGCTCATAGGTATGTCCGTTCCATTTGCTTCATCCATTCCATATTTCTTCAATAGCTCTCTTAAGTACTTTGTTTGAGATATGAATATTCCATTCTTTCTTTGTTTGATTTGCAAACCAAGAAAGAAATTCAATTCTCCCATCATTGACATCTCAAACTCTCCCTGCATTATCTCAGAAAATTCCTTACATAGAGATTCATTAGTAGCACCGAAAACAATATCATCAACATATATTTGAACAATTAAGATATCATCACGTTTTCATTTTATAAAAAGTGTTGTGTCAACTTTTCCTCGTACAAAACCTTGATCAAGAAGAAATTTACTGAGCCTTTCGTACCATGCTCTAGGAGCTTGTTTTAAACCATATAATGCCTTTTTGAGTTTGAAAACATGGTCAGGTTTAGTTACATCTTCAAAACCTGGAGGTTGTTCTACATATACTTCTTCCATGATGTAGCCATTTAGAAATGCACTCTTTACAACCATTTGATAGAGTTTGAATCCTTTGATGCATGCAAAGGCTAAGAGTACACGTATAGCTTCCAATCTAGCTACTGGAGCATACGTTTCCTCATAATCAATTCCTTCTTCCTGATTATAGCCTTTGGCCACCAATCTTACCTTGTTTCTGATAATAATTGCGGATTCATTGAGTTTGTTCTTGAATACCCATTTAGTACCAATGATCGGATGATCCTTGGGTCGGGGTACCCAATCCCAAACTTGATTTCTTTCAAATTGATTTAGTTCTTCTTGCATTGCTATAACCTAATCATTGTCTGATAGGGCTTAATCAATGTTAGAAGGTTCAATCTCAGAAATGAATGCAGAAAAACTTACTTCATTGAAAATTCTATTTCTAGTTTTGATCCCTTCATTCACATCTCCTATGACTTGATCTAAGAGATGACTTTTATTATATTTCCAAGCTCTAGGTTGTTCTAGTGATTGCTCTTCTTCCTTGGTTTCATCAACTCCTGGAATAAGAGACTTAGAAATAGATTGACCATTTCCTTGATTTAAAACAACTTCCTATTCTTCATCAATGGGTTTGTCAGAGGATTCAAATTCATCAAATACAACATGAATTGATTCTTCAACAACACATGTTCTTTTATTGAAAACTCTATATGCTTTACTTCGGTTAGAATACCCTAGGAAAATTCCTTCATCAGTTTTAGAATCAAATTTTCCTAAGTTATCTTTACCATTATTATGAATGAAACACTTACAACCGAAGATGTGTAGATGAGCAATGTTTGGCTTCCTTCTTTTGTATAGCTCGTATGGTGTCTTTCCAAGTTTTGTTCTAATATAGGCTCTATTTGAAATATAGCATGCTGTACTCATAGCATCAGCCCAGAACACTTGAGATGCATTCTTTTCATTTAACATTGCTCTAGCCATTTCAGTGAGCACTCTATTCTTACGTTCCACGACTCCATTTTGTTAAGGTGTTCTTGGAGCAGAGAAATTGTTATCAATGCCATTAGTATCACAATATTCTTCAAAGGCTTGATTTTCAAATTCTCCACCATGATCAGTCCTAATACCTGCAATGAACATACCTTTCTCATTTTGCACTTTATTGGCAAAGACAATAAATTCATCAAAGGTTTCATCTTTCGACGATAGAAAAATCACCCATGTAAATCTAGAGAAATCATCAACAATGACCAATGAATATAAGTTGCCACTAAGACTCTTTACTCTTACTGGACCAACTAAATCCATATGTAATAATTGTAGTGGTCTATTTGTTGAAATCTCATTTTTCAATTTGAAAGATGATTTAGTTTGTTTACACTTTTGACATGCGTCACAAATCAAGTCATTTTTGAAATTTACTTTGGGTAATCCCAGAACTAAATCCTTTTTGAGTAATTTACCTAATTGATGCATATTGACATGAGCCAATCTCTTATGCCATAGCCAACTTTCATCAGTATTACTTAAAAAACAATTTTCAGATTCATTTCTACTAATATCTAAAGTATAGTAGTTACCTTCCCTTTTTGCTCTGAGCTTAGCCTTGATATTCTTCTTATCAAGTAGTAAGTCATCTTTGTTGATAATTAGACATTCCTCTGAATCAAATATAACCTAGTTATTTTTGTCTGCACCTTGACTTACACTCAGCAAATTATGGCACAATCCTTCGACATAGTATATGTCTTTGACTTGTATGCCTTTGTAATTTTTGATTTCACCAATTCTTGCTATCCTTCCGGTTTGATTTCCTCCAAATTTTACCTTTCCACCTTCCTTAGGTTGCAATGTGGTAAACCTTTCGAAATCCCCGGTCATATGTCTAGAGCATCCACTATCTATGTACCACTTGTTATTTTTGGATGCTTTAAGACATATCTGCAATCAAATGATTAAGTCTTAGGTACCCACATCTTTTTATGTCCTTTTGGGTTTGTACAAATGATTTTCTGAACATATAAGCCTTTAGGTACCCATTTGTAGGTTCCTATGTTTCCTTTCTTCTTATGAATGCATGAAGAGGTATAATGACCTTTTCTATTACAATAATTACATAATGCAAAAGGATTTGATATATGCACAGAATGCTGGAAATAATTCAAATATGACTTGCCTCCTACTTTCTTTCTACCTTTCCTTTTATCTGATTTTGGATCATATCCAATACCAGATCGGTCATTTACAACTCGTTGATCTTTTAAAATCACACTTAGCATCTCACTTCCTTTAGTAAAGTTTTCAAGATTTTTTGTGAGATCAGTGTTTTTATTTTTCAAAGAAGAATAATTTTCACAATTCTTTTCTGAGCTTTCTTTAAGTTCAATTTCAAGAACTTTGTTTTTCTTTTTGAAAACAACTAATTCTTTAACTACTTTGATGAATTCGGAATGTAAAGCATTATATTCAGAAAGTAATTCATCATAGGTAGGATCAGAATCATTTACCTCTTCTTCTGTCTCTTCTTGAGCAACAAGACATATATTGGCTACTTCTTCTTCATCACTTTCTTCGTCAGATGAACTATCTCCCCATATAACAGATACAAAGGCCTTCTTTTTGTTAAAGAATTTGCCTTTTCTCTTTTCTTTGCTCTTTTGATTCAGTTCTGGACATTCTAATTTGATATGTCCTGGTTTTCCACATTCCTAGCAAATGATATGATCTTTGCTGGTAGTTCTTCCTTTTTGAAAGTGTTTGAAGCCTTAACCTTTCTTGCAGAACTTTCTGAATCGTTTTATAATTAGGCCTATTTCGTCATCGTCAAACTCCTCATCCTCATCTTGATTTTCTTCTTTTGCTTTTAGTGCTAGACCTTTCTTTTTCTTGTCACCGATGTCATCTAGTTCCCGTTTGAACTTTAGTTTACTTTCATATTCAGAAAGACTTCCAAATAGAGAAGCAACTGATCTCATTGATTCTCCTTTTGCATCTTCTATTGCAGTGACTTTGGCCTGCCACTCTTTAGAAAGAATATTCAAAATCTTTCGTACTTGGGTATGCTGATCATAAACTTTCCCAAGTGCTGCAAGTTGATTAACAAGATGAGTATATCTAAGTTCAAATTCAGATATTGATTCACCTGATTTCATTCAAAGTAGATCGAATTCAGTGACCAAGGTGTTGATCTGATTCTCCTTTATTCCCAAAGTTCCTTCATGAGCTATTTCCAGGGCTTCCCACATTTCCTTTGTTGTTGGAAGTGTGCAGATTCTGAAGTACTCACTTTGACTTAAAGCACTTTGTAACATCAGAATTGCCTTGCTGTTGAGAATGATAAGTTTCTTGTCATTCTCATCGTATTCCGCTGGCGTCTTGGGAATTTTCTGAGAATCTACAATCTTTGTAGGTTGATAATTTCCATTCTCAATCACATCCCATAGCCCATATTCAGTAGCCATCACAAATACTTTGAACTTTACTTTCCAAAAAGAAAAGTGTTCGCCACTGAAATCTGGAGGTCTAGTGATGGATGCTCCTCGGGAAGAATTCCTTCACCCATGCTTGCCATTGGATCTTTCTTAGGTTGTTATACCTTAACAAGAAGACCTACGCTCTGATACCAAATGTTAGAGCAAGCGTTTCACCCAAGAGGGGGGTGAATTGGGTGATACTAAATTTCGTTGCAAATATGAAAACTTGACTGTGAATATAATACAGTAAAGAGTAAGGAGAAATATCACCGAAATGTACACCGAAAGTTATACTGGTTCGGTCACAACCACTTTGACCTATGTCCAGTCCTCAAAGCTTCTCTGAGAGTTTCACTATAACTTCCAAGATTTAGTGGGTTCTTGGCACCTCAGTACAAGCAAGTTCCTTCGTCTGGACACTCGCTCTCCCTTACAAGTTGTAATCGAATCCCAACTCAAGGTTCCACAACCTTAAGTTATCTCAATATCAAATATTGAGTTTGAATGAAATATCTCTCTCACAGAGTGAATAAGAATCACTGAAGCATAGAATTACAAGTATAATGTAAAACAAAGTAATGAACTTGATGATACGTTCGTGAGTGTATTATTCTTATATTTCTCTGTTTGGATGTTCCCATATATATAGATACGTTAGTAATGATTGTTGGAACATATTTCTTAATGCCCGTTGGAGCGTGCACAGCCATTGTTGACTTTTCCAGTATTTAAAAGACATACGTTTGCGGTAGGTGGTGGTAGGTGGCATTTGAATGTTACATTTGACTTTCCTTATTTGGTAAGATCTCTTCATTGTTTATCTGTGGATATGCTAAGAATACTAATACAATGAAAGGTTAATCATATAGGAAACAAATCAATGAACGTTGGAATGATTTCTAAGTTTCTAGACTTGCATACTCGAGTAGTTACTCGAGTATTCATTTAAGTTTACTCGAGTACATACTCGAGTATCATCGGGAAAACTTTGATAAACTGTAAGTCAATAAGCAAACATAACATTACTCAGGTAGTGCATGAAGTAAATGAAATTTCAAACCTTTGGAAATACCTGGTTACTCGGGTACATACTCGAGTACAGAAAACTTTTCTTCATTAGTTACTCGAGTACCAACTCTAGTAAACCTTCAAATAAACTTTAGGTTACTTGATACTTCACTCTAGTAATATTGGCAGGATTTCAAGGCCGAGAGCACTTCAAGTTTGATTACCTTCTTACTAGAGTCCTTACTCGAGTAAACATAAATTTTCTGTATAGCTTACTTGGGTAATGACTTGAAGTTCTCTTCTAAGTAATTTTGCATACTCGGGTAGGAACTTGAAGTGAAGGGTGAGAAAAACATTTCATGTTATTCGAGTAATACCTTCAGGTTTTGCTTACCACAGTGAGTTACTCGAGTAGCTCCTCGAGTAACGTTGGCAGGGTTGAAAATGCCAAGAGCAACACATTTCTTGAAACAGAGTAACTCGAGTACAGACTCGAGTATCATTGGCAGGCCGAGAGCAACTTGAAAACTTTTACCTGGTTACTCGAGTAGTTACTCGAGTAACGTTGGCAAGCCGAGAGCAACTGCCAATGAGTTACCTGGTTACTCGAGTAACATTGGCAGGCCGAGAGCAACTTGAAAACTTTTACCTTATTACTTGAGTACTTACTCGAGTATCGTTGGCAGGTTACTTGAAGGCCAACTCTGGTTACTTCAAGTTAAGTCCATTACTCGAGTAACCCTTTAGAAAAATTGCCAACTATGAAGTTTCTCAGCTTTTTCTCTTAGCCTTTCTTCATTACTCCAATGCTTACTTCAAGAGATGATTTTTCCTGTTATTACTTTGTTCCAACTTATTTGTTTATCGAATCTTTTTCATACCATTCTTTGTTATCATCAAAACATGAGATCTAACAATAGAGTCTTTGAGTCATTGTGATTGATTTAGGGGAATTAGAAATGAAAATGTTGGTGATTGAGTATTGGAAAGTAAAGTGGAGACCTAAGAGCGAAATAGTTGTTGGGATGTGATTTTGGGTATTTTGTAGTTACCAAGACGTTCCTTTTGTCAAAATAAGTGAGAATGAGCTTTGACACAAATTTTAGGACCATTGGTAGTGAAATGGGTAAATCTGGAAAACCTTATCATTTGCTGTGATTTTTGGCTTCTGATGAATAACACTTGAGTGAGGGAGGGTTCACTCGAGTGCTACGAGACATTTTCCCTGTTTCCCTTCGGTTTTGCTTGAATTCTCGCGCAAAGCTTAGGAGTGCACTTTTGTTCTCGCGAGTGATATAAGTCATCACTTGAGTAATCTTGGTTTTACTCGAGTGTGGGAGTAAGTTTAAGCTTTTGGGATTTATTGTTGCTCTAGGGTAGTTACTCGCTGTGTCTCACTTTCTGGTGCTCGAGTGCATTTGAAGTCATTACTTGAGTGCAGCTTCCTATACTCGAGTGAGGGTGTAAGACATATTATGGTTTGCTCTTGGGCAAACACTTCCAGTGTGGCGCTTTTCGGGCGGGACTAGAGTGAGTCGACCAAAAATCAGTGTTTTGCTTCCTAAAAAAGGATATTTGGGTGTAGTTATCTCAACCCTTTAGGTATATGTTTAGGCATTTAATAGCCACTTAAAGAGTTTATATGAATACCAACTTAAAGTATTATGGAATTAAGAACTTGGAAAAGAGATTGATCTATTGTCCCTAATTTGGTTTATAGGATTTGACATTTGACATCCTCGTAAGCCTACTGTGCCAGTGAACGTCAGAAAGGAACAAGGTAGTGACTTTTTCTTTTATATCATATGTGATGCATTGTGTGTTATATCATTGATTTGTGATAAATTCGTATGCTGTGACATTTATGGATATGTGTAAGCATCGCCATGCCAATAGTCCCTGAGTCACTAGCAATGGTTCGGGTTCAGGTTGTGTACCTTCCCGGCGGTAAAAAGGAATGAGGATGGGGTGTGATATTTGTGATTCTATGAAAGCCGAAAGGCTATTTGTGAAGGCCGACGGGCCAATTGTGAAAGCTAGATGGCTATATGAGCTATAAGGCTATGAGTATGCACTGCCACGCCAACAGTCCCTGAGTCGCTAACAATGGTTCGGGTTAGGACGGTGTGCCTTCCCGGCGGTAAAAGGGGATGAGGGTGGAGTGTGATTTGTGCTGCTGCTGCTGTATGATGATTTGCTTGCATGCTGTGTACTTATATGGGGTATGAATGATTTGTTACTACTGGGATTCTCTTGAATCTCATTCTTTCCTTTGACTAACATTTCAGACAGGGCAAGTGGTCCTACGGAAAAGCGAATGACCCGGAGTGGTTAGAACCCTGTAAGGACATTTGGTTCAGGCCATGTTGGTTATTCCTTTTGGATAAGGGATTACTGTATGACATTTTGAGTTGTGAATAGTTTTTGAATACATGGTGGTGTAATCCCCTAATTGGGAACTGAAATCCTATAGTTCTATAAATAGATGAAACTTGGGGGTTGCTGGGGATTAAGTTATGCACTCTGATATGTTAAATGTGATATAACTGCACAGGTAATTATATTCGATGTTTGAACTTGAGACCAGGATTGGAAAGAAGTTTTGAAAATTTTGTGAAGTCCCTACTATATAAAGGGAGTTTTAAAGGAGTCTTGAATTGTCCAACGGTCTCTAATCCATTTTAATTATCTGTGATCGAATCATAATTATGCTAATCAAGGTAGGGGGTTACACTTTTGACCGTTGGCTCTTCGTGGAATGTGCCTATAAAAGGGACACAAACAAGGTGCTCAGTACTTACCTTTTCATCTCTCTTCCTTTGCATGATCTTTCCTTGCTGTGGTTGCAATTATCTTTTGCCAATTTTGCCACCTTTTCTTGTTCAAGAAGGGTTTGTTTAATCCTAGGGAGTACCACTTCCTTTTTGCCGGTGGTTATGGAATTACTATACAGGACAGTGTCCTTGGACGCGACTTAAATCATCTGTTTCTTCATTCTTCCATATTGCTCGTGATTTATAACAATTATTGCTAGCTTTATGGAGAGTTCGATTTCTCAATATTATTTACCCAATATAATGGAGATGAATTGGTTATTATATTGGCTTATGTAGATGACGGGGTAATCACAAGTAATTCAGACAAGGCAATGGATAAAATAAAAGGATTATTTACATGGTAAATTCAAAACTAATGACCTAGAAGACTTTAAATATTTTCTCAAAATATAATAGAGTTAGCAAGACCAGGTAAAGGTATGGTGCTGAATAAGAGAAAGTATGTTTTATATTTGATTCACAGTATTGGTTTAGGAGCTGCAAAACCTAAGTACACACCTATGGATCAAAGACTATATAAATTGCCTATAAACCTGTTTTTCATAAAAGGACTAAATGCATTGAAATTGATTGTCATTTTGTAAGGGAAACATTACAAAGTGGTCTGATTATTTTCCATCACATACCTTCAAGAGAACAATAAGCAAATATTTTTACCCAGGCCTTGGGAGGACACTTCCATGAGAAGATGGTTGATAAGTTGGGAACATTAGACACTTTTCCAAACCCAATTTGAGGGGAAGTGTTGACTTATAAGAATACTATTTTATTGATCCTATTGAGCTTGTAAGGCTTTATGGGCTAAGTCTGATAGCCGTAATTCTTGTATCTTGATCACTTTCTGTTGTACTTTAGGTTCAATTCCGCCCTTGATAAGCTGGACTATTTGATTAGGATACAAGTAGCCTAATCAAATAAGAATCAAATCAGCATTAAGTATGGATTGGGAAATAAGTTTGTATTAATTATGAGATTGTTAATTGAGAAACAAGTCATCATAATTCAGGAAATTAATTGAGAATTAATTCTCCTGATTACTAACTTGGAAGGCAAGAAGGAGTGAACACAATTTCCTAATTAGTAGCCACCATAAACCACTATAAATATGGTGTGCCTCTTTCAGTTATTTCTCACCTTTGCCATTGAGCTATCTGGCAATTTCTCTTCTCTCCTACCATCTTTCTTATTCTGGTGATATGTTGTGCTAATCCTAATTAGGCTCTAGTAGTTTAATAATTGTATGGGCACTATTATGATCAAGTTATGGAGCTTTGAAGTTTTGACCTGGATCCAAACGTGGATTCGTTCCGGTAGGCTAGTCCATTCTCTCCTTTATTTTTTCCCCTATATTGGCATTAGAGCGTGTTGATCCTTGAGGATATGATTATTCTATGTGAATAAACATGTGATATAATTTTTATTTATATCCCCATCATAATTTTTATGTCCGCTGTACAATAATATATATATGAGATTATATGATGATAGTATATATACTACTTCATTTTTGCATGCGTATCGATATACATATATTTTTGGATGAAGTTTTCCCATATATGCATGTGTTTGAATATTTTTCATGTGAAAGAGTATTAGCATATTGAGATTAATGAGTTTTTGACTTGTTTTTCTCTCTCTCTTCCCGATCATACGTGTATGTATGTATATTTGAATGCCTCTACCTTGTTTATTATATACAATACATATAGTAACGTATGATTCAGCTTCTCATTTGTTTTTTAAGCTTAATGACCTTCTCAGATTCTTTTGCTTGAAACTTATTACATGTATGCTCTTTGCTTCACATGTGCATGCTCGGCTCTTGAGTTTAAAGCTTTTTAAACAAAGCTTCATTCTTCTTCTTCTCCTTACTTCTTTGATTTCTTAAAAATTGAGTTTTTGGAACCTATGTGGAACCAAAAACAAGAGACTTAACCTCTCAAAGGGCTAGAAGAGCTCTTAAAAACCTAGAGGACACACATCCAAGTCATGGAGTGCTGCTGACGTCGAGAAAAATTGGGTATTCAAAACTGAGTGTTTTGTCCAAGGTAAGGACATAGATGTGTAGAGCTCGAAAAGACGATTCAAATGACACTTAGAATGTGTCAAACAGAGTTCGGATGAGGGAGAAATGAAGGAAAGAATTTAGAAGGTTGCTTGTTGCCGCCCCTATTGGACTCACGATTTGATCACTTAAAACAACATTTTAAGATCAAATAAAAGCCATGGATTTTTAGTTCACTCAGCGACAATTTCAACGACACCAAGAACTTGAAAAACAGAGTTAAAATGGGGAAGATATGACCTTCTGAAGTTTGCGGGTCATGATAAAGGTTGAAGACATCATTTTATCAGTTGAAGATATGATTGATGATGTGGAGCATTGACATGGCTTTTATTTGAGATAAAGGCTAAAAATGGAGCTAAAACGACAATTTGATTACTGAAAACAACCTTTTAAGATCAAATCAAATGCCAAGTTCTTTCTAACAAACAAGTGTATGTTGTGACAAGACGTCTCTCAGTGATGGGAGTAAGCTATATCTCTTAGTGAGTAGGAGTAAGGCACGTCTTCCACTGAGTGGGCATATACGAAAGCAAATACTACTCCTAATATGCATATTGTGACCTTTCGACAATATGATTCGCCATATTAAACTTGAGAATGAAAAACTGAAGGATCTAAGATCCATCAGTCAAACTAACTTAGCTAAAGAGTGAAAGGATTCATCCTCTAAAGCTTAAGGGCAAGAAACCTGTGAGGTAAACTTGATCTAGAGGAGGTCAATGGTTTCTAAAAAGATGAAAGGCTAAATTGATAATCCTTTTAAGGGTTGTAGAAGAAACAATCCACATGAGCAGTGGATGTTTCACAGAAGCATATGGCTTTATGTCAAATGCAAAGCAAGAAAGAGAAAGAATCAAAGGATTTGAACTTGCACGTTAATTCTGCATAGATAAACTACCCTGATTCACTCCATGCAATTGTAACCGATAAAATCACATCTTTGTTATCTCTTTAGTTAAAGATCGATGGGGCTGTGACTCTCAAATCCTTTGTTGGATTTGATGTTTCCTTTTGGGGATAATAATTCAATTTCTTGCCATATGCACACATTGATCAAAAGAAATGATCAAACTAGAACAAGAGATTTTGCTAAATAATGTATGCTAAAGGGTTAATACTCTTATGAGTAGTTGAGGACTTAGTCTGGTTGGTAAACAATACAAGAAAACATTTTGAGAATATTCTCTACAATTGGCAAACTATGATGTTTGTGAACCAATGAACGTAAGGGAAAAACATAGAGCTTCATGTTTCATTAACGTCATGGACATTTACTCGAAATACAGTTACATTTACTTGATTTTAGGCAAGTATGAATCTGTTAAATAATGGCTAAATCTAGTCAGAAATCAATTAAACTAAAATGATAAGACCTTTTTGAACTAACAAGGGTTAATAACACCCACATGATTAGTTTAAACTACTTTGCGTACAAGAAAGGGATTGTTAGGGAACTTTCAATACCTATAACCCTTCAACATAATAAAGTTGTTGAAACAGAGAGATAGACCTCTTCTTGACATAATTGAGTAAATGATGGCATAAGTGAAACTATAAGCCATATGTTGGTATGTAAACTCACAGCTATTATCTTCACACTTAACCAAATGCCCTCTAAGTCAGTCATGACTTTACCTTGTGAATCATGTATAAGCCTTAGAAAAGGTCCAAACTTGTTATAAGGCCATAACGGTCAGCAATTTTGTAACATCCTTGAATTTTTAAGAATTGTAGTTAGTTGCAGCTTGAGTTTTATTTAGTCAAAAAGAATATAATAAATTAATAATTTAAAAGAAATATCAAGTTTTAAACATTATTAAATAAAATACACACATACACACACAAATACCTCCTTAAAATAATTATTTAAATATATGGGTATGTTTATGTAAATATATCTTAATATTAGAATAAATAATATAAAATAAAAATATTCTGTCATATATTAAGAAATTATTATTTTAGTATTTATTAAAAAAAATTATTTTAATAGGAGTAACCCTAACATCTCTCCTATAAATACCCTATCTCACCTACCTTGTAAATCCCTAGGCGCCGCAGCTTTGAAACAACCATCAGGTTCTCTTCTCCTTTCTCCTTTCTTCATTTTACTCATCCTGTTCATCTTCCCACATCTCTAACAAACTGATAAATGTCTTTTTCCCCTTATCACTTGCTTGTTTTCGGTTCTTTCTTGCTTGTTTTCGGTTCTTTCTTTTGTCTAAGGTTATGAACTATGTTTTTTTCTTTGTTTTGTTTTTTCTTCCCACCGCAAAGCTACTGTCGATAGGTTACTGTAGATCCAAAATTTAAAGATGCTTTTTGACCCATGTATTATTATGCTCTACTGCTCATCTGCAACTTTTCCTTTAATGCAAATCTTTGACCCCACACTTTCTTCTTCATCATTTTTCTTATGGTGTGTACCCAGGTATATTATGTGTGTGTATATATATAAATCTCTGTACATCTAGATTCCTGTACATGTGTGGGGAGATTTAAAACTCACTTTTTTTTCATTATTTCCATATTCTCCATTTCGTTTCTTGTGGCCTACACACACACATGTATTTTTGTCTATTTCACAAGCCCACAAACTCCTAACTAAATCACTGTATGTATATTCAATTTTTTTTTTAATTTCAAAATGTGTGTGAATCACTCACACTTACATATATACATATCTATGTTGTTAATTTCTTCACATCTAGACCAGTGTGACTTGTTTTTGTTTTTTGTTTTTAAATTGTGTTTCTTGCTCATTAAATATCAATCCCTCTTTCTTTTATTCATTTCATTGTCAGATTATTTAATACCAAATCTGTTCCTTTTCTTTCTAGTTTTGACTTGTCATATGGGAGAATGATTACAATGTTCTATAAGCTTTTCCAGTTAATTGATTTCTGTCTCTTTTCTGTGTAACTTCTCTTATTTTCAATGGATCAGAGTAATATACACATACCATATTTGTTTTCATACCTTTAGACAACATTATACAGTTATATAATGATTTATATATATACAAACACATACACATAATATAGGAGTGAATTTCTTGTAACTTACGAGTATATATATATAATTTCAAATGGTAGGTTTAGACTTCAGAATAGTATTAGATTACTCTAGAGTAGTTTTGATATATATATATATATATATATATATATATATATATATATATATATATATTAATAGATATTTATGTTTGTGACATTGTAGACTCATTAAAAGTTTTGGAGTAGCTCTTTATGTGATTACCTGTGAGCTAGGGAGTAGCAGGTAACTCTAAATATTCTTCCATATACTTGTGAATTGTGTATGATTGTGAATGACTATATATATCTTTTTTTAAAAAGAAAAATGGACTGAATTATATGTATATGTGTTTGTATTATAAATTCTCAAATAAGTAGTGTTGTAAGTAAATTTCTATATAACTCATTGTATTCATATAATTAATAATTTAATGATAATTAATATATTATTGGATTATTATTTTCTTTTTAGCATGTTTGAATATGTGATGATATTTGATATGAATGGAAGCGTGAATTATTATACTTTGTCTTTTAATGGTATTATATTTATCACTGTTATGGCGGTTGCATCTGTGATGGGCTGGAGTGAGGAGGAATTGGTATATTGAGATCTTTTATCACGTGGTATGCCATCACTCGGTGCACAATGGATGGTACTTGTCAGGGCCCTTTCTTCCGTGTTTTCCTTTGGCCGGGATTGCATTGGAGCTGTGGGACATGTGACACCTCCTTAGTTGTTCTCTTTTAAGGAGGGGAGCCATAGTCTAGACTTAAGCTCTATATCTTTGGCCGGGTGTATCTTAAGAACTGGTGAGCTTGGGACAATCCAGTCAAATGGATGGTTTTCTATTGGACTATGTGTTGGCCTATGGCTCCAGTTAGTGGAATAAGGATGGATGGTGACATAAGGGAGGTTGCATCTTACATATTGCATATTGTATAATTGTATATTACATGTTGTGAGGAAAATACCGATTGACATAATAATGATTAAACTTGTTTTTGTCTTGTATGAGGATTATGGCATATACAAATATATATGTAATCAATTCCTTCTTTCTATCATATGTGATTTGCTTGTGTACGGTAGAAACTTTCAGTGGTTACTGAGACGTGGAATCTCATCCCTATATACTAGCATTTTCAGGTGATTGTTCTAGTAGGGAGAAAGGGAAGGAACCTGTGGAGTGAGCCTTGGAGGCTCTTTTGTGCTCGTAGAGCTCATGTTATGTCATTTATATTGCCATGACCCTAAGACTTCTGTATTTTAATTTGTTTTGAGGAAATATTTCGAGGATTTGATTTAATACTATAACTTGGGCTGTATTTGAATTGATTTGTATTTTGATGGTTTGGATGGTAGACATCCTTATTGGCGTTATTTGAATTACTATGGTTAAGTATTTGGCTGTTTTATTTGAGGTGTTACATTTTTTGTATCAGAGCCAAAACGTTCCATAGCTATTTTGTTAATTTTATAACCATTTTCTTTAAACTCTTTAGAGGTTCTAGCAATTAAAAATTATAACTTGTGCACTTCTCTTTGTTTAGGTTTAGAATTCATTTGGTAACTTGTTTTCTTACCTAGTATCCTTGTGGTGTTCTTCATAGGAGGGGAGGATGGTGAATACTCGAAAGACTAATTCAACCCCTGTTCCTCGCTAAAATGGTCCTCATTGTTAGAATCGGATGACGCCCAAAAGGGGGAGTGAATTGGGTGTAAAATAAAATCTTAAGAATTTTGAAAATCTTTTTTCATCTTAGTGGAAGTAATAAATATGAAAGTAATGGATCATAAATCAATAGTTTAATATATACTGAAAATATAAGAGTTTAAGGAAGAGAGTATGCAAAATGTGATTTATCCTGGTTCGGTCCAATCTATGATGGCCTACGTCCAGTCCCCAGGCTCCTCCTGAGATTTTCAAATCCACTATCTTCTTGTTTAATCTAGGCACAAGAACAACCTTTACAACTCACAAGTTTAGCCGGGCACTTGTGAAGCCTTTTACAAATCTTAGAGTTACTCCTCTTACACATCCCGTAAGGATACAACTTTGATGATGAAAGATTACAATCAATCTTCTCTATCAGAAGTGAATAGATGAATACTGAAGTACAATGCAAAAATTTCTCTCTCAAATATACATGACATAGAAAATGGATAAGAACAAAGAGTAGTTGGGTTGGAGTAAATTATTCATGATCTTTGCATGTTTCTTGTTGGTGTTGTTGAACTCTGAATGTTTTTCTATTTATAGTTGATTAATATTGATGACTATTTGAGTATTTCAACATATCCGTTAGAGTGCAGCTGCTTCTTTTATTCGTTTTGAAAAACTAGCCGTTAGAACGTTTGACGCTCCACTTCTGTAAAGTCAACTTTTATTTCTTCTCATAATCTCTTCATTGTATTCCTGGAGAAATTCATTAAATACTAATATAATAAAGTGTTAGAGTGATTGGAAGCAAGAAGAGTAAGTTACATAAACATTCCCATGATTTTCATAATCTTCAGATATGTTGTTGGTAGCGTTACTCGAGTAAGCCTCTCTTTTCTTCTGGTTACTCGAGTGATCCCTCGAGTAATAGTTCAAATAACTTTGCAGATTACTCGAGTGCTCCCTCAAGTAATGTTGTCTAAATCTTGGCCGAGAGTAATTCCAACTTCATTACTCGAGTGATCCCTCAAGTAATTCCTTTTAAAATCTTTCCGAGAGCATTTCTTCTCTAATTACTTGAGTGGCCCCTCGAGTAATGTCTCAAATAACTCTACAGATTACTTGAGTGATTCCTTCAAGTAATCCTATTCAATTCTTGACAGAGAGCATACTGGAACATAACTTCCATATATGTTATTTTTACTTTGTATTGACCCATTCCAACCTCCATATGATTAAAGAAACCTCTGGTATCACTTATAATAGCTTGGATCTTGATATTCTCTTGTGATCTTGCAAGTTCTTCTTTCTTCAATCTTTCTTCTTGTTTTGCCACTTGATGATAATTCTTCATAACCCAACTAGATATCTTCTTGAATATCTTCAATCTTTTTCTTCCTTTGCTTGACTAATCTTGAATCTTGATATTCCCATTAGATCTTACAATTTCTTCTTTCTTTAATCCCTTGCCTCTTGATTCTCTTCTTGATGATCATTCTTCATTTATGAGGCAATATAAGCAAAATAACATCAACCCACTGTTGGGTTTATGACTAATCTACAAGGTGTACAACATTAAATATAAGAGTTAGTCAATGTAGAAGATAAGTATATTATACAAACTTTTTGCTCATATTTGACCTCATCAAAACAATTCATATATTCATGTCTAACACTCATCCTTAGGATAATAGTGCCATCTTGTTGGAGTTACGGGATTTAGTCCTAGATGTGAGAGAGAAAGTGAATAGGCATGAAGAAGAACTAGCAGCAAGAAGAGGCCAAAGCGGTGATCATGATAAGGATAAGAGTCCTATTAATGAAGATACTTCTACTGGTCAGCATTCTGGAGGTGGCAGCCATTCATGTACTGAATCAAGAAGCGGTAGCAGTTCCTATTATCATTACCACGTCCCATCTATTACTGAAGTTTGGGACAAATTCAGGAAGTTTACTCCTCCAATGTTTGAGGGGAAGCTAGATCTAGCTGAAGCACTAGAGTGGTTGAAGCATTTGGAAAAGATTTTAAAGGTCATTGAGATCAGCTCTCAACATAAAGTACTAGTTGCCGCACAATTGATGCAGAAAACTGCTCAAGAATAGTGGGAGAGCACAAAAATTGATAATAATGTGGAGATAACTTGGGAAGAGTTTAGGGAAAAGTTCAAGAATTATTTCCCCACTTCTATTAGAGTAGCAAAAGAGACTGAATTCCTTACATTCAAGCAAGAGGATTTACACGAAGAAGAATTTATTGCTTGCTTTTTAAAGTTGTCTAAGTTTTACAAGTATTCGCAAAACAACTCTAAATGGATGTGTGATCGACTAGTGGAAAAAGCTAGGCCGGATTTGAAAATAGCTTGGTCACCATTCCTTAATGAGATAAAGGATTTTGAAAAGATGTGTGACAAGCTTCGCACCATTGCTAGAAGCAAGCGAGAAGAAGCCGAGAGAATGAAGGGATTCCAAGCTAGATCTACACCTCCCATGAGACCTACGGGGGGAATCACTAAGAAGTATAGCCATAGCTTCAATAGTATGAAGAAGCGGTTTGGCCAACCATCAAGGAATCATTCTGGTGGACCTTCAAGGAGTCATTTCAGTGGACCATAGAGGATTCAATTTAGTGGGGGATATAACTCTCAAAGGGGCTCCATAGCTCTTATTGTTAGCACTGCTAACAGTCAGAAGTGTGCCAAGTGTGGAAGGGTGCACCAGGGCAATTGTATGATATGCTTAAGTGTGGGAAGCTAGGCCATGTCTTCAGGTTTTGTAAGAAAGGCTCGAGAGGAGCCAATGATGCTAGAGCTGCAGTTCTAGGCAGAGTGTTCACACTATCACACCAAGAGGCTAGTGCCTCACCAAATCTGATTAAAGGTATTCTCAAACTTCAAGGCCTTGAGATTGAAGCTTTATTTGATTCTGGTGCTACACACTCTTCTATATCTTATGCTTGTGTGCCTCGATTGAATTTACATATATGTGAATTGCCTTGTGACATGATTGTTTCTACACTGACAGGAGCCTTGGTGAGAACTTCTAAGGCTTGTTTGAATTGTATAATTGAGTTTGATGGTAGGATCTCAACTATAGATCTTATTTGTTTACCTATGAGGGGTATTGATGTAATAGTGGGAATGGATTGGTTGTCGACAAATGACACCATCCTTAGTTGTAAGAAGAAGACCATCTCTCTCCCTATTGACCATATAAGTCCTAGTAGACCACAATTGGTATTTGTAGTGCAAGTTAAAAAGTCTATTCGTAAAGGTTGTCCCACGTATATAGTTTTTTTTCTCCATTCAAGCAGAAGTGGAAGAAAGAGTAGAAGACATTGAAGTGGTAAATGAATTTCTGGAAGTATTTCCAAAGGAAATGATAGGTTTACCCCCAGAGAGAGAAGTAGAGTTCTCTATTGATCTTGCACTTGGGACGGGGCCTATCTCTAAAGCTCCTTATCGAATGTCTCCGTCAGAACTAGCAGAATTGAAAAATCAGATTAAAGAGTTAATGGAAAAGGGTTTCATCAGGCCCAGTGTATCTCCTTGGGGATCACCTGTGCTCTTTGTGAAGAAGAAAGATGGGAGTTTGAGGCTATGCATTGACTACCGCTAATTGAATAAGGCAACCATAAAGAACAAATATCCTTTACCTAGGATCGATGATCTACTTGACCAGTTGACTGGAGTATCCAAATTTTCCAAGATTGATATGAGATTAGGCTAACACCAGTTAAGAGTTAGTGCTGAAGATATTCCAAAAACTACATTCAGAACGAGATATGGTCACTATGAATTTCTTGTTATGCCATTAGGCCTAACCAATGCTCCAGCTGTCTTTATGGATTACATGAACAGAATATTCCAACCATATTTGGATAATTTTGTAGTGGTATTCATTGATGACATCCTTATCTACTCTAAGGATGATAAAGAGCATAAAGAGTTGTGTTATAGGTGCTAAGATAACATAAGCTCTATGCGAAGATGTCTAAATATGAATTTTGGTTAAATGAAGTAAATTTCCTAGGCCATGTTGTATCAGCTGAAGGAGTGTTAGTAGACCCCAGTAAGATTGATGCAATGTTGAATTGGGAAAGGCCGTGGAGTATCACCGAGATCAGAAGTTTTCTAGGATTAGTAGGCTATTACAGGAGATTTATTAAAGGCTTTTCACAGATAGCTATGCCCTTGACTAAGTTAACTAGGAAGGACCAACCATATGTATGGAATGAGAAGTGTGAAGCAGCCTTTTAGGATTTGAAGACTAAGTTGACTACATCACCAATACTTGTGATTCCATATCCTACTCAAAGTTTTACTTTGTACACCAATGCTTCTAAGAAGGGTCTTGGGTGTGTGCTAATGCAAAATGGCAGGGTGGTTGCTTATGCTTCTCGACAGTTGAGGCCACATGAAGAGAACTATCCCACTCATGACTTGGAGTTGGCAACAGTAGTATTTGCTTTGAAAATTTGGAGGCACCATCTCTATGGTTCACAATTTGAGGTCTTTAGTGACCATAAGAGTTTGAAGTACCTGTTTGACCAAAAAGAGCTTAATATGTGATAGAGGAGATAGATGGAGTTTCTTAAGGATTATGACTATGTGTTGAAGTACCATCCAGGAAAGGCAAATGTTGTAGCGGATGCCTTAAGTAGGAAGTCAATCCATGCAGCCCAGTTGATGGTCAGGGAACATAAATTGCTAGAAGATGTGCAGAGTACATCTATTGATATAATGTCAGGATTGGTTGCTACCATGGAAGCGTTAACCATTAAAAGTACAACTGGAAAGAAATTAAATTCACTCAGCTTGAGGATGAGTGTCTATTGGGTGTTATGGAAGATATTGAAGAGTGAAGAGAGTCAAAGTTCAAGTTGGGTGAAGATAGGATATTAAGGTATAAAGGAAGAGTCTTCCTTTTTGATGATGGAGAATTAAGGAAGCTTATGCTTGAGGAAGCTCATAGGAGTAAATATGCTATTCATCCTGGAGCAACTAAGATGTATCATGATCTCAAGTGAAATTGGTGGTGGCAAGGCATGAAGAAAGATGTTTACTGAGTTTGTTTCTCGTTGTTTGACGTGTCAAAAAGTCAAAATTGAACACAGGAAGCCTCTGGGATTGTTGCAGAATTTGGAGATCCCAGAATGGAAGTGGGACAACATCTCTTTGGATTTTATCATGCGACTTCCTCCAACTACATCTGGATATAATGCCATTTGGGTAATTATTGATAGATTGACTAAGTCGGCTCATTTTCTGGCTATCGCGGTAGAGTACTCTCTTGAGAGGCTAACAAAGATCTATATGGAGGACATTGTCAAATTGCATGGGGTACCAAAGTGCATCGTATTTTAGATCATGACCCACAGTTTACCTTACAATTTTGGAGAGCATTGCAAGATGCTATGGGGACTCGTTTGAGGTTTAGTATCGCTTACCATCCCCAAACTGATGGGCAGACTAAGAGGACTAAACAGAATCCAGAAGACATGTTACGAGCATGCACAATTGAACTGGCAGGAAGTTGGAACAATCACCTTCATCTGGCAGAGTTTGCATATAACAACAGTTATCACTCAAGCATCGAGATGGCATCATATGAGGCATTGTACGGAAGGAACTGTAGATCTCTTATTTGTTGGATAGAATTGATTGAGCAGATTTTAATAGGTCCATATTTGGTGGATGAAACTACTCAGAAGATTAAGATAATTCAACAGAAACTTCTCATCGCCCAGAGCAGGCAGAAGAGTTAAGCCGATAAGAGAAGGTGACCGTTGGAGTTCATGGTAGGCGAACATGTATTTCTGAGAGTCACATCGATAACTGGCATTGGTAGAGCGATTCGAGCAAAGAAACTTTCACCTTGTTTCATGGGTCCCTATGAGATTTTGGAGAGAGTGGGACCAATTGCTTACAGAATTGCATTACCTCTATAGCTTGCAAACCTTCATGATGTCTTCCATGTGTCACAACTGAAGAAGTACCAACCAGATCCTTCCAATGTTATTGAAGTGGAAGAGATAGAACTCAGAGATAATATGACATATAAAGTTGAGCCAGAGCGGAATGTGGATGTGATGGATAAGCGATTAAGAAACAAGACTATAAGACTTGTGAAGGTTGTGTGGAAAGGTATGGCTCTTGGTGATGCCATGTGGGAGATAGAGGAAAAGATGAGGCATGAGTATCCTTAATTGTTTAACTAGGTATGTCTTTTAGCTTGTGTTTTGAATTTTGGGGACAAAATTCTTTTTAGCAGGGGAGAATTGTAACATCCTTGCATTTTCAAGACTTATAGTTATTTGTAGCTTGAGTTTTATTTAGTCAAAAAGAATATAATAAATTAATAATTCAAAAGAAACATAAAGTTTTAAACGTTATTAAATAAATATACACACACACATACACAAATACCTCCTTAAAATAATTATTTAAATATATGGGTATGTGTATGTAAATATATCTTAATATTAGAATAAATAATATAAAATAAAAATATTTTGTCAGATATTACTAAATTATAATTTTACTATTTATAAAAAAAATTATTTTAATAGGAGTAACCCTAACATCTCTCCTATAAATACCCTATCTCACCTACCTTGTAAATCCCTAGACGCCGCAGCTTTGAAACAACCATCAGGTTCTCTTCTCCTTTCTCCTTTCTTCATTTTACTTGTCCTGTTCATCCTCCCATATCTCTAACAAACTGATAAATGTCTTTTCACCTTATCACTTGCTTGTTTTCGGTTCTTTCTTTTGTCTAAGGATATGAACTACGTTTTTTTTCCTTTGTTTTGTTTTCTCTTCCCACTGCAAAGCTACTGTAGATAGGTTACTGTAGATCCAAAATTTAAAGATTCTTTTTGACCCATGTATTATTATGCTCCACTGTTTATCTGCAACTTCTCCTTCAATGCAAATCTCTGACCCCATACTCTCTTCTTCATCATTTTTCTTATAGTGTGTACCCAGGTTTATTATGTGTGTGTGTATATATATATATAATCTCTGTACATCTAGATTCTCGTACATGTCTGGGGAGATTTAAAAGTCACTTTTTTGTTTCATTATTCCTAGATTCTCCATTTCGTTTCTTGTGGCCTACACACATGTATTTTTGTCTCTTTCACAAGCCCACAAACTCCTAACTAAATCATGGTGTGTATGTTCAAAATATATTTTTTTTTAATTTCAAAATGTCTGTGAACTACTCACACTTGCATATATACTTATCTATGTTGTTAATCTCTTCACATCTAGACCCGCGTGACTTTTTTTTTTGTTATTAAATTGTGTTTCTTGCTCATTAAATATCAATCCCTCTTTCTTTTATTCATTTCATTGTCAAATTATTTAATAACAAATCTGTTCATTTTCTTTCTAGTTTTGACTTGTCATATGAGAGAATAATTACAATGTTCTATAAGCTTTTCCAGTCAAACTAATTTTTGTCTCTTTTTTGTGTAACTTCTCTTATTTTTAACGGATCACAGTAATATAAACCTACCATATTTGTTTTCACACCTTTAGACAACATTATGCAGTTATATAATGATTTATATACACACACACACACACATACATAATATAGGAGTGAATTTCTTGTAACTTACTAGTATATATATAATTTCAAATGGTAGGTTTATACTTTAGAATAGTATTAGAGTAACTCTAGAGTAGTTTTAAGATATATATATATATATATATTAGTAGATATTTATGTTTGTGACATTGTAAACTCTCATTAAAATTTTTGGAGTAGCTCTTTATGTGATTACCTGTGAGCTAGGGAGTAGCAGGTAACTCTGAATATTCTTCCATATACTTGTGAATTGTGTATGATTGTGAATGACTATATATATATATTTTAAAAGAAAAATGGACTAAATTATATGTATATGTGTTTGTATTATAAATTCTCAAATAAGTAGTATTGCAAGTAAATTTCTATATAACTCATTGTATTCATATAATTAATAATTTAATGATAATTAATGTATTATTGGATTATTATTTCCTTTTTAGCATGTTTGAATATGTGATAATATTTTATATAAATGGAAGCGTGAATTATTGTACTTTGTCTTTTAATGATATTATATTTATCACTGTCATGGCGGTTGCATCTGTGATGGGCTGGATGAGGAGGAATTGGTATGTTGAGATCTTTTACTACGTGGTATGCCATCACTCGGTGCACAGTGAATGGTACTTGTCAGGGCCCCTTCTTACATGTTTTCCTTTGGCCGGGATTGCATTGGAACTGTGGGACATGTGACACCTCTTTAGTTGTGCTCTTTTAAGGAGGGGAGCCATAGTCCAGACTTAAGCTCTACACCTTTGGCCGGATGTATCTTAAGAACTGGTGAGCTTGGGACAATCCAGTCAAATGGATGGTTTTCTGTTGGACTATATGTTAGCCTATGGCTCCAGTTAGCTAAATAAGGATAGACGGTGACATAAGGGAGATTGCATCTAACATATTGCATATTGTATAATTGTATATTACATGTTGTGATGAAAATACCAATTGACATAATGATGATTAAATGTGTTTTTGTCTTGTATGAGGATTATGACATATACAAATATATATGTAATCAGTTCGTTCTTTTTATCATATGTGATTTGCTTGTGTACGGTAGAAACTTTTAGTGGTTACTGAGATGTGGAATCTCATCCCTATATATTAACATTTTCAGGTGATTGTTCTAGTAGGGAGCAAGGGAAGGCACCTATGGAGTGAGCCTTGGAAGCTCTTTTGTGCTCGTAGAGCTCATGTTATGTCATTTATATTGCCATGACCCTAAGACTTCCGCATTTTGATTTGTTTTGAGGAAATATTTTGAGGATTTGATTTAACACTGTGACTTGGGCTGTATTTGAATTGATTTGTATTTTGATGGTTTGGATGTTGAACATCCTTATTGGCGTTATTTGAATTACTATACTTAAGTATTTGACTGTTTGATTTGAGGTGTTACAAACTTCATATCCATAATTCTTCCTATGAGTAAGGAAGATTAGGGCCAAGGTATCCAAGGTATCTCTTTATGAGATGACGTGAGAATTTGACAAGACATGTCTTCATTAGAGAAAATGAAGGTGGCACAGTGACTCTGAGAGAACCGAGGGACACAACATTCATTAAACGCAGATTTCCTAGCAGGAATTAAGCATTAATCATATTGAATCTCTCTAAGAGGTTCACAGAAACAAGAAATAACTAAGTGTTCCTAAGTTTACTGATATGAGTGGGAGGGTTGAGACCATTTTCACAATGAAAGAGGTAAGAGGTAAGTTACAAGAGGATTACCTTACCCATACATAGGAAAAGAATCCTATGAAACCCACCTCAAAGGAAATTGTCATCCAGCAAATGACTATAAGGGGATAGATTCCCAAATGGATTGAATACTCTCTTCATCATTTAGAAGGTGATGATGACTACTTATAAGTGTCTGCAAGAAACTAGAAGCACCTGCTAAGAAGAATTACAAAGTGTCATGTAGGAGGATATGGATTCTTTTTTGAAACTAGCCAAGTATATGTTTGGGTAATTTGTCACCTAGCCAAGAGGCGATTGGGAACAAGTAGGTTCTCAAATCTGTTAGGGGCATATAAAACCTAAAACACTTAGTGGCTAAAGGGTACTAAATGGAAGGTTGTCCGTTGTGCATTTTAACTATGAACAATTAATTTTGGCTATGACAAGAAGCTTAGTCTTGAAATTACATCAAGATGATGTGAAGACTATTTTCCAATTTGGAAATTTAGGAATTAGATGATGAACTCTACATGAAGCAGCTTGAGGGCTTCATAGAAATAATCACCTAGGTAGTAGTATATGAGGTTTTGCAAGGTGAAAAGTCTCACCAACTTTGAAATAATTGAAGAACAGTACATAAGTGCCAAACGATATTAAGATGATTTTTTGTGAAGTCATCCTTTGTCAAATGACATATGTTTAGCTGAAACAAGTGTCAAGGGAGTTAAAGGAATAAAGGATAAGGGAATCCTTAAATTCTGAGTTGAAAAATCATAGGTTGAAGGGATAAAATCTTGAATGACAAGGTAAACGGAGATTGCAGAAGGAAGATATAGTCTTTGCCACCTAAGACATGTACAAGTGTGATCCTTAGGCATCTTAGGATGCCAAACTACAAACCCTTAGACACCCCTGAAGTCAAGGGCACAAACCTAGAGAGGTTACATGTCCTATAAGGAATCTAACATAGAAAAAGTGTATAGAGTCCCATAGTGAGAATATGGTTAGTAACATGAATATACACATTGATGTATATAAAACCAAATGATTTTTGGTTAGACTTGGAAGCTATTTTTGGTCCTTTTATGAAATAGATCATGAGAATAACTATGGATTGAGTTGTCTGGACAACAACTTACCTTTGAAAGGATACTCCAATACAAGGCCTAGGCAAATGATAATAGAGTAAAGAAATACACAATGGATTTCTGTTATCCATGGAATTAGAACACAGAGCGTGTTCTACCATCACTACAAAAAAAACTTGATTTAGTAGCGGTTAAAAATGGGTATTAGTAGCAGTTCTAACCGCTACAAACTATGTTAGTAGCGGTTAATAAAACAGCTACTAAATTGTGTGTTGCAAGCAGTTTTGTAGTGGTTTTATAAAACCGCTACTAAATCAAAATAACCGCTACATAGTTTGTAGCGGTTAAGCATAACCGCTACAACATCCAGAGATATTTGTAGCGGTTATATAACCGCTACAAATATAAAAAATTATATTAAGAGCTAAAAAAAGAATTTTTAATTTTGTAGCGGTTAAGAAACCGCTACAAATATAAAAAATTGAAAATTTGTTGGCGCTAAAAAAATGACATTTTTTTTATTTTGTAGCGGTTAACGAACCGCTACTAATTTTGAATTTCATGAAATTAGTAGCTGTTCTTAAAAACCACTACTAATTTTGAATTTCGTGAAATTAGTAGCGGTTTTCAAAAACCGCTACTAATTTCATGAAATTCAAAATTGGCGCCAAAAAATTTAAATTGGGCCGAAAATAAGCGCGTTATTTAGTAGCGGTTTCATAACCGCTACAAATATTTAAAATTTTTTAAAAAATATATAATTATTTTTTTTCTGTTTTTTCAATATTAAATTAAATAGTTTATTTTGTTATTATTTTATCTTTTTCAATTAGTTTATTATTCAATAGTTTAACTTATTAATAAATAAAAAGGAAATATGTAATTGAATAGGAGTAGTATAAAATTTATATTTATAGTAATATTAAGGATAGGTAGGTAATAAGGAATTATTATGTTATCTAATATAATGTAATTGTGTATGAAAATGAGATACAGTTATGATATATCTAAAAAAAAATTATTAGAATAAATTTTATAAAAAGGAAAGAAGTATTCTAAAAGAAATTAAAAATCTTGTTACCATATTTGATCGTATTATTCAGCTCCTCTACTCATACGAAAGAAGTTGAAAATGAGAGAAAATGAAAGAAAAGTAAGGTGAAAAGAAATTTGGAAGTGTTTGAAATGAGTTGTGGTAAGGATATTTATAGGGATCCATGTACTATTTGTAGTGGTTAATGTAGTGGTTATAATTAGTAGCGGTTATTTATATTTTTGTAGCGGTTAATGTAGCGGTTATTAGTTAGTAGCGGTTATTTATATTTTTGTAGCGGTTTGATAACCGCTACAAATATTATTTTAATTTTTTTTAAATTTTATTTTAACAAATTTTTTGCATTTTTTGTAAAGACAAAAGCATAATTTGAATTTGATCACTCATCGTCGCCATCCCTACAGAAATTTTGTAGAAAAATTATTGTTATTGGTGTATTATTAAATTTAAAAAATTTAATTCAAATGACGTGGACTTAAAAAAACTCACCGCAGTAGAGGTAAATTGTCATCGCCTTCAGGGAAATAGTTTTCAAAATCAGCTGGTTGAAATGGCTCACTCTCGTAGACGATGTTATCGCCTTCACCCATGTCGTAAAGGTCTCTTGGCTTTAAATAAACGACCATGTGCCAATCCCTATGCCTCTCGTCCTCGACATAATAAACCTGATGTGCCTCTGAAGCTAGAATATACAGCTCATCATCTTGAGAAATACCGGTATGAATCGGCCGTGAGAAATTGACTGATGTGATCCCTAAGTCGTCAGTTGTCAGTCCCCGAGAAGTAGTGGTATTTGCCCACAAACACTTGAACAGCGTCACGGTGAAACGGCCTTGATAATTAAGCTCGACCACATCAAGAAGCTTGCTATAGTAAGGGACGCCTCCGAACTATATGTTGGCGTCACTGCTGCTCGCATAACTCCTTGTCCCAAATGTGCCATAAACACCTGAATTCTGTGTTTGCAATCCTTGATCCCGTGAAACCGTGCACAACTTAAAACCATTGACATTGTATGCTGTAAACCGTTTTGCATGATCAAGAGGGCCGATTGCGAGAGCTCTGAAATCTGGTGAGTGTGGGTTGTGGTCATTTAGTATTCTGCACGCAAACCAGCTCGGGAATTCTCTGTGGACCCTCCTATCAACTTCCGAGGATGTCTATGTACGGATCCTGAGCTGACGCATAACATGACTTCTGAATTCCCTGCAATTAATAATGGAAAGGCGTTAGTGAAATGAAAGTGAGAAATGTTACGAAAGATATAGATCGAATAACATGTGAGTGTACAATTCTTACCGTATGAAAGGTTCGACTTGAGTGCAATTAATCAAGATATGTCTATGTGCTTGGAACTTTTCAGTTGCCATTAGTTTGAAGTTCTCAGTTGCTCCAACTGGTTTACCAACACGAGGGATAAATTCTCCTGATGTCGGCGCAGGTTCAGGACAATCGTCAACAAGAGGCGGGCGGTTGAAAGCCGTCTCAAGATCATCAAAATACCTTAAGCAAAAATATAGCACCTCATCCCCTATATAGCCTTCAGCTATAGAACCTTCTGGCCACGCCTTATTTGTAACCCCCTGACTTTAAACATGTAATTATAATTCGATAACACATATTTAAATCGAATTAGAGACCATTGGATGCTTTAAACTCGTTTTAAACTTTCTGTCTCACAGTAAAATTTTCACAAAACTTTCAAAACTCTTTTTCCCATCCTGGTCTCAATTTCAATATTCGAATATAATTACCTGTGCAGTTAATATACATTCAATCATATCAGAGTGTATAACCGCATCCCCGTCAACTCCCGGTTTCTATACATAAAAACCTGAAGGTGTATAAGTATACACTAGGGGATTACACAACCAAAATCGTATGTAGTGTTCCTGATTCAAAATATACAGTAATCCCAAGTTCAAAATACATAACCAACGTTTCCAATTCAACTATATACCCCCAAGGGTCCTAACTGCTTCGGGTTGGCCGCTTCTCCTTTGAGCCACATGCCCTGTCTGAAATGTTAGTCATAAGAAAGAATGAGATTCGAGAGAATCTCAGTAATAACAAACCACTCACACAATGCATAAACACAAAGCATGTACATAAATCACAAACAGCAACAACAGCAGCAATTCACAGATACATGGTTTTCACCACAAACGACAGCACTCACGGTTGTATACACAATACGACAGCTCTTGCTGTAATCAACATCACGACAGCTTACGCTGTAATCACAATAACGACAGCTTGTGCTGTAAACGACAGCTATCACCAGCTATAACCACAGAAGCATCAAAAATCATCATAAAACAGTGATACAACACACATACAGTGTATTACACAAAGTATAAGAGAGAGAGTCACTACCTTGTCCTTTCCTGACGTCCTTCGGTGCAGTTGGCTCCCGAGGGCGGCAAATATCGAATCCTACAATTCCAAATGCACCATTCAGACACTTCCATAGTGTTACTTGAGGTTATATGAGTCTATAATGAAAATTTACAAAAATACCCCCAGGGACCCGGCCCGGGCCTGTTATACCCGGTCCGGTTGCACTTTTCCCGAAATTCTAATCTAGGCTATCCTAACATATTTCCTCCCAAAGAATCCATTTTCGGACTTGGAATTATCAAATTCATTGCCAAAGGACGAAATTACCCTCGGCAACCACTATATAAAGGTTTCAGGGGCGTTTTCGTAATTATGCTTTTTCGGCCTTTTCCGAAAAAGTGGCCAACTGTAACCCTACCTAGTTTTCGCTCCTGAACTCAATGGAACCATCAAATCATTGAAAATCCAACTCTAAGACCCATTTCTAGAGCTGGCCGAAATTTATGAGTTCTCCAGGAAAAATCGGGGTTTTACGATTTCGGCTCCGTAAACGCGTTCCTTTCTACTCCTAACCACTTTATTAGCCATCTAATTGAGTTATAACAACCATTTGAACTAAAATTGGGCAGCATAACCCTTAGGAACACACTTTTCCAAAATTTAAAACCAATGGCAATCCGGTGAAATTTCACCGATTAAATTGCCCACAGCAGCCAGAATAGACAATATACGAAGGTTTGGAAGTTACCTCAAGCTCCCACAAGTTTTTCCCAAATATTGCTGAAAACCCTAAGTGCTCAACAACAGATTTTGAGCTTCCAAACCTTAAAGAACAAAGAGGAGTAGCTTAGGATCGGAGTTACACGCGTTAGGAGCTAAATCGTCGGAGAAATCGGCTTACCTTGTGATTTTTCTTCTCCTTTCTCTCTCTACAAACCTCAACGTTCTCACTCCTCATTCAGCTGCTGTGTGCGACAGAAATGAGCTGAGGAGGAAGATGCACATGTGTTTTATAATATATATAACATTATACTTTAATTATTTAACAATTTCCAAAACTTTCAAAAATCACTTTTATGTAAATAAACCCTGTGTATGTGTAACCAAGGTCATTAATCCCAAAAAATATTTTCTTCCTCTTGCAACATGTAGGAGACAGCTAGGGGTCCCTCCCTATGGTCTCAATTGGCTTCACAACTTGTTTCGGTTACGTATAGTAAAGTCTCAATTTTGGTCAAAATTGCATTTTTGCTCAAATTTTCCATAAATTCATATTAAATGGACCAAAATATTCTAAATATATTTTTCCTTTTATTTTCCTTAATTAATTGAAATTATCTTCAATTAATCGGAAAAATAATTAATTTTGTGATAATTTGGCAAAATTACGATTTTGCCATTACCTTTTTAATCCAATTTCTTCTCTTATTTTTCTTTGGCCAATTTCTATCTATTTTTGGACCAAATATTTTCTCTAATATTTCTTCATTTTTGGACCTTAATATTAGGCTTTTTAAATCACCCCAATTAATTCCATATTCATTTTTGCCCAATTTCCCGTGAAATTGAACATTTATAAAATTCATAAATTTCAAATTCATGAATATTCACCATTTTATTGAGTTTCCTCAAATAATTACAATATATTTGGTGAATATAAAATTTAGGGTGTTACATTATTCCTCACGTAAGATTTTAATTTCCCAAGGAACCTACGAAGTACAAAAGAGAAAATTGATATAAAATGATGAAAAGGACGACTAGCAAACATTAAATACGGACAATAAATTAAAGCACATGTTTAAAATGAGTACCTCTCAATCGGATACATCCAACGATATTGTATTGGTCCAGCGAGCTTTGTTTCATGAACGAGGTGGACTGTGAGGTGAACCATCACAGTAAAAAAGGACGGAGGAAAGATCATCTCTAAATGACAAAGCGTAAGAATGATTTTTGACTGCAGCTAATCGAGCTCCTCAACGATCAAAACCTTAGAACACAACTTCCGAAAGAAAGAACAAAGTTCCACCAAAACGATGGAAACATCGGGAGGAAGTGTATTCTTTATAGCCAGAGGGAGTAACTGCTGCATAAGAACATATGAGGCGTGACTCTTCAGGCTAGCAACCTTTCGAGCCTGCAAGTCGACACATCGAGAAATGTTGCTTGAATACCCATCAGGAACTTTTAATTTCTTCAACGTCGCGAGGAACACATCCTTGTTCGGTTTTGTGAGGGTAAACTTTACCGGTGTAAATCTGTCATGCTCATCTAGCCAAGCGTCTTCACGAACTCCCATGTCACATAAATCTTTCCTCGCTTGAAGGTGATCTTTTGTCTTGCCGGGTTCGTTAAGCAACGTATACAGCACATTGTCGCAAACATTCTTTTCAATGTGTATTACATCAAGACTGTGGTGAAGTAAATTAGATCTCCAATATGGAAGCATGAAGAAAATACTTATCTTCTTCCACTGCTGAGGCGCCGAAGTCCTGCGCGTCTTTTGGCGAGTTTGTGCTGAATCGTCGCTTTTTCCAAACTCGAAGTCAACATGCTTAAGCTGCTGTAAGATATCTGTATTGGACAAAGTCTGAGGTGGTCCTCTTTTCTCTGGTTTCCTATTAAAGCGATTCTGTTGCAATCTGAACTTATGCGTTCATCGAGAAACCTCCGATGCCCCATGAACCACCACTTTCGGCTGTGGGGAAGGCGCAATGCAACAGAGTCAAAATTGCAAGCTGGACACGCCGACCCAGTATGCACATTCCAACCAAATAATGTGCCAAGGCCAGGAAAGTCACTAATCGTCCACATCAAGGATGCACACATGTTGAACAAAGTCTTGCTGTAAGCGTCGTATGTCTCCAAGCCGACATTCCACAGGTCAAGCAATTCCGCAATAAGCGGTTGGAGATACACATCGAGGGGGTAAGTTGTAGGGAACTAAGACTACCGGCCAAATACTGTAACTTGTGCTAAGATTCCCGAAAGGATTGAAACCGTCGGTCGCCAACGCAAGCCGAACATTTCTGGGGTCAGACGCAAAATCTGGAAAGTCGTTGTCAAACGTTTTCCAAGCAGCTGCATCCCGCGAATGTCTTAATTTACCGTCTTCGTTTTTATCAACGGCATGCCACCTCATGTGCTCAGCAGTTTTAGACGACATAAATAATCTTTGTAGATGAGGTTTCAAAGGGAAGTACCTGAGAATCTTTGCAGGTTTCTTCTTCTACTTTTTCCTCTTCCGAATTGTCTTGTACCTTGATGTGTGACATCTCTTACACGTCTCCCTGGTGGAATCGTCTCCCCAATACAGCATACAATCATTTGGGCACGCATCAATCTTTTGATAATTCAACCCCAACCTGTTGATAATCTTCTTGGTCTTGTAGAATGTTGTCTGAATCTTGGCGTCGGGGAATGCATCTTGTAATAAGTCGAGCAACA
The DNA here is from genome assembly GCA_963855925.1 of Inga laurina. Taxonomy (NCBI): domain Eukaryota; kingdom Viridiplantae; phylum Streptophyta; class Magnoliopsida; order Fabales; family Fabaceae; genus Inga; species Inga laurina. Next base: position 46,255,860 of record OY979709.1, on the reverse strand, counting down.
TCGATATTCCCTTATCTGTGATCCCACACAAGCACTTGATATGATACAATTTGATCAAGAAAGATAATTTAGAATATTTGCGACAACCTTGATATAAAGGACGATCTGCTTCATCCATCAAGCTGAAAAAATCCCGAGCTGCTTCATTCCCCATAAAAGCCGGCTCAGAGCCGTGCACTTCTTTGTTGAAGTTGTCACCTTGAAATCCAAACGCATCACGCACAGCATCATTCATAGGATCATCTTCATCTACTAGAACGCCTACTTGAGAACTTCAAGGAAGAGCATCGTCATATCTAATGCCGGCCTTCTCACCATGAACTGCCCAAAACGTATAGTCCTCAGGGAAAGGCTTCACAAGCAAATGTTCCTTCACAACATTTCGTGCATGCTACTTCTTGAACTTGCATTTCCGACACGGACAGACGATCTTGTCGTTACAGCTGGCGTAAGTAAATGCAAAATCTAAGAAACTGTTTAATCCGTACAAATATTCAGGAGAATTGCGCAGCAACCTGATCCATGATTTATCCATAGCTACAAGTGAGAGAGAAGAAAGTATAGAGAAGAAGATGAGTGAGAAGAGAATGACGAATGCCTAGAACCTTATATTTTGAAATTCCAACGTTTATAATTTTATAGCGGTTCTTAAACCGCTACACCAACCGCTACAGTAGTAAAATATTAGTAGCGGTTATATATATAAAACCGCTACTAATATTCAAGCCGTTACACCTTGGGGAAATTCAAAATTTACTTGTTGAGTATTTGTAGCGGTTATATATATAATACCGCTACTAATATTCAAGCCGTTACACCTTGGTGGGAAATTCAAAATTTACTTGTTGAGTATTTGTAGCGGTTATATATATAAAACCGCTACTAATATTAAAGCCGTTGGACAGTAGATTTAAAAAGAATTTTTAATTTGTAGCGGTTATACATAACATAACCGCTACAAATGTGCAGAAAGGCGGCAAATTTCAAAATTCAATTGATGAGCATTTTGTAGCGGTTATTATTTTAAAACCGCTACTAACGTATATGGTTGTAGCGGTTTCTTAAGATAAACCGCTACAACCATATATATATATATATATATTTGTAGCGGTTAGTATTTTAAAACCGCTACTAACATATATGGTTGTAGCGGTTTCTTAAGATAAACCGCTACAAATATATATATTTGTAGCGGTTTTAAGTTAAAACCGTTACAAATATATATACTTTATTTTTTTTAAAATTTAGATATAAATAATTCATAAATTAAACACAATAAGAAACAATTACTCAATAAAAACTCAAATATATATATATATTTACAAATGTTTAAACAAAAAAAAGTCATAAACTAAGTAGCTGGGGGCTGATCATCTGGTGCTCCCTCAGGGACCGCTAGATCGGGCCGCTGCGCAGAGTGAATGGCACCATCATCATCAGCAAGGGGAGGAGGAGGAGGAGGAGGAGTCGTACTCGGGATGACGTAGTGAGGGACAGGGGGAACCGTTGGATGCTGCTCGTCCGGGAACAGGCGACTCCATGCTCCCTCGAGCATGTTGTTCGCGATCTCACGCCACTGCGTCTGCTGAGCGTACATCATATCAGCGTGCATCTGCAGGTGATGATGCTGCTGCACCTGCATCTGCTGCTGCTGCTGCAGCGCCATCTACTGCTCCAAATCTGACCACAGCTGGTCAATAGACTCGTCCCTCCGACGTTTGACCCCTCTAGAGCTGCCAGCCTCAGAGGCGGCACTCCTGCCGTAGACCATGCTGGGTCTGGCGCCTATCCCCATCCCCCGCACGCGTCTGGGGTGCTCAGCCTGAGGCAGACCTACCTTCAAAGGAGCCGTCGGGTCCACTGACCCCTATGACTCCTCAAGCTGTGTCTGTCGCAGCTCAGCCTGCGACTGCTGCATCCACTCCTGCCATTTTATGAAACAATTACTAATTAGTATTTTTCATTATTAACTTGGTTTTATAAAAAATATAATAATAAAATTACTTACAATGGCCGCCTCTGCCTACTGAGAGGTCGCAGTCCCGTCACGGTATCTATGTGTGATGGCGTACAGCTCCCCATAGTCCGTCTGACGGTTCTCCTGCTGTGCCTTCATCTTCTGAAACAAATACAAAACAATAATTAGTATTATGAAATAATCAGCTAAAAGTAAGTGATTGTTTGAAAATTTACCAGCTCGCTGTAGGTCACAGCAAAGGTCTTCGATCCTGCTGTGTGGTGGATCGTCTGCTGTGCCCGAATCTCGGTGTTCCTCTGAGAAAGCTCCTGGAAAAAAAATATTAAATGTATTATAATTTAAAATTAAATACAAATTAAATTGAAATTATAATTTAATATTTAACAATTACAAAATTATATATAAAAAATCTAATAAATACATTACCTACGCCTCAGCACTCCTCCTCCACTGGACGAAACGCGCCCAGTCGTTCGGCAGCATGCCGTCCGGGACGCTCTCGGTCAGCTGCTCCAGAGTCATCATCCTGTCCTTATCCACCTTGTGGAAGAGACGGTTCCTCCTGTTCCTCCAGGCGTCACCCATCTTCATGAGGGCGTACCTCTTCCGGTTGGCCCGGACGGCAAACCGCAGCTGAAAAAAGATTATTTAAATATTAATAATTACAAAAAACATAATAAATAAAATATTAATTAAATAGAATTAATTACAAAAAATATTAATTAAATAATTTTAATTACCTGAACCACCTCCTCCCAAGCCAGGTCCTTCGGCCCCTTCGGAACGTGCCTCCACGTCTGGAAGTAAAGGGGGAGCTGCATCCAATTCGCGCCCAGGTCGTTCAGGAAGCGGTTGAGCAGGTGACCGGTTCAGGAAGCGGTCAGTGCCCTCATTCCACAGTACTATAACTCGGAGGCTCCGGTCCATCTAGTTCAAACCGGTCACGTCTAGCCTCCTCGTCGAAACGTTCCCCTGCTCGTCTGCATAGTTTACCGCACGTTAGATAAATTGTAATTCAAAGTTAACATTTCTAATTTAAATAAATAATTTACTAAATTAAAAAATTAATTTACCTTCGACCTGTACCTCAAACCCAGTGGATTGTGAAGACGACCCTCGTGGGTTGTTCTAGTCCCGAGCGTCCTCCTCATCGAGGAACTGCTCCCGAGCAGTTCCTCATCGAGTTAACATTTCTAATTTAAATAAATAATTTACTAAATTAAAAAATTAATTTACCTTCGACCTGCACCTCAAACCCAGTGGATTGTGAAGACGACCCTCGTGGGTTGTTCTAGTCCCGAGCGTCCTCCTTATCGAGGAACTGCTCCATCTCCCTGAACCCCATTGGGATCTCGAACTCCTCCTCGTTGAGGAAGTCCTCAACGCTAATATCTGGCCTCTCCACCTTAGGCACCTTTGGTACGGTCGTCGCCTGTGGGATCGTCTGCGGTGCCTGTGGGGGGATGGGTTGAGATGCCGCGGTACCCCTGCCTGCGCGCTGCCCCCTTTCTCTGCCCCTGCCCGGCTGTTGCCACCCCGTAAAATCGGTCTGGGGACCTCAGGGGCCTTCCCCTTATCCTGTCCTGAAGCCATATCTACTGTACAAATTACAAAAAAAATTAGTCACATTATTATAAAAAAAAATATAATAAAAATATAAATATAAATAAAATACGTGTTATATACGTACCTCAAATGCAAATACTGAGAAATACTGAGCAAAAACTCCTATACAGACGTCTGAATGCTCAAATCTCGAAGAAATCACTCAGAGAAACCTCAGGAAACAAAATGAGCAAAAGGAGAAATGAAAGACGCAGGGGGTTTAAATAGGCCAGATTTTAGTAGCGGTTATTCAAATAACCGCTACTCTAACCGCTACAAATAATTAAATTTGTAGTGGTTCTACAATAACCGCTACAAAAGTTAACAACGTTTGAAATTCTGTAGCGGTTATTGCTCAGAACCGCTACAAATGGCGAGACTCTTGAAATTCTGTAGCGGTTATAGGGGCAAAACCGCTACAAAATTCTGACCTTTGGTATTTTGTAGCGGTTCTGTGGTTGTAACCGCTACAAATAACCGCTACACTGTTGGCGCGCCAACTGGCGGGAATATTGTAGCGGTTTCTGTGCATTAACCGCTACAAAATAACCGCTACAAGTTTTGGCGGGAATTTCGTGCCAAATTTGTAGAGGTTTTTTGAATTAAACCGCTACAAAAAACCTTGCCGCTACAAATTTGTAGCGGTTTAGGTAAGAACCACTACAAATACTATAATTTGTAGCGGTTTAATATAACCGCTACAATTGCACTGCTACAAAATACCTTTTCTTTTTGTAGTGCATCATTCAAGGTGCCATATGGCTAGAGAAGTTCCTATGAGTAATTGGGAATGAATGATGGATAGAAGGATACAAACGATAACATCTTATGATGAGGATCCTAAGTATCATAGCAAGGCGAAATATATTTTTGATATATCTCTATGAGAGATATGCTTTCATAGAAGGAAAGCAATAATTCAATGACCTTCTGCTAATAGAATGTTGGTAGATTCCCTTACTGAGCCCGTAGCTTGATATTAATTGAGTTAATGGAGATCTTAGAGCATAAATAAAATATAAGATCTTAAACTTCTTTTATATGAATATAAAAGAAATAGTATGTATGTTATGAGTAAATACATATAAGGTATACAAGTTTGTATGTCGTACAGGTCAGAAGAGGTTGGTTCACTGACACGAACGACCAACTTCCCATGTTTTGCAGGGCCATGGGAGGGTATGACGAGTAAATGATCACCATGAGATGGTTAAGAAGAATCTTTACGTTTAAGTCACCTCAGTTAAACTGAGATGAGATCCATATATGTGTATATACACAAAAATTGGATCGAAGCATAAAAACAGACTAGTAGCTAGGGAATGAAATCTTTCACAAATGAGATCATAAAAGAGATATTGTAAAGAAAGTTCTTGTTCAAATATTGAATATATTTTGGGACTAATGTCTGTACGGTGAAAAATAAAGAAATCTATGTACACCACAAACCGTTCACCACAGCATGCAATTCATACTGCATGTGCTTGAGAGCTAGACTACAATATGGGATATAGGTGAAAGATCCCTAGTTCACTACAGTGTGAGTCCCAGGAAGGAAGAATCCTTCCACAATGCCCTTAAGACTTAGGCGGCATCATGAAAGCTTGGTTTAGTGACAACTACTTTAGCTGAAACTCTATGATCACACACGATTCGGTCAAACGAGTGAAAACTAGGAAAGCGACGAAGTCAGGATGGACTGATGTTTAGTCAAAAATAAAGATTTACTCCTAGATACATAATATGCGCTAGTGTCTGTGGTTGACCCCTTACTAGTTCTATGTGTAGCTTGTAAGTGTGGATACCATGTACATGGAAGGCAATCTGAGTTAACCAACATATTAACTCGAGAGGGATTAGATATGCCATGAGTGGTATGTATGGGAGAATCTGCGGCATTTAAGGCAATGAATATATAGCTTACAAATATATATATAAAAGTTGTCCTTATATGCTAATCCGATATGAGGGATTTCTAATATCACAAGCACCAAATCTTGAAGATGTTTTTGCCTACGCGGTCACGGCAGACGCCAAGTATGAAACAGGAAAGAGTAATGGACACATGATGGAAGATCCATCAAGTGCGAGTGGGAGATGTTAGACTTTGGGTCCAAGTTCACCCTTGATGGGTTGGACTATTTGATTAGGATACAAGTAGCCTAATCAAATCAGCATTAAGTATGGATTAGGAAATAAGTTAGTATTAATTAAGATATTGTTAATTGAGAAACAAGTCATCATAATTTAGGAAGTTAATTGAGAATTAATTCTCCTGAGTACTAACTTGGAAGGAAAGAGGAGTGCACACAATTTTCTAATTAGTGGTCACCATAAACCACTATAAATAAGGTGTGTCTCTTTCAGTTATTTCTCACCCCTGCCATTGAGCTATCTGGTAATCTCCCTTCTCTCCTACGATCTTTCTTGTTCTCGTGATCTGCTATGCCAATCCTAATTAAGCTTTAGTAGTCTAATAATTATGTGGGCACTATTATGATCGAATTATGGAGCTTTAGAGTTTTGACCCTAATCCAAACGTGGATTCGTCCCAGCACGCTAGTCTCTTCTCCCTCCTTATTTTTCTGACACTTTATTGCATTCAACATAAGCTAAATAAGAAACCAATAAGATTGGGTCTAGTGAAAAAGGGCTAGTCCCTTATAACTTAGCGAACCAAGGTTTGAATCCCAGCTAGGAGAGGTGCCCACAATTAGTATCTAACAGTGCCTTGAATAAGATTGCCTCCAATAAAAGGATATCTATGCTTAAAAAATGAGCTAAATATAAGAGAAAGTGTTCTTGGCTCAAATAATAGGAAAACCATATTGTTGTTACCTATACTTTTTCTCAATTTTTAATTTGATGCCTATAAGTTTTTCACTTTTAATTAAATTCTTAACTTTACTCTTTTGTTACAATTAGGTTTTACATAGGGGATAATGATGCTAACAGAGAAAAGTCATAAGAGCTAATGGTGCTAACAAAGTAAAATTAAAAGATCTAATCAAGAGTAACAAATCACATAGGTACCAAATTAAAAGTTGATAGAAAATATATGCTTGCAAAATGATTTTCCTATACAACTGAGTTTTATCAATGAGAGAATATATTTTCATTCTCTTCATTCCCAGAAGCTCAACAAAATATCATGTATTTGCATAAGGACGGACGTGTCATTACCAAAAAAAAAAAACTTTCGGTGGTGACTTTTTGTCACTGCTGAAGGTTTTCAACCGTGACAAAAAGTCATCGCCAAGTCGTTGTTTTGTTACAATTGTGGCTAAAAATTAAATTGTCGCCATCAAAAATATACTTTAGGGGCGACTTTTGTGGCCACTAAAGGGACTTTCAGTGGCGACTTAAGTGTCAGTGTTTTTTTTAAAAAAATTATGTCGGCGGTCAATAGCCACCGGTCACCAACCGTTCACATCATCACCAGGGGCCATATGTCACCTTGTCCCTTGCCACCTCTCCCTGTGCCACGTGTCACCACCTCGTTACACCACATTTGTGTGAAAATCAACTCAGTTATGGTCCCTTAAGATTTAAACCCAAGACCACCTCTTTGTGTCCATACCTTTTGCCACTAAATTAGAAAGAACCTATTGATTATTATTGCAAAATAATATATATGTATAATATACACAAACACATTAAACAACAAACACAAATAAATATATATTATGAAATATTACTTATATTGTTAAATATTATATTTATTTTTTATTTTAAATATTACATACATATTATTTATAATATATTAATATATGTAACAATTATATATATGTAATATTTGTAAATATAAAAATATCAACATGTGTATATATACTGATATAATACTTTAAAATTTTTTTGAATAAATAAAAATAAAAATATAATTAATATCCTTTTATTAATTAAAAATGTATTAATCTTTTATATTTATTTAATTTATTAAGTGTCTATATATATAAATGAAGTAATTAGAAAAGAAAACCAAGTATAGGTCATATGTATTAATTGATACATTTATGAAATAATTTATTTTGATTTTAAAATCTAATTATATAATTTTAAAAAAAATGTTATTAATAATTTTTACATTATGTTTTCTGTTTCTAGTATTTATTATTTTTATTTATAATGATAAATTTATTAAAAAAATATAGATTAAATTATATGATTTATATTTATCTTTTAAGGTTGTGTTAAAAAATCATTAAACCTTATATAAATATGCTTAATATAATTTTGTTTAGATAAAAGTGTCATTACCTATAATTAATCTATAAAAATATATTGATGAGAGTGTGGGAAATGATAAATCTTGAAGAACTTAACAAACCATAGGTGTATATATTTAGTGTCCTCAAATATTAAATATTAAATTCAAACAAAAAATATAAAAAATAATATTTGTCGGTGATAAAAAAATTCATAAGAAAAATCAGCTGAAAATTGACTTTTACAATTAAAGTCACCGATTAAAGTATGATTTTTGGTAGCAATATTTATTGTCATCACTGAAACTGTGACTTTAATCGGTGACTTAATTATCACCGCTAAAAATCTAAGTTTCAATGCGACTTTCCCCGTTGAAGGTTAGATCTTCAGTTGCGACTTCTATTGTCCTCGCTCAAAGGCAAGTTTTTTTGGTAGTGTGTAGATGCACCTCAGTCAAAATTATCGGTATATACATTCAATGATCCGCTCAGTCGCATAATTGTTGATTAAAGTCAGTTAATGCAGCAACGTCCTTCAGTTTTTTTTTTTTTGGCCAACAACAACGTCCTTCAGTTACTTGTGGACTTGTGACGTACTATTGAACAAAAACTAATAAATGACGTGCCAGATTTTCCACGTGAAAAATCAAAGATATACAGAAGCCGCCGGAGCTAGAGAAACGTGTGAGGACCGTCATCTTTTTCTGCAAAATATAAAAGGAGCCATATATGCCCCCAACTTGGACGCACACAACATTTTAATTATATTCGCCCTTCCGAAAAATTTAAGTGTTTGAAGATATGGCTCTCAACATGATGAAAGCAGTGTTAGCAATGGGGCTTGCCATCTGGAGCCTTGTCTCAGTGGCATCTGCTACTGCTGGAACTGCCACCTTTTACACTGTATATACGCGTCAGTATCTATATATTTGTTTTACCTTTTATTCATGCTTACTCGATTGTTTCATTTTTGTCTCATGTTTAAAACTAAATTATGTATATATGTGTATATAATTGCATGATTCCTTAAAACACCATTATTGTGTTGGGAAGGGTAGTCATAAAACCGAACTGATACCGAATAATAATATTAAAAAGAAGCACACTTGTACTAATTTGTCCCTCATGTGCGCGGGGAGTCTCATACGACAAAGCAGGGGTGAGGTCAAGATTAAAAGGGACATAGTTTAAGTAAGTCTGGGCGGGGGAAGAGTTAGGAGGAAAGAAAACATGGTAATAAAATATGGGGGATAGAGTTTTTCTTAATTGAACGAGGGAAAGAGATTTTGAGAAGAAAATTCTTTTTCCACTACAGTCTCTTCTCACTCCAACCAACCCCACCGAGTTACCTTTACAAATATGAAAAAATATGTTTGTTTCAATTTATTTCTAAACATTCACACAGCGCTAAAAAATATATTTTAAATCCTACAAAATTATTTGATTTTAAAATATAGAAATACGAACATATATTTTTTCGGATACATTGTGATGATATTTTTATTCATTTTCTTTCCTCCATATTTTATCTTCTTGGTCCGAAAGAGAACACGTGATAATATTATCTCTCCTCCGTATGTTTTCTTTTCTCATTTTTTCCCCTCACAACTTTCGTCTCCAACCAAATAGAGCATTATGGACGGAAATATATAACACTTACACTTACATAATACTCCTTCCGATTCTAAATATTAGACAAAGTTGATGTTTTTGGAGTGATTAAGGAAGTCAATTAAATTACTTTAAAGTATTTATATTTGTCATTTTTTTCCAAACTATTTTTACTAACTTATAAATTGATATATAATCTAAAGATACATAACATATGATATGATTAAGTAATTGATTTAGCTTCCTTAATCTCTTTAAAAAAAAGTCAATTATGTCTTATATTTAGGACTGGAGGTAGTACTAAGAAAAAAAATTAAATTAAAAGTTCGGAAAGTCATATGGTTTGTGTTTAATAGTCGCCCTATTCTCCACGTTTGGATCAAGATAATTAAATGAATTGGTTATTGATTTGGCAGCATCGGCATGCTATGGATTTCAAGATCAAGGGACTATGATAGCAGCAGCAAGCGACCCAATCTATGGCAGTGGAGCTGCATGTGGAAGAATGTACAGAGTTACTTGCACCAGTGGCACCAACAGTGTTCCTAATCCCTGCCGGGGAGGAAGTGTCACCGTCAAAATCGTCGATCGCTGCCCTTCTCCGGGATGCCGAGGTACCTTGGATCTCTCTCAGGAAGCTTTCTCCGCCATTGCTAACCCTGACGCAGGAGTGGTCAACATTGACTACGTCCCGTAAGTTATTAAAAATATATTACGCATTACTCTTGATATTTCGCTTTTTGTTAGATTTTTAAGTTCATTTTATTAGTACTGACTTTTTTGTGGTTTACTTTCAGGGTCTAATGCCTCTGCAAGAGAACATTCAAGAAAAATAATATAATATACTACATAAGAATGATTAATAACACGTACATTAGTTAGATGTACGTACTTTCATGGAAAAGAATACACTAAATTTTCCATGGACAATGTATGGATATCGTGCTGTCTTTACGTTTCAATAAAAGTATTGATGTTCTTATTTTCGTTTGGCCAGAAAATATCGATTCGATCCCTAATTATATGTATAAAAAAAGATCTAATTGAGAGGTAATTAGCCCATTTATGTTATTTATATGTTTCAAAAATGATTATGTCATGATCTAAAATATAAGTCGTGATCGGCCCATAAGCTAAGCCAAATAATTTCACTTAGTCTAGCAAGCCATAAACAAAATACACCGACTTTCGAACAAATATTTACATAACAATAACAATACTTATTGAACTTCCATATTAAAATCGCAATGAGAGAACAAATCCACAATAATTAACTTTGGGGATGCACATGCTATCGCATTTACTACATAACACAATGAATCTAGCTAACACTATCATAGTAGCCATGGTATCATGGAATCCCCCGAGGCTCACCAATACATTACAATATGAAGTATATTGATCACAATCAACCTCATAGTTGCATAATTTGGAAGAAAAAAAAAAAAAAACAGAGAGGAATGAGTCTACTACTGACTCAGTCAAAACAAAAATAACAAAATGCGTGGAAGGGAAGCAAATGCTCATAGAGTTTTTCACAAATGGTTTTCCTCAAAGTAAATAAATATAACAAAATTCAAATGTTGAGTTGAAAACCAAAAATGAGGGTAATGGTTCACTAAATCCTTATCTCAATAAATAAAAAATATTTAAAATAAAATATCCAACCACAATTTTTCAATCAACATAATCACTCAAAATCAATCTTGGTGGGGAATAACGGTCCCACCTATATACTATTCCATATACGTGTTCGCCATTTAGCTTACCCATAAATGTACAGGTCACAAGTAGTATAAAAAATATCGTCCCACAAGGACTAAGGCAAAATCAAGCTAATTATTGCAATTATATTTCTTATTAGGTTTGAGTGGATTCAATTATGTTTAGTTTTCAAAATTAGAAGGGAATAATGAAAAGAAAATTGAACTTAACTTCACGAATATTATTGATCTAGGATTATTTGTTCCCTTCTTATTTGATGAACCTAGTTAATTCACCCTCAATTAGTGATCAAAGAAGATATGTATTTGCATATGATAAATATATATTCTATAATTAAATAAGTGTATGTTCTAAGATATATTTGATTAAATTTATTAATATTTTATACTTATTTAATTATCTTTTATATATTTTTCTATCTTTTAATTAATTATAGGATACAAGGATATTTGGATATAAAATCTACTCATATCTTAATTTATTTTACAGGGGATACTATAAGATTCAAGTGAGAATAAAATATCAATATAATATATTTATATTATAAGATAATCAATAAAAAAAAAGATAAATCAAGATATCGTGATAGAGACGCATGTAAGGAAGCAGTATATACCTATATATATGCTAGGAGTAGCAAGAGGGAGGTGTGTTCTATTTTCCTAATTGGAGACGGCACGGCAAGAGCTTTAGTGGAGGGAGATTAAAGTTTGGAGATGCAGAAAAGCGACAACACGGATAAAAATTCAGCATTGAGTTTTTGTTTCTCCTTTCCTTTATCTTCTTTATCTTGTCTTTGGTTAGCTATTATTTTGGTTGTAATATCCCAAAAAGTGATTAAGGGCTAATGACTTCAAAAGTGGATGTAATTATTGTTGAATAAACACTTTTGAAGAATATGATGTGAAATTTGATATGGATGTGTTGTGATTAGTGCCTAAACCCCGCATTGAAGCTTAATTGTGTAGTAAAGCTTAAAATGAACCCTAATAGTAGGGAAGGGCGCATGAATGGTGATATGAATGATATAAATGTGTTTAGTGGTGATTCGAGTGGAATTGCCATAATCAGGGGTAAACGGGTAAAAAGGAAAATTACCGACCAGTTGGTCAGTTACCAAAGAGGAAATTTATTGGTAATTGGAGATCAATGGTTAGGATTGATTGATCAAGAGGTGGAATATTGTGCAATTGAGTTCATGTGTGCCATGAAAGGAGAAATAAGATCATGCCACTTGTCAACATGAGAGCCATGGATCAAGTCAATAGTTCAAACCACTCATTCCTCTCTTCTCTCTCCCTTCAAGTTGGTTGTGCGCATGGGGAAGGGAAAAATCTGCACTACCATCATCATCTCATCTTTTCTCTCTTCATTCTCCATTTTCGTGTGTTCAAGGAAGGAAAGAGAAAGTGAAAGGTGAGGTTTTGACTTGCTTAATGTCTCCTTTAGCCTCATTCATCTTCATTAATCTTGTTCATAGTGATAAGAGCTTCAATGCTATAATTTCAGAACTTTGAAAGGTGGTGTTTGAGTGTTTGAAGAAAGTTGGAAGTTGTGAAAACAAGAAACCAACCTTGAGAAGAGGAAGAGGTAAGGAAGAGCTCTCTATTGACATGCTCATTTTGATCATTAGTTTAAGTTTTGGAAATTTGTGATTTTACCTGATTTTGGTATAATTTTGGAATGCATGAATTGGCTAATGTATAGTGGTGAAATTGGTGGCATAGTGTGTCTTTATGTCATTGGAATGGGTTTGAAATTTTGGAAACCAAAGTGGTCATTTAGTAGTCTTGGATTGCAATGTGTTTGGGAGTATGGAATATGTTGATAGAATGAGAATTTGGTTGTTTTAGTATGTCCAATGAGTTCCTTATGAAAACTTGTGTGGGGAAAAGGTTATTTGTAGATTTTGGGAGTCATTAGACACTTTGGACAAAATCTGGAAATTCTGTCAGTTGCTGCGTTTTGGCTTCTGATAAGCCTCACTCGAGTGTACAGGGGTGTCACTCGAGTGCAGCATCCTGTTTTCCCTTTTCCTTTCAGTGTTTGGTTGCACTTCAATACAGAATGTAAAAGTGTAATTCCTCACTTGCGAGTGGTTTGGGTTATCACTCGAGTGCGTTGGGTCTCACTCGAGTGAGTATATATTTTGCACCATCTGGTCGCGGCTCGGGGAAACACTCATTATCAAATTGTCGAGAGTGTGCCTTAACACCCGCAAGTGTTGTGACTTCACTCGAGTGCCAAAGCTAGTGCTCGAGTGTACTTCTCTTTTAGGGTATCAATTGCTCTCGGGTAGTCACTTCCTGTGCCTCACACTCGAGTGTTGAGGTCAGGACTTGACTGTTGAAAACATTTTCTATCTTAGTGGTCACTCTCGGCCAAGCACTCGCACGAGTGAGCCAACCTCACTTGAGTGTAAACCATATCATCACTCGAGTGCAAGAGTTAAAAATCAGTGTTATACATTTGGAAAAGGGGTGTTTGGTTAAGTTCTTCCCAACCTTTAGGCTTGTGTCTAGGCTTTTAGTAGCCACCTAAAGAGTTCAAATGATAACCAACTTTAAGTGAAATGAAGATAAGAATTTGGAATAGAGAATAAACTATTGTCCTTGATTTTGGTTATAGGGTTTGATATTTGCCCTACTCGTGAGCCATCTGTGCTGGAGCACGCTCAGAAGGAACAAGGTAATAACTCTTTTCCTTATACTATATGTGATACATGGTATGTTTGATTTATCATTATTTGTGGGTCTATCACCGCGGCCCATCAGTGTTGACAGTAGGAGGACCGTACCTTCAGGGCGGTAGAATCCGGGGGATGAGACTATGTGAAAGCCATAAGGCTATATGTGAGAGCCGAAAGGTTTTTTGTGAACCTTCACCTGTGGCCCATCGGTGTTGACTGTGGGAGGACCGTGCCTTTGGGGCTGTGGAATACGAGGGATGAGATTATATGATATGTGATTATGTGCATATGTTTGATGATGTCATTGTATGCTCTATGATTACATGTTGTATGAGTGCTTTTTTACTACTGGGATTCTTTTGAATCTTATCATTTCCTTTGACTAACCTCCAGACAGGGCAAGCGGCTCCAAGGGAAAAGAGACGACCAAGGGCGGATAGGACTCCTTAGGGAGATTGTTATTATGGTTGTTGGTTATCCATTTTGCATTAGGGATCACTGTATATTCTGTTCATCTTATTTTGGAAACGATTGTTTAATCTCCTAAGTGGGAAATTGTAAACCCTTAGTATTTACATGAAACCCGAGGGTTGCTGGAAGAATTTGTGAAAACCCTACTGTAAGGAAGGGATGGTAAATGAGTTTTATTATTATTGGTTTCTATTTCATTTTTCTTACATATTTCGAATCATAATTATGGTTTTCAAGGCAGGGGTTACATTGGTCATATCAATGTTCAGTTTATGTAGCTAAACAGTTAGTTTTGGATTATTTAGTTTGATTATGAATTAGTGGATGATAATTTTTTTCATTAATATCTTTAATGCTATTTAGTTGATTTAATTGTGTGCTTGATTATCCTGAAACAAGAGACATTTGATTGGGATTATTTTGTTATTCTAAAGGAGCCTAGACGTAGGAAATTTATACTAGACCTTCAATTGAAATGTGTAGGATTAGGTTTTCAAATTTAATTTTCCTGTAGGATAGACATATATCTACCGGCCCTACATAGTCTCATTAATCTTGCACTTAAATTAATCCAATTAAGTACTTATCGTCATGACATTAGGGATTAATATAGTTGGAATGCCTTTTAGTGGATCGAAAGACACTCTCAGGTAATTAAGAGTCATAGACTAACAAATATAATTTTAAATGCAATTAAGGATAGAAGGTAGACACTAAGAAGTAATCAAGGCTATAATAATCCAAGTCATCACTTAAGATTTAGGATCATTCTATTCCTTACTCATAATTATAGTTAGATGTACTTTTCTTTCTTTTTTAGTTAGCTTTTATTCCTACTTTCTATTCAAATTGTGCTGACTCAATTTAAGCAAAAGTGTAAAGTCATTGCTCAACTGCATTGTTGGTACTAAGTCCTCATGAGAATGATATCTTATTCACTTTTTGTTACTTGATACGGCCCATGCACTTGCGGAGTCTTAGACTTTATATGAATTTAAGCAATTAATTATGCATTAAGATTTATGAAGCTCAGTAAGACTACACAATTCATATGAATATATTCCTATTTCATATGCAAGTCATGGTTTTAATTATAGGATCTATACACATGCATCTCCTTCCGGTCTCAACATGCATATTGAAATCATTTAAAAGATGGAAAGTCAATCAAAAGCATTAAGAATAATAATTAAAACTCAATCATGAAGGAGAAATTCAAACTAGATTTAATAAGTTAAGATTCAATCTGTCATTAGTAAGCTACGTCATCACCCTAAGAAAATGGAAATTTAGCTCATGATGATATTAAAAACAACAATAAAATAAATTGAAAATTTGATAAACATTACAATAAACTTAATTATTCAATAAAAATACAACCACAAGATGCATGAAAATAGAAAAATCTAACTTTCCATGTAGGAGGTAAAACCTTTCATGTAGGAGGCATGCAAGAAACAAATACAATGCATGAAATTAATTATAACATGATGGTTTAAGTGGAGAAGAGAAGAAAGTAATGGATATATATGAAAAATGGTTATAAGTGAAGAAGAGAGGAGAGTAATGGATATGAATTGGTGTGTCAAATGTGAAGGAGAAGGTGGCCATATATAGGGAAGAATGGAGTAGGGTACATGAAGTGGCAGATGAAATATGGTAGATAAAGTAGTAGATAGAATGTGACAAATGAAGTAGTGGGTGAAAAGGAAGATGAAATGGTAGATGAAATGTTTGGTGGAATGGTAAATGATTCCCGCTCTCAATTTCCAAGCAAAATTCAAAACCCTTGGAGATAGAACTGGATTTTGATCTCAACATAAAAGTTGTAGAGCTCTTTTTTAGCTTTTTATCCATATAAAGAACGTCTCAATCCGACATCTAGAGCTCCAGATATTGCCTGAAAACTAAAAGATGGTCTAATTTAGTATTTTTCAAGAAATTCTATTTTATGCCAAAATCATTATTTATTTATTAATTACACTCAAATTTATTAAATTGAGCTCAAATATCATCCACAAAATCATCATATAAGGAAAAATAAATATACAAATATTTTACTTATCAGCTATATCCACTATTTGAGCAATAAATATTTTTTCCCATGTATGCACCATCTAATAAGAATAGCGGAAGATAGTAATAAGTAAAATGATACTCACTTGGTCCCTATATATAAGGTCCTATTAAACTGAATTGCATTATTTAAGAAAACAATTAAAATTAGTTAAAAATAATTAAGATGTAGGAAATATACTGGTTTTTTCAAATATTATCTTAATTATAAGTGGGTAAATGAGAGAGAGTAGTCATTGTGAGAAAAGTGATGAAATTAAAGAGAGTAGTACATGGGGAAAATTAGTTAGGCATAACATTGGTAAAAATGCAGTTAATGCTCAGGCAACCCCAAAGAGAACATTATAAAAAGGGACTGGCCAACTCAAAAAATACTCCCTTCATTCCTTTTTAAAAGGAACAATATCTCCCATAAAGGTGGTTCAAAATATAAGGAACACATCATTTTTATCTGAAATTTTAAACAAGTCTTTTTTTTTTATTTTCATCCCCATTGAATATATGTTACTTATTATCTCTTTACAATAAATTCTACTCATTACTCTCATGTACTCTCTTTATCAACAAGGGTATAATTGGAAAATAAAATGCATATCTTACGCATTTATTAATTTTAACTAACATTTTGAATCACGTAATTTTAATAGTTGGTCCTTATAAAAAGGATGGGCACTACGAAAAAATAGGGAATTTGCGACGGAATTTGAGACGGACTGATGAGATTTGCGACAGAATTCCGTCGGAAAAAATTTTCCGACGGAACAGTGTTCGTAAGTAAAAGGGGCATCACAAAAAAGTTTGCGACGGAAATCACATTCTATCGCAATTTGAGGCGGAAATTCCATCGCAATTTCCGACAGAATTTCCGACGGATTTATATTCCGTCTCAATTTATGATGGACTCTTCCGTGGGAATTTGAGATGGAATTTGCGACAGAAAACTCCGTCTCAATTTCCCACGGAATTTGAGAGGGAATATTCCGTCGCAATTTCCGACGGAATTTTCCATCGGAAATTCCCTCTCAATTTCCCACGGAATTTTCCGTCGGAATTTGCGACGGAATTTTCCGTCGGAATTTGCGACGGAATTTTCCGTCGCAAATTCTCTCTCAAATTGAGACGGAATTTTCCATCGGTAATTCCCTCTCAAATTCTCACGGATTTTCTAACGGATTTTCCCCTTTGTTCTGTCGGAAATCACATCTCAAGGCAAAAAAAATTTTGTTTCTTCATTTTTTTAATTCAAATCTCTTTCCCCTTTCAATTCATTAGCTTTTAAGATTCCAATTTGCTTATGTAAAATGACAACACAAAATTAAATTCAACCTAATTGAAATTAATAATAAAAGAATGATAGAATTCAAAATAAGTTTAAACAAGATAGTTAAAACATTACTAATAAAAAAAGTCTAGTAATAATAGTGTCAGAAGTTCTGTCACAGATGCAAAAAGCTATTAACTAATATGTCATAGAAGTTCTGGCACAAACATATTAAAGGCTAGCAGTAGCTCTCTCAACTCTCAGAGGGTAACGCAATCCCAATACTTTCCAATGCATTGACGATCTTGGCATTTTGTTACTTCACGGTTTGGTAATTTTCTCGAATCTCCTGATTCTCCTGTGTAAGCTAAGTTATTTGCGTACGCAATTCAGCAACATCAAGATTGGTTTGTGTGGTGTTGATTGAAGGAGTTGACCTTTGAGAGGAGGAGGCACAAACAATATCTGGATTCTCATATCCCAACCCATAGAGGCGACCCTTCTTGTTCTTTCCACCTACAACCTCCAACCACAGGTCATCATCATCTACAGTATGGGATTGAACAAAGCTTGTAGAACTTGCGGACGCCTTTAGCCTTAAGAAATCATCCTGTAGCCCAAAGTAATGAAAATCCAAGTTCAATTAATATATGAAATGACAACTACCTAGAAGTTGTTCACAATATGAAAAAATGGCAGAATAAGGGTGCATTTATTAGATAGGGTATTATTTCTTTGAATGAATTTACTTTGGCAAATGTACTTATAAACAAATAAACAAGACAAAGTCCTTTGTGACAACTCCACTACAGAACAAACTATATTAAACATACCAATATAAAGAAGCTTATAATTGTCATTGCCATAACATAATAGCATGAAATGTTAGACTTCTTGGAGGCCACCATGCATATATCATAATCAACTACGAATTTGAAATTTCAACATTAAGTGCTTGAGCATGAATTTAAGGCCTCCGGCCATCAGCACAATTCACAGTGATATGAAACGATTCAATAAAACAAACAAATTCAAAATGACATAAAAAGATTCAACAAAACAAAAAGATTCAAAATGACATGAAAAGATTCCAAGGCCTATGGCCATCAGCACAATGCACAGTTATCCAATATAACAAATTGATGTTGATGAAATCATGTAATAAATATAGTAAATGAAAAACTGATTATATTACAACAAGGGTTAAAATTAATAAGTGAACAAATAAAGATTGAAACAGAATTAACAACAAAAGAAATGTTAAAATACCGGATACTACAAAGCCCTATAATAAAGTTTCCTATATATACACATACAAGCAAAACTAAGAAATTATTAGAAGAAAAGAAAGAAAAATAAGAGAGAGAAACGTTCAAAGAAGGGAAAAGAATAAAACAAGAAGAAAAAGAAAAAGAGGAGTTCGTAAAATGGAAAGAAATACAATTTGGGAAAAAGAAAGAAGAAGGAACAGAGTCTAGTAAATACTCATCCACAACATTCATTCTCTACACAAATTCAATGCTCATGAATTATTCATTAAATTTCTATGTTAAAGAAAAATAACCACAGATAATCATGGCCACTAACCATTGGTGCCCTCCCTAAAATTACCGTTGCCATATTAAAATAAGGGCGAAGGTGCAAATTTGGCAATGAACAATATCGTCAGGAGCGTCTGTAAGACATATCTATTTTCGGGTGCAAAAATGGCAATCAACTATTTTTTTTGGAGCAAATTTGGCAACGCCGTTAAAACACACTTAACGGCCGTTAACTTTTCAAAAGTGGGTCCCAACAGGCTTCTCCATCTGTATTATTTTAATATTTTTTTAACGCAAAAATATCACTTAGGCCATATAGAAAAAATTTAATTTCAGATAACCCCCAAAAGATTTTGAAATATCACTGAAATATCACTGTCAGTAAAAATAAATTAAGCTTTGCAGTGAGATTTCAGAATGTTTTGGGGGTTATCTGAAATGAAATTATTTCTATGTGGCCTCAGTGATATTTTTCCCTTTAAAAAAATATTAAAATAATACAGATGGAGAAGCCTGTTGGGACCCAAATTTCAAAAGTTAACGGCCATTAACTGTTTTTTAACGGCGTTGCCAAATTTGCTCCAAAAAAATAGTTGATTGCCATTTTTGCACCCGAAAATAGATATGTCTTACAGACGCTCCTGACGATATTGTTCATTGCCAAATTTGCACCTTTGCCCTTAAAATAATAATTTAGGAGAGATAACATTCATGCAATTATAGCAAGGAGGTTAAAAGTTATTAAAACCAATTTAATACTAATGCATTAACCAAGAGCAATAAAGCCTCCCACCAACAGTAATAACCCCAACAAAACCTATGAAACAATGATAACAACAGCATGTTAATTGTCAATAAACCTCCAATATTAATAATATCATTTAAAATAATAACTAACTTTCAGAATTTCCAGCAAGTTAATTATCCCAATTCAACATGTACTCATGTTGAATTGATAATCATGAATATAGAAAAAGTAACTATTGAGGAAACTAGACCCAATGAAGAAACTAGTCAAAGAAGAAAGCCTATAAAAGAAGAAGCCAGTGATTCTGAAACAGAAGTAGTTTATATGAAGAAGGACAACCACCTGAAAGAGATAGGGAAAACCTAATCAATGAACAACACTTGTTGACTAATTCTGAAACTTTTCCATCTTTTACTGCATTCAAACAAAATAGCTAGGATTAACAGTTTCTAACATCTGTCATATAAGGAGGTTGTTTTCCATTGATTCTTCAGGGGATAAGCAATTGTACATGGCAGTTCAAGAAGCTTTGAAGTAACAAAACAGGCAAGAAGTGAGTGACGTATCATCATCCTCCATGGAAGGAGGTTGTAGTAGTAGTAATAGTGCTAAAGTAAAGAGGTCATTTTTTTCCATTGGACATGGTAGTAGTAGATCTAGAAGTTCAGTCCTACCTGTTTCTATAGACCACTAAAAAAGTTTTTTAATTTATGTGTCTGATCCAGCACATCTCATTTCTTATTATTCTTAGAACTTTTGTGAATATAGAGATTACCATTAGAATGTAATATAATCAATATATAGAAGAAGAAGTACATAGAGTTGTACGATAGAAATATTCAATTGCATTTATTTTTAGTTTGGAAGCCACTTCTCTGACATTTTATAGAGTCTAAGAGGACCTATTATATGCCATTAACTAAGTTCAGTGTTGAAAATCTAAGAAATTGGATTGTAATACTATTATTTCAGGTAGGCTCCTTTCATGGCTGATCACTCTGTTACTTTTCTGTTATAAAAGTAAACTAGAAAAAAGGTCCAATATATGATTACAAGCATCATTGCACAAATTAAAGGCGCTGGTTCATTAGCTCTTTAAGGAAACCTTTTCTTCTGAGCATATCATCAATTGAGCTATATTCCAAAATCCTACATGATATTAAAATCAATCAAATTGTGAGAAAGAGATAGATAGGTCTTGTTCTTAAAAATTGTTTAACAGCAAAGATGAGAGAAATGAAGAATCTGAGTATCTGACCTCGCTCCAAAAAAAGAAACCAATGTATTAATAAAGAAATAAAATCGAGCAAATTGAAGAATCAAAAACATCCACACAGAGTTAGCAAATCAGTTTTGGTATTCACAGGGAGAACTACCCAAACACACATAACTCTGATTTTTGCCACAATCCCACACAGAGCAAGAAATTTAACACCAACAAAAAAAAGGAAAAAAGGATAGACAACCTGCGTATTCTATGAACCTAAGTCACCACATTCAAATTGAAGGTTGAAGGAGATTTGGGAGACTTACCTCACTCAGATTCTAGTAGAGGAGGAGAGCGAGCCACGATAGGTTCACCACGAGAGTGAGCCACGACCACTCCGCCACAAGTCCGCAACCCACGATTGACGAGATGAGAGGGAGAAACCGGAGTGTGATACGGTGCGAAAATCGGCCAGTCGCCTGCTGTGGACGAGGAGGGCGAGAGACTTGGGAGATTCAGAAGCCCCGTTGAATTGAAGAAGATCACTCTTTGCCTCCCACTTCAGTTAGCCGAGACCATTTTGTGCGTCTAGCTAGGGCTCCCACATTTCCTTGAACTATTTTTTTTTTTGTCAACTTTTAACCAATATTATTAGGCACAAATTTTTTTGTTTAAATATTTATGACAATAATATTTACCTTATATTCATATTAACATTAATTTATATTTATATTTTAGTAAGGAAAAATCTCATATAAAGCTTCTTAATTTGTTTAGTTTAGTGACCTACTTTATAATATAAGTAATTCAGTTGTGTTTTAATAGGATTTTTTTTAATTATTAATCAAATAAAATATATAAAAAATTTAAGCACATTTCCGACGGAATTTGAGACGGAAAATTTCCGTCGCAAATTTTTCCGACGGAATTCCGTTGAAAACATTGTGTAATATTTTGCGACGAAATTTCCGTCTCAAATTCTATCAGAAATATTTTCCGACGGAATTTGAGACGGAAATTCCGTCTCGAATTTCAGATGGAAATTCCGTCTCAAATTTGAGACAAAAATTTTCCGTCTCAAATTTATTTTTCCGACGGAATTTGTGACGGAAAAATTCTGTCGCAAATTCTGTCACAAATTCCGTCGGAAATTTTCCGATGGAATTTCCAACGGAAAGTTGACGCAATTTGCGACGGAATTTTTTTCCGTCTCAAAATCCGTCGGAAATAGACTATTTTTTGTAGTGGGGAGGGAGCAAGACCTTATAATTTAATGCTTTTAATTTTTTTTATTAGTGTATGAGAATTAGTAGTTAGTGCTTTATAATAATAATAGGATGGAGTATTAAATATGGAACAAGTACTCCCTCTGGTTCCACTACAAAAAAGCATGCTATTACCGACGGAATTACCCACAGAATTATTTCCGTTGGTAATTTTTGAAGATTTACCGAGAGATTTTCCGTCCGAAAAATTACCGACGAAAAAAATATTCCATTTCTAATTACCGACGGATTAAAGACGGAAAAAATTCCATCGGTAATTACTGACGGATTACCCAGGGAAATTTTTCCGTTGGTAATTACCCACGGAATTCCATGGGTAATTTGAATGAGAAATTACCCATGGAATTCCGTGGGTAATCCGTCTCTAATTACCTACGGAAAAAATTTCATCGGTAGCTTCTGACACATTACCCACGGTTTTCTGTCGGTAATTACCCACATATTACCCACGGAATTTCGTGGGTAATTTTAATAAGAAATTACTAACAAAATTCTGTGGGTAATTCGTCTCTAATTACCGAAGGAAAAAATTCCGTCGGTAATATCTGATGAATTACCCACAGAATTCCGACGGAATTTTTGAATGAGAAATTACCAACGGAATTCTGTGGGTAATCCGTCGGTAAAATTAATAATTTTTTTATTATCATTTAATAATTTATATAAAGGTCAGAGGTTCGAATCCCACCTTTGTCACAAAATGCAACAATTATCTCACAGAGACGCGTGGCGCAAGGTTAAAGGGACACATGGCCCTTGCTCGAGAGCCGTCAGGGCCAGATGCGGGGTCAGGCGGTGGGGGGCTTTCGCTGATGTCCATGTGGCCTCTCATAAGGTCGCCACGTGGATTTTAAAAAAAATATATTAAATTACCGACGGAATTTACCCACAGAAAAATTCCGTGGGTAATTAGCGACGGAAAATTTTCCGTGGGTAATTACCGATGGAATTTTTCTATCAGTAATTACCCACAGAATTTTTTCCGTGGGTGATTCGTCGGTAATTACCTACGGAATTTTTTCCTTGGGTGATCCGTCGGTAATTTCCGACGGAATAAAAATTCCGTCGGTAAATCAATTTGTCACGGATTTTTTAGAGATGGAAAAAATTTCGTCGGTGATCCGTCGGTAATTCCGTTTCTGTCCCTAATCCGTCGGTAATTTGGTTTTAAAGACGGAATTCCGTGGGTAATTGACTGTTTTTTTGTAGTGTCCTTAATATAAGACACTTTAACTAATTCACAGGAAACAAATTGAATTTTTTTTCACTTTTACCTTTATTAGAAAATGTGTTTAAAATTTTAATGTGTGAGCAAAATTGGAAATGAGCATTAATTACAGGGACAATTTGAAAAATGAGCATTAATTATCTTATAAGTGACTTATATTTTGGATCAAACTATTCTTTTATAAATGCCTTATATTATGGAAAGGAGGGAGTACTGTTTATTGAATTTCCATGGATAATTTGCTTCTAGGGTTCAGACTTTATTTTGTGCATAAATGCGTTAACTACGGTACGCGCATGGGGAATACCACGTTTTGGGTCTTCGTTTTTCATTTAAAATGTGCCACATTTTTTTGGGGTTTGATAATCATTCATCAGAAGCTAAAGATCTATGTTTCAGTGGATGAAACCGTTATTTGGTTCTATTTTGCGATGGAATTTAGTGTGAATCGTAGGGGAAGGTATTGGTATTTCTGAAAGATAATTGGTCTGAGAAGATTAATTCGTGCAGATTCATTCACTTTAACCGGACTGTAAAGATCTCTTCAGAGCTGTTTCTTCTAGAAGTCCAGGCACATAATACAGTGGACATTGATTTGCTTCATTCTATATTAAGAAAGACAACTATATTTAATGAAATGTGGATTTAGAACATTACTCCCTTCTCTTCTTAAGATCGTATTCATTGATGCAGATCTTATACTCCCTCCATGATATAGCATTTTAACTCATTCATGAGAAACAAAAAGTTATAGTTAACTTATTAAATGTCATAAATTGAATTTTTTTTTTTGTTTTTGCAATTTTACCCTTATTGAAAAATGTGTTTCAAAATTTAATGAGTTGGCAAAATTGGAAATGAGTATTAATTATAGGGACAAAACTAAAAAATGATCATTAATTATTTTACAATAAAAAATGATCATTAATTATTTTACAAGTGACTTATATTTTGGACCAAGCTATTATTCAAAAAGTGCTCTATATATTGTGGACTAGAAGGAGTAATAAAGATTGGAGTCTTTTTTTTTTTCCAAATTAAGGATTGGAGTTAACAACTACTATTTCACTAGTAGAAAAATGACTTTTTAGACCGGTTCTGTATTAGGTCTTGATACAGCAGGTCTAAAAAGTCTGTTATTTTTTAGACCGGTTGGCATAACCGGTCTTAAAAGTCACACTTTTAAGACCGGTTGTGCCCACAACCGGTCTAAAAAATCCACATTTAAGACCGGTTGTTCCAACAACCGGTCTTAAATGTCTCACCTACTTTTTAAGACCGGTTGTGACTACAACCGGTCTTAAAGCTTCATTGTTTTTTAAAAAAACGTCCCTTTTATTATATGTACACGCACAAAATGCTCCAATTTTAAACAGCAGTACATAACAATTACTGATTTCAATTTCAAAATTCAAAAGCACCAGTCTATAGCAGCAACAAATTAATATTCATACAAGCCAGTACAGTCATACATTGATGATTCATTTGCAATTATTAGACAGTAAGGATGACCAAATGACAGCAGTAAAACAAAAGCAATGAACATGCAAAGAAATGAGCATGCCCTTTGGTCCATTGTTATTGTCATCAAAACCATATTGCATTGCATAACCTGCTTGATCTGCCAAGCCCTTCTTCTTTCCCTTTGACGAATATGAAGAATCCATAATCCCTACATATATCACCAATTCACTCACTTCATTACTCATCAAAATTAGAACATGCTAATTTCTCCCTGCTAGAAAATAATATTTGGAAATGAGTGCTTTGTGAAGGAAAGAAATCACTTATATCATCAATACAACTATTGAAGCATTGTGATGCACACAGAATGCAATTTTGTGGAACAGAGGGTGAGAGAGAGAGAGAGATAATACATAAGGAATGAAACAGTCTGTGAGAAGAAACAAACATTTTCACATTATAGAAGACAAGATCATATAACAAAAATTGCTTCAAATAAATCAAACCAAGCAATCACAAAAATAAAATAAAACATACATTGGATTCAAAAACTCACTATTTTTGTAATAGCTCATGGATGAATTCAGCACAACATGTGCGAATGAAATCAATATCTTCTTCAGGAAAGGGATCAGCAAGATCAAACATCTGTAACACCAAAACCAGACGAAACATTGACTTAGTAACTTAAAAACAATAAAGTAAAACAAAAGTTCTGAAATATAAATTTACCTCTTGAGTAAAATCAGTCGTGCCTAGAGTGATAATATTGTAAATGTGTCTCAAAACATAAAAACCACATAAGTTGGACCCCTTTGGTTGCCGACGGCTCTGAGAAAAAACATGATATCATTAAAACAAATATAAAGGCATGTCTTATTACATTCTTTAAACAAATATTAATCCATATGTACTAACCTTTGGCATGATCCATGTAGGGTCCTTTAAATCATGAACATGCTTACTACAAGTACTGTGTAGGAATGTCCGCATAGACCTATGATCATCACAATGACAAAGGTTATTGGTTTTACACAAATTCCATAAACTTTGATTACAAAAGGTAAGAATGCAAGAAAACTAACGAATTCATGGTCTTTTTCAAATCATTCCCTGGTTTGAAGTGGAGGGAACATAAGAGGATGACAGTGTAACTACTGAGCATAGAAGAAGCAACTGCCAATGATCACTGAAAAAAACAGAAGAATATTAAGCAAACATAAAACATTATATAAATTATAAAATATCAATTTGTTTCTTACCTATGCACATATGGAGCCAAGAAACACTCAGTTCCGGTTTCACTAAGCCTCTCTGACAAGTATGTATGTCTAGTAGCAGCAGTGGTCCCTTTCTCTTGGATGTGATGGGGGCATAAGAATCCAAATTTTTCGCTTTTGCCAGAGGAGACCAACCTACGATGCATATACCTACAATAACGCAAGCACATAAATAAAAGGTAAACGGTGAAACTTTTAAAATATTTACTTTGAATTGCAGAAGCTACTTACATTAAGAACAGTTGGACAATCCCAATCGTAAGATTTTGTCCAGGAGCTACCAGGGACATCAAATCATCCCTCTCAAGATAGCATGTCACTCCTAACTGTCTAACAACTGAATCCGTAGGCCACTCTCTTGTTTTGAAGGATGTATCATATGCCATCAGAATCACTTGTTGCATGATATTCAATGGAGGCTGTGAAACTTCTTGCTGAGTGAAGGGAGCTGGACTTGGTGGGGCTTTGATCGGACTATTCTCGACTTGACCAGAAACAAGGTTCGTTGGCCACAAGATGAATGTGCCCAAGACATCGCTAACGATCTTGAATTCATCAGAAGGGATAGGGACAGGTGCATCCGCAATAATCACCTCGTCAACTGACACTCGGACTTGATCACCTTCCATTTGTCGGTGGTGGACAGTTGATCCCAGGTTATGCACACTACCCCGTGCAACTAACCGTCTCAGAGGATCCTTGACAAAAAGATCACAAAGCTCAGTAATTTCCGGGTTAGGACCCTCTGATGACTGCCCGATGTTGCAACAACTACCTTTAGTGCTCTGCTTATTAGGGCAATATGCAATCATTAGGGCAAGCATGGATCTTTCTATACTTCATCCCTAGTGGACACAGTATTTTCTTAGCATCATAGTATCGACAAGGCAACACATTATTATCAGGATGCATATCTTTAAAGGCCTCAAGCATTTCTGAAAAACTCTTATCGCTCCATCCATGTCATACTTTCAAGCTTACCAATTTCAATACAGCATTCAGCAATTGGTATTTTACACCCCGGGTATAGCGGTTTCTCAGCATCACTGCACATATTACCATATGCATGTGATTGTTCAAAAGCCTCTTCTCCTACATCACGAATAATATCCTCTATCCGATCATCCATATCCGTGTCATTATCATCACAAGTCACTTCCCCCTGTTGAGATGCACTTGGCATTTCTAATTGTTCACCATGCCATACCCATACTACATACGTCTTACAAAACCCTTCACAAATTAAATGTGTATATATATCTGCAGCACTTAGTCGCTTCTCATTCAAACATTTTACACAAGGGCAATAAAACATCCCACTATCATCATCGGCATTTCTTTTTGCAAAGTCTAAAAAACCCTTGACCCCAACATCATATTCAACACTCGTTCGTTTAGCTTGTATCCAACTACGATCCATATATTCCAACACCTTTTTTTTGTTTTGTACTTTTTCCCGTGAAAAGGTAGGAGAATGATGAGAGCATGCAATCATTACACCCAAGTACATAGTGTAACTAGAAGTAAACAAAGAATATCGTGATTTAGAGTATCGTGTGAGGAAAAAATGGAATGAGGGAAAGTGGAATGGAGAAGGAGTGAGGGAATGAGGAATGGAGGTGGAAAGAGGAAGGAAAGAATGCGCATTCGTCAGAGAAAGTGACTTGGATATATATTCTTTTAATGTCTAACGCCTGCACACGCTAGATCCATTATTATATTGTTTGTCCCTGGATATATTTTTTAGGGTGACTTTGGTCCTTCGACTAATAATATCCAAGCAATACCGTTGGAAACCAATAGAAGGTAACTAGTTAAACAAAGCAAAAAGAACTATAAGTGGAGGGATTTATGTTGAGGTTCAGTACTGGTGATGCTCTGAGTGCTGAAATTTGGGGTTGCCTTATGGGAATGAAAAGAGTTTGGGATGGGGGGTTCAGAGAAGTGTTGATTAGGTGTGACTCCTACGAGGTTATCGACCTACTTCAAAATGAGATCCCAGATATGCATGAAAAATGGCAGCTGCTTACAAAGATTAAAGCAATGTTGGAACGGAGCTGGAATGTAGAGTTCCAATATATTGACAGAGACGACAATAGTATGGCAGACTCGTTAGCCAAACGAGCACTGAGTTCTTCTCATGGGCTTCAAATTATATATATATATATATCTATGCTTCAATTTTCTACCTATCTTTCTGGATTTCAACACCAGAAAACTGTACTGCAACAACCAAACTCTGTTTTCCAGTTTCACCGTTTCTTGAGCACATCAAAGGGCCCAATTCCTTTGACTCTTAGGTAACCTCTGTGCATAGGAATCCCTCTTGTCTCCAATTTGTCCATTAAGGTGTCTAATACATCAATAAACATTGATTATACAGTCACATGATACATTATATATTATTATATACACCTGAATATATATTTTTTTTAAAAGATTCAATTTCATATAAAGAGAAAGTAAAAAACAATCAAATTGGTATTATGTGAAACCCATACAGTGGTATTGTTTTATGTTGGTTAATAATTACAACGCTGTTTAATTTGGAGGTAGTGTCTTAATTAAGTATGGTTATTGGGTTTTTGTCTTGCATGTATAATGCTTCTTTTGTACTCCATTATGTTGACTTATAATTTTTCACAGGCAAAACGAAGTGTGTAGCAGCAAAGAAAAAAGGGTTTGTTATTCTAATTTAGGGGGTCCACACGTGGCTTGCCTTAATTAGGTTATTAATACGTAACAATCAAGTTTAGTCAATAGTAATCCCTTCTTGGAATAAGTTAAGGTTAACGTCAATCAAAATCATCCTCAGACACTTTATTTGAATCAGGAAAATGATATAACATATAGTGATACATGTGTACTGTACTGTGCGTGCCGCTATACATACAAAGTTACAAACTAATCATTAAATTGCTTAATGATTAATTAAGCTCGTATATAACAAGTTGAGCCATTCATTTGTTTTTCTATCATCCAAATTTCTTCTGTCGCTTGTATTTAATGTATATGGATCTAATACTCTGACCAGATTTGCTTAAATCACAAGTAATATAGATTATTCTTTTCATCCCACCATCATATCATATCATCATTTTTTTTATACACAAAAAAAAAAGACAGATAGAACGGTTAATTTTTGTTGGTTCATCCAATTCTTTTCCCTGGCTATAAAAAGTTTGAGAGGCCATTATATATTTACATTTACAATATCAGAATTTCTTTACTTACTCCTAGACATAATTGAAATTCCATTACAATATGTGAAATTTCTGGAGAGTTGAAAAAATATAAAAATAAACAACAGTGGCAAGTATTTTTGAGGGGTAAATGTAGATCGAGGACGAGGAAGCATACTTCAAACAAGACGATGAAGACAAAGACCTCCTTCAGTCGCAGCAGTGAATGACGGACGGAGCTCGAAAACTAGGAGCAAATGAAGACGGTGACCCAACAGCGACAATAATCGGCGACCCAACAGTGACAACAATCAGCGGCGACCGGCCGGATTCGATTGTTCCAATTAGATCAGGTAAGGGGGGAGTTGCACTGAGAAGAGAAATGATTGGGATGAAAAATTTCAGAAATGGAGAGGGCGCGCGGGCAGGGGTGGGGGAAATATTTGGGGAACTTTTTAAGACCGGTTAAGTAGATTAACCGGTCTAAAATGAAGCTTTTTAAGAAAGGTTGTCTAACAACCGGTCTTAAAATCACCTTTTAAGACCGGTTGTTAGAGAACCGGTCTTAAAAAGCTTCATTTTAGACCAGTTCTCTAGCAACCGGTCTTAAAAAGATTAATTTTTAGACCGGTTATTATAATAACCGGTCTAAAAATTAATCTTTTTCATGGTTATGAGAACCGGACCGGACTGGCCGGTTCGGACCGGAACCCGGCGAACCGGCCAGTTGGCCGGTCCGGTTCGGTCACTGGGTCGCTACTGTAGCGACCCGGTCTGACCCGGAAAGAACCGGATCAAACCGGTAGCGAACCGGCCGACCCGCCGAGCTGTGCGGGTCGGCCGGGTCATATTTTTTTTCCCTCCAGCGTCCGAAACGACGCCGTTTTGAGGGGTTTTTTTTTTGAATCATCAGGTCGCAATTCGCATCAGCTCGTCATTCTCATTCTGAATCTGAACCAGCTCCCTCTTCTTCCTCGACGAACCTTCTGCCCTAGAGTCTCTGGCCGTTTCTTCTTCTCTACTCAGCGGCGCCGGCGTACTCCCTCAAATCCCAGATCAGAGTCGACCCTGCTCGTCCGCCGCGGCTTGATTCCGTCCCCAAATCCATCCTTGCGGCGGATTTCGTTCCCAAAAGTTGAAAAAATCCGATTGTGTGTGTGGTCTTGGCTCGCCGTGTCTTGGCTCGTCATTTTGCTCCGGTTGTGATGGCGTGACCGTGGCTCTTTTCCCCTCCAGCGTCTGAATCCGATTGTGTGCTCTTTTCTGTTCAGCTCCGGTGGCTTCCGTGGCTCTGGTATGTATTAATTTTTTTTGAGCGAAAGGGAGTAGTTTCCGTGGCTCTCCGGTGGTAGTTTATTGATTCACTTATTGCATTATTAGTGAAGAAGTGAAAACTCATTGGTCTGTGACTCTGTGTTCCTAAAAATGATTATGCTTCAAAATTTGGTTTGGGGGGACCGAAGATCATGATTTGATTTGGGTGCTTGATCTGGGATTTTGATGATATTTTGGTTTGGATGATATTTTGATGCTGGAAAATTTCCATTTTTAAAGAAAGATTACATTCGGAATTTTTGAAAGAGGTTGAAAGTGCTCATGTATATATATATGCTGTGACACGAGTACATTTTTTTTACATGAGTACTCTAAATTATTAAATCATACAAAGGAAATGTCAGGTTGGTAGAACAGTGAACCTTAGGATTTACAAGTGTTTTTTGAAAGGGAGTAGTATATTGCATTTTGAGCTTTAGGATTTACAAGCATTCTGGAATTCTTGTTTCTGAAACTGTCAAAATGATATAAGATGTGTGTTTCTTGCAATTTACAGTGAACTGGGTGTTTCTTGTTTGCTTTCCTTTGTTGATTGAAAAGACCCTGTATTTGGATTTGCCACCTTATTTGCTCATGGATGTCAGAAGTGGTGAAGGAAGTGATAATCCCCCCACCACCACTGCCCCTACAGAAGAGTCTAGCAACCCCCTTAACCCGAATATCTCTAATCCCACAGAGTCAACAGGAAGTGTCAAAAAAACTGATCCTGCTTGGCAATATGTGTTTGTCAAAAAAGAGGGGAGAGTTAATGTTTTTACTTGCCTCTTATGTGCATCAAGTTACAGGGGAGGTGGGATTAATAGGTTAAAGCAACATCTAGCTGGTGTAAGTGGTCAGGTGTCTTCTTATAAGAAAGTATCTCATGATATACGTGCTAGAATGAAAAAATCATTGATAGAGGGTGCAAAGAAAAAACCTATTGCTAGTGACAATGTAGAAGATATTGATGATATGGAAATTGAAGAGCCAATAGATTCACATCCACTTAGGACATCCCATGAGAGTAGTGGCACAAAGAGGAAAGCAACTGGGGCTGGGAAGCTTGACAAGTATTTTGCACCTAGAACAACCCCGGGTGCTCAACCAAGCATCAAAAGTGCTTGGGCAAGTCAAGAAGCACAACATGCTGCTAAGGTTGTTATTGCTGACTGGGCTTATGTGAATTGCATTCCGTTTAATGTATTGAATTGCCCTTTATTTCAAAAAGCCGTTGATGCTATTGCTGCCATTGGTCCTGGGTTTAAGGCCCCTAGTGCTCATGAGTATAGAATAACTTTGTTGCAAGACCGTAAAAAAGAGTGTCAGTTATTGATTGATAGTTATCGAGCTAAGTGGAAAGAAAATGGTTGTACTCTAATGGCTGATGGCTGGACTGACGTTCGACAACGTACTTTGATTAATTTCTTAGTATATTCAGTGCAAGGCATGGTGTTTGTGAAATCAGTTGATGCCTCAGATGTAGTTAAAGATGCAAAAACTTTATTTTCTTTGTTCAATGAAGTCATTGAGTGGATTGGCCCTGAGAATATAGTCCATGTGGTGACTGACAACGCCGCTAACTATGTAGCATGCGGTAGACTGATTAAAGAGAAGTATAAAACCATTTATTGGTCTCCCTGTGCAGCTCACTGTTTGAATCTTGTTTTGAAAGATATTGCTTCTATGCCTCATGTGTCTGATCTTGCAAAAAAGGCATCTAAAATCTCTATCTTTGCTTATAATCATATGGTCTTCTTATCATGGTTACGGAAAAGACCTGGTTGGAAGGAAATTGTACGTCCTGGTGCTACAAGGTTTGCCACCACATTTATTACCTTGCATAGCATCTTTTTGCACAAACATGACTTACAAGCTCTAGTTGTTGATCAGCATTTTGTGCAACACAAATTGGCTAACAGTGAGCCTGGGAAAACATTTTGTGCAATCATCCTTGATAATCGGTTTTGGAACGAATGTTTTCAAATTGTCAAGATCGTTTCCCCGATTATTAAACTATTGAGAATTGTTGATTCTGATGGCAAGCCTTCCATGCCTTATGTCTATGAAGGCATGCAAAGGGCTAAAACAGCAATCAAGGAGATGTTTCAGAATAAGGAGGAGCTGTACAAGCCATACACTAGCATTATTCAGGTTCGATGGGATAAACATTTAAAGAGTGAGCTTCATGCAGCAGCTTATCTTTTGAATCCTGCCTTCTTCTACAATGCAGAACTTGCTACAAGGAACAAATTAATGCAATCTTTGATTGATGTGTTGGAGGCCCATTTACATGATGATATGGATCGTTATGTCATACTGATGCAGCAAATGAGTGTCTACCGTGATCGTAAAGAATCTTTTAATAAAGTTTCATGTGAAAAAGCTGCCCAAAAACTAAATCCTTGTAAGAAAGAAACAGAATGTTTAATACATATTCGATGTTTCATACTATGTTTAACTGAATGTCTTTTATTTAATGTAGATGAGTGGTGGATCTACTATGGTGGTTCAATTCCGGAGTTGCAACAGATTGCTATTCGTCTACTTAGCCAAACTTCTTCTTCTTCTGGTTGTGAAAGAAACTGGAGTTTATTTGAGCGCATCCACACAAAAAGAAGAAACTGTTTGGAGCATCAAAGGCTCAATGACTTGGTTTTCACAAATTACAATCTGAAGTTGAAGTATAGGTAATCTTAAAATTTATGACTTAATTTGCTCTTAAAATTTACTAATGTTGAACTTCTTTCATTTCGGCATTAAAGGGATACATTGGCAAAGAAGAAGGAAAGCTACGATCCGATTGATTTTGAATCAATAGATAAAGTGGACTTTTGGGTTGTTGAAGATGATCCAACTCCTGAGTTTGATAATCCAGATGTGGCACATTCTGAACTTGAAGAACTTACAAGGAATTATGAAGGTTTAATGGTTTATTAAGATTATATTATATAATAGTACATAATTATGTTTTCTTCTTCACAAAACTATGAATATGAAGAATTTAATTCATTTCAATATTTTATATGTAGGTGATGAATATGTGGCCATTCCTGAACTTCCATGTTTGAATGCTGATGATGATGTTGGTCCTAGTAGTTCTGGTTTTCCTCCTTCAGCTACACCTCCTGATGTTGCAATACCTGCAGATTTGAATGCTGTTAATGAAGATTATGGAGTTAATTGATGATTAGTTAAGTATTTAAAGGATTATGGGTGGAAAAAACCTTTATTACTGTGAATTTGTTTTGATTATTGCTTTTGATGTTATTGGATTACAATTTGATACTATGATGCTCATTAACCTCTATGGAATTTTTTTTAATCCTCAAATTGTCTGACTCCCGGGTCGACTCCGGTCTGACCCCCGGGTCAACTCCGGTCTGACCCACTGACCCTTGACCCACTGTCTCGACCGGTTCAGTGCCCGGTCCGAGTTTTAATATCTTGATCTTTTTAGACCAGTTAGTGTGCAACCGGTCTAAATTGTATTTTTTAGACCGGTTATTATAATAACCGGTCTCCCAAATTCTTTATAATTACGTAAATGCTACCGCGCATTTCTTTTAAACCTCATTTACTACAACCGGTTTAAATGTGCCGGTCTAAATCACCTTTTTTGTACTAGTGTTTCCCCCTTATTCCTATTTATAAAGCACTTCCAACATATTTTACATATTTTAATTTACTGGAACTAGGAAAAACCTTAACTGGGTTTCATTCAATGCTCATAACCATTCAAATAGAAAATGAACATTAAAATTTATCATGTTTAATTTGTGAATTTTTACATAATAAATTGATTTTTCTGAGAAGTGATAGTTATAAGTTCTTTATTTTAAACTTTACATATATTACAATAAAAATATTAAAAATAAAAAAATAAATCCAGACTATCCAAAATCAATCTGGACCGTCCAAATTAGTAATGAGCACAAAATGTGCTCCCAGCTTTATCTTAAAATTTAATAAATTTTCAACTTTATCACTATTTAATATATTCACTTTTCAAGAAAATAACAATGCACACAATAATAAATCAAGAGTAAAATTATATTTTCATGTTAAATATTTCATAATGTGACTTATAAATAGAAAAAAAAAATACTTTCTTTATTCTATGAAAAGACCACAATAGTGCTTGTTTTTTGTCTATGTAATAAGATAATTAAAGATCATTTATAGATAAAAATTAAGTTAATTGAGGGAGTACTATATTTTGATAAGGATCTAATTGGTGAACAAGGAAGCATATGGGTAGAGCTGGGAATCAGGGCTGGCTCTTGACTAGCCAGGGCCTAAAAGGGCCGGCTCTTTTAGGCCCGAGGTAAGAAAAATTACTGTTTTTTAAAACCCGGCATGAAAGCATGCAGGTTAGGGCCGGCCCGCTAGGCCTGAAGCCATTTTCACAAGAGTTTACAATTTTTACTTTTTTTCAGTTTTTTTTTTTAAAAATTATCACAATGAATTCCTAATTTAACACATAAATATTGTCAAAATTAGGGTATAAACGGTATGCATCATGCAACAAATAAATACAGCCATTAGGCCATAATCAAAGGTAAACTATTGACTACATACCACAATTACAAATAATTAATGAGAAAACTTGACACAATTAAAAACACTTCTTATAAATATGTCTTGAAAAGTGTATGTAGTCAATAAAATAAACAACAAAAGATATAAATAAAAAAATAACCAGAAAATAAGTCAAAAAATACAAAATTGGTAAGAATACTTATGAAATAATAAATATCTTTTATAAGTCTTTAATTTTTAGGATTATTAATACAAGATATTCTTATGAAACTTAATTCTAAAAAAGATAATAACAACTAAATATTTACAATAGCATTAACAAAATATAAAAAATTAATAATATTATTATCATATAAATAATTTTAAAATATAAAAAAATATATACGGGTCTAAAAGGGCTGGCCTGTGGCCTTACAGGGCCGATCCTTTTAGATCATTGGCTCTACAGGGCTAACCCTTTTAGGCCTACTTTCACTTTTGAGGGAAAAATCTTAAACCTGGCCCTTGTAAATTCAGGATCTAAACAAGTCAGCCCGACGGGTTCGCCCCGTTTTCCCAGTTCTACATATGTGCCTTATCTAATTGCTATCTGCCATGCCAATTTGAGCTTATTACCATTGTGAAACTCAAATGCATATAATTATTTTTTTCTTTTTTCTTTTTTTTTTTTTTTGGATCAAAAGCGTATAATTCATTTCTTAACTATGATATATCCAAACCAGTATTTTTTTTCTGATCAGGATTAAATTTTTCTTGTTTGCCCAAATTACCATATATAAAAGCATATATTAGCCCACTCTTCATGGATTTGTTTGACCCGCATCACCTTGCCATATTGTCGACTCAGTCAATGTAACTAATTTTGGATAACAAGCAAAGTCGAAGACCGAATCCCCTATAGTAAATGAGGCTGTTTGAACAAAAAAAAAAAAAGAGGCTGACATAATATATTTTATATTTTTTATTATATCATATCGTCCTTTGTCTACCAGGAAATTCCCTATAATAAACATTTTTTTAATTAATTTTTCGATTTTTTACGAAACCATTTTTCAATGATTTCCATACATTTTGCTTCAAAGATTTTGTTTTGACCAAATATTTTGCTTCAAAGGTTTGAACTTTTATTACGTGAATAAATGCGAAAATTATGTTTTGCGCTTGCATTTACGTTTCCTTATATAGTTTTTCGTTTGAAATATAGCATATGAAGAGACCGGGGGAAAAATTATCAACGTCAGTTCCCCCAACATTTGACTTCAATAATCAAGCAACGAACGAATTTCTTTTTGCATATTACTCCCTCCGGTGCTAATTATTGGACATATTTATCTAACTTTGGAGAAATTAAGGATAGTGGTTAAATTAGTTAATCATATTTATTTTCCTAAAATACCCTTATTTAAAATTTAAAATGGCATTCAATTACATTGATTCTCTATTTTTTCTTATACCTCTCTTGCCTCACACTCGACTTCTCCAAGCTCTCATACAATCCGGCGTCGTCAATCTCCCTCAACAACTTTCGATCTACTTTTATTAAATTATTATTGTGTTTAATTATTATTGAGAAAGAATCAATAGGGGATATTTTGGGAAAAAAATTGATAAAAATTAGAACTTTATTCTATAATTAGGACCAAGATCAACTCTCAAATATTGTCCTATAATTAGGATCGGGGGGAGTAGGATTTTTTGGTAGTAAAGTCATAAACTAAGTGCATATATACATTTTAGCCACTTTGACTGAGTCACATTTTCATGCATATCCTTCATTGTATGAATTAAAGTCCATCCCCAATTTGTAATCGAAAAAAAGTCCATCCCCAATTCTATTGTTAGAAAAATCAATTAAACTCTTCCAAAAAATAAACAGTCCTTTAATGTCACACAAAAACAATACATAGATAATAACTAATCTTTTCTTTTCTTTTTATGATATCAACTGGTTTTTTTAGAGTTAGTATATTAGGGTATTAGGCCTTAAGGTAAGAACCATGAAGAGAAAGACAAATGAAGACAAAATAATTCATCATTAATATATAAATTCAAATATTTGTGTGTAGAGAAAAAACAAACAGGCCGGCTGATAACAGAAATGAGATGTGAGCCGAGTCTTGACGCAATTAAATTCTTCGACGTGATTATCTTTTTGTCGAATATATGAAAACTTGATCGAGAATATAGAAAGTTCGATTTTTCATACTTATACCTTGTCAATAATCTAATTATAATACCACTTTTTGTCATCTTACACATGTTGCCCACCGCACGTTAAATACCATGTATTCAAGCGTGCCATTCTGGTCCTTATTATAGTTAGTTTGACCAAATTTCACATATCAAAAAAATGCAAGTTAAGATATTTTAAAATATCTTAAATGGATGACTTGTTCAAATATGCCATTATTTAATAATAAATACTGTAAAAAAAAAAAAAAAAAAAGCTATACACTTTTTCTCACCTACATTTTAATAGGGGTAAAATTAGAAAATAGTCATTAATAACTCTCAGGGTAAACTTGTATTTAGGATCAAAAATTTGTGACAAACTGAACTTATAGTAAGGATCAAAGTATAAACACTGGTCAAAATTATTGTTATATACGCATTCAATGATCTTCTCAGTCGTAATTAAGGGCAGATAAAGCAGCAAAGTCCTTCAGTTACTCGCGGAGCCGTGCCGAACATGAACTAAATCATGAAGTGCCAGATTTTCTATGTGAAAAATCAAAGATAAGGCGTCATAGTTCTACATATATGTATAATATATATAGAGTCCGGCGGCTGCCGGAGCAGTAGAAAAGTGTGAAGACCGTCACCATTTCAGGAAAATACTCTATAATAGATACTCTCTCGGGTCTTTAATGTAAGACATATTTACTTAATTTAATTAAATTAAGGAAGTTAGTTAGTATAACATGTATTTTCTAAAACATCCTGCTCATCTTCTTTAATTCCCTCCTTCCCTCTCCTTCTTGATTATTGAGGGAACACCAATAGGGGTAAATGAGGAAAAGATTGACAAATATAAAAATTATGTCTTATATTTAGGACTAAGATTAACACCCAAAATATGTCTTATATTAAGGATTGAGCGAGTATAACTTATGGGCTAAGATTTTGCAAGTGTAAAAGGAGCTATATATGCCCCCAACTTGGACGCGCACAAAAGATTTAATTATATTCGTACTTCCAAAAAATTAAGTGCCATCTTGAGCCTTGTCTCATGGGCATCTTCTGTTCCTAGAACTGCCACCTTTTTACTGTACTGTACATGAGCGTGAGTATTCCTAGTTTCCCACACACACACACACATATTACTCACATTTCTTTTTTTTATTTTGATAATAAAGTCAGACTTCATTAAACATAGGATAAAATGTTTACGTTACAAATGGGCTGCACTACAGATCAGTGAAAGAGTAACCAAGTAGCCCAATAAGAGAGCAAAAGGATTAAACAAAACTAAACAAACTGCAAAGTAACCAAAGTTATCTGAAGTCTCGGCTCACAAAAAAAGTTGCAACCAGAAAAAGAGAACAACCCAAAACTGCCAATAATGCCGATGGCGGAGTCTTGGAATGCGAGTAGGAACGAACATGTGGGTGTTGCAGCACGTCTCCTAAAAGATATGGGCCCGAGTGAACCATCATGGTTCGGTGCTTCCCGTAGGAAGTAAAAGAAAGGAATTGGGATTGTCCAAAATCCATGAAAGTTGAAGGTCGAACGGTTCCAAAGTCCCAGAGCATTAGATGGAGTGATGGCAGGTTCAGGCTGCGAGCTGAGAGGAGTGCAGTAGTGGTAGCAACATATATAACTCTACTACATATATTTGTTTTACTTATTCAGGCTTTCAACTCGATTGCTACCATTTTAGTCTCATCAGTTAAACTAAATGATATACTAGTTCAGTATATCGATTCGAATCACCTATATATATAAATATATATATATATATATATTACCTTCAGTCCTTAATGTAAGAATCAATTCATTTTTTTTAGAGATTTGGCAAATTAAATAGGTTACTTAATCACAACATATGTTATGCGTTACTAGAATATCAATTTATTATTTACACAAATTAGTTTGAAAAAAATGATAAATATAAATACTTTAACATAACTTATTTCGCTTCTTAAGTCTCTTCAAAAAAAGTCAACTAGTTCTTATATTAAAGATTAGATGTTATATATATATATACACACATATATTTGAAGAAGTTGACTTATGCCTTGGTAACCTTTTCAAAATTAAACTAATGATTGCAATAAAGGGTACAATACCATATTGTCTTTTGAGTAGTCTTTTAAGGGAAATTTTGATTTGTTTACTAGAAACTACTTTTTTTTTTTTTTTTTTTGCAAACAAAAATTAAATTGTTCTAAGCTACTTCTTTTGTGATTTTAATTTATGAAATGGAATGGAATGATATGAAAGAGTGAAATAATGGAATAAACTCAAAATTAATAATAAAATGAACTATCCATCATAGCAATGGCACAAACAATCCTTATTTCAAATAATGGTGGGAGATTTTCAAAAAACTCTAAGGGTCACCCCTTAAACTAGACCTAACTTAGATTGATTAACACCAACCTGCCTTGTATATTAATCTCTCTAAATGCAACTAGATTGATTAACCACTCTAGCAATTAAATGAACTTAAAATTGAATTTAGCCTTTTAATCTAATAACCAAACCACCTCACATTACCACTTGGTTTTCTCATTAATCTTAATCTAACAATGGCCACCAATATAAAAAATCAAGATTGATGATGTTAAAGTCCAATGCTAAACACAAATAATAAGCTAAAACTCAAGAAACCAATGCAAACACATGACATGACATCATTGATTCACTAATTAAGTCACACTGAAATTAGTAAAAAATGTTTACAAAATCATAAATTCAATAATGAACTAGCACAAATAAATGATAATTAAGCTGATTAAACATAATGTCAAGCAACTAACAAAGGTTTAGCTACATCAAATCCTCAAAATACATCAAATTAAATAATTCCAACATTATAAAATTCTTCATAGACCTAGAAATCACAAATAAAACATATGAATAAAGGAATGGAAGAGCCTGAACTCCTCTATTGAAGCTTCAAGTTCATGTCGTTGCTAATTGCTACAAAGGATTGAAGAAATTCAGCCACAAAATAACATCAAATATACAACAATCTTCAATTCTAATTCACCAGCCATGGAGAAAAAAATGAATGAAGGCGATATTGATGAATGAAGATGAGAGATTGTACGTGATGGTGGAAGAGGAGTGAAGAGATGCCACGGCTGGGTTAAAAGATTGAAGCTCGCAGCCGGCAATAGTAAACAGAGATCGCTGGCGAAGGTGATGATGGCAGGGAAGTGGAAGACCAAAAACGAAGGCGCCGTGAGAGTGGGGTGTGCGAACCAAGAAGAAGGTTCAATCTCGAGCCCCCAGAATCTCAATCTCCAGCTTCAAGCTCTGGTTCTCGTGGCTGCTGGTTCAAATCTGTTTTCGCTGATGCTCCGTCTTTTTCTCAGGTCGTCGGTGACGGTGAAGGATGGTGGTGGAAGGATGGTCGCCGGCGACCAAGAAGAGACGAAGATTAGATGAAGATGAAGAAGGTAAAGCCTCACCCACTCCCAGAGATCCTTCGCTGCTGGCTCTCTGTTCTGAAAGTGTTGCTCAAACTCCTCCTTTCAGAGCTAATTCAGTTAACCAAAAGGCTGCAGCTTCTGACAGTAGACTAAACTGTTATTTCTGAAATTTTTGGGACTACACTGTCATTTATTAAATTCAAGCCTCCAAACTGCCATTCTCATATTTTATTCAAATTTTCAAACACCTACAATTAAAAACAACTAAACCAACATCAAATCCTCTCAAAAATTAATGATTAAAAGTAATTACAATAATTATGACAATTTTTCCTTTTCTTGATTCTAATTCAATGCATTTACTCTTAATCATAATGAAAATATTTTAAACTCAATAATTATGATAAAATCTTTAAATAAAATATATAATGAAATAAGGATATGTGAATATTACATGCTTTCTAAAAAAGCACACTCGTACGATATACTTTGTCCGTCAGACACACACGGGGAAGTCTCATATTTCATTCCGTGCAAGTATTTTAACAAGGTTACTTCTTTTTAGGGGAGAGCAGGGTTGAACTGAAGTCAGGATATATATACAAGTACGACGGGCTAAAAATTACAAGGGATATACATAATACAGAGTTTTCATAAATCTAAGCGACTAAAATATCTATATATATATATATAACACTTGCATAATACTCGTATATACTGAAAAAATTGAATCAAAAGTATGGAAAGCCAAGGTTTCTGTTAGCGTCCCTTATCAGATTTCAGAGAAATTAAATATGTTTATATATTTTATGTTTATCTTTCTATCAAAATAACACACGTCAGTTTGATAGCATTTACCTTGAGACTAATATACATTCAATTCATTCTTTAATTAATCAATGCATGACTCATTTAATATATTCTCTTTTCATAACAATAAAGAAACCTTAACTAGCACTACATTGCTTGATTACATCAGAATATTAGATTTTAAGTTCATCGCAAGAATTCAAGACAACTCCTTCCTGGCTCCTACTACTTTTTTTTTGTCTGATCTTCTTATTCTTTTCTCTCTTTTTTTCCCGTATCTTAGATCAAATGAATCTAATACCATATTAGATTTTAGAAAAATAGGTATATATTATATTTGTTCATTTTATTTGTTAGATTTTCAAGTTCATATCTAATCAAAATTGTCCCTCCACCTAGCTGGCATATGACAGTCATCATAGTCCAACTTTAACAGGATTATCATATTAGCTAGCTACCTTAAAAATTGTTTATTATCATGTTTGCACCCAATAAAAGATAATTTTGTTGAGTGCTCAAAGTGCAAAACATTACTGCTATTTTTGCACCTTCACCTATTGATAAAAGCAACTTGAAAGTGAAGGGATTAATTCTGAATAAATATAATAATTGTCTCAATTAAAGCCAGTTCCAAGCTTATCTTACACTTTTGCCTTAGCAATAATGACAGATGAAAAATAAAATTTTTATTTGATATTTATGAATCCAAACTAAATTGCATCTCATGCTCTCCTTAAGGCCTAAGTATGCACA
Organism: Inga laurina; assembly: GCA_963855925.1. Classification (NCBI taxonomy): domain Eukaryota; kingdom Viridiplantae; phylum Streptophyta; class Magnoliopsida; order Fabales; family Fabaceae; genus Inga; species Inga laurina. The sequence goes on along the minus strand of OY979709.1, from coordinate 46,213,287 downwards.
ATGCTCTAAAGAAACTAATAATAAGTGAGCTAAAATTCTTGAAATTATAGTAACTTACTTAAAATTTGATGTAAGCCAGAAACTAAATGATTACTTTTAAACATTTTTATGGAATCACAAACTATTTTTAATTTATTATTCTAAATTATACAAAAAATCTTAAATTTTTGGACCTTGTACAAATAAGCCCTTCATCTTTGAAACTTAATAATGAACATTTCTAAGCTCTTAAAATCTGCGCATATAGCCTTCATTAATAACTCTCAGTTTAAAATTAGAAAAGAATTATTAATAACTCTCAAGGTAAATTTATATTTAGGACAAAAAATTTTTGACACAATGAATTTGTTATAATAAGGATCTTAGTGGTAGACACTTTGGTCACAATTATTGTTATATATATTTAATGATGTTCTCAGTCGTAATTAAGATCAATTACGCAGCGAAGTCCTTCAATTACTTATGGAGATGTGCCGACCATAAACTAAATAATGAAGTGCCAGATTTTCTATGTGAAAAATCAAAGATATGATGTCATGATGGTTCTAGATATTCAGAGTCCGCTGGCCGCCGGAGCCGTAGAAACGTATGAAGACCGTCACCATTTCAGGAAAATACTCTATAACATCTATATTTATATATATAACTTATGGGCTAAGATTTTGCTAGTATAAAAGAAGCAACATATCCCCTCAACACGGACGCACACAAATCGTTTAATTATATTCGTACTTGCAAAAAGTTTAAGTGTCATGGCTCTCAATATGAAAGCAGTGTTGGTAAATGGGCTTGCCATCTTGAGCCTTGTCTCATTGGCATCTGCTGTTCCTGGAACTGCCACCTTTTTTACTGTAACTCTGCGTGAGTATCCATACACCCATATATTTCTAACACTTCTCTGCTACATGTATTTGCTTTGCTTAGTCAGGCTTATAACGCGATTGCTTCCATTTTAGTCTCATCAGTTAAACAAAATAATATATATGCTAGGATATCGATCGGGATCACCTAGATATATATATATATATATATATAATATCTTATATCCTTGATATAAGAACCAGTTCACCATTTTTTTTAGAGATTAAGAAAGCTAAATAAGTTACTTAATCATAGCATAGCATATATTATATATAATTAGAATATTAATTTATAGGTAAGACAAATTAGTTTAGAGAAAAATGATAAACATAAATACTGTGACAACTTATTTTGCTTCCTTAATCACTTCAAAAGAAAATCAACAAACTCTTATATTAAGGACAAAATGTTGTGTGAGTGTGCGCGTGCGTGCGTGTGTATTAAATGCTTCCTTAGAAAGGACACTCTTATGATATAATTTGTCCCTCACACACACACACACACACACACGGAGTCTCATATATCATATCCTTTGCTTCTTTTTAGACGAAAGCAGGGGTGAGCTGAAGTCAGGATATATATCCAAGTAGGAGGGGTCAAAATTACAAGGGATATATATATATATATATAATACAGAGTTTTCATAAATCTTAGCCACTAATATATATATATATATATAACACTTGCATAATATATACTGAAAAAATTAAATCAAAAGCTTGGAGAGCCAAGGTTTCTGTTAGCGCCCCTTATCAGATTTCAGAGAAATTAAATATGTTTACGTTGAGACTAATATACATTCAATTCATTCTCTAATTAATCAATCCATGACCGGTAATCGTGGTCCTCATGGCTGATCTCATGGCAGGTCCTAGACGTGCCAAATTCAATTACTGGTTCCTCCTGAATTAATCAATGCATGATTCATTTAATATATTCTCTTTTGATAACAATAAAGAAACCTAAGTAGCACTACATTGCTTGATTACATCAATTTTTTTTTTTGTTGATATTATCAATTGGTTCAAAGTTCGTAACTGTGTCTCCTAATACAAGTGTCTCCTCTGAAACTTAAACTAGACACCTAGAGAGATCTAGTGGGGCCTTACTCTACTATACTAACTCTATGTTGGTCCGAATATTATAAGTTCATGGCATGAATTCTGGACAACTCTTTCCTAGTTCCTAGTACTACTACATTTTTTTGTCTGAGCCTGTACTTTTTTCTGAGTTCTCAGAGACCTCTAGTCCATAATTTTTATTTTTCATTTTTTCTTCTTATTCTTTTCTCTCTTTTTTTTTCCCTGTTACATATTAGATTTTAGAAAAATAGGTATATATTATATTTGACTTTTTATCAAAATAAATTAAAAAAATCAATTGAATAGAACTTACCTTAAGACTATGATCAATTCATCATTCTCTAATTAATTGACACTATTTTTAATACCCGTACATTCTAATAGCACTCTTTTTCTCTAATACCATTGGGTAAAGAGAAATTAATTGGGAAGGTGTGAATGGTTGGTTGTTGGCAGCATCGGCATGCTATGGATCCCAAGATCAAGGGACAATGATAGCAGCAGCAAGCGACCCAATCTTTAACAAAGGAGCTGGATGTGGAAGCATGTACAGAGTTACCTGCACCGGTGGCACCAACAGTGTTCCTAATCCCTGCCGGGGAGGAAGCGTCACCATTAAGGTTGTCGATCGCTGCCCTTCTCCGGGATGCCGAGCTACCTTCGATCTCTCTCAGGAAGCCTTTTCCACCATTGCTAACCCTGACGCAGGAATAGTCAACATTGACTACGTCCCGTAAGTTATTAAAAAATATTACATATTAATTTTGATATTTTACTTTTGTTAGATTTTCAGGTTCATTTTATTTGTACCGGTGACTTTCCTGTGGTGTATTTTCAGGGCCTGATGCTTCTGGGAAGTGAATGCTGAAGAAAAGTAATATTCCCTCCGGTTTTAAATATAAAATCTATTTGACTTTTTTTTGGAAAGATTAAGGAAGCTAAATAATTTACTTAATTATATCATATGTTGTATATTTATAAGTTAGGCAAAATAGTTTGGAGAAAAATCAATAAATATAAATATTTTAAGTTTATTTAATTAGTTTTCTTAATACCTCTAAAAAAGTCAATTGAGTCTTATATTTAAAATAGAAGGTGGTAATACATAAGAATATAATCAATAATGCGGACATTAGTTAGAAATGTGCGTAGTTCAAGGAAAATGATAGAATTCTCTGTCCATGGATAACATATGGACTGTTCTGTCCCTTACGCTTCAATAAAAGTATTTTTTTATTGTTAATTTTGTTTGGCCACGAAATATAAGCATGTTGTGATAGGCTTGATCCTGACTAAGTGTATAAAAAGACTTTGTTAGGAGACGCAAAACCTACTTTTGTGATATCTACTTCTCGAAAGGGATTATTGTCAGCCAAGAGATACCCATCATACCTCCACAACAACAACAATAAAGAACTCTTTTATTCCTTCGAGTGATACAAAATATAATGAACAACGAAAAGGGAGAAATTAGTAATATAGTAGAGAATTAAAAGTGCTTGTTCCTTTTAACTTAAATTTCAATTAACGTGTGACTTAATTATTAAGTTTTCTTTTCTTTTTCAACTTTAAAAAATCCCAGTGTTTTAACCAGTTTATCAGCAATTGATCGATAGCCGCTATCCACTGAGATTTTGTCACCTTAATCATGTAACTAATAATCAATGCATTTTCAATACATATGTATAGCAGTTTCTGATGAGTATCACTAGATAGGGTATGAGAGTTGCTTCCAATTCGAATAAAGGGGGAAAATATTGTTTTTAAAGATATTTATTCCCAAATTTTAAAGTGATTACCCTTTCAATGAAGGCATTAAATATTTTTTTTCATTATTTGAACAAGGGTATCCCTAAGTTACTTTAGACTTGAGGCTAATCCCTCTTGAAACTTAGAAAATAGTTTTGGCCTTTCCTGACAAAGGCGCTTTCTGCGATTCAAATTTATGTTCTCACCCTTATAGGTTTGATCTTGCCCACCACCTCAACCATGAAAGAGTGCTTTAATGAAAATTTGTTGGTTTTCAAGACCCTTTTAGCAACTAAATCAATTTTAATGTCTCAACTCACTAAGAAACAAATCTCTTGTAAAGTTAAAAGGTCAGTCTCCCTCATCATAACTAGAAAAAGTAACTTTCCTAATTCATTTTTCATTACAAAATAAATTAAAAGGGGGTAATTATGTCTTTAAGATTAAAAAGCATATGTTTATTTAAACAATAATTTGATCTTTATGAAAAAAAAAAGACACAAGCATTGAGTTATAAATTTTCTGAAAGGTTAACTTCTTATGAAATATTTTATAAAGTAGTTTAGGAAGAACAAAACACAGGCATTGAGCTAGCGGAGTTACGTTGCTGCCGGAGCAAATTACTATATATTTTGTGTTTGGAATTGTGTGGTTGTTGAGTTAGGAAGCATGCTAACATAACCAACCAACCTCTTGCGTTAATTTCGCAGCCCTACAGCTACAGTGCCATTGTTAGGATATTCTATACGTGATAAGTATGTAGCTTATAATTAAATAGGTGAATATTTTAGGATATATTTAAATAGATTTATTAATATTTCATACCTATTTGATTATCGTTTATATATTTATCTATATTTTAATTAACTATAAGATAAAAATAGATTTTGATATAAAAACTACTCATATCTTTTTTTTATTTTGTAGAAGATTATAAGCTAGAAGAATATGTCAACCAAAGGAGATGGGGCACGGACACAAATTATCACAAAATATGGGTAGATGAAGATAAAAAAAATATAAGAAGCAAATCTCATGGGAGCAAGAGGCATATAGACGTGGACCCCACTTGAAGAAAAGAGAGAAAACAATGGATAAAAATATATCCTCACGGCAGATTACATTGAAAAGATAAGATAATATAATATATTATTTTATATTGAGTTTGAGATAACGAATTGGATAAAGAGACGTACAGCACCAGCCCCACCATGTAATATATATGAGAGAGCGAACAAATAGAGGCGGACATTGAAGGCAGAGAAGAAGGATCAAGGAGCGATTCGAAGGAGAGATCTGGACAGCCGCCAGGAAGTTGAGAATGTTTGGAAATCTTTCTTTGTGCGACAGCCAAGAAGATTCGCTCTTTCTTCTACTCATCTCCTATTCTTTTTATTCTTTGAATCTGAATTTTTTTGTTTCATTATAGATTTTATTTTAGCCATGGGTGGCTAATTTTCTTTTAGACCTAGAGAAACTATGAACTTGCTAGTGAACTAGATTTTATTTCCATGATTTATGTTAATTTTAGTTACTTAATCTTGTTTTATTATGTCCGTTTGATGATTGGCCACCATTAGATGTGAATTTAAGTATTAGGATTTACCTTGACAAAGGGAATTTTAATTAGACTCTGAGATTAAGTAATATGGGATTAGATTATGATTTAATTTGTGATTAGGATAGACATATACCTAATAGCCCCATATAATTGTTGAAGAGTGTGTTTGAGTTATCTTGCCTCTGGAGGAATTAGATTAGACATAAGAGTTATACTTAAGAGAGGGTTGTAAGTGGACCGACAGGCATTTATAACTATTTATACTTGAGATTAACAAAAATTAACATTTGATATTAACTAATTAAATGGATTTAAGCTTTGGAGAGCTAGTGAGGGATTAGTGACTCTAGATTGTATTTGACATTGATAGTTTTCTTTAATTAATTGCCTTTGAATTTACTTATAACTAGATTCGTTTGACTTAAAAGAAATTGAGATTTTAATATCTAAAAATTAATTGATTGATTTCTTGTAGGACTATACTCTACTTATCACTTTATTACTTAGCACAACCCGTATACTTGCGGAGTGCATCAATACGGCGTTTAATTTTATATGTATATAAATCAAAGACATGTACAAATGTATAATTATGAAGAATGTAAAATGCCTGATTAAAAATAGAGTTTATTTCCGATCATCATATTAGCAAGTAGTACTAATTAAGACAAGCTTATTTCCATTGACAATGATTAGAACGTTTTGTCCTCTTACCTTTTATAAAATTAATTATCGTTTGATTTCATCAGTGTAAAACAAAAAATATTAACCACTTGATATTGTTTTACATTTTCTGAATTGGCCGGGGTCTCTAATTATTGGGTGCACGCCGGCCACCCACACTAATTTTCTAGCACTGCAATTTGCCATCAGGACATTGTTTTAATCTGCTTTTTTAATTTCTGTACATAACAATGAAGGTAACATGCATACTGATTTAACCGAATCGATCGAACTGGCAGTGAACCAGTCAAATCAGCCTCAAACATAATAGAGCTAGTAAAATTGGTGGTCCGTATCAATTAACATTAAATTTTATCATAAGTAATACTCCTTCCTTATTGTTAATATAAAACTTGTTTTAATAAAGAAATTGACCTACTATATGATCTTATATTCAAAGACCATAGGTAGTACTATTCAATTATAATTTATCAACAATAATTGTAAAATATACAGATGACGCATACTTATAGTTTATAGCCATGTACTGATTATTCTATATAATCTACTTAGAAAAAGTAAAGACAATTAATGAGGGTAAAAGGCCAAAAAAAAACTTTGCTAATAATTTCATTTATTTATGTCGTTTTATTTTTCAAATGCATGATCATAGAAGAGTTAATTTAATATTGTATCATACAAGGAGCTTCTTAATGGGACAAATATTCCGATTTAGAGAGTCTGGCCGGCTCTCATGTGGAAAAATAAATAAATGTACAATTTCGGGCCTAAGATTTTGCAATAAAAGGAGGACTAGGTAATGCCTCTCGCAAAACACATTCACATTACACTTGGAAAAATTTAAGCGTAATGGCTCTCAAAATGAAAGCAGTGTGCTTAATGGGACTTGCCATCGCAATAAGCCTCGTCTCAGTGGCTTCTGCTATTTCTGGGACTGCCACTTTTTACAATCAATATCTTCGTGAGTATCCCTTATTTATCACATTGCCGTCTCCTTTTCTACTTCAAATATATATATATGGCGTTCTTGTACCCATACCTTTTCATCATCATCATCATGAATATAACTCAATCTTGATTCACTCTAATCACTTCGTGAGCGCTCTATCTTCGATCACATTTTTATATCTATCAAAATTTTATATTCTTCATATTTGAATGGTTGGTCTTTGGAACTAGGCCAAAGGTTCCTTTTACGTTTTAATAACCCTTTGGACCAGTGCCTTATCTAGATCTTATTACAAAATATCCGAACAACCGACAAATATATGAATCAAGCTTGTGACTAGGATGCCTCTCTTGATGAGCCTTTTTTAATAAGTTGGGATTCGAACATAGTCCTCCTACTATGTAATCTATTTGGTCGATTATCAGGCCAAGTAGACTTGGTCGGGTTCCAGATACTTCAAATTTAGCGGAGATAAAGTAAATTTGTGCGGCATAATCATAAAGAATTGGAACAAGCTAGGACGTAAAACTATCAAAGACACATTCACACAGTGAACAGTTAAGAGTTAATAACATAAGTTGTGGTTGGTGTGATTAATGGCAGCTTCTGCATGCGATGGATTCCCAGACGAGGGAGTTATGATCGCGGCGGCGAGCGATTCGATCTGGGACAACGGATCTGCGTGTGGAAGAAAGTACAGTGTCAGGTGCACTAGCGGTACCAACCAAGGTGTGGCCCAGCCTTGCCGGAGTGGAACCGTCACCGTCAAGATCGTTGATCGCTTCCTCCGGCATGCAGAGGAACCATTGATCTCTCCCTTCAAGCTTTCTCTGCCATCGCTGACCCTAACGAAGGCAAAATCAATATTGAACAGTCCCAGTAAGTAAATAAATTCCCTCTCTGCTACTTCAATACATCACTACCGCTATTTTGCTTTACTAGCACCCTTTCATGTCATTTATTTACTACTGCTTTTTTTTTTCTTTGGTCTATTAAATTTTCAGGGTATGAATTGATGAAGCTTCTGCGAGATAATGCAATATATATCTAGGAGCATATTTGGAGTAAAATGGCGAATAAAACGGTCATGAAATGTACGTAATGGAAAATAGAATTCATTTTCCTAGAACTGTGCGTCAAGTGTCTGATATGTATGCATGTTTATTGTTTTGAATAATAGAATATTTATTCTTTTATCCTCTCCAACATATTAGAACTCTCACGACTCAAACTGATCATCAAATATAATTTAATTTCTTTCTCTTGCTTCGTACAAAACAATAATGAATTAATGAAAGGAAATGGAAGTTTGGTTGGTGAGAACGAAAGGAAAAAAAACAAGATGAAGAGAATAATAATAATAATAATAATAATAATAATAATAATAATATTGCAAGTAGGGTCATCAGAATCATATTGAATATATATATATATATATATGCGGCTTCAACCACACACTTTCGATACAAGCATGATAAAACTTGAAAGAATATAATAATACAAGACGGTTCAACTTCGATGAACATCATCAATTATAGTAATAACTAATATAGCGTAGGGCCAACAATTTCTATTGCAAGTTAATAACTTAATATATTTATGTAAGCATGAGCATCGAAAGTTGGATTGTGGATCTTGGTCGACCCAAAAGAGGGGGGGGGGGGGAACAAAGAAAAGTGTACGTAGATTGGCTCAAGTTGTGTTGTTACTTTGGATGTAAATAACAATCCTACATTGGTGTTCTTGACTAAGGACTGATCAGAGCAAAGGGTAATAACAAAATTTCATTAAAGTTCCTGCCTCTGGGGTACTACTTGAACTGTAACTTTGGTTGTAACTAACAAACCTGCTTTGGAGCTTCAAATCCATGTGCCTCGGAGTACTTTGTTGTAACTAAGCAACATGTATTTTTTTAGAAGTTACTACCTCTAGTCCCTATTGTAACATCCTAAATTGTGGGCTTAGAATATAAAGAATTAGTTTAAATTAAGTAAATTACTAAGCCCAGATAAACCAAATGTCTTAAGCATATCAGGAGAAAAATGCTTAAGAAAATTATAAAAATTATTTAAGGGCCTAGATATATTGAGAAAATAGTATAAAATGTTATTATGCGAAGTGAGAGAAATTATAAAGAGGCTTAGTTCCCAAAAAATGGCCCAAATAACTTTAAAGTTAATTTCGGGATTTAAATGCTAAATTTTCCAAAAAAAATTGAGGAAAAATAGTTAGAGGTCATAATTTAGCTTGAAAATTTCAAAAACTTCTTTGAAGGATTTATGAAGCTAATTAAGGAAGAAAATACTTAAAAACTATTAAGGATTAATTTATGGAATTAGAAAATGAGCCAATACTGATTTAGAAAATTGATGAAAGCTTGTAAGTTTATTATTCGGACCCGAAAATCGGAATTGAGCTAAAGATAAATCAAATTATGGAACCTAAGGAATTTAAGGAATTTTTAATTAGACAAAGTAGGAAGTTTAGAAGCCTTGTGTGTAAGATTAATAGGATAAAATATACACATGAGTAAATTAAAACTCACACATGGCACTACTCACACATTGAGACCCACACAGTCCACTTAAACTCACACACATTCAGCTCTCAATTCGGATAGCCCAATAAACCTGACCCAATACACACTTAAACAACAAAACACACTCCCTCACTCTTCATTTCATTTTCATTTCGGCCAGAACAATAGAAAGGGGGGAGGGGGGGGGGAGAGGGAGAGAGAGCTTGAGAGAGTTGGGAGAAACAGGGAGAGACCCGAAGGTGAAGAAGCTGATCGGAGAGTAGGAATTGAAGAAGAGTTCCAATCCCACATGCAAGCCCGGAATCTTGTGAAGATGAGTCTCCTACACCTATTTCTAGCTTTTTCTGTTTGATTTGAAGTTGTTCTTGGTTGTTTTGGTAACTGGAAATGAGAGAATTCTGAAAATGATCACTGTCTCCGAATAGGACTAAAATACAGTCTTGCATGTCGGTTTTTGGGAGGAATTTTTGGGTCTTTGGTTCTGTTTGAAGGTCACCGAAATAGGGCTTGAGTTTAGTAGTTCATAGAGCCAAAATTTCTGGACGTTTTGAGTTAGATTCAAGGTTGCATGTCAACTTCTTCACGTAGTCTTCATCACCGGAAAACAGAGTAGTATTTGCGTGTAATGGCTGAAGCTAGGAAATGACTTTAAGCGGAATTGCTTCAGTTTATTTTGAGCTTTTGAGAGTTTAAGATGTGTAGTAGATGATAGAAACAAGGAGAGCTTGATTTAGGATGAAAATGGTGGTGTTCTTGTAAGGTATTGTTCTTACTTGGTTATTTACATGTATAATTAATTACTATTGCACATTATATATTGAGATAACGTTTTGCTACTGAGATTCTCCCGAATCTCACCCCTTTCTTTAATGACATACAGCAAGAGCAAGTACCTCTAGGGGCAAGAGCATTGTTGTTGGTCAAGCCTAAAGAAGGTTGGAGCTAAAGGAGTTAAGATAATATTTGGTTTAAGTCTTAGTGATCTGTATAATAATTTTGTTAAGACTTGGGATATTTTAGTAACCTCATATGGCTACATGTTTTGTATATATATGTATATACATAAATATAGTGAAGATAGAATCTGTAGTAGTATTATGAATATCCGTAGCACTGGGTAGCAATAGTATGCTATACATACATAACGAAAAGGTAATAATACCATACACGATAATTGAATCAAGGATGGGCAATTGTATTTTAAGAGCCCATACTTTAACCAGCAATAGACTAAGATAAGAGAAGAGCAATACTCTGATAAAATTAAATGGAGTTTAAGGATTGATGAGTCATAATGAAGTGGTTGAACCACTAAATAATTGTTTTAGAAAGTTTCAAATTTTTCAAAAAAGCTCATTCATTACAGGTTCGAACCCTATGTTTGAGCTGTGTTTTCAACTATTTTACAAAAATATTTTCTTCTCAAGATCAAACTTGGCTTAGTGGTTTGAAATCATTATGTATATAGCTCATCTGATTAGTAGGTGATAAGGTGTGACACCTATTATAAGGCGCCTTCTAAAATATAATTTTTCACCTTTCTTATAAGGCATTTACTAGTTTCAATGTGTATTACGTATTATTTCCTTATATCCCATATTTAATAAGAGTGATGAGATAGTAGAAATTCGTATGATGTTGGAGTTTTGAGTAATTATTAAACGTAATATAAATTTGAAAATTAGTTGAATTTTATGACAAATTTAATGCTTTAATCTGTTTTTAAAATGTGCAAGTTAGCTATAATTTAATTATATTTGAGACCAGGAGGAGGATAAAATGAGTTTTTTTTTTTTACACATATGGAATATCTCCCCTCGCTAATATAGGTGATCTTTTTCAGATATGAAAAATCAAAGGGTAAGCTTCTCTCCGCGCGCGCACATAGATGCTCCATACTAAATGTTAGTCTATCAAAATATATTTTATTTCTTTTTGTATAAAAAAAATAGGATGAAAAATGATGTAACTAATAAGTATGTATTATAAAAATATGTCAGCCAAAAAGTGGAGGTAGTAAAAAAGTGAGCAGGATCCAGCGAATTTACGTTTGGGTGGATCAGGATTCTACTAAAGCAAATCAATATTAACGTATATGTTGACTCCAGTCGGTAAGAGCTAACTAATTAAATTCTCCTCATTTCACGCTGCTGACATTTTTATTTTTTATTTTTACGTAATCATTTATATTGAAAAATGCTCTCATTGATAAAAATCCACTTTAGCATATGCAATAGATAGGATTGTTTAGAATATCTAGTCCATAATATAAGACTTATTTACCTAATATGATTAAATTAAGAAAGTTAATTAAGATAGTTAACTTGACATGTTTTATCTGAAATATCCTAATTATCTTCCTTAATTCCCTTAATCTCCCTCTTACTTAATCATTATTGAGGGCCATTAATAGGGATAATTTTGGAAAAAATTGATAAATATGGAAAATAGGTCTTACTTTTAGAACCAAGATCAACTCCTCAATTAGATCATATATTAAGAACCATAGGAGTAAAAATTTCTGAGGCAAAGTGAATTTGCAGTCTAACATTTAATATCAAAGTAAATCCTTCAAATAGTTTTTATATTTAGAATCGTTTGAAGTAATGTATAAGCTCATTTTTTGTTTTCCAAGAACAATGTATGGAGGTTTAATTTATATTCATATATATAAAAACATATCAGGTCTTTCTAACTAATAAAATTCTCAAATAGGGATTGTTCACATATTTTCCCCTATAAAATGACACAAACATTTTGTTCGAAATTTTTAAAAAGTTAACTTTTTATAAAATAAGTTACTATTTTATACTAGTTTAGAAGATCCTGATTTTGCAAAATCTCTCCAACATCATGTGATGCTTGTAGAAGAGAACAATCAAGCCAGACCAAGAAGCATGTGGAGTGGAGTTATGTTGCTGGTGGCGCAAATTACTATATATTTTGTGTTTGGAATTGTGTGGTTGTTGAGTTTGGAAGCATGCAAACATAACCAGCCAACCTCTTACGTTAATTTCGCAGCCCTGGAACTAGCATGCCGTTGTTAGGATATTCTATACGGCGTTTTATATGTAACTAAATGGCATGTGCAAATGTATAATTGATTATATGAAGAATCTACAGTCCTAAGAAGTCCTTAATATAAGACATATTAACTTAGTAATTTGATTAGAATAAGTAGTTGGTTAAGGTAGTTAATATGACATATATTATCTAAAACACCCTAGTGATCTTTATTAATTCCCTTCTTCCCTCTCTCCTTGATTACCGCTAAGGGAGCATCAATAGGGGTAAATTAGGAAAAGATTGACAAATATAAAAATTATGTCTTATATTTAGGATTAAGATCAACTGCCCAAATATGTCTTATGTTAACTTATTAAGGACATGAGGGAGTAATAATTATTAAGACAAGATTATTTCCATTGACAATGGTCAGAACATTTTGTAGTCTTAATACATTTGTTAAAACTAATTATAGTTTTGCTTTCAGCATGGTAAAACAAAACATAATAATCACTAGATATTGTTTTGCATTTTCTGAATTGGCCGGGGGCTCTATTTGGGAGCACGCCGGCCACCCACATTAATTTTCTAGTATAAATTACAATGCCCCATTAGGACATTGTTTTGTTTTTTTCTGTACGTAACCATCAGGTTACGTGCATACTAATTTATATACTAAAACTTTCAGAAGTTACCAATGTTCTGATAATCGAATCGAACTGACAGTGAACCAGTCAAATCAGCCTCAAACTGATTATATAGAACCCGTAAAACCCTAATTTTCATTTTTTGGACTTCACTAACCCCTCCATTAGCATGAAGGATGAGTTAAGGTTAGGGATTAATTTAATTGAGGTTGAAATAAGATAAAATTAGTGAAAAATACCTTAGGACTATATACTAGAGTTCAGTGCCAGATATGAGAGTGTAGGAAGTGACAAAACATGTTTGGGATGAATTTTGAATAAGGAAGTGTCAGCAAGTATGCAGTCTACCTCTCTGATCCTATGAATAAGTCTAGTTTGGGAAAAAAAATGTTGATTCTTATTATAAGTTCATTTTTAGAAGAATAAATGAGAGTGTTATAATTTTGCCTCTATTAAAGGTAGAGAGAGAAGAAAAAGGTGAAAAATACCCATTTATAAATGAGGGCAAAATTAGAAAAGTTTATCAATTTAATCCCGTTTTTTTTTTTTAGTCAACTAACTATTTTTAGTATGTAAGAATTAGATAATTTAGACTTATAGATGGGAGCAGAATAGTAATGCTGAACATAAACATAGGCAACACAACTGGTGTTGTGCACGAGCGTGTAGGTGTGACTTGGCATGCATGCCAAAATGAGACAAAACAGTAAGAGGGGATGGGAATATTAGGTAACACTTCGGCTTTATTAGAGTAAGTATTTTCGACTTCATGGGTGTGTTTTTGAGCTCTCTAACACTAAGATAAGTAATCTGCATGTTTCTTTTACCTTCCCATCTTCGGGTTTATTTTCAAAGAAATTTTAAGGATTTGGAAAATTAGCATTATAGCGATTCTCAAATTTGGAACAAATTCTACAAATGATTCGGGTGATTTAGAGTAAGGGTTTGATGATAAATTAGGGTTTAAGTCACATCATTAATGTGTCATATATAATATACATCTTAGTTTTTAGGTTTCACGAACAAAACTCATTCTCGCTTATGTTTCAATACCAATATCAATTAATATAAAATTTATCATAAGTAATACTCCCTCCGATCCTTAATATATGACTCTCTTTATAGTTTAATTTTTTCATTACAGTGGGTTTTATATTAAGAACTAAAGGGAGTACTATTTAATTATAATTTGTGAACAACATATATCTAAAATATACAAATGACACATACTATAATTTATAGTCATATACTTTTTTTTATGAACTTTTATAGTCATATACTGATCAACTATTCTATATAATATATTTAAAGGAAGAAATGACAAATGACGAGTGTAAAAGGCCAAAAAACGCTGTGCATATAATTTCATTTATTTATGTCATTTTATTTTTAAATGTGATCATAGAATAGTTAATTTAACATTGTATCATACAACAAGGAACTTCTAGTTGGATATAGAGTCCGGTCGGCTGTCGAGTGCAAATGTAAATAAACAAATGTACAGTTTAAGTGCTAAGATTTTGCAATAAAAGGAGGACTATAGCTAATCCATCTCCTAAAACACTTTCACATTACACTTGGAAAAAAATCAGTGTAATAATGGCTCTCAAAATGAAAGCAATGTTCTTAATGGGACTTGCCATCGCTATAACCCTCGTCTCAGTGGCTTCTGCTATTTTTTTTTTTTTTTGGGTTACAACTGACCGGGTTCGAACCCGGATGGGAAGGGGGGAATGGAGTGCTTAAGAGCACTCCCATGACCATGCGACCTAGTGGCGCTGGTCGGCTTCTGCTATTTCTGGCATTACCACGTTTTACAATAAATACCTTAGTCAGTATCCCTTATTTATATCACATTGCCTTCTCCTGTACATGATGGAAAATAGAATTCACTTTCCATGAGCCATGTGTCAAGTGTATGATATGTATGTTTAACGTTTTAATTACTAAAATATATATTCTTTTATATACTCTTCTACATATTGCAACTCGCATCACGGATCAAACTGATCAAATTTAATTTCTTTCTCTTGCTTCATACAAAACAATAATGAACTATTGGCAAAAAAGAAACAATAATGA
This sequence comes from Inga laurina, assembly GCA_963855925.1. Lineage (NCBI taxonomy): Eukaryota > Viridiplantae > Streptophyta > Magnoliopsida > Fabales > Fabaceae > Inga > Inga laurina. Next base: position 46,198,127 of record OY979709.1, on the reverse strand, counting down.
ACTAATATGAATAAAGGAAATGAAAGTTTTGTGGGTGAGAACGAAAAGGGGAAAAAACAAGATGAAGAAAATAATATTGAAAGTGACAACTATACTCCTTCATGTCTTTTTTATAAAGAATAACTATAAAAATGAAACGGTTCAAAATGTTAGTTAAAATCAATAAATAGGTAAGATAAAAATAAGTGAAAATTTATTGCTGAAAGATAATGAGTGACATATTTGATGGGGTAAAAAAAAATCAGTTTAAAATTTAGAAAAAATGGATTTATTTCTTATATTAAGAACCATTCCTATAAGATATATTATTTCTTATAAAAACGACGGGGGGAGTATTTATTCTATTATGTACCTCAATCACACTTTCGATACAAACGTACGTGATAAAACTTATACGTTGAAAGAATAAAATACAAGACGGTTCAACTTCGATGAACATGAACGATTATAGTAATAACTAATATTACCAAGGGCCAACAATTTCTATTGCCAGTTAATATGATGTGAACTGTGTTTTTTCACTTCTACAGAATCACCAATCACCGATATATATATGATGACAGTTCCGAATTGTCATATATTTGAACACTATATATGCTCAGTTCCGAACCATTATATATGCGTCGTAATATATTGATGACATATATAATAGTTATTTATTAATAACCATAATGTATTGACTTTATTTTTTAGTATATACAGTTATTTTTTTTATTATTTTTATTTAGTTTTATTACTAGTATTTATTATATAAAACAAAATATAATCATTGATAATAAGAAGATAATAATATTAAATAAAAATTTTTATTCATAATATTAAAAATTCAATACATTATCAAAAAAAATTCAATACAGTATTATAGATAAACATTATATAATTTAAAAGAAAATCATCACTTAAACACTCTAGAACATTATCTTATAGTTTTTTGAATTCTAAAAGAAAATATATTAAAAAAATTCTACAATATTCTCCAATGTCTTTATTGTAAATTTTCGATCACATATCAGTACTCCAGAGTTTCAGTAACTTCAAAAGGATAATATAAATATGAAAATCAATATATATATATATATAGTAAAAATTGGCAAATATTAAAACTTGAGCAAATTTCGTATCTGATTTCAACATACCTGCTAAAGTTTAGAAACGTGAGAGGGTGAACGTTCAAGTAGATCGTGATTGAACAAGCTGCTAAAAATTAGGAGTAAAAAAGTATATTGATTTTAGTTTATATAATCTAGAGTAATTAGAATTATTTTCACTGCAATAAAACAATAATAAAAAAATTCGGTATTTTACCTCATCATATTTTCGTGCTCCCTACTTTTCTCTGGTGTTTTTCTTTATTTTTGTCCTCAAACAACTGCCATTATTATAAATTAGATATCGCTTTTTGTTTGAGATTCTTCTTCTTAGATAATCCAGTGACCTTGAGCCTCAACTAGTAAGCTCTCGTTATATAAAAAAATAAAGAAACTAAAAATATTAATTGAAAAAAATGAAAGCTTACTCAAGGAAGAATCACGAGAGGAAGGAGCTGCAGAGTGAAGATCCATGTTAGTGATGGAGGATGGAACCTATAGTGTCATAGCAAAACCCATGGAAAGAAGAGTTACATGACCCACTAGCTAGGGAAACTAAAAAGCATTTAAGAAAGTGTTGGAAGAGTTGCGTAAAATATTTTTTTTTTTCAAAATTTATTCTCCTTATATTTAATATTTTTCAACATCCCATCCTTTTAGATGAAAGAATACTTAATAGTAGTGAAGACCTATAATTTATTGTCCATAATATTAATTAATATATCAATAAATAATATATTCATATATTGTTGAATTACTTAACGGTTACTTGTGAAGAACCATATTGTCCAATAATATTTTTTTATAAAATAGGATACTTAACGGTTTTTTATAAAGAACATAAAATATTGTCAAATAATTTTTTTTTTCAGAATCTCACCTTTTTATATTAAATAATACTTAATAGTTTTTTTTTGTTTTTTGTGAAGAGCCATAATGTATTGTCAAATAACTTTTTATAGAATCTCGTCTCTTTATATTTTATATTTTTCATAATATGACAATTATAATTTTTAACCGTTAAATAATCTTAAAGCATATATAATGGGTTTTTTTTTTTTTGTAAAGAACTGTCAAGTATTGTGAAAGAAAATTTTTTAGAATCTCCTCTTCTTATATATGACGGTTTTCATTGACAAGTGTTATGTATTCTTAAAGAATACATGACCATTCTTTATGAAGAATTGTCAAGTATTATCAAACTTTTTTTTTAGAAGCCTGCATATCTTGCCTCCTTAAGATATTAATAGATATTATGTATTAAACAAATATCTTAACACATTATATTGACCTTAAAAGTATAAATACGTGATACTATTAGATATAATTATATAATTATATCTTAACATATTGTATTATCTTAGAAGTATAAATATGAGATGTTATTAGATATAATATGTAATAATATCTCATATTTATATCATCATATTTTATGGTTAATTATTATAACCGTTGTGTATTTGTTTTTACTGCTATAATGTTGGAACAAGAATTGTTTATAAATGTTACATAACAGTTATTTTTTAAGAACCATCATATTTGTTGTAATATCCCAATTTTTGATTAAGGACAAATCATGATTATTGTGGATAATTATGAATTTAATTTGAATTATTATGTGTTTTATGGCAATATTAATTAATATGTCATAATTATTGAAAAATTGGAAGAATGGAGTTATTGGCCATGAGTTGGTAATTAATTGAGAAACTAATTACTAACTAGGAGAGAAATGAGATGTGTAATTAGAATGGCTAATGGAGGGATTAAAGTGATTAATTGGGTGATTACTTTATGAGAGCCAATGAGGTGGAGACATGTGGCAAGCTTATATGAAGAGAGAGTGTGTGTGAAAAGTCAAAACTTAATAAAAAAAATGGTTTTCTCTCTCTCTTCTTCCCTTCAATTCAGCTACACAAGTATGGGAGAGGGAAACATCATCATTTCATCTCTATTCTCACTCTTTTCTCTCTCATTCTCTCCTTCATTTTCGAGCTACCATGGGAGCTTAAAAGAGAGGAAGTGCTTTGTGTTAAATGTGAGTATTTGACCCTCTTAATGGCCTCTAATGGAAAAATGCTCTTCTATAAAGTTGTTCCTTGTGTTGAGAGCTTCATTTTCATGGTTTTAGTTTGTCCATTTGGTGTTGTTTGAGCTCTCACGAAATTTTGGATTTAGGTGAATCAAGGAACTCCTTTGGGGAAAGTTATAGAGGTGAGTAAGACAAACATTTCTATATAGGTTTTGTGGCCATTGGTTGAGTTTGGATTTTTTGGAAATTTTGCCTTGAATTTCGAAAATGAGGGTCATTGTGTTATTGGCATGTTGTTGTCATGGAATTAGTGCCTTGTTTAATATTTTGAATGAATAGAATTGAATTGAAGCTTAAAGGTGAAGTTTGGGAACTTTGTGTTGGTTTTGTGCATTGGGCAAAAATAGGGCATGTAATTGGGTTTTGATTTTGGTCATTTTGAGGTTATCATTGTGTTCCTTGTGAAAATTTATGCGGGAATAGGCTTGATTGTTAATTTTGGAGCCATTGGACACTTTGGTAGAAAATTGGAAAATCTGTCTTGGGTGCACTCTGTCTGGGCATTCAGTTTGCACGAGCGTTTTGAATGACCAATGGTGTTGGAAAATTATGAAACTTTCCAGTCTTAAATTTCACATCCTAAGCTTCAAAATGGATATATATTTTGTGTCATTTCGTTTAGTATTCTAGGAGATATGATTGTCCAAAGTTGGGATGGAAACAAAACTCTGTTTTGGAGTAGTGTTGAGTTTTTGGTGATTCTGTATTTGTGTGATGATTTGAAGTAATGAGCCATATTTTTTCTAGAAAGAGGACTTAAATACCTTTCATTTGGCTTTGGAATCACCTCATTTCGATTTTTCTAGAATTAGTTATGAATTTTTGAAGTTCAGCCAAGAATCAGGGGATTTCTTGGCCCCGGTCCAAGGTGGCTGGCCGCGGCCCAAATCTTTCTGGCCTGATTCTGGCCGTGGCCCATGGGTGGCTGGCTGCAGCCAGTGACCTTCTGACCATATTTTGGCCGCGGCCAACCCCTATGTTCCAGCACTTTGAGTTTTCGAAAGGAGATCTCTAACCTATTGTTTCCCAACATTTTAGGGCTTTTATTAGAGGCATTTGTGGCCTTTTAAGGGTCAATTATGATAACTAAATTTAAGTGTTTCAAGTCAATTAAGTCTTGGAATAGAATATAACTCTTCGTCCCTAATAATGATTCTAGGATACGACATTTGCCCTAGGCAGGAGAGACCGGTGCCAGAGTACCCCCGGAAGGATCAAGGTAGTGACTTTTCTCTCATGTTGTGTATGATGTTTTGGTATGCATAACTTATTATTAAACTGTGAACTGCATGTACCATGGTCCATTACAACGCGAGCAGGTCAGTGTGAGTCGTGTAGGGATTGACGCTGGTCATCTCTAGGTCGGCCGTTGAACTGCCGTTGTAATCGATATAGAACTTTGTGAATCCAACCCATGAGACGGCGTTTGTTAATCCAGCCATGGGCTGTGAGTTTTCGAATCTTGCCTGTATGGCTTGTGTGATGAAATGCTTTATATGAATCCCAGCTGTGGTGAAATATATTGTGTGGATTGTTGTGATGTAATACAGCGTGAGCAATTCAGCATGAGCAATCGTAAGGGATGACATGTGTCATACTAACCATTGCCGTTGTAACTACCGTTGTAGTTGCTTTGTGTGGATAATGATTTGATTTCATGCCTTATTGTTGTACATACTTTAATTGATTTGACACTACGGGGATTTCTTATAATCTCACTCTCCTAAAAACCATGTTTTAGACAAGGCAGAAGGATCAAAGGGAAAGCGGGCTACGAAGAGCGGATAAAGCTCTGATTTAGAAGTATATTTTGGGTTATTGGTTATCATGTATATCTTTTGGATGTTTTTGGGAAACAATTGTATATAATGGGATTGGTAGTATAGTTTTGTGTAATCCCCAAGTTAAGGGAAATGAATTGTGGGCTTTGTGCCTTTGTAAAACCCTTATTAATGAATGGAACCCGAGTGTATCGGGAATTTGCTTTATACTCTGATATTTGTGAATGAAATCAACCTATACAAGTCATTTAGTATTGAAATGTGAATATGAGACCGTCATGAATAGGTTTTGTAAAAGTTTTTGTAGGCCATGATTTTGGGAAGTGTGATTTTGTTTAAGTCCCAAAATTATCTAAGATCTCTAATTTTACGTCAATCACGTGTTTATGAACTAAATCTCGGCCTTAATCGTGAAGGGGGTTACATTTGTCATTAAATAAATGATGATTATTAACTACAACCGTTATTTTTGTATTTTCACGAATTCCGTCTCTCAATACATGACGGTGCGCATATTTAACCGTTATGTTTTAGTGTTATATATTTTTGTGCGATCTCCACCTCGACATATGTGATGTTTATTCACTGTAATCATTATTTATTAAGCATTATATATACCCGAATCTGTAGTAGTGTTTAATCGACTGAAAAGTGGGGATAAAACAAACAAAAGTGTGTATTGAGGGTTAAGTTGTACATGTTGGCAATTTGGATGTAAATAACAGTCCTGCGTTGTTAGTAGCTAAAAAAAAAAAAAAAGCAATCCTACATTGGAGTTCTTGACTAATTAAGGACCAATAATCAGAGCAAAGGGTAACAACAAACCTTCATTAAAGTTCCAGCCTTTGGGGTACTTGACTGTAACTTTGGGTGTAACTAACAAACATGCGTTCGAACTTCAGTTCTACGTACCTCGGGGTGCTTTGTTACGTTGTAATTAAGTTGCATCTATTTATTTATTTTTATTGAAGTTACTCCCCGTAATCCTTATTATAAAGCGCCTCCTAGAATTTTGTCTTTTTTATAAGGTATTTACTAGTTTCTATAAGTATTGATATGATGAGAGATAACGAAAAATGATATGATGTCGGAGTTTAGAGTAGTTATTAAAGATAATATTGGAAATTTTATGACAAATCTAATGCTTTTAATGATGGTTTAAAATATATGTAAAATAGTTAAAAATTAATTATATTTCAGGCTAGAAGGAATATAAAATGAGTTTTTGTTTTAAGACACGGGAATATCTTCCCTCGCTAATATGGGCTAATCTTTTCCAGATATTAAAACAAAGGATAAGCTTCTCCCCGGCAGCGCGCAAACATACACAAAACTAAATTTTGGTCCTTCAAAAAATATTTTTTTTTTGCATTAAAAAAATACGATAAACAATGTTAGTACTAAATATGTATTATATGTCACCAAAAAAATATGTATTATAAAAATATATCTGCCAAAAAGTGGAGGTATTAAAAAAAGTGAGCAGGACCCAGCGAATTTACTTTTTGGTGGATTAGGATTCAGCTATCAATATTAAAATATCGACTCCAAATCGGTGGTAGCTAACTAATTAAATTTTCTTCCCTTCACGCTGCTGATATTTTTATTTTTATACAATCATTTACATTAAAAATTACCCTCATTGATGAAAATCCACTTTACTATATGCAAACTGTAATATCCCGAAATTTAGTGAAAGGTGAAATTTTTCTAAATGAAAATTTAATTGGTGTTAGAGATTAATTTTGAGAATTAAAGGTCTATTTTCCCAAAAAATTCCAGCAACAATAATTATATATCATAATTTGACTTGAGAATTTTTGAGAAATTATTTTTAGGACTCTATGAAGTTAATTAAAGAAGAGAATCATTAAAAATTATTAACGATTGATTTATGGAATTAGATAATAAGTAAAATTATAGAATCTACTAAATTTAAGGAATTTTAACTTAGACAAAGGGGAAAAGTTAGGGCCTAGTATGTGTAACTAATAGGATAAAAATATACCTACGTATATCTAAAACCACACACCCAGACACGACACACATACACCACACTTGTCATTCAATATATAGCTCTCATCATTAATGGACACATGTTTATAAAAATATACCTACGTATATCTAAAACCACACACCCAGACACGACACACATACACCACACTTGTCATTCAATATATAGCTCTCATCATTAATGGACACATGTTTCACACACACACTCACACAAACACCTTCACGTAGAACAAACACTCAACACCTCACCTCACTTTTATCCAGCCACATGATTCACACCCGCACATACTCAGCCATTTAATTAGACATTTACTCACCTCTCCATTCACCAAGTCATTCAGAGAAGAGAGAGCAAAAGAAACAGAAAAAAATAGAGAGAACATAATAGAGAAAGCTAAGAGAGAGAGAGAGAGAGAGAGAGAGAGACGTGAGTGAGGGAGGTGAACCAGAAGGGAGAAGAGGCTAAAAATCACACGTGCAACTCCATATCCTGATATAGGGGAGTCTTCTACACATTTATCTTTGTTTTTCCATTGGATTTGAGTTATTTTCTGGGCTGTTTGGGTGGCTGGAAGTTAGAAAAGTCACCGGAAAATTTCTGTCAACCTATAAGTTTTAAACCAAAGTTTGTTTGTTGATTTTGGGTGAGATTTCTGGTCTCTTTGGTTCTAAAATTGGATCATTAACCTCAAGACATATGATTGAACCATATTTTTATATAAATCTTCATAATTAAATTGGGATTTTGATGCATATTCTGTGACATTATTGCATGATTAAGCACTAATTTTTAATTAAGGACATTTGTATTGAATTAATTGTAAATAGGAGTAAAATTGTCATAATTTGTTAATTATTCATACAAATGATTTCTTGGATTTTTTATGCTACCTTTGCTTAATCTTGCATTGTAGGTGTTTTGGAAGAAATTGGAGATTTTGGAGGTTCAGAATTAATTATTTTGAAGATTGGGTAAAACTACATAAAGGGCCCCAAAAATTCTGAAAATCACAAATTTGTGAAGAAAAAGGCGTCAGTAAAAATCACAGAAGAGGACCCACATGTTCAGGAAATAGCAGTGGAGCCCCAAAATAGTTCAAAACATTTCACTCTAGTTTCTAATAAAAGGTTTTAAACTTTTAATTGAAGTCCCTGGTCAAAACTTGCGTTTTGGCCAGGGAATTTGGTTACTGTTTGGTTGCTGCTTCCTAGAGCTAAGAGGACAGACCCGAGATTGGATAGAGAGGAGGCGGGGATTAAAGATCTGGAGCTGAGAGTGAGAGAGGGGGCGTCGAGCTTGAACCTGGGATTTTGATCATCTTCACCTTCCTCTACTTTATTATAGCTGGCGACATTCACCCTCAATACCATCACCGCCGGTCGGAGTTGCAGTGGTGAGTTGTGGACAGAGTCTCGAGAGAGTAGAGAATTGAGAAGCTTGGGAGAGTGGTGACACGGAGAAAGAGAGGAGCTCTAAACCTTCGGTCACTTCCTTCTCACCACCACAGATCACCTTCATCGTCAGCAGCAGATCAGATTAGAGGAGAAGATGAGACCACCGTTCCTGTTCATCACACCGGAATCATCCTCACTGTCGGAGCTGCACTTCCACACAACCACCTTCATCAACTAGAACACCATTCGACCTTTTATATGTCTTCTGGAAATGTTCATGTAATTCTAGTGACATTTCCAGATTCTGGTGGCTCATTCCTAGATTCCGGCGGCTCTATTCTCTATCTTCACCATTTCCTCCTTCTCTTTCTCTCTCTCACCACCATCCAACACCACAATCACCACTAGAAGCTTCCTCGCCACCATCTCTACTTCACAGCTCCGATTTCTCATTTCAGAGCTTGCACCGATCTCCACTATCTTCACCACTATCATCGGTCCTGCTTCAACACCACCGTGGCTCCATTGTGACTACCAGTTGCCTCCTCTGTCTTCACTTTCAATTTCCATGGGTTCTACAAGTTTTTAACATGTTGTGATTACTGTTGGAGGCATGAGTAGCTAATTTTGCTTGCTTCTTGGTGATGAGGACACGTGCTTGAGCTTTAAGAACTACATAGGGGAGTCTTTGCTATTTCAATTCCTTTTCTCATTTGTATATTTGGATTACCTAAATTGAGAGATTATCTTTATATACTATTGAGACTTGATTACCGTTTGGATGATCTTGTGGATTGAACTCATGTGATTGGATTGGATTTTTGTGGCTTGTTGGATTTATATATGTATTTCCTTATTGATTCAATGATATTGCGTTATCTACGTGTTATTGTTAGATAGTATGATTAATTTGGATCAATTGAGTGTCGTGTTATCGCATTCATATCAAGAGGAAGCAAGATGCATTTATCCATTTCAATTGCACATTAAGTGGGTTTAAACAATATCTCAAGAAGTAGTAGTTAGCTATATTTGTAGGAGCTACTATTAATTGAGATATTAGACTCAAGTGTTATCTTGAGGTTTTTCTTAAGACTTGATGAATCTTAACTCCCATAATCTTTTTGAGTAAGGATAGTCACTTTCTTCATTGCCAAGAACATCCACCATTCATATTTTCATTTTTAATTTAACATTTCTGATTATTTTCCAAAATATACCAAAAAGATTAGAGTTAGATTTGTTTTCATAAATTTTTTTAACTTAGAGAAAACCAATTTCAAAACCCCACTTCTAACCATGTTTTTAGCATTTAGTCTAATCTAGGGAATCAAAATAAAAGCTCCTCGAGTGAGATGACCCGAGTGTTGCATTGTACTACAATTTTTGGAAACAAATATTTTGTATTTGACCCCAAGACACGAAGACAAGGTTAAATCAAACCTTAAGACATATGTGTAGGAGAGTAGAGTTAAAATTTATGAGGTTTATAGTATAAATTCATGATTGTGTGTTAGTTTTCTTTACCCTGTTTTGCTCACCAAAAAACAAACTTTCTGCCAGAAAGTTGCAAAAGCTTAAACAGAGGCTATAGATAGAGTTTTTGTCTGGTTCTTTTTTATATAGAAATTTTAGAATGTGTAGTAGGTGATAGAATGAAAAAAAGTACAATTTAGAGTGAAAATGAATGAGTTCTAGATTTTTAAACTCAGATTGTCAAAACTGACGTTTTTGAAAGCCAGTTAGATTCATGTTGAGTTTTGACCAGACAAACCTTATCCAATGTTTACGAAATTTTACATGGAAATAGTAGACATTCATAGCTTTAAAATGAGTCCTAGAATGCATCAATTGGATGCCTAGAGAGAAAGTTATGATTTTTGAAAGATGGGTCCAGAAAAATGAAAAATTCTAGATGTTCAGGTTTTGATAGTGGAAAAAGGGACGAATTTCATAAGGTTAAATCTAATAGTTTGTCCCCATGATTATTTTCCCATTAAAGCAGACACTTGTAGCTTTCCATTGAGTATTAGAACTTTGGATGTGTAACTTGTAAGTTATAAATTTTTAAAGTTTGGCCCTGTTTCTGGAACGAATTCTGGAACAGTTAAGATTTGATGAATTTTTGGAAATTGTGTGGCTGTATTTTCTAGGACATTATATTTTTATTTGAAATTAAACTTAAATAGGTTTACAATGTACTTGGAATCATTGAATTTAGAGTTTTCTAAAATTAATTATGATTTTTGAAAGTTGGGCATTGAATCTGGAAATTGTCCTATAACAGAAGTGAGTAATTGTGAAATCTGGAATTTTGTACATGTGAGCTGCAGGAGTAATCATTTTTCCTTTAAAGTGAACTTAATAAGGGCAACATAGGGCTTTGAACCACCCTAATTAGAGTTTTACAGAATTAGTTATGATTTTTCTATGTTAAGTGAAAAATTCTACCAGCCTTTAGTCCATGCGGATTTAATGTTGGGCCAAAAATAGTAAGGGTGAACTTTATGGGTGAAGATTAGTACTTGGGCCTAGTGTGACTACATTAACTACTTAATTGGGCCTAAGCATTAACACAAATGATAACCAACTAAGTGTTATGAGTTTTCAGGAATTGGAACAAGTATTAACTCGCCATCCGTAAATTCTAACTGATAGGATTTGGCATCTGCCTAGGATGCTCGAGAGACTGGGAATAAGAACCCAATTTGGAAAGACTGTCAGATAGTACCTTATCCCTTATATCATGTGTGCTGCTCTGTACGTATTCTCTGTCATCTGTGCATGTGTGCGACCACCGTCATCTGTGCATGTGTGCATGGGGTGAAGTTAACTGTGATGGGTGTGATTAATATAATTATCGTAGCGTCTGCATGCTTTGGGCGCCGAGAGGAGGGCACGACGATCGCAGCGGCGAGCAAGTCAGTGTGGAAGAACGGAGCGGCATGCGGAAAAAAGATAAGAGTGAGGTGCACTGGAGGAACCACCGGCGGTATGGCTCACCCTTGCCAGCATGGAAGTATCACCGCCAAGATTGTTGATCTCTGCTTAAAATGCCAAGGAACCATTGATCTCTCTAGCCAAGCTTTCGCTGCTATCACCAACCCTGTCGAAGGAAAAATCCACGTGGACTTCACCCCGTAATTAATTCAGATTCTCTCCTCACTGTTTCGTAATTTTTATGTTACTTTATTTATTTACTTCGCTGACTATTTGTTTGGTGTATTTTCAGAGTATGAAGCTGGAGCTTGTGGATTTGATGGTGAATCAAACGATAAGCGTTATGGATAATAGAATTCGTTTTTCATGAATTATATATTTGTACTGACCGGCGTTTCATTGTCTTTTAAGTTTCAATGAATAAAATATTTGTAGTTTTTATATATATCATCTCCAACATATCAATTAGATGATCTCTCGACTCAAGCTGATATAATTGAATTTCTTTCTCTTCCTCAATATGTACAAATCAATAATGAACACTGAAAGAAAATGGAAGTAGCAAGTTATAACAGGGAATAAACCAGGTGATAAAGAGAATATTGTATGCAGGGCCATCACAATCAGATTGGAACTATATATTATTGTATGCCGCCCCAATCACATTTTGGATATTTTATCAACAAAAAAAAAATATATCACACTTTCGATACAAATTACGTGATAATAAAACTTGTAATTTGATGAACATGATCGATTATAGTAACAACAAAGACCAACAATTTCTATTGCCAATACACTTCCTCCTTATTATAAATCATCTTCTAGAGAAAAATAGATGGTTCATATATTATATGTGTCCAAGTAAGTGAGTATTAATTATGTTTTTTTAAGATTGTCTCGGTTCAAAATCTCATTAACTGCAACTTCTATGAGTTGTTATTATAATTCATAATATTAAATATGGGTAAATTTGAAAGAGGCTTACATTTTTTAAATAAAATTAATAACTTAACTGCCTCTCTTCATTGTTCGGCAAAAAAAAAAAAAAAAAACACCTCTAATTGGTTTTGATGAGATGGCTAGAACTTAGAAGTGACTTATACTAAAGATCTTATTTAATTTATTAGGCTGATTTGAGTCTAAGTTGTAATGACAAATTATGTAAATTTAAATATCCTCCTAATGGTTTATTTGTGTTTTTGTTAAGAGACTTGATGGGAGTTTCACTGGCAAGATCTTGTTTATATAATGAATAAGACGATGAGATAGGGCATTTAGGGCCTGCTTTCGCCAAGCAAAAAAGATCTTATTTATAAGATACACTTTCAACATATTTTATCAAAATTTAAAAAACTTTGAACATCATTAATTTTATTATAAAATTTAATAACTTTTTAAATTTATCACAATTATATGTTTATATAATAAATTTATTGAGGTTTCTAATAATCCTTGTACCCTATAAATAAAATAAGAGGAGTATATGCGCATAGGCATCAAAAGTCCGAACTTGGATATGTGTATCTTGGTCGAATAAAAACAAAACAAAACAAATAAAAGTGGATCATGAGTGTCAAGTTGTGGAGGTACTTTGGATGCAACCAGTAACTAACAATCCAATCCTACCTAAGGCTACTTTGTTTTTAACTAACAAAGCTACTTTCCGTCAGCAACAACATATGGATAGATTATTTCAAGAAACTTTACACGGTAGAGAACTTATCAACACCATTCTCCCCTTGGCCAGCTAGATTTACAATCTTGGGAACAAACTAGCTGGAATGTCTTCAAAGTCAGCTATCCCCTACTGAGATAAAAAATGCTGCTTTTGCGATGGGAGCATTCAAAGAACCGGGGCCAAATGGTCTTAACCCCCACTTCTTCCAAACACAATGGAATTTGATTGGCCATAAGGTATGCTGGTGACCAGGATCTTTGAAAATCTAGAGGAGACTGATAGAGCTCAATATTTATATACTTTTATTAATTAATCTTAGGCTTTTGTACAATTTAATTGAATATTTTGGGCATAATCAAGTGTTAATGTGAGATTTTAGTGAAAGAATAATTTGGAACTTATAGTGGTTAAATTGTTATATTTTTAATTAATATTTGTTATTCCCATTATTCTTTAATTGTGAGTAATAGATAATACTTTTGTGAATCTAATTTTATAGGTAATGATGTGGCCCAACTTACTCATTTAACCTAGAGAGAATTGAATGAAGAAAGGAAGTAGGGACCATTTGAGAGGGGACCATGCAGCACAAGATAAGCAAAGAAAGTTGACCGAATGGGAATTGAATAGAAGAAAAGAAAAGAGGAATGGGCCGAATTAGCTAGCTGGACCCGTGGATGGAGATAAAGAATGGAATAAAGAAAGGAGGAATGAGGGCATGAGAAAAACCAAATGTGAAGGAAAAGGAAAAAGACACAGCCGGACCGTGAGAGAAGAATTGAGAAAAAAAAATAAGTGGACCAATTGAACATGAAAAAAAGGCTTGACCGAATGGAAAAGGTGTGGGGCCGAAATGAATAATGGATAGGGCTGGACTGAAGTGAAGAATGAAAGGCGAGAAGCAGGCATTGGACCGAAAGGAGGGAAATGGATCAATTGAAGAAAAGAATAGTAGGGAGAGGGCGGCTATTGATAAAAAAAGGAAGGTCCATGTTGGAATAGGAGGGTTGCGGCTGTGAGATGAGAAAAGGGAGCCAGCAGCGGAAATGAATAGAAAAAGGGATGGCGGCTGGAATATAAGAGGACGAAGACCGAAGAGAATAGGGGGAGAGGAGACCACCGAATTGAAGGAGTAGCAGCCGAAACTTTTGACCGAATGCAGATTTGAAGATTGAAAGAGCAGTTAGTGCATAATTGAAGAGTTTGATTCGGTGGTTGCTGCAATTTCATGGCTAATTATCTCTCCTTTCTTCAAACTTCATTTTCTTCTTCCATGAGTAGCTAAGTCTTGGTGATTTCCTTGAGTTGGGTAATGGTTTGAGCTTTTAAACTTCAATGGAATTCCTTAAGCTCTCTTTCTATTTCATAATTGTATGGCTTGATAAAGTATGTGATTATGATTTAGATTATTCTATGCCAAGTGAATAAACTTGGTGGTTGAGCTAGGAGTTGATTAATTAAGCTTTGTATGATTCAAATTTGGAGTAGGTTGAGTTGTTTATTCCAACTTGGTTAAGTGGATTGTAAATGACTAAACTGAATGTGTTGAACATTTGTAATGGTAATTACAAGCTAGAATTGGAAGTTGATTATTCATCTCCTTGAGTCTGAATTATTTGGTGATATTCATTTAATTGCTTCGGTAGAATGAATTAAATGATTATTGCAAGTATGGAGCTAGTGGTATCTTAGTTCCATCCTCTTGACTCATTATGGAATTCATATTATTAGCATGCAAGGAAGACTAAAACCTCAACTCAAGGGAATCCCATTTTATCATTATATTAGTTAATTGAATTTATCTTGTTGTTAGTGTTGATTTCAATTCCTTTTGCTTCTTTGTTTTGAAAACCGAAAAATACAAAAATATTGCTTTAGATTTGATTACTTCATTAGTTTAAAAATCAAATTCTCAAAATGATTTCTCACAACTTTAAAGTTTTTTATCACTTTTCTACTTAGGACTTGGAAATTAATCTCCTCATAAGAATGACCTAGGTTGAGCTACTATGCTACATTTTCAAACCTAGTTTATTTTGTGAACTCACACGACATGGGTACATCAGAGACTCAAGCTATCAATCAGACCAACATAATCCTAATTCCCAAGGTTGACGTTCCTACATCCTTGAGGGATTTTAGGCCTATATCCCTATGTAATATGAGTTTCAAAATTGTGAGTAAGGTGATTGCTAATAGGCTGAAAAATGTTATGAATTATCTTGTGGCTGAGAATCAGTGTAGTTTAATTTCATCACAGGAAGACAGGGTGTGGACAACGTTATCGTGGCTCAGGAAGCAATCCATACTATGAGAAATAAGAGAGGGAAGAAGGGTTTTGTGGCAGTGAAGATAGATATGGAGAAAGCCTGCGATAGACTTGACTGGCGTTTTCTAGAATTTACTCTCCATAGCTTAGGATTGAGGGATGATTTTGTTAATCTGATCATGCAGTGTGTCTCGACCACTACTATGAGCATTGTTTAGAATGGAGTGGCTTCAGAGAGTTTCAAACCTTCAAGGGGGTGAGACAAGGTGACCCGTTGAGTCCGTATCTATTTATACTTTGTATGGAGCTTCTAGGGAAACTAATTCACCAGGAAGTACAGATAAGGAATTGGAAACCTTTGAGTTTGACTGCTGCTGGACCACATATTTCTTACTTATTCTTTACAGATGATATGCTATTATTTGGTGAGGCCACATCACAACAAATGGAGGAGATGAAGAATGTTATGGAACTATTTTGTAGGGTGTATGGACATAAGATCAACTTGCAAAAATAAAAAATGTTTGTATCCAGGAATGTTCATTTTAATAAGGCATATGAGATGAGCCAGAGAATGGGGATCGGGTTGATAGCTGACCTGGGAAAGTACTTGGGGGTCCTGCTCCTACATAAGAGAATGGTTAAGGTGACTTTTGCTCCAATCATTTAGAAGGTTAGATCGAAGCTGGCAAACTGGATAGGGAGATATTTGAGTTTGGCGGGGAGAATAGACCTAATCAAGTTTGTGTTATCAGCAATACCACAGTACCAGATGCAATCAACATTGATCCTTAAAGGG
This sequence comes from Inga laurina, assembly GCA_963855925.1. Lineage (NCBI taxonomy): Eukaryota > Viridiplantae > Streptophyta > Magnoliopsida > Fabales > Fabaceae > Inga > Inga laurina. The sequence continues at coordinate 46,182,069 of OY979709.1, read as the reverse complement.
GTTTTATCAATTATTGAGAAATTGAGCAGGGATTTTTTTTTTGGAACCAACAGGATGATTCTAAGAAATTACTTCTGATAGCTTAGGATGTTTTGAAGAAAGTGAAGACTGAGGGTAGTTTGGGGATAAAAGATCTTCAATGTCAAAATCAAGCCTTTCTCATGAAGCTTTGCTGGGGTATGATCAAGAAGCCTGAGGCCCTATGGGTAAAGTGCCTTCGTATGAAATACTCATGTGCATGGGTTTAAGAATCAAACCAGACCGGACGGTCCGACCGGTTGAACCGTCGGCCGGTTAAGAGGGCGGGCCGGGTTATTATGTTGAGCTGTTTTCGTTATGGGACCATTTTGGACCATTTTTGAACCGCTTTTGGGCTGGGAGCCATTATTGGGCCGGAACCCGGAACGGGTTTTTAAGAACCGGCCGGCCCAATAACTCACTTTACAAAAAAAAACCCAGAATTTTTTTTTAGTTTTAATGCTGGAAACTGGAAAGTTTGCAAAGAAAAAAAAAGAAGCTTAATATAGAAAAATACAGGTTTATATTGTTTAATCTCATATCTGTATTATGTGCATCTTTTTATTCTTAAATGATAAATATGTTCTCATTCTTCTCAAATGGCTCATGGCTCATAAATCTACATCATCTTGTTTGTTATTTTAAAAAGGTTAATATATTTCATATATATATATTTGCTGGGCAGTAGGATAAGTGCTTCAAATCTATCTTAGAGTTAGATGTACATCTTTATAATTGTTTAAAAAAAAGAACATATTAATTAAGTTATTTTATTTTAATAATTTTATACCAGAAGAACATATTAACATAATCAAATTTGTATAACCCTTGAGTGGTGGATATTTTAAGCATTTATCTTGATTGGTGACAATTGATAAGGTTTTAAAATGGTGTTTTGTGACTTTACTAACTTCATATGAAGTTAGACTAATGACTAATTATTGTATATGAAGATAGACTAGTGACTAATTATTGTAATATATATATATATAATATTTTTAAATTTAATTATTACGTCACCGGTCCGGCTAAACGGCTCAACCAGTGGTTGAACCTTGACCCGCTGACCTTTCCGGCTCGATGTCCGGTCTGGCTTTTAAAACATTGTTCATGTGGGATATCTAAGATTCCTCAAGTGCGAAGAAGACGTAATCAATCAGCCGTGTGGAGTGGAATAGTTGCAGTTTGGGAAGGGTTCAAATAGGGGTTAGGTAGACACTTGATAAGTGGGAGATCCACTCAGGCATGGCTAGACTATTGGGCTCTGGTGGATAGACCCCTAAAGGATTATATTGAGAATAATGAAGACTTGGTGGACATGGATGCCCGTGTCAGTTCCTTTGTAACTCAGGAAGGCGAATGTGACAGAGCAAGTTGGGAGTTTTTCCTCCCTTATTGGGTGGTGGAGAAGATTATGTTGGTCTCTCCTCCTACAAGTACAGAGGAGGATGTTGTATGTTGGAGATCGGCTTCAGATGGCAACTTTAGTGTGAAGTCAGCATATGACAGAATATATCACAAGCCAGAGCAAAGCCGACAAACTCACTGGCGATCTTTATGGCAAGGGAAAAGTCTTGAAAGAGTCAAAATCTTCATGTGGCAAGTATTCCATGAAAGGCTTCCAACGAATCAATTGAGAGCAAAGCATAATCCGAATGTCCTAAACACTTGTCCCTTTGAGTGTGAGTGAAGAGAGTATGCTCTACATATGGAGAGACTATAAGCAAGCCAAGAGAGTATGGTTTTCTATAACTAACCATGTTTATTATACTATGGTTTTTTCTGGCAATTTGCAGGAATGGCTCAAATGGAACCTGCAAAATTCCCCAGGAAATAGGAGGATGGCTAGGTGGCCATGGCAAAGGGTGTTCAGTACCATATGCTAGCTACTATGGAAGAACCGATGCAGATGGGCGCTAGAAGGGAAAGCTGATATTCCAAAACAGATAGTTCACAAATGTTCGTATCATCTCTTCGAAAGAGTAGAAAAGGGCAGCTTCTGTTGTCAGATATTCCAAGCACCAGAAAGGGGTCAGACCATTGGCAACCTCCAGATCCAAGTTATGTACGTGTGGATGTAGATAGATCCAGAGATAGCAGAGGGCATGCAGCTTGTGGAGGGGTTATTAAGGACCACCAGGGCAACTGGATGTGTGGATTTCAACAGAAGTTAGGGCATAATAACTTGGCTGCTGCGGAAATTCATCCAATTCACAGTGGACTACAGCTATGTAAGCAGTTGGGGTTTATAAGGATCAGGCTATTTACAGATTCCTTACAGGCTATTCACTTACTATCCATAGGTGGTGGGACTACTCACCCACTGTTCGATGTCATCTTAAGATACTAGGTCCCTCATTTATAGGGACTGGGACTTGGTGATCGCTCATACTCATAGAGAGAACATCCGGTGCGCTGACTGTCTAGCGAGAAATGATCAGTTGAGTAATCAGGAGTTTTTGGTGATAGACACACCACTTGTGGAATGCAACGAGCTTTTCGTGATGGAATGTGGTGGCATACCACAAGATCATCTTGTGATGCAGGCTTCCTAGCACTCTTATTATTTTCAAGCTTTCCTTGCCTTTGTACTACAAAAAATAGAGGTAGATTACTCATAACTGCTTTTTTCCCTAGGTATAAGCAATTCTGTTCGAGGTACTGTTGGGTATTAAATGTGAGCATATTTCTTAACAGGAATTCGAACCTTGATTCACCATACTGTGAGATATTAGCCTATTCCTTTAGACCCAAACTCATTGTCATAATTGGATTTCTTAAGAATGAGTCGCTGGTTTAGAACCCCTCATCTTCTCTCCACTCACTACTACAAAAAGGTTGAAATGTGGCGCACATATTGTGGCCCTTCCTTAATGAAGTGCCACAGCTGCTCATTTATTATGTTTTTATATTTTATGTTTTTTTTACCAGCTATAGCGCCTGGAAGGGTAGGCGCCACAGCTTGTATGTTCAAGTGTGGCGCCTGGCCAGGCAGGCGCCACACTTGACCAGGTGGTACCAGATGTGGCGCCTGACACGCTAGGCGCCATACTAGCTTCTGTCCCATTTTTTAAAAAAAAAATTTATGGTCAGCTGTGGTGCCTGTCTGGTCAGGCGCCACACCTGACTCATTTTTTTAAAAAAAATTATTTTTGTCAGGAGTGGCGCCTGACCAGGCAAGCGCCACCCCTGACCTTTTTCTTAAACAAAATTTTTTAGGCAGGCGCCACCCCTGACCCTTTCATCCTGTTTTACTTCCCTTTGGGTGCATAGGTGGGCATTTGAAAGGGTTAAAGTAATGAATTGTGTTCTTCTCATGCTATGCACAGCAGAATGAAATTGTGGAGTTACATACTAACTGTTATGAATGTTTAACCATGTGTGCAAGTTCTTTGTGTAAACTGGTACAGATTCAGCCATAGCTAGCCCAGAGGAAGCTACATGCAGTGAGAAAGAGGTGAAGGAAGTTGAAGCTAACAACCATTTGAATGAAAGGCAAGCTGGGAGGAGACAGTGCAGAAAAGAAGAAAAGATGAATCTGGCAAAGGCTTGGGCTGCAGCCCACCATTTCCTGGGCCGCGGCCCAGAGGATCAACATGAGTACAGAAAGGAGTAGGCCGCGGCCCATAAGCATCAACTTGAGGTCAGAAACTCTTGGGCCGCGGCCCACAGAGTGGCGGGCCGCGGCCCAACCCCGAAAATGAAGCTGCGCGTTCTGACATCTGAGAAGATATAAAAGGCAAACCCAGGGTTTTGAGAGGGGGGTTCCCAATTTTGGAAAGACCGACAGAGGCGGCTAGAGAGGTGCAAAAAGCTGGGATCTGCTAGAATCAAGGAGAAGCAAGGGGGCTTGCGGATTGGAAGAGATTTCACTCCAAGTTCTTGTTCCTTCTGTATTCATTCCCTTCTTCCCATTGTGATTCTGTTTTGGCTACTTTTAATCTTGTTAATTGTAATCCATTTTTGAACATGAGTAGCTAGTTTTTCTCATTCTAGGATTGTTCGACACTTTTGTATAGATTAAACTCGAATCCTTCTTCCTCTTCATTACCTAATGGTATATATGTGTTAATTCTTCTCTATTTTCACTGATATTCATGAATTGCTAGCACTATGAATAACATGTTCAATTAGATTAAGCTTGAGAGAGTTAATCTAATTGAAGAACGTGGGTAGAGTTATGCTAGACTTGAAGTTTAGAGATTAAATGGATGGTTTGTTAATAACATAGAGATATAGTTATTAACCTAGCATTGTCAAAGTAAAGAGGTTGTTGAATGAGTATTTTCCTTTAAATGCAGCAAGAGATTGTGTATCTAAATGGAAAATATAAGTTTGGTTATGACTCGAGAGAGCTTAACCAATAGCTATTGAACCTTAGACTGACATATATATATCCCATAAACAGTAATATCGAAGAGGAAGTAGATTGAGTTTATGATGTACAAAAGGGCGCGAACAATCCTAGGTTCACTTTATTTGATTGAATTCACAAGAAGCTTATTCTGTTCAATATTTTTCTTAGTTGTTATCAGCATAACTTTTAAATTTGTTTTTCTCACACTCAACATTTTGTTTTGATTCAACTTAATCAAACACATCAAGCCCATTGTTTGACTAGATTGTTATTCAAATCCTCGAGGGAACGATCTCACTTATCACTGTATTACTTGGCGTGACCCGTGCACTTGCGGTAGCGAACAAGTTTTTGGCGCCGTTGCCGGGAATTGGTTTAACAATCTTTAGTTTAACAATCTTTTAGTTGACCTTAGGCTTGTGTTATTAGATTTCGCTTGGGTTTTTAGTTAGATTTATAATTTTCTGTCATTGGTTTCTGCATTCAATTTCACTTGTTTTAGCTTGATACTTGCTGGTTTACTCTTTTTCGTAGGTATCAGTCCAGTTCATGCAACACTTGCAAGGGAACGAATTGATAGTGGTACTTGACGGACTACCGCGCATTGAAGAAGAACCTGACTCAGCAGCAGAATCGGACTCTGAAATTGAAACAGAACCAGAATTCGAGTCTGAACCTGAAACTGAAGCTGAAACAATGGCGGACGAATATGATAGAGCCACTGTTAATGACTTTGCCACCCGGAATATGAGAGGAACTCAATCTTGCATTCCAATGCCGGAGATGCAAGTGCACACTTTTGAGATCAAACCGGTGATGATAACAATGTTGCAAATGCATGGGTTGTACCATGGCCTTTATAATGAAGACGCCAACAAGCATTTGATGTATTTCCTGGAGGTGTGTGATTCCTTCAAGCAGAATGGTGTTCCTCAAGATGTACTGCGGTTGCGCCTATTCCCTCTCTCTCTACAAAGGAAGGCTAGAGATTGGTTCAACAATCTCCCAGAGGGATCCATAACCTCTTGGGCTGATCTTGAAGCAAAATTTAGAGCTCGGTTTTTCTCCGATGATAAATCAGTGGAAGCAAGGGACGAGTTTCTAAGTTTTAGGCAACAGCCGGATGAGCATTTGTATGCCGCGTGGGAAAGGTACAAGACGCTAATGAAACAATGCCCCAATCATGGGGTGGACAAGTGGGTAGTGATCCAAATTTTCTGCACACGATTGAATCCTCAATCCAAAGCAATGGTGGACTCTATGACTAATGGAGGTTACTGGAATGTGCCTGTCAATGAAGTTTTCAGACTTCTGGATCAATTATCTGCAAATAACACCCAGGGAAATGATAGGAGAACTCCAACCACCCCAGCTCTACTCAACACAAAAGAAGACTCTTCATCACAAATTGCCACAATTTTGTCCGCCTTGAACAAACGCTTTGATGTCTTAGAGTCTCAAATAAACAAGGGCAATGCTCGTGGAGTGCATTCTGTTCAGTCCACTCCTATTGTATGTGAGAAATGCAATGAAGTCCACATGCCTGACAATTTCCCTCTCTACATAGGCACTGAAGCTGTCAATTATATGGGTAAATTTCAACCTTCTCAAGGTAATCCATACTCACAAACTTATAATCGTGCTTGGAGAGCTCATCCCAATTTCTCTTGGAGTCAAGGTAACACCTTGAACCCCCCTCATGAGTCTACTTCTGGCACCAAGCCGGTCCCTCCACCGGGTTTTCCAATGCAATCAAGGCAAGCCCCTGTGAAAGAAGAAGACTCCAAGACGGACAAAATGTTATCCCGTATCTTAGCAGAAGTGGAATCTTCAAGGGGTGAGAGTAAGGCTACTTTTTCTCTTCATGAATATGCTATTAAGAACCTTGAAGTTCAAGTGGGACAATTAGCTATTCAAGTCAATGCCATGGCTCGAAATGGTCTTCCAAGTGATACCATCCCTAATCCAAAAAGGGGTGGAAAAGAAGAATGTAAGGCCATCCATTTGAGAAATGGCAAGGTGCTTCCTAATATGCCTAGCTCGAGCACAATAGGACCAAAGCAAGATGAGAAATTGGACATTGAAGTGGACGAGGAGGAAGTCATAACTCCAGAAATTATGGTGGAAGACGAGGACACTAAGAAGAGAAAGCAAACTGAGGGAGGTTTAGATGATGTCAGCAAGAGTAAGAAGAGGGAACAAAAGCTGAATGATGAAAAGAAGAGCAAACCAACCACATATACTATTATGCCTCCTTTACCATTCCCTCAAAGATTCAAAAAGAAGGAGGAAGATGCACAATTCAAAAAGTTTGTGAATATGTTTAAGCAGCTACATGTCAACATTCCTTTTGCTGAAGCTTTAGAGGGGATGCCTAAATATGCCAAGTTTCTAAAGGATGTTTTGTCCAAGAAGAGGCGATTTAATGAATTTGAAACTGTGGCTTTAACTGAAGAATGTAGTGCTGTGATCCAAAGGAAGTTGCCCACCAAGTTGAAAGATCTGAGTAGTTTCTATATTCCTTGCAACATTGGAACAAACTTCAATAGTAAAGCTCTATGCGACTTGGGTGCTAGTATCAACTTGATGCCCTTAGCTGTTTTTAACCAATTAGGGCTAGGAGAGCCAAGGCCTACCACAGTGACCCTTCTATTTGCGGACCGGAGTATTTCTAAACCTTGAGGAATCATTGAAGATGTCTTAGTGAAAGTAGACAAGTTCATCTTTCAAGCAGATTTTGTGGTGCTTGATTGTGAAGTTGATTGGAAAATTCCACTCATTCTTGGCTGGCCATTCTTAGCTATAGCAAGAACTCTTATTGATGTGGAGAAGGGTGAAATTACTTTGAGGGTGGATAACGAAAAAGTAATCTTTAACATGCCGAAAGCTTTGAAGTTCCATGATGATTCAGCTCAATGTTCATTTGTTGATCTATTGGACTCACTTTGTCCTCAAGAGTCATATGCTCCAATGACCAAAGACCCTTTAGAGGCATTTCTAATTGGGGAAAAGAATCTGGATGAATTTGATGAAGAAGCTTTGGAGAACCTTTTTCGTATGGAAGCATTCCCTCACTCAAGACAAAGGAGTTTTGAGCCACTTGAGGTGGCTGAGGCATTGAACACTCCTTTGAAGCCTTCTATTGAACTTCCACCATCTCTGGAGTTGAAGCCTTTACCATCTCATCTCAAGTATGCTTACTTGGGGGATGAAAACACATTACCGGTGATTGTGTCTTTCGATCTTTCGAATTTGCAAGAAAAGAAGCTCCTCCGAGTCTTAAAAGAACACAAGCAAGCCATAGGTTGGACCATAGCGGATATTAAGGGAATCAGCCCTTCTATGTGTATGCACAAAATCTTGTTAGAAGATGATCATAAAACTTCTATTGAGCATCAAAGGCGATTGAATCCAATCATGAAAGAAGTGGTCAAGAAAGAAATACTTAAATGGCTCTCCGCTGGAATTGTGTACCCTATCTCTGATAGTTCATGGGTGAGCCCAGTTCAATGTGTCCCTAAGAAGGGGGGCATGACTGTAGTGGCTAACACCCAAAATGAACTAATTCCTACTCGCACGGTGACTGGTTGGCGGGTGTGTATGGATTATCGGAAGCTCAACACAACAACAAGAAAGGATCATTTCCCTTTGCCATTCATAGATCAAATGTTGGACAAGTTAGCCGGTCAGGAATTCTTTTGTTTCCTTGATGGATATTCTGGTTACAACCAAATTGCCATAGCCCTAGAAGACCAAGAGAAGACCACCTTCACTTGTCCATATGGCACTTTTGCTTTCAGAAGAATGCCCTTTGGACTATGTAATGCACCAGCCACTTTTCAACGGTGTATGATGTCCATTTTTGCTGATATGATTAAGAAAACAATTGAAGTATTCATGGACGAATTTTCTGTCTTTGGTCCATCTTTTGACTCGTGCTTGGAGAATTTAGAGGCAGTGCTTACAAGGTGTGAAGAGGCAAACTTGATTCTCAATTGGGAGAAATGTCACTTCATGGTACAAGAAGGCATTGTACTTGGCCAAAGAGTGTCGAGGAACGGGTTGGAAGTAGATCGGGCTAAAATTGCTGTTATTGAGAAATTACCACCACCTACTAATGCAAAGGGTATCCGGAGCTTTCTTGGACATGCCGGGTTCTACTGGATGTTTATAAAGGATTTCTCGAAAATTGCCAAACCACTTTCTAAGCTTTTGGAGAAAGATGTGGAATTCAAGTTTGATGATGAGTGTCTGCATGCTTTTGAGGAATTAAAGAAGCGTCTCACTTCAGCTCCTATCTTAGTGACTCCGGATTGGGTTTTACCTTTCATTATCATGGCTGATGCAAGTGATTACGCCGTTGGTGCTGTTCTTGGGCAAAAAGTGGAGAAACTCTTTCACCCTATTTATTATGCGAGCAAAACTCTTGATGGTGCCCAACTCAATTACACCACTACTGAAAAAGAGTTACTTGCCATAGTTTATGCATATGAAAAGTTCAGACCATATATTGTGGGTACTAAGGTTACTGTGTACACCGATCATTCAGCTTTCAGGTACCTACTCTCCAAGAAGGACTCTAAGGCTAGACTCATTCGCTGGGTGCTCCTACTTCAAGAGTTTGACCTGAACATAATTGACAGAAAAGGTACAGAGAATCAAGTAGCCGACCACCTATCAAGGCTGAGCACCGAACCTCAACTTGATGATTCTGACATGATCCAAGCATCATTTCCTGATGAACAGATGTTCTTTGTCGATCATTCATCTACACCATGGTTTGCGGATCTTGTAAATTATTTGGTTTGTGGAGTGCTACCTCCGGAGTTCAATCCTCATCAAAAGCGTAAGTTTTTTCATGAGGTGAAGAAGTACTTTTGGGATGAACCTTACCTATTCAAGCGGTGGCCCGACCAACTCATTCGAAGATGTGTTCCAGAAAATGAACAAGAGTGCATTCTACATTGTTGTCATTCGTCTGAGTATGGTGGTCATTTTGGAGGAGAGGAAACAGCTGCGAAAGTTATTCAAAGTGGGTTTTATTGGCCTTCTTTATTTAGGGATGCTTACACTTTTGCCCTCCAATGTGATCGATGCCAGAGAGTGGGGAACATATCCAGAAGAAATGAGATGCCATTGAACAGCATGCTCGAAGTTGAACTCTTCGATGTTTAGGGGATTGATTTCATGGGTCCATTTCCTAAGTCCTTTAACAATGAATACATTTTAGTTGGAGTGGACTATGTATCAAAATGGGTAGAAGCTATGTCCTGTGTGACTAATGATGCTAAGACGGTATTGAAATTCCTTAAGAAGCACATCTTCACAAGGTTTGGCACACCAAGAGCAATTATCAGTGATGGCGGATCACATTTTTGCAATCATCAATTTCAAGCTCTAATGAAGAAGTATGGTGTGAGGCACAAAGTTGCGTTGCCCTACCATCCCCAAACAAATGGCCAAGCTGAGATCTCCAACCGGGAAATCAAGAACATCCTTGAGAAGATGGTGAACCCTACTCGGAAAGACTGGTCTTCCAAATTAGATGATGCTTTGTGGGCCTATCGAACAGCTTATAAAACACCTATTGGTATGTCTCCATATCGATTAGTGTTTGGAAAAGCATGCCATCTACCTGTGGAACTGGAACATGCGACATATTGGGCTATCAAGAAGCTAAATTTTGATCCTCGAGCTGTGGGAGAAAAGAGGCTACTCTAACTCAATGAGTTGGATGAAATCCGCCTAAATGCTTATGAGAGTTCAAGGATTTATAAAGAGAAGACAAAGAGGGATCATGACAGAAAAATTGTTCCCAAGAGCTTTGAACCTGGTCAAACTGTCCTTCTGTACAACTCCAAATTGAAGCTCTTCCCTGGAAAGCTTAAATCCCGATGGTCTAGGCCATTCAAGGTGATTCAGGCATCAAATTATGGTGATATGGAGCTGGAGAATGATAAGGGCGAGAGATTCAAGGCTAATGGTCAACGGTTGAAGCATTATTGGGGAGGAGATGTGGATAGGCTGGTGTCCACCATCTACTTATCAAACGAAGAGTGACCAAAGTGAAAAGTCAGGCTAAGGACTATAAACTAAGCACTTCTTGGGAGGCAACCCAAGTTCTGAACTTAATCTCTTTAGTTTCTTTGATTTTAGCATAATTTAGTAGGTTTATGTTTGGTCTTTTAACTTTTGTAGGGAGAAAAGGATTTCAAACTGAAAGCTGTCAAGAGCAAGGGAAATGCAAAGCAAGGGTTGGCAGCTGGGCTGGACAGGCATATCCCAGGGAAGTTCTTCAAATCTTATGCATGTTTGTGTATTAAGATACCTGAGATATGATATGAAAGTTGCAATGAATGTTAGAGAAGCAATGTGCATTATATTTGGCTTCAATCTGTCAAATTGCTTATCACCCCTAGAGAACTCTGATTTAGAAGGGCATTGTGCTCATAGGAAATGTGTAGACTAGGGGTGTTGATTGTGTGAGCGTCAATGTGAAAGTGTGGCATAGCTCTGATAAACTTTAGTGAGTTTTCAAGGATTCTGTATACTGTGTTGTCACTGATAAGGCTAAATATGGCATTTTGGACCGCGACCCAGAAGTATTGGGCCGCGGCCCAAAGGGGCTCAGAAAGTTCTGGGCCGCGGCCCATCAATGCCCAGAACTGAGTGTGAGTGGTCAGAAAGTTTTGAGCCGCGGGCCACACTTATTGGGCCACGGCCCTAGGATATCAGAGAGTGGTCAGAGAGTTTTGGGCCGCGGCCCACAGAAATCCAGAAACTCTTGGGCCACGGCCCACGCCTTTTAGGCCGCGGCCCAAGCGTGATAACAAGGTTTTTAAAACCCTACTGCGCGTTGTTTCTCTTCTCATTTCTCTCAAACCAGCAGCTGCCTCTCCTAATCCCCTAATTTCTTCCTCCCCCATAGTCGACTCCCATCCTACCTCTTTCCCCTGAAATTTGTCCCTCATTCTCGTGTTTCACCTTCTTCCCCTCTTCGTTTTTCCCTTGAATTCCATTGTTTGCTGTCACGTGTGGCTGCTACACGTTGAGTCTCGTCTTTGCTGAAGAAGAGACCCTAGGGCACTGTAGGAGTAGTGTTTCCCCTTTGATTCCTCTGCTAATCCCTCAACTCTCTCCACATCTGAGGTAAAACGGTCTCAATCTTGCGCTATTACTCGCATTTGAGGGTAGTTAGGTCATATTGGATATGGGAATTTAGGTTTAGAAGTCACAAATCTGTTGGAATTGCTGGTTTAGAGGGCAATATACATGATTTTTCTAGTCTCTCTGTCCTTTTGCAGCAATTTATGCATTCATTTAATTTTCTGTTTGCCTTTTGTGCCAATGCCCTGTTTTTAGACACTTTGCTTAACTGCCAATGCTATTACAAGGTTGCTATATACATTGCATATACTGACTAGGGTTTGAATTCTAAATTGTGCTGAATTTGACTCTTGCTCTAAAATTGTTGACAATTGGCTTGTGTATTCAGTCCCTGCTTAACCTATTGTGAATCAGTCCACTTTTGTCACTATTTGCATGAGCCTGAGCAACGAGTAACTCTCTCTGCCCTAGTTTGTCTAGAATATTCTGCACATGTATGGTTCATTTAAACATTGTGGTGTGTTGGTAAGCAGTGGAATGTTTGGTTATTGGGTGAGTCATTATATTGATCTGCTATGGTATGCACTGGTTTGTGGCTGGTCTTGAGTCTCTGTTTTGGGATATCCTGTTTTAATTGCCCTTCAAAGGTGTCATAATTCATTTTAAACTTGAAAGATTGTGCAAGGTTGTGGATGTTCTCTTGATTGGCGAGTCTGTGATGAATGCATTAAAAATCTTCTGTTGAATTTATTAATGGAATTGTGCATTTCTGTATGTGCGAATTGTGTTTCATATGATCACATCATACAACATGTTTGCATTGTTGCACAATTCGACTAAGTTTTGAAACTTCTAGGTAGTTGATCAAAGTTGACAAGTGTTGCAGTTTTTCCTTCTGAATGATCATGTAAACCTGGAGGTGCATCTTGTGCTTTTAAAAACCATGTTTGACTTCACCTCCACCACTTGCAAATTGCTTCATTGAATTTTGGAATTTCCAAGGCTTTGCATACACTTTCCACTGTTATTGAACTTGTGCTGTAGTAGTTACGTTGTGCTGCATGTTTTGGAATGACTGTGTGATGAAATTTTGCCAACATTATAGTACCCTAATTCCTTCTTCTGAGTTGATTAAGTAATGAAAGAGGTAGTGATGCATAGGATGAGGCTTGAAATCTTAATGGACAGATTTGCGAACCAAGGTCATAAGTTTGGGGGGTCATTATTGAAATGTCTGATTCCGATGCATATGTTCAGTGCCTGTTTGAGTCTTCATTGGTTTTTGGCTGTCCATTGTCTTCTTCTGTAGCTACTATGCCGGCCAAGCGTGTTGCTGATCGCTCAGGTCCCAGGGCCGTTACTGAGGTCAAGGCCAAGATCGTTACCCTACCCTTACTGCAGGAACGGGAATTCCCGTTCAATGCCTCATACGAGTTTTATGATCTCGCCACATGTACATATCACCTGCAGAGGCTTATGGAGCCTAAGGTTGACGGGAACCTGCAAATTGTCCAGGATTTCTACGCCAATGCCTGTGTGAGACCCATTTGGCGATTTCCTCTTCACGGAGTCGACGTGGACTTTACTCTTGAGAGTTTTAGGCAGTTTACAGCACTCCCCGTTGTTGAGGAGTGCAAGTACAAGCAACTATTGGACAGTGATGATGACATCCCAGAGGATGCCATCTCGGAGTTGCTAGTATACAACCACCTAGTGGCGTGGCAGACTCGCGGAGGGGCGCAGAAACATTTACCTCGGGCTCAGTTATCAGTGGAGGCTCGGGTATGGCTGCATTTTGGCAATGACTACTTCTGGCCATCCTCGCAGAGGAGTCGCCTCACTAGAGACCAGGCTTTCCTTATCTACCTGCTTATGAAGAAGGAGCCTGTTGATCTTGACGCCTTGATTTATCAGACTCTTCGCAACCATGCCTTAGATCATTTGGTAGGTCTGATACTGCCGCACCTCATTTCTTCCTTCTGCACGTCTGTGGGTATTACTGCTGCGGCCACTGATGTTAGGTTCAAGCCTATTAAGGCATTCAACTACTTGAGCATCAAGCCGAAACCGGGCGAGCAGGTTCGCGCTTCCTAGCGTACACCGAATGACCCTTTCTTTCAGCAGGGAGGACCATCTCATCCTCCTCATGACCTTCCTTCCCCCCAGGAGCAGGGCGAACCATCCGGTGCTCCTTCCTCTTCTGAGTCTGCCGTCACGTTGGATGTGATTTTTGCGGCCATTCAGCGCACTGAGGCTACTGCTGCCCAATGCCTCACCTATATACAGGATCACGGGGTTCGCCTGACCAGATTAGAGGAGTTATTCGCTGCTCATGTACCTGCTGCAGCTCAGGCCGGTGGCGATGATGATGGCGCGGATGTTGGTGCTGACGGTGGGGATGACGATGTTGAGGGTGATAGCACTGATGCAGCCGCCAGTGATGGTGATGGCCAGGACTAGTTCTTAGTTAGTTGTGCTGCCCATGTGTACTGCTGTTTTCCATTTTTCTTGAATATGATTCAAACTTTGTTTCAGTACTATTGTTGCAGTTGTTCTCTTATTGCCTGACATCAGAATTTTATTTGATATTATGGTTTCGATATCTATGATGTTCACTGTTATACCTCTGGCTGGTTGTATGTTCCTTTTCTTTTCAGGTGCTATCTGTGACACAGTGTGTCCTATGACAGTGGGGACACTGTCTCCCTCAAGTTTGGGGGAACTGGCATATTTGCATGCATGGGTTTAAATCTGGGTTGTGCATTACTGTTTGGTTCTCAGCTTAAAAGCTAATTCTTAATACTTACCTGATTAAACACTGTGCACGAGGGTTGAGAATAATTCGAATGCTTTGTCAGGGGATTTTATAGCAAATTGACATGTATGAACTGTTTTCATTGAAAGATTTTTGAAATTGTATTATTTCCATGGAACTGCTTATGTTCGTAAATGAGTTGTATGGAAGTGGCTGGTTATGGCGCGTAAAGTTAGCATATTGATTAGTTAAGTTAATGCATTCGGTTTAGGCTAAGGTTGAATTAATCTTGGGGGTTGTGCACAAGAGAGGAAAACCTCTGTTGGAAGGGTTTTGAGCCTAAGTTTCATTCATTAGAGTGTTTGTACCATTTATGCTAGTGTACCTCTAGAACTTGTTTAAATTCTTTTTCAAAATCACATAGGCATGTGGATTAATGAAAATGATAGGGGCATTCATTTCTAAACCTATTGACCTAAACACAAACCTTTCACATTCACCCTTTGATTACCCCCTTTGAGCCATTCATTTTTTTTAAAAATCTGACATGTAACAAGTCATGCATGCTGTTGCTCTACAATTGAATGATACTTAGAAAAGTAATGTATTAGCATTTGATTTACTTTGTGTTTCAATAAATGCTTAGTTATGTAAAAAAAAAAGAAAAGAAAAGAGAAAGAAAAAGAAGAAGAGAAAGATGTCATTATATACGCTTCCGCATGCATGGCACTTGTTCCATTAGTCCTTCCCACTAGACAATGTCCAACATTACAACCCTGGTAAAAAGCCCCCTTGATTCATAAATCTAGGTGTACAAGTGGTGGAGAGAGTAGAATTTCTACAAGCCTATGGCAGGACCTGTTATAATTGGTACTAAGCAAAATTACCCCTATTTGTGAGAATTAAACACTTAAATCCGTGAGTGTTCTCTTGTGCACATAACTGTGATTGATTGAGCTTGAGTCTAATTCTTTTACATTACCTCATTCTGAACTTTGTGTTAGCTTCAAGCGATAATAATGAACAATTCCATGCAGTCCTAAAGTTCCTTTGGGCACTAAAGAAGTGTGGATTGAGTCGTATGCAAAAGAAAAGAGAATGCAAAGGATGAAGTCTTGACATTGAGGATTATTCATGCATGTTAACATGTTATTTCTGATCTTAACAAATGTAGGACGATTGTTATTCAACTCTTGTTGAACATACCCTCAGTTGAAAATTACTATGGAATTAGTTTTTAAGCTATGAACCAAGCATGCATGTATATTTGGTGACATGAGTAGTTTAAGAAAAGCGAGAGGCATGCATGAGCACTATGTCTGAGATTAATTTACTCGAGGACAAGCAAAAGTTCAAGTTTGGGGGTGTGTTAACTTCAGGAAATTCTTGTTAGAATTTCATATTTCATCCTGTTTTACTTCCCTTTGGGTGCATAGGTGGGCATTTGAAAGGGTTAAAGTAATGAATTGTGTTCTTCTCATGCTATGCACAGCAGAATGAAATTGTGGAGTTACACACTAACTGCTATGAATGTTTAACCATGTGTGCAAGTTCTTTGTGTAAACTGGTACAGATTCAGCCATAGCTAGCCCAGAGGAAGCTACATGCAGTGAGAAAGAGGTGAAGGAAGTTGAAGCTAACAACCATTTGAATGAAAGGCAAGCTGGGAGGAGACAGTGCAGAAAAGAAGAAAAGATGAATCTGGCAAAGGCTTGGGCCGCAACCCACCATTTCCTAGGCCGCGGCCCAGAGGATCAACATGAGTACAGAAAGGAGTGGGCCGCGGCCCACAATCTCCTGGACCGCGGCCCATAAGCATCAACTTGAGGTCAGAAACTCTTGGGCCGCGGCCCATAGAGTGGCGGGCCGCGGCCCAACCCCGAAAATGAAGCTGCGCGTTCTGACATCTGAGAAGATATAAAAGGCAAACCCAGGGTTTTGAGAGGGGGGTTCCCAATTTTGGAAAGACCGACAGAGGCGGCTAGAGAGGTGCAAAAAGCTGGGATCTGCTAGAATCAAGGAGAAGCAAGGGGGCTTGCGGATTGGAAGAGATTTCACTCCAAGTTCTTGTTCCTTCTGTATTCATTCCCTTCTTCCCATTGTGATTCTGTTTTGGCTACTTTTAATCTTGTTAATTGTAATCCATTTTTGAACATGAGTAGCTAGTTTTTCTCATTCTAGGATTGTTCGACACTTTTGTATAGATTAAACTCGAATCCTTCTTCCTCTTCATTACCTAATGGTATATATGTGTTAATTCTTCTCTATTTTCACTGATATTCATGAATTGCTAGCACTATGAATAACATGTTCAATTAGATTAAGCTTGAGAGAGTTAATCTAATTGAAGAACGTGGGTAGAGTTATGCTAGACTTGAAGTTTAGAGATTAAATGGATGGTTTGTTAATAACATAGAGATATAGTTATTAACCTAGCATTGTCAAAGTAAGGAGGTTGTTGAATGAGTATTTTCCTTTAAATGCAGCAAGAGATTGTGTATCTAAATGGAAAATATAAGTTTGGTTATGACTCGAGAGAGCTTAACCAATAGCTATTGAACCTTAGACTGACATATATATATATCCCATAAACAGTAATATCGAAGAGGAAGTAGATTGAGTTTATGATGTACAAAAGGGCGGAAAAATCCTAGGTTCACTTTATTTGATTGAATTCACAAGAAGCTTATTCTGTTCAGTATTTTTCTTAGTTGTTATCAGCATAACTTTTAAATTTGTTTTTCTCACACTCAACATTTTGTTTTGATTCAACTTAATCAAACACATCAAGCCCATTGTTTGACTAGATTGTTATTCAAATCCTCGAGGGAACGATCTCACTTATCACTATATTACTTGGCGCGACCCATGCACTTGCGGTAGCGAACACTATCCCTTCCCCACCAATCAGAACCCATCCCGCCCCACCCCCTTATCCTTTTGTTTTCCCGCCTCCCCCCCCCCCCCAATCACTTTCCTTCCCCGCCGACACCCTCTATCTCTTTCTTTACCTTTTTCTCTATCTTTAATCATTCCCTCTCTCATTTTCACTTTCATCTATCTGTGCGTGCTCTCCCCTTCCTTCCATTTTCTTATCTTCACATCTTAAAACTACACCCACACGAGCACACATCTTTGTTTTTTCCCAACTGCCAACCCCACTCCTGTCCCTATTATTCCCTTTTCTTTGTATTGTCTACAACTTTTTGGTCCCCACTCCATTTGGTAGCTCAAATTTCTTCCTTCCCTCACTGAAGATTGCGTCACCAACGGCAATTACGTGGTCCCCCACTCCACTGCACTGATCAACCTATAAGTTCAACTTGTGTTTTGTTTTTATTATTTTTTTTTTCAGGTTGTTCTATTTTTTTTATGGCATGCTTGCGATGCTTTTTTTTCCCTGTTATGACACGCATGCTTGTATATTTATATGTCATATATAGTCATCTTCTTCATGCATGGTGTTATTATACTAGTACATAAACCAAATTAGAAATAGGCATGTATATAGTATGTAATTTCATCAACACAGGAATAAAATAAAGAATGTAAATAAAATTATTGAGGAGAAGGCAAGTAAATATACAAAGTGTATGTGTGGTGCCCATGCGCTCTCTCTCTCTCTCTCTCTCTCGTCAGATTTTTCTTTTTCTGTGGGTGCAGTGGACCATCTCTAGTTTTGTTTCTTTGCTCTTTACACAATACCTATATATATATATAATATATAAATGTGTGTGTTATATACAAACATCAAATTAAAAGTTGCATGTGATGTGTCTTCAAGACTTTTCTCACATGGGTTTTTAATTAAAACGTGTTGTATGCATTTAAAAAAATGCCAATTAATGGAAATATTGTGTTACTGTTTGCCTGACATATAGTACGATAAGGTTGTTTAAATTCAATTCAACTTGAATCATTATATGCTTGACAAAACTAGTAGAATTTACACATTTCAATTAATTAAACATATAATTAACTAAAGATAACCCATGATTATTGATATTAGTTAATTTCTTAATTATATTAACACGTACAAAAGACATCATCAATTATTGATGTGAAGAATCTTTCATATATACATATTTATCTCGCGCATTGTTTGTGCGTGTATACTATATATATATATTCCCAGTGTCAATCCAAAATAAATTGTTACAGGATGATAAAAAATGGCGTGTATACTATATGTATAATATCCACTGAATGTACATAATATGTCTTGTAGGCGTGTGTGTACTGTGTTTTAGCTTTCACTAGTTCTAAGAAATTAATGCAACAAGTTACAAGAACAATGAAAGAATTGAATTTATATGTTATATATAACCATAAATTTGAAAGACAGTAATTAATATACAAGTGACTTGAAATTAGATAATCAAATTAACTTTTAATAATACTGCTATTTCTTTTAAAACTTCTTCAAATTATTTGTTTTTCAAAAATCAAAATCATTTATTTAATTAATATTATTTCACGTATTTAATATATATTTGTGTTAGTGCTATTTTGTAGAGAAAGAAAATAATTTTTTGTATTATCTTATTAAACTATAATAGAGAAAATCCCATCTAAACCCAATGAAAATAGGAAAAATTGAAATCAGGATAATAAATTGAATAATTCGTTAATTGAGTCATTAACTTATTTAAGGATTTTAAAATATGGATAAAATGACTTTAATATATCAATATATATCAATGTTAATATTTAATAAAATAAAATAAAATTTGTCTATATTGTTTAACTTTAAATATAGTAACTAAAACCGTAAGGGGAAAAACATACAATAAGGAGATAATTAATGTTGGGATTAAGCTTTCTTTTTCATTTTATTTTATTTTCTTTATTATTTTTTTTCTGAATCATATTTTTTTATTTAAGCTAATCATATTTGATTTTATTATATATTGATGTTTATTACACATATTATTATTAAAATAAATAACTTAGAACCTCAAATATTTTATTGATTTTTTTAAGTTTAATTTGTGTTTGTAGTTTCAGTTCATCAGTCTATTGAAGCTTCTATTTACGGTATGTTTTTTAAATTTTGAGCTTACAAATGTGATTTTAGTTGAATTTAATAGTTATAATTTGTAGGTGTTCTAATGATTGTTATTGATTAATTGCATAAGCAAAATAATTATTTATATATTCTTAACACTTGTATTTTATTTATTGACTTGTAATGTTTTCTAATTAACTATGATATATTGTGGCAAATATGGTTTCTTTTGTTATGAGTTGTAAAAAATTATTATAATGCCTGCAAATAATTAATGAATTATTTGGCAATTTAAACATTCAGTTTAAGACTTAGAAAGCTTCAATTATGAAGATTCATGTGGTGTATGTTATTTTAAATTAAAATTGGTAAGAGAATATAAAAGTAATTAGTAAATGCAATAGTCATACAACTAACCACGTAATTTTTTTTAAAAAAATAGATTGAAGCCCATAGATGGATCGTAAATGGATGTCATCTAATCGATGTTCAAGGGAATATATAGATGGGGTGAAGGATTTTATTACATTTGCAACTGAGCAGACAAAAGATCCTGGCAAAATCGCATGTCCTTGCTTATCCTGTTGTTTTGGAAAGCAGATTAGTCAACTTGATTTGCTAGATCATTTAGTGTGTTATGGTATTGATCAAATATATATACGATGGACAAGGCATGGTGAGACCAACGATGCAAATAGTGATCGGATGCATACCACGGGTGGTGCCTCAGATGAATTTGATCAAAGCATGTTTGATGAAGATGATGGTCTTGAAGAAATGGTAAATATGGTTAAAGGGGTGCTTCATAACTGCCCTAACGAATATGAGAAGTTGAAAGGTGATGCAGAGAAACCATTATATGTCGGAAGTACTAAATACACAAGATTGCTAGTAGTGTTGAAGTTGTACAACTTTAAAGCTCGCTACGGATTGAGTGATTCGGGTTTCACCGCATTGCTTGAACTGTTGCAAGATATGCTTCCAGAAGAAAATGTACTTCCTACCAAGACATACGAGGCAAAGCGAATTCTTTGCTCTACAACCGGTATGGGATATGAGAAGATACATGCATGTCCTAACAATTGCGCATTATTTCGAAATCAGTATGCAATGTTGGAGAAGTGCCCTAAATGCAACGCATCTTGATATAGGAAGAAGAAAGGAAAAAGTCCTTTGAAGGTGCTATGGTATTTTCCCATTGTTCTGAGATTCAGGCGACTGTATAGTAATGTAGAGATTGCTAAGCAGTTGACATGACATACAGATGAAAGGATTAAAGACACGAAGCTTAGGCACCCTGCAGACGCTCCTCAATGGAAAAAAATTGATCATGAGTACCCTGACTTTGCTGATAAAGTCAGGAACCTTCGCCTTGCACTGTCAACTGATGGAATTAATCTGCACGGTGTTCAGAGTAGCACACATAGCACGTGGCCGGTGATATTGATGATTTATAACCTTCCTTCACACTTAATCATGAAACGCAAGTTTATGATGTTGTCCATGTTAATTTCTGGGCCAAGGCAACCTGGGAATGATATAGATGTATACTTGGCTCCTTTAATTGATGACTTGAAGCTGCTTTGGGATGAAGGCGTTAGTGTGTATGACGGGTACATGGAAGAAAGTTTCACTTTGAAAGCCATGTTGATTCAGTTTTCGAAAAATTGAAGTGCCTGTCGAAGGGACCGAGCTTACATGTATTATCTTGCAATGGTTATGCAATCAACGGTTATACATTTTATACACAAGACCATGATAAACAGAGCACGATGCAGAATAGTGGGGTAACACTTGTTGCTGATTCTTGGCATAGATCCAATACTAAAGATACACACCCTGTCTATGCATCAATATCATACTTTATTGTCATTAAACACATATGGGAGTTAGATTACTCTATGTTCAGGGTCCCTATCTTCAAATGTCAGTGGGTTAACAACAACAGTAGATTGCGGATAGATGACTTAGGCTTTGTGCAAGTGGACCTTTCTAAGGTTTGGTATGAAGATAATCCTTTTATTTTAGTAGCACAGGAAGAACAAGCATTTTACATTCCTGATCCTGCTAAGAAGAATTGGTCTATTGTACTTCCATCCAACAAGAATCGTCAAGCAGAAGTTGATTTTGATAGTAATGAATATTTGAACATCAATAATGATGATCCTTCGTTTGAGAATTTGTGGTCAGCAGAGATTGATATAGATGGAGATGCAGATGAAGATGAAGATGGAGATGGACCCCTATACGTGAGACATGATCATGAAGAGGGAACTTGGGTCAAAAGGAACACAATTCTCAATCCAACACAAATTCTGAAGAATAAAATTTTAAATCAGACGAGGAAAAGGAAAAGATAATGATTGCCTTGACTTATTTACTTGTACATATGTTTTTATAAATTTCAAAATAATTTGCTTTCGTTGACATACAAGACCATTGTGCACTGATGTTTTGATTTGGTTTATTTCACTTGCAGGAGTATGGACTCACCACATGATGACATTGATAATGTTCCTAGGCACATTAGTAGACAAAGATTTGAGGAGAACGTCAGACGTGGCAGGAAAATTATGGCGAGGTTGATCAGACTGAGAAGTAACGGAATCAAGTTACAACTGGAGTGGAATGAAAATGGAAACCCGTTTGGCGAGAACAATACCTCCTTAAATAACTTCATCGGGACTATGGTTCGAGACAGAGTCCCTATTACAGTTCAAAATTGGAAAATGGAAAAGAAAAGTTATGAGGATGTGATCTGGGCTGAAGTACAGGTAACACCTTAATTATATATTTATTCGGTTTTCTTTGTTTCACTTCATTTCAATCTTACATATTATATATGTTTTTTGACTTGTTTACAGAGTATTTTTATTATTGATGATGATCAGAAGAACTTCGTAATGAGAAAAGCCGGAAAACTTATGCGAAAGTTTCGTTCTGATCTTGTCAAATATTTCTTGAGGGATGATAATGATGATATCATTACTACACCGCCTTATCCATTGTACGAAGGAATCATCACTCAAGAAATGTGGGATGAGCTTATCAGAACACATACAACTCCTGATTTCTTGGTAACATTTATTTGTTTGTCTTTCCCTATTACGTGTACTGTACGTATTTGTAAGTAACATTTATATATTTATATGAATCATTTTGATCTAACTAGGAGTTGAGCGAGAAAAATCGAGCTAACGTGACCAACATGCCATACCGGTACACACAAGGACCTGTTTCATACACATGGTTAGAAAGACAAATGGTACGAACTGATGATTATTTCATTCGTAATAAAAATTGTATGAATATCATTTAACTTCGACTAACTTTGATGTGCAGATATAAGAATCAGGCTCAGATATTACGCAGGTTCCACGACATGATCTGTGGGTAGTCGGTGTCACAAATAAGAAAGGTGAAATTCGTAGTGAGGAAGCAAGAAGAGTAGCAGAATATTGTGTAAGTATTCAATTATATTATGCATTCAATAAATAATTTACTTTACTTAAATGAACTCCATTTATAATAACTAATTTTCATTGTAATTCTTTTTGGGAAAGCGACAAATGACACAGGAGGATCCTGCGTTGGCGACCTATGTTGGTCGGGATGATTTATTGAGCAGAGCGTTACCAGTACCCGAGTATGATGGTCGTGTTCGGGGTACTGGTTTTGCAGTCACCCCATCAGCATACTTCGGAAGTCAGAAGCGCTCGAGTAGAAGTGATGTTTCCCACCTACGTGACGAGATGGCTAGCTTTAAGCATCAAATGCAAGAACTTCAACAACAAATGCGCTACAAGGAACAACGAGAAGAACAATTCACCGAACAAATGCATTTGATGCAAGAACAGAATGCGTTGTTAACAACGCAAATACAATAGTTGGTCCAGGGTAGGCCAACACCAAATGTTCCGTTCTATGATAGCCCAAGTTTCGGAGATAGCTGCAATTCCATGCCTAAAGTCCCTTTTCCTTCGGTAATTAATTTCTTTTCTACTTAACTTTATGTTAAATTATATTTAAGCGAATTTAACATATTAACTCTATTTTCCGTAGGGCGAATTTCAATGCAAGCTATATGTCGAGCAAGCATCCAAGCACGCGGTTGCAGTAGGTGTTGCCTACAACACTGGTGAGTACATACTGCACAATTCACCGTTACCCGATAACACACTCCGGGTGAGGGTTGACGTCTGCACGAACGAAGACGCCCTCTTACCGATCCCGTCTCAAGATGAGCAAAAGAAGGTGGCAGATGTTGTAGATGGCTATGTTGCTTGGCCAATAGGTCTTATCGAGCTATATGGAAAGGTTGTTCATTCAAAATTCCCTACACTTTTCCTTCGAACTTTCATCTCAAACTGTTATTTAATTTTCTGATTTGCGCAGGGTAAGATTTCAAAGTCTTCAACAACACAACCCAAGTCAAAAGCATCGGCTAGCCAACAAAGCAGAAGAAGACATACCTCATTTCTCGATCAATTAATATCGATTGCACCACAATTGATCGGTAAGGGAGTAATGCAATTACGTATTCCAAGACATATCTACAGTGTTGGTAGTCTAGTTGATTATGTTACTGCCGAGGTCGTGCAGGACATATGTGCTCGTGATTGGGTTAGTGCTTCGGCTATCAACATCTGGATAAGGTTCTTCACTATCATCGTTTATCACTGTTATTAATATATCCCGTTCCATTTCTTTTGTTTCTCATGACATTGTATGTTTTATACCAGGCATTTAGACCAGGACGTTTTAATGGATACACACAGGGTCCAATTCGCATTTGTCAACCCTTTTCTCGTTAGTCATCATGAGGGTAAAGTATATGTAACTGCGCAGTCTAATGAGCTGAAAGATTACTTTAGCAAGAAAGCGACAGCAAATACATTATTTTTAGTGCCGTATAATGCGGGGTAAGTTATTATTGGTACAATTTTTGTTTTTATTGTTTAACTTCTATCATAACATGATTGTTCAAAAAATATTTTTAAAATATATTTTAGGCGCCATTGGATATTGATCGTTATCAATCCAGTGGAACCTTTAGGCCCTCGCATTTATTATGTGGATCCTCTAAAAAATGGTCTTCCACAAGACCGTTTTGATATGTTGCTATTGATCAGTAGGTAAGTATACGTGCCTATGAATAAATATTTGCGAACGTGATTGAATAACAAAAAGTAATCATTTTCTATTTCTTTTATTAGCACATTGACTGCGTATCGGTCGTCTGTCTCGTTAAACTATTCTAAAGCTACTGACCACCGCCTTAGCTATCCTTGGAAGAAGATATAGGTATTGATATTTGACTTTACTTAGACTTTGTTAGTAAACACTTTTTATTCATGAACAGAGTTAAATATTGCATTATATTTTTGCAGTGCCCTTTCCAACCTAATGACAATGATTGTGGGTACTATATCATGAAATTTATGAAGGATGTTATTATGCATGATCAACCATTTATTCCTCAAAAAGTAAGTCATTTAGTTGCACTTCATATTGTGTTGTAATAAAATTGAATTAGTGCCTGACAATTATGTTTTACTGATTTTAATTTGTTCTAACTTGTGTATGATTGTATATATCTGTAGTATTATAAAGATCAACGTTGTGACGCTTTGACAGACCATCAGGTTAATGAAGTGATCGAGGAATGGTGTGAATATGTGTTTAGGCAAATCCCTAGGTAGCTATATATACTATTAAATTCACTAGCTGGTTTTTTTTGTGTTGTTTCTAATTGCCAATTGTTGTGTCATGCATGTTTGTTGAAGTTGAATTTGTTGTATTATATTTCATTCAGCTAGGTTTACAGTATATTGTATAACAATTTTCATTACTACTTTAGCTAATCAATCATTTGTTGGTATCATTTTAAAGTTATCTATTATTGTTCTTATTAAACCTTGCAGATTATAATTATATATGCATGGGAGATATATATGAGGAAAAAATATGCTAAAAAAAAAACCAATACGAAGAACCCAAAAAATATGAGGAAAAAATATGCTAAAAAAAACCAGAACGAAAAATTAAAAAAAAAAACCCCCTACTGTGGCGCTTGGCTGGTCAGGCGCCACAGGAGGTTATTTTAAAAAAAAAAAATTTAAAAATCTGTGGCGCTTCCAAGCGCCACAACTTTTTTTAGTAGCGTCCAGATAGGTGGCATTTCGCAAGCGCCACATCTAATGCAATTATAAGCGCCACAGCTTTGCTTTTTTGTAGTAGTGACTTCTTTTTCTAACTGTAAGATTAACATTTGAATGTTCCAAATCTAATTTTATACAAAATATTACTTTTTTTCCTTGTAGCATTGAATTACTTATATTAGAATTATTTAGCAATTTTTATTTAATTAATCATTTTACTTTTTATAATTTAACATTTTAATAATAATTTTATAAAAGATGAAATATGCTAAATGCGTAAATTATTTTAGAGGTCCGCGGGAGCCAGCCCAATTCTTGGTGTGTCTCTAAATACGTCACTTTACTTTTTTTCTAAATTGATGGTGGAGTAGTTGTTGTACTTTTTGCTAGAAATGCAATTCATCGTCTAAATGCATTGACTTATTATCTTTATAAAATCGCATTTTTATTAATTGGGGCAATCCTTTTTTAAATTGTAACTACATATAGTTATGCAATTTATTTAACAATGCTTTGTGTTTTCAGCGTTTTCTAAATATAAAAGAAATCATTCTGTGGGATTCAAAACATTTCACTGCACTCCCATATATCTCTCTTGCCCCTAAGATTGAAGGTATGTATCTTTATGGTTGTGTGAATTTAGATCAAATCCATTCTTCAACTGTGCTGTGCTGGGCAATCTTAACACTTTATGGGTAGGATATAAACATTGGGGGAAGAATATAAAAAAAAAAAACAAGGTCTGCTTAGGTAATGGTGTACAATTGTTCTTGATTCAACTGTTATGTTGGTAATTATAGGTCTCTTCTTCCTTATTATGACTTCGTTGTTGAGTTTGCATACTGGTAATGTTTTTAATTATCATTTAAATTTGACAGTTTACAAAAGTTATTGATAACTTAAAGTTGACTTATTTATGTATATTGTGCTTTATGAAATATTACTACTTTTACTACTTCTTCTTTTTCTTCTTTTTTGTTAATATTTATTTCATGTGCGTGCGCCCTCCACACAATTTATAATGTCCAACTATTGTTAATCTTACTGTGGCATTTCAATAACTGCTTTATTGTGTGTGTTACTACTCTCTATGTTTGTACGACTTATTTATAAACGAAACAACCAGACAAACAATTTTTCTAACTAGACTAGCTATTTCATTGGAACGTAACGTGCTTATTCATTAATCATCTCCATCGATATACAAATATTGAATCTAAGAATATGAAAATAAAATACATATGTTTGACTAGCTACTAGTCAATGGATCTGATTTTTTTTTTAAATAATTATACTTTAACTTAAAAAAATCATTTTTTCAAAGAAAAAATATGACTAAACTTATTTGGGGCACGCATTTTTGTTAAGTGTGACTTATTAATCTTGTTAAACTTTGAAATATTCCCCTTCTTAAGTTCTTGGAATAGATTATACTCACAAGTGCGATATTTGTTGTTATAAAATTTATTTTTAAATTTAATGCATGAACGAAAGTTGTAATAAAACTATTCTCCAATGGCCGACTCTCTCCTTTTTATATATTATTATCTTTGGAAAAAAAATTATTATAGACAAAATGCAAACAAGAACCTAACTTCAAAAGGATTAATTTGTCCTCTAGTTTTATGGAAGTAATTGAAAACAACAATAAATCTTATTTCATTGGATAGGGCCGCCAACATATAGGATTTGGATTTGGATCCTCTTATAATCTTCTTTCTCCTTTTCTGTTTAGAATCATTTTTTCATCCTTTGATTAAAAAAAATAGATGGTTGAAATGCAATATGTTATAAAATTATTATTATAAAATTTATACATATTAAAATTTGTTTATACTATAGATATGAACGGTCCAAATCAAATTGTAGTAGTTAAATTTATTTATTTATTTATATTTTAATAATATTTTACAAGATATTACATTTAAGCAATTCATTTTTTATTCTAAGGGTAGAGAAGGAATTTCAAGAGAAAAATGAAAAAGATGTTAAGAGAGGATTCAGATATGCTATATAGATTCTCCCAGAGACTATATATTATGGGCCATATGCAAGAAATGGTCCAATTGAGTGGGTTGAATCCCTCTCGTTATTTTCTAACTCAGGCTTTTGCCACCTTCATGTCGAAAAAGATGTTAGAGAGTGAGAGCTTGGTGTGGCCGTGAGTCTTGTGTCTCCTATTGTTATTCCTCTGAATGGATTAGGGCTATGGTATTATCTCTAGGACTCCCTAGTTTTGAGACTGCTATTGTCTTTTGAAAAATACGTTTTCAAGAAAATTTCTAGCCTAAAATATAATGTGTTATATGTAAAAGTAATTAATGATTTTTTTATTTCCCATCAGAAATTAATAAAGCGATCTTGTAAATTTCCTGTTCCTTTCATAAAGAGAGGTGTAACCGAAATTTTTGGATTTTTTTGACAAATTTAATAATGTGATAAACTTTTTCTACGACGTATGAGTCGTACTGCGAATTCAAGCAAGCTCGCGACCTGCGGTCTGGCCCGTCGAGGGTTGTGGGCCCAACGGGGCGGGCTACCATGCCTCTTTTTTTTTTGTTATACATTTTTCACTCTATTTTTTTGTAATTCTCACTCCCTTTCTCTTTCATCCACTCACATCACATTTCTTCTTTTTTTTTTTTATACATTTGTATTAGGAAGCCAATTTCATTCTTACTTTTCTTTTTTTTTTTTCCATCTACTTACATAACAAAAACATATAAACACATCTTTTTAAAATTTAATAATAGTAGAATAAATAAATAAAATTTGAAAATAAAAGTGTCAAATAAAAAGTATGAGGAATTAATTAAACACAATATCAAAGAAAAGGCAATATGGATATTTATATTTATTTTATTAAAAAACTAAAAAAAAATAATGGCCTAGCCCGCCAGCAAGACGAGGGCTTTGTGGCGAGCTGGCAAAATGCCAACCCAAACCCGTCATTTTTTATGGGCTAGCGGGTTAAACCCGCTAGCCCAATCCATTTTACCAACTCTACTTATAAGAATGTTGAAAACACTTTAGAATGAGGATATTACTTACGAGGGCGTACATAATAAAAGTGGTTATACATTTATTATGAATTTGGGTAAAAGTTTATAACCAAAAAAAAAATTGGGTAAAATTCCAAATCTACTTATTAACTTTTTCACAATGTATGTGCGCTTGACATCTTAAAAATTACTCCTCTAATCTTAAATATAAGATAGAGTTTTTTTTTTTGAGAGATTAAGGAAATTAAACAAGTTACTTAATTATATCATATATTGTGTATTCTTAGATTATATATTAATTTATTAGTTAAACTAATTATTTTTGAGAAAAAAATAAAAATAAAAATATTTTAAAATAATTTAATTAGCTTCCTTAATCTCTCTAAAAAAGTCAACTTTATCTTATATTTAGGACAAGAGGGAGTACTTTATATGTAAAACTACTTATGAAGCTTTCTAAACAGAGTAAAAATACCATCACCAATGTTTACATTGACCATTAAATATACCCCACATTGACCGAAGACGTTGACATGCAGGTTGCTGGGGCAAGACACTACATTATAACCCAGTGGGCTCACATAAAGTTTAAGTTCACATGCATATGAGATTTCAGTTATTTTTAATTGTATGCATATGGCTAACCTGACTTTCAATATATATATATATAATTTGCTTGAATCCTGTGAATCCATCCTCTCACGCGTTTTCTTCATGATTTTAAAATAGGTTCTTGTCCTTACTAATTAACTTCTTTTGTCGATAACTCACCTAAGCAATATTTTACTGTATAAGTTTTGGTAGGCAACTTCGCACTCAATATTTGGATGTGATATTAGCTAATATTATAACTGCACCGTACGTCGTTTTCTATTTTCAACTTGGAGGGAGGATCTCCTGGAATTAGGACTCACTGTATTCATATTTCCATGGCCATGACAAAAGCAGCCGCGTCACTGTATTCCTTTCCTGCGTCTTCTCATCTCTCCGTCTGCAAAACCAGCTTCTTCAACCATTTCTCACCCTCCTACCTTCATTCTATTTTTAAAAGTAGAATGAAGAAATACATTAAAATTTTATTAAAATAATAGAATAAATGTAAATTAAGTAGATGCTAACTATGATTAAAATGATTTGAGTTGGTGTGTTTTAGTTGGCTAGTGGGATGAGCCAGCATTTTAGGTTAAATTGAACTAACAATGTTAGCATTAAGGCACTCAAAATACATTTTATAGAGTTAAATGACTAAACTAAAAAATTTGATGTAAACTTAAAAAATAAAACGTATTAAAACATGTGACCTCTCCTTTAAAGGGAGGGGTTGGTGCAATGTGAGTC
This sequence comes from Inga laurina, assembly GCA_963855925.1. Taxonomy (NCBI): domain Eukaryota; kingdom Viridiplantae; phylum Streptophyta; class Magnoliopsida; order Fabales; family Fabaceae; genus Inga; species Inga laurina. The sequence continues at coordinate 46,152,323 of OY979709.1, read as the reverse complement.
AAAACTCATTAGTATATAAGGACTTTTCCCTAGCCTCTTGTAATAAGATGTTTCATCCAAAGCACACCAATTTTGAGATTTAATATAATATCTATTTAATTAATTAATTTGAGTAGATTAAGAAGGACAAATAAATTACTTAATTACAATAAATTTGACCGTATAATATTCTTGTATAATATTGGATTATACATGAATTTGCATGTTAGGTAAATTAGTTTTATAAAAAATGAAAACTATTTAAAATAAAGTGGATTGAGGAGTAAGTATTTGTTAATTTGGAGGCTAAGGTGGGGTGCGCATAAAGAACGCTGTGTCTACCAATAGGTGCCGGGTGTAGTGGTAAGGCAACTGACACTCCCCCAGGCGGACGAGAGTTTGAACCTGATAGAAGCACTTGTTGGGAGGGGGAACCCACCCTTGGTTCAAAGTACCTTATAGGGGTGTGCCTAAAAAATGTCCCCCGCTCCGGATTAGTCGGTTGCCCCGGGTTACCTAGTCCAATTATTAGAAGGCCAGGGACTTAGGAAAAGGCGCCGGATACCGGAGGGAATCTGGGTTTGGGGGCCAAAGGCCCTATCTGCTTGTTGTCACCAAAGAAAAAGAAAAGAATGCTGTGTCTGCCACAACCGCAAAAGATTGGAAATTTCCTTGTAAAAGAAAAGGTGCAGAAATTAAAGCACACCAATCATTAATAAAACTTCAAAGTTGTTGGTAAGAAACGTCAAATAAATAAATGCATGTTTGGATTAGTTTATTTTTTAAGAATAAGCATTTATTACGTAAGTCGAGATAAAACTGCTGTCAAATACTTACCTCGTATACCGTAAATCACGATTTATAAATATTTATTGACAAAAAATAAACTATCTCAAAAAAGCATTTTAAGTAAAGTTGATGGTAATAAATAAATAAATAAGTAAAGTTGTTGGGTGGACTTTTAGGTAAAGTTGTTGATAAGAACTATTCGGTTTTTTTATAAAGACGTAAAACGAATTGATAATTAAGATTAGTTAAAAATAATAAATATATCAAAAATATCATATTTCTTCTAAATATGCTTCTATTTATGAAAAGGGCATATATGAGAGGGAACAAGCAACAAATAATACTTTGATCCTATTTAGAAGTCCTTTTTAACTAAATCTCATGTTTCAAGAAAAGGTAGTTAACTCAATGATTATGAGGTAAATTTTTAGCTTTGCTCTCATTTATGAATGAGTATTTTTCAATTCTTTCTTCTCTCTATCTTTAATAAGGGCAAAATTGTCACAATCTCATTTACTACCCTAAAACTGGACCTATAAATATGACCAAATTTTTTCAATAAAAAGACATTTTTAAATAGGACCAAAGTGGTATGAGAGAGTAAAAGTATAAAATATGAAAAAGAATGTATAAAAATTGAGTAAATGAAAGAGAATTAGTGGTAAAGAGGGGATAATTAATATAAAGATGTGTATTTAATAGAGGTAGAAAAGGGGAAAAAATAGTTTAAATTTTGAGACACAAGGAGAAAATTACTTATAAAAAATTCAGAAGGAGTATATTCACATTTCCATGGCCTTGGGACGTCACTTTATTTAATAAAAGGAACAGTTCTATGTATAAATCTGGAGAAAAAGAAAGAGACTCCTCGTATCGTTTTGTACAATTTCAACAAAATATAAAAAATTTTAATATTTTGTATATCATTTTAAGAGAGAATTGTGTAATTTTTCAAATTTAAAAGAAAGCTACATATATATATTTTTTAAAAAAAAAATTAAGAAATTATTTTTTATAAGGAAAATTAAGAAATGCTTTCATTGATGTTAAAAAAAAAAGAAGAAGAAGAAGCTCTTTTACGATGTCATCATGCAGCTTTGGAGTTGAAATTTAATATTTAGGTTTCTTTATTATTTCATCAAAAGAAAAATATGTGTCATGTGGTATTAAAACTTAATTTCATAAGAAAGAAAGTTAAGAAGTAAACCTTAATTTAATGCATGCATATATGCATGTGTACTTTGGAAATTACAAGGAATTCCTATGATAAAAAATAGGAGAGGTTGCTTCATATATTTTGGCATTTCATTCTTTTGAAGGATAATGATTCTTTGGTTTGATTTTTGAACACAACCATAATAAATGTGGTTTTGTTACTCAATAATCTTGCGGATTTATCCTCTCACTCATTTTGCCCAAACCAATTGCCTAACCAACATTTTTTTATTGGCAAGTAACTATACACATAAGTGCCCACTAATATATCAACCTCAACTTGGTGGGATTAGTGTTTGGAATTATCAACCACGACATCCACATTTCCACGACCCAGACCTGGCCCAGCAATTACTCCCTGAATATTGTTTCCCCCGAATGCCCACTCTCAAAACACTAGCGTAGTGTGGCCACAATGAGACGATCCTCCTCCGTATTCATTATATTTATGGTAACGTGTACAAGCAAGACAACCAGAGATATCCAATAATTGTTCCTTCATTTGACAATTTTCATATTCCCAGTTGGCAACAACGAACCTTGATTCATACCAATATTCACACATTTTCCATCTTTTGAAAGCATTTATGGCGATGCTGGGGGTTTGACTTCACTTGTTCATATCTCTGAATCTGAAGAGAAAGCAAGTCTCTGCAAATACTGAAGCTACCATTTTTGGAGACCTTTGCTTGTGAGAGCTATTTCTTTCTATCGCTTCTCTCCACATCGACCCAGCTTATTTCTTCTCTTTAATTTTACTTGGTTTTATCCCATGGATCCATCATCCTTCTTCTGTTTTCTTTTGATTCAATCTCTTCCTTAGCTACCTCACCGCCGTAGATCTAATAATATTTCAACATATGGAAAACAAAGCCTTAAAACCTTCAAAATTATGGGTTTTATTTATTTTATTCAAAAATCAAAGTTCTTGTTCTTGTTTTCACCTTTTTTTTTCCAAACGAAGAACAAGTAGATCCATTATTATATCTATGTTTTGATTTTTTTCCCCCATATGCTCTCTGGCTGGGGGTTGCCGTTTCCTATCACCATTTATCGTGCCCATCAATACCCATAGTAAAGTATCTCAAATTGCTCCTCCTTTGGTCTTTGCATCCATTTCCCATTCTGTAGGGAAAAACGGACTAAGAGAACAAGGCTGAAAACAGAAATATAAAAGGAAAAAAACTGAAAAAAGTATAAGTAACTAACAAAAAATATGACTTTTTTTAAGACAAAAAAAAAATGACTTTATTTATTATTGTTTTGTTGGTGTAAATTACTCCCTCATACTCGTATTGTTATTACAAGAGGCAGTTAATTATTTTTTTGACGTTAAGGGAACTAAATAATCCATTTAATCATAACATATATTACGTATCATTAAATTATATATCAGTTTATAAATCTGACAAATTATCTTAAAATATGATAAATATAAATATTTTAATACAATTTATCTAATTCCTTTAACCAGTTAAAAAAACAACCAAGTGAGACAGTATTTCTTCACGTTATAATGTTATATCATTCAAATTTTTATGAAATCTGGGCCTCTGAGGGCATATTTTTCTAAAGCTGTCCCAGACATACGATGAAGCAGAGCATTGCAACACGGCACGCGAGCTTCCCAGGAAGAGGAATAAGAGACTAAAACAAAATATAAACATATCTGAGTGAGGCATTTGTTCATCTCTGTGTCTGAAGAACTTGTTAAAACAGAAAGCAAATTCTGAAGCTTCCATTTTTGAGACCTTTGCTTGTGAGAGCTATTTCTTTCGATCCAGGTTATTAATTATTTCTTCTCTTTTACTTGTTTTCTCTTCATTTTTCACAGAACATTTCTGCAAAATATTTGATGTTTTCTTCTCCTAGTGGTAGCTATTGATTATATTTAATCTCCTTATTGAGCTACCATACTGTCGTAGATCTCATCATACTCAAACACTTGAAATTTTTTATACTTTTACTCTTGAAAAACAAAGACCCAAAACCTTCAAAGATATGGGGGCACATGATATATTGGCTAAAGTCTTCATTTATTTTATTCAAAATTTCTCAAGTAAATGGCTGATTTATTTAATTTATTCGTAAAGCAAAGTGCTTGTTCTTTCTTTCTGAATATGAAGAACTACTAGATGCATCACTATGTCAATGTTGTGATTTATTTGCCCCCATGATCTCTGGCTAGGGGTTGCGATTTAGGAGGACCACCATTGAATTTCATCTTTACAGTACCCATAGTAAGGTATCTCATAATTGCTCCTATCTCACAAGATATTTCATCTTTTAATAATTTATATATATATATATCATTGAATTTACTGTCACTACAGAAAAAACGTAATTTAGTAGCGATTAAAAATAGATATTAGTAGCGGTTTAAACCGCTACAAACAACATTAGTAGCGGTTACTAGAACCGCTACTAAATCGTATGTTGCAAGCAGTTTTGTAGCGGTTATCTAAAACCGCTACTCAATCAAAAATAACCGCTACATCCTTTGTAGTGGTTCAACTCAACCGCTACAACACCCTCATGAACGAAATTTTTTTCAGAGATATTTGTAGCGGTTATATAACCGCTACAAATATAAAAAATTGAAATTTTGAAGGAAAAAAAATGACATTTTTTGATTTTGTAGCGGTTAACAAACCGCTACTAATTTTTAATTTTGATGAAATTTGTAGCGGTTATAAAAACCGCTACTAATTTCATGAAATACAAATTTCACGCCAAAAAATTTAATTTGAGTTTTAAAAAGGCGCGTTATTTAGTAGCGGTTTAATAACCGCTACAAATATTTAAAATTTTTTTAAAAAATATACGATCATTTGTTTCTGTTTTTTTAATATTAAATTAAATAGTTTATTTTGTTATTATTTTATCTATTTTAATTAGCTTATTATTCAATAGTTTAACTTATTAATAAATTAAAAGGAAAAATGTAATTTAATTGGGTTAGTATAAAATTTATATTAATAATATTATTAAGGATAGGTAGGTAATAAGGAATTATTATGTTGTCTAATATAATGTAATTGTGTATGAAAAATAGATGAAAATGAGATACAACTCTAAAATATGTGGAAAAAAAATGGTTAGAATAAATTTTATAGAAAGGAAAGAAGTATTGTAAAAAAAATTAAAAATCTCGTTACCATATTTGATCGTATTATTCAGCTCCTCTACTCATACGTAAGAAGTTGTAAATAAGAGAAAATGAAAGAAAGGTAAGGTGAAATGAAATTGGGGAGTGTTTGAAATGAGTTGTGGTAAGGGTATTTATAGGGATCCACGTACTATTTGTAGCGGTTAATGTATCCATTTTGTAGCGGTTATTTGTTAGTAGTGGTTATTTGTATTTTTGTAGCGGTTTAATATATATAGTGATCTACGTACTATTTGTAGCGGTTAATGTATCCATTTTGTAGCGGTTGTTCATTTACTAGCGGTTATATATTTATATTTGTAGCGGTTCAATAACCGCTACAAATATTATTTTATTCTTTTTTAAATTTTTTTTACATTTTATTTTAAAAAAATTTTGCATTTTTTTTAAAGAGAAAAGCATAATTTGAATTTGATCACTCATCATCGCCATCCCTACAGAAATTTAGTAGAAAAATTATTGTTATGGATGTATTATTAAATTTAAAAAATTTAATTCAAATGACGTGGAATTAAAAAAACTCATCGCAGTAGAGGTAAATTGTCATCGCCTTCAGGGAAATAGTTTTCAAAATCAGCTGGCTGAAATGGCTCACTCTCATAGGCGATGTTATCGCCTTCACCCATGTCGTAAAGGTCTCTTGGCTTTAAATGAACGACCATGTGCCAATCCCTGTGCCTCTCGTCCTCGACATAATAAAGCTGATGTGCCTCTGAAGCTAGAATATACAGCTCATCATCTTGAGAAATACCAGTATGAATCGGCCGTAAGAAATTGACTGATGTGATCCCTAAGTCGTCAGTTGTTAGTCCCCGAGAAGTAGTGGTATTTGCCCACAAACACTTGAACAGCGTCACAGTGAAACGCCCTTGATAATTAAGTTCGACCACATCAAGAAGCTTGCCATAGTAAGGGACACCTCCGAACTGCATGTTGGCGTCACTGCTGCTCGCATAACTCCTTGTCCTAAATGTGCCATAAACACCCGAATTCTGTGTTTGCAATCCTTGATCCCGTGAAACCGTGCAAAACCTAAAACCATTGACATTGTATGATGTAAACCGTTTTGCATGATTAAGAGGGCCGATTGCAAGAGCTCTGAAATCTGGTGAGTGTGGGTTGTGGTCATTTAGTATTCTACGCACAAACCAGCTCGGGAATTCTCTGTGGACCCTCCTATCAACTTCCGAGGATGTCTGTGTACGGATCCTAAGTTGACGGTTAACATGACTTCTGAATTCCCTGCAATTAATAATGGAAAGGCGTTAGTGAAATGAAAGTGAGAAATGTTACGAAAGATATAGATCGAATAACATGTGAGTGTACAATTCTTACCGTATGAAAGGTTCAACTTGAGTGTAATTAATCAAGACATGTCTATGTGCTTGCAACTTCTCAGTTGCAGTTAGTTTGAAGTTCTTAGTTGCTCCAACTGGTTTACCAACACGAGGGATAAATTCTCCTGATGTTGGCGCAGGTTCAGGACAATCGTCAACACGAGGTGGATGGTTGAAAGCTGTCTCAAGATCATCAAAGTACCTTGAGCAAAAATATAGCACCTTATCCCCTATATAGCATTCAGCTATAGAAACTTTTGGCCACGCCTTATTCCTCACATAAGATTTTAATTTCCCAAGGAACCTATGAAGTACAGAAGAGAAAATTGATATAAAAAGCTGAAAAGGACGACTAGCAAACATTAATTACGGAGAATAAATTAAAGCACATATTTAAAATGAGTACCTCTCAATCGGATACATCCAACGATATTGTACTGGTCCAGCGAGCTTTGTTTCATGAACGAGGTGGACTGTGAGGTGAACCATCACAGTAAAAAAGGACAGAGGAAAGATCATCTCCAAATGACAAAGCGTAAGAATGATTTTCGACTGCAGCTAATCGAGCTCCTCAACGATCAAAACCTTAGAACACAACTTCCAAAAGAAAGAACAAAGTTTCACCAAAACGATTGAAACATCGGGAGGAAGTGTATTCTTTATAGCCAGAGGGAGTAACTGCTACATAAGAACATGTGAGTCATGACTCTTCAGGCCAGCAACCTTTCGAGCCTGCAAGTCAACACACCGAGAAATGTTGCTTGAATACCTATTAGGAACTTTTAATTTCTTCAACGTCGCGAGGAAGACTTCCTTGTTCGGTTTTGTGAGGGTAAACTTTGCCGATTGAAATCTGTCATGCTCATCTGGCCAAGCGTCTTCACGAACTCCCATGTCGCGTAAATCTTTCCTTGCTTGAAGGTGATCTTTTGTCTTGCCGGTTTCGTTAAGTAGCGTATACAGCACATTGTCGCAAATATTTTTTTCAATGTGCATTACATCAAGACTGTGGTGAAGTGAATTAGATCTCCAATATGGAAGAGTGAATAAAATACTTATCTTCTTCCACTGCTGAGGCGCCGAAGTCTTGCGCGTCTTTTGGTGAGTTTGTGTTGAATTGTCGCTTTTTCCAAACTCGAAGTCAACATGCTCAAGCTGTTGTAAGATATCTGTATCGGACAAAGTCTGAGGTGGTCCTCTTTTTTCTGGTTTCCCATTGAAGTGATTCCGTTGCAATCTGAACTTATGCCTTCCATCGAGAAACCTCCGATGCCCCATAAAGCACCACTTTCGGCTGTGGGGAAGGCGCATTGCGTCAGAGTCAAAATTGCAAGCTAGACACGCCGACCCAGTATGCACATTCCAACCAGATAATGTGCCAAGGCCAGGAAAGTCACTAATCATCCACATCAAGGCTGCACGCATGTTGAACAAAGTCTTGCTGTAAGCGTCGTACGTCTCCAAGCCGACATTCCACAGGTCAAGCAATTCCACAATAAGCGGTTGGAGATACACATCGATGTCATTGCCCGGTGCCTTTTTGCCTGGAATGATCATAGACATAATGAAAGAGCTTTGTTTTATACACAACCAGGGAGTAAGTTGTAGGGAACTAAGACTACCGGCCAAATACTGTAACTTGTGCTAAGATTCCCGGAAGGATTGAAACCGTCGGTCGCCAACGCAAGCCGAACATTTCTGGGGTCAGTCGCAAAATCTGGAAAGTCGTTGTCAAACGTTTTCCAAGCAGCTGCATCCCGCAGATGTCTTAATTTACCGTCTTCGTTTTTATCAATGGCATGCCACCTCATGTGCTCTGCAGTTTTAGACGACATAAATAATCTTTGTAGACAAGGTTTTAAAGGGAAGTACCTGAGAATCTTTGCAGGTTTCTTCTTCTGCTTTTTCCACTTCCGAATTGTCTTGTACCTCGATGTGTGACATCTCTTACAAGTCTCCCTGCTGGAATCGTCTCCCCAATACAGCATACAATCATTTGGGCATGCATCAATCTTCTGATAATTCAACCCCAACCTGTTGATAATCTTCTTGGCCTCGTAGAACGTTGTGGGAATCTCAGCGTCGGAGAATGCATCTTGTAATAAGTAGAGCAACATCGACATTCCCTTATCTGTGATCCCACACAAGTACTTGATATGATACAATTTGATCAAGAAAGATAATTTAGAATATTTGCAACAACCTTGATATAAAGGACGATCTGCTTCATCCATCAAGCTGAAAAAATCACGAGCTGCTTTATTCCCCATAAAAACCGGCTCAGAGCCGTGCACTTCTTCATTGAAGTTGTCGCCTTGAAATCCAAACGCATCACGCACAGCATCATTCACAAGATCATCTTCATCTACTTGAACGCCTACTTGAGAACTTCGCGGAAGAGCATCGTCATATCTAATGCCGGCCTTCTCACCATGAACTGCCCAGAACGTATAGTCCTCAGGGAAAGGCTTCACAAGCAAATGTTCCTTCACAACATTCTGTGCATGCCACTTCTTGAACTTGCATTTCCGACACGGACAGACGATCTTGCCGTTACAGCTGGCGTGAGTGAATGCGAAATCCAAGAAACAGTTTAATCCGTACAAATATTCAGGAGAATTGCGCTGCAACCTGATCCATGATTTATCCATAGCTACAAGTGAGAGAGAAGAAAGTATAGAGAAGAAGATGAGGGAGAAGAGAATGATGAATGCCAAGAACCATATATTCTGAAGTTCCAATGTTTATAATTTTGTAGCGGTTCCAAAACCGCTACACTAACTGCTACAGTTATAAAATATTAGTAGTGGTTATATACATAAAACCGCTACCAATTTTCAAGCTGTTACACATTAGTGGGAAATTCAAAATTTACACGTTGCGTATTTGTAGCGGTTATGTGTATAAAACCGCTACTAACATTAAAGCCGTTGGACAGCAAATTTAAAAATAATTTTTAACTTGTAGCGGTTACACATACCATAACCGCTACAAATGTGAACAAAAGCGGCAAATTTCAAAATTCAAATGATGATTATTTGCAGCGGTTTTTATTATAAAACCGCTACAATTGTATAATATTTGTAGCGATTTCTATTGTAGAACCACTACTAATATATATAGAGTTGTAGCGGTTCTACAAGAAAAACCGCTACAGCTATATACATTTGACTTAAAACTGCTACAAATATATATATATATATGCTTTATTTTTTTTAACTTAGAAATATAAATAATATTGTTGCAATTAATTCATAAATTCAACAACGCGATCTAATAATATAAATATAATTATATTAAACACAATAAGAATTTAAGTTCTAAAATACAAACTCATATATTTACAAATCACTACTACAAAAAACCAAATCTGTGGCGCTTATAATTGCATTAGCTGTGGCGCTTGCGAAATGCCACATATCTTAACGCTACTAAAAAAAGTTGTGGCGCTTGGAAGCGCCACAGATTTTTAAATTTTTTTTTTTTTAAAAATAGCTTTCTGTGGCGCCTAACCTGGCAGGCGCCACAGGAAGCATACCTCCTGTGGCGCCTGGCTGGCCAGGCGCCACAGTAGGTGTTTTTTTTTTTTCGTTCTGGTTTTTTTTTTGAATATTTTTTCTCATATTTTTTTGGGTGGCGCCTGACTGGCCAGGCGCCACAGTAGGTGTTTTTTTTTTTTGTTCTGGTTTTTTTTTTTTGCATATTTTTTCTCATATTTTTTTTGGGTTTTTCGTATTGGTTTTTTTTTAACATATTTTTTTCTCATGCATATATAATTATAGTCTGCAAGGTTTAATAAGAACAATAATAGATAACTTTAAAATGATACCAACAAATGATTGATTAGCTAAAGTAGTAATGAAAATTGTTATACAATATACTGTAAACCTAGCTGAATGAAATATAATACAACAAATTCAACTTGAACAAACATGCAAGACACAACAATTATATTGGCAATTAGAAACAACACAAAAAAAAAAACCAGCTAGTGAATTTAATAGTAAATATAGCTACCTAGGGATTTGCCTAAACACATATTCACACCATTCCTCGATCACTTCATTAACCTGATGGTCTGTCAAAGCGTCACAACGTTGATCTTCATAATTCTACAGATATATACAATCAGACACAAGTTAGAACGAATTGAAATCAGTAAAACATAACTATCAGGCACTAATTCAATTTCATTACAACACAATATGAAGTGCAACTAAATGACTTACTTTTTGAGGAATAAATGGTTGATCATGCATAATAACATCCTTCATAAATTTCATGATATAGTACCCACAATCATTGTCATTAGGTTGGAAAGGGCACTGCAATAATATAATGCAATATTTAACTCTGTTCATGAATAAAAAGTATTTACTAACAAATTCTAAGTAAAGTCAAATATCAATACCTGTATCTTCTTCCAAGGATAACTAAGGCAGGGGTCAGTAACTTTAGAATAGTTTAACGTGACAGACGACCGATATGCAGTCAATGCGCTAACAAAAGAAACAGAAAATGATTACTTTTGATTATTCAATCACGTTCGCAAATATTTATACATAGGCACGTATACTTACCTACTGATCAATAGCATCATATCAAAACGGTCTTGTGGAAGACCATTTTGCAGAGGATCCACATAATAAATACGAGGGCCTGAAGGTTCCGCTGGATTGATAACGATCAATATCCAATGGCACCTAAAATATATTTTAAAAATATTTTTTGAACAATCATGTTATGATAGAAGTTAAACAATAAAAACAAAAATTGTACCAATAATAACTTACCCCGCATTATACGGCACTAAAAATAATGTATTTGCTGTCGCTTTCTTGGTAAAGTAATCTTTCAGCCCATTAGACTGCGCAGTCACATCTATTTTACCCTCATGATTACCAACGAGAAAAGGGTTAACAAATGCGAATTGGACCCTGTGTGTATCCATTAAAACGTCCTGGTCCAAATGCCTGGTATAAAACATACAGTGTCATGAGAAACAAAAGAAATGGAACGAGATATATTAATAACAGTGATAAACGATGATAGTGAAGTACCTTATCCAAATGTTGATAGCCGAAGCACTAACCCAATCACGAGCACATATTTCCTGCACGACCTCGGCAGTAATATAATCAACTAGACCACCAACATTGTAGATATGTCTTGGAATACGTAATGGCACTACTCCCTCACCGATCAATTGTGGTGCAATCAATATTAATTGATCGAGATATGAGGTATGTCTTCTTCTGCTCTGTTGGCTGGCCGATGCTTTTGACTTGGGTTGTGTTGTTGAAGACTTTGAAATCTTACCCTGCGCAAATCAGAAAATTAAATCACAGTTCGAGATGAAAGTTCGAAGGAAAAGTGCAGGGAATTTTGAATGAACGACCTTTCCACATGGCTCGATAAGACCTATTGGCCAAGCAACATAGCCACCTACAACATCTACCACCTTATTTTGCTCATCTTGAGACGGGATCGGTAAGAGGGCGTCTTCGTTCGTGCAGACGTCAACCCTAACCCGGAGTGTGTTATCGGGCAACGGTGAATTGTGCAGTATGTCCTCACCAGTGTTGTAGGCAACACCTACTGCAACCGCGTGCTTGGATGCTTGCTCGACATATAGCTTGCATTGAAATTCCCCCTACAGAAAACAGAGTTAATATGTTAAATTCGCTTAATTATAATTTAACATAAAGTTAAGTAGAAAAGAAATTAATTACCGAAGGAAAAGGGACTTTAGGCATGGAATTGCAGCTATCTTTGAAACTTGGGCTATCACAGAACGGAACATTTGGTATTGGCCTACCCTGGACCAACTGTTGTATTTACGTTGTTAACAACGCATTATGTTCTTGCAGCAAACGCATTTGTTCGGTGAATTGTTCTTCTCGTTGTTCCTTGTAGCGCATTTGTTGTTGAAGTTCTTGCATTTGATGCTTAAAGCTAGACATCTCGTCATGTAGGTGGGAAACATCACTTCTACTCGAGCGCTTCTGACGTCTGAAGTATGCTGATGGGGTCACTGCAAAACCAGTACCCCGAACACGACCATCATACTCGGGTACTGGTAACGCTCTGCTCAATAAATCATCCCGACCAATATAGGTCGCCAACGCAGGATCCTCCTGTGTCATTTGTCGCTTTCCCAAAAAGAATTACAATGAAAATTAGTTATTATAAATGGAGTTCATTTAAGTAAAGCCAATTATTTATTGAACGCATAATATAATTGAATACTTACACAATATTCGGCTACTCTTCTTGCTTCCTCACTACGAATTTCACCTTTCTTATTTGTGACACCCTTGACCCACAGCTCATGTCGTGGAACCTGTGTAATATCTGAGCCTGATTCTTGTATCTGCACATCGAAGTTAGTCGAAGTTAAATGATATTCATACAATTTTTATTATGAATGAAATAATCATCAGTTCGTACCATTTGTTTTTTGTAAATTTCCGTATGAAACAGGTCCTTGTGTGTATCGGTATGGCATGTTGGTCGCGTTAGCTCGATTCTTCTCGCTCAACTCCTAGTTAGATCAAAATGATTCATATAAATATATAAATGTTACTTACAAATACGTACATTACACGTAATAGGGAAAAATAAACAAATCCCCTTACCAGGAAATCAGGAGTTGTATGTGTTTTGATAAACTCATCCCACATTGCTTAAGTGATGATTCCTTCGTACAATGGATAAGGCGGTGTAGTAATGATATCATCATTATCATCCCTCAAGAAATATTTGACGAGATCAGAACGAAACTTTTGCAAAATTTTTCCGGCTTTTCTCATTACGAAGTTCTTCCGATCATCATCAATAATAAAAACACTCTGTAAACAAGTCAAAAAACATATATCATATGTAAGATTGAAATGAAGTGAAACAAAGCAAACCGAATAAATATATAATTAAGGTGTTACCTGTATTTCAGCCCAGATCCCATCCTCATAACTTTTCTTTACCATTTTCCAATTTTGAACGGTAATAGGGACTCTGTCTCGAACCGTAGTCCCGATGAAGTTATTTAACGAGGTACTGTTCTCCCCAAACGGGTTCCCAAGTTCATTCCACTCTACTTGTAACTTGATCCCGTTACTTCTCAGTCTGATCAACCTCGCCATAACTGTCCTGCCACGTCTGACGTTCGCCTCAAATCTCTGTCTACCAATGTGCCTGGGAACGTCATCAATGTCATCAGGTACGGGACTGGGAACGTCATCAATGTCATGATATGGTGAGTCCATACTCCTGCAAGTGAAATAAACCAAATCAAAACATCAGTGCACAATGGTCTTGTATGTCAACGAAAGCAAATTATTTTGAAATTTATAAAAACATACGTACAAGTAAATGAGTCAAGGCAATCATTATCTTTTCCTTTTTCTTGTCTGATTTAAAATTTTATTCTTCAGAATTCGTGTTGAATTGAGAATTGTGTTCCTCTTGACCCAAGTTCCCTCTTTATGATCATGTCTCACGTATAGGGGTCCATCTCCATCTTCATCTTCATCTGCATCTCCATCTATATCAATCTCTGCTGACCACAAATTCTCAAATGAAGGATCATCATTATTGATGTTCAAATATTCATTACTTTCAAAATCAACTTCTGCTTGACGATTCTTGTTGAATGGAAGTACAATAGACCAATTCTTCTTAGCAGGATCAGGAATGTAAAATGCTTGTTCTGCCTGTGCTACTAAAATAAAAGGATCATCTTCATACCAAACCTTAGAAATGTCCACTTGCACAAAGCCTAAGTCATCTATCCGCAATCCACTGTTGTTGTTAACCCACTGACATTTGAAGACAGGGACCCTGAACATAGAGTAATCTAACTCCCATATGCGTTCAATGACACCAAAGTATGACATTGATGCATAGATAGGGTGTGTATCTTTAGCACTGGATCTATGCCAAGAATCAGCAACAAGTGTTACCCCACTATTCTGCATCGTGCTCTGTTTATCATGGTCTTGTGTATAAAATGTGTAACCGTTGATTGCATAACCATTGTAAGATAATACATGTAAGCTCGGTCCCTTCGACAGGCACTTCAATTTTTCAGAAACTGAATCAGGATTCCTCTCCATCTCATCGTTAATACGATTTTTCAACCAGCCTGCAAATTGTTTATTGTGTTCTGTTGTTAATAAATTTTCATTCCCATCATCATGTACCAATCGGAGAGCATCCTTGTGTTCTTCTACATACGGTTCGACCTCATCAGTGTTATGTAGGACATACAAGTGGGCTTGATCCCGTTCAGTCACTGATATCGTTATTACATCACTCCCCGTTGTTCCTTTCCCTGATCTTCGGCCATCATGACGGGACTTGGGGATCCCTACAGGGTCAACATTTGATAGAAAATCAGCACAGAAGTCACTTGCTTCTTCAACCATGTAACTTTCAGCGATACAACCCTCTGGACGGTATCTATTTTTCACATACCCCTTTAATATTTTCATGAATCGTTCATTTGGGTACATCCATCTCAAGTACACTGGACCACACAATTGAGTTTCTTTGACCAAGTGTACAGTTAGATGTACCATAATGTCAAAAAAAGAAGGCGGAAAATACATTTCAAGTTCACACAGAGTACACACAATCAGCCTTTGCAAATCTTGTAACCTGGTTGAATCAACCACTTTACTGCAGATCAACTTGAAAAACACGCAAAGTTTCGTGATAGTGTTCCTTAATTTTTTGGGTAAAATGGATCGTATACCAACCGGTAGGAAATTTTGCATGAGCACATGACAATCATGAGATTTAAGGTTCTTTAACTTCAACTCTTTTACCGATACAAGGTTCTTTATATTTGAAGAGTAGCCCTCGGGGACTTTAATTCCTTGCAGAAACTCACAAAAAAATTTCTTCTCTTTCCTCGACAGAGTGTATGCCGCTGGCGGTAGATAGGTACGAAACCCTTGCTCAATCGGTGCCAACTCTTCTCTAATTCCCAAGTTCACTAAATCCAACCTCGAATTGACATTGTCCCTGCTTTTTCCTTGCATATTAAGCAACGTGCCAATTAGACTATCACAGATATTTTTTTCTATGTGCACCACATCAAGAAAATGCCTCACATATAAAGACTTCCAATATGGAAGTTCAAAGAAAATAGACGTTTTCTTCCAACCGCTTGTCTCGATTTGCTTTGCAAAAGGTTTGCCAAAATTGTTCTCCAAGTCTTTTACCTTGGAATACACCTGGGAACCGGTCAACATCTTCGGCGGGCTACCATCTTCTGCATCACCATTGAAAGGCTTTTTTCACTTCCTCCAACGATGTTGTGATGGTAAGAATCTTTGATGCCCCATGTAAACATTTTTCTTACAATGATGAAGTCGCATTGAATGAGTGTCATCTTCACATATAAGGCATGCACCATATCCTTTGACGCTATATCCTGACAAATTTCCATAAGCAGGGAAATCATTAATTGTGCCAAACAACATGGCTTTCAAAGTGAAACTTTCTTCCATGTACCCGTCATACACACTAATGCCTTCATCCCAAAGCAGCTTCAAGTCATCAATTAAAGGAGCCAAGTATACATCTATATCATTCCCAGGTTGCCTTGGCCCAAAAATTAACATGGACAACATCATAAACTTGCGTTTCATGATTAAGTGTGGAGGAAGGTTATAAATCATCAATATCACCGGCCACGTGCTATGTGTGCTACTCTGAACACCATGCGGATTAATTCCATCAGTTGACAGTGCAAGGCGAAGGTTCCTGACTTCATCAGCAAAGTCAGGGTACTCATGATCAATTTTTTTCCATTGAGGAGCGTCTGCAGGGTGCCTAAGCTTCGTGTCTTTAATCCTTTCATCTGCATGCCATGTCAACTGCTTAGCAATCTCTGCATTACTATACAGTCGCCTGAATCTCAGAACAATGGGAAAATACCATAGCACCTTCAAAGGACTTTTTCCTTTCTTCTTCCTATATCGAGATGCATTGCATTTAGGGCACTTCTCCAACGTTGCATACTGATTTCGAAATAATACGCAATCGTTAGGACATGCATGTATCTTCTCATATCCCATACCGGTTGTAGAGCAAAGAATTCGCTTTGCCTCGTATGTCTTGGTAGGAAGTACATTTTCTTCTAGAAGCATATCTTGCAATAGTTCAAGCAATGCGGTAAAACCCGAATCACTCAATCCGTAGCAAGCTTTAAAATTGTACAACTTCAACACTGCTAGCAATCTTGTGTATTTAGTACTTCCGACATATAATGGTTTCTCTGCATCACCTTTCAACTTCTCATATTCGTTAGGGCAGTTATGAAGCACCCCTTCAACCATATTTACCATTTCTTCAAGAGCATCATCTTCATCAAACATGCTTTGATCAAATTCATCCGAGGCACCACCCGTGGTATGCACGCGATCACTATATGGCTTGTTGGTCTCACCATGCCTTGTCCATCTTATATATGTTTGATCAATACCATAACACACTAAATGATCTAGCAAATCAAGTTGACTAATCCGCTTTCCAAAACAACAGGATAAGCAAGGACATAAGATTTTGCCAGGATCTTTTGTGTGCTCAGTTGCAAATGTAATAAAATCCTTCACCCCATCTATATATTCCCTTGAACATCGATTAGATGACATCCATTTACGATCCATCTATGGGCTTCAATCTATTTTTTAAAAAAATTACGTGGTTAGTTGTATGACTATTGCATTTACTAATTACTTTTATATTCTCTTACCAATTTTAATTTAAAATAACATACACCACATGAATCTTCATAATTGAAGCTTTCTAAGTCTTAAACTGAATATTTAAATTGCCAAATAATTCATTAATTATTCTCAGGCATTATAATAAAATTTTACAACTCATAACAAAAGAAACCATATTTGCCACAATAATATATCATAGTTAAATTAGAAAACATTACAAGTCAATAAATAAAATACAAGTGTTAAGAATATATAAATAATTATTTTTGCTTATGCAATTAATCAATAACAATCATTAGAACACCTACAAATTATAACTATTAAATTTAACTAAAATCACATTTGTAAGCTCAAAATTTAAAAAACATACCGTAAATAGAAGCTTCAATAGACTGATGAACTGAAACTACAAATACAAATTAAACATAAATAAATCAATAAAATATTTCAGGTTCTAAGTTATTTTTTTAAATAATAATATGTGTAATAAACATCAAAATATAATAAAATCAAAAAATATGATTCAGAAAAAAAAATAAAGAAAATAAAATAAAATTAAAAAGAAAGCATAACCCTTATTGTATGTTTTTCCCTTTACGGTTTTAGTTAATATATTTAAAGTTAAACAATATAGACAAATTATATTTTATTTTATTAAATATTAACATTGATATATTAAAGTCATTTTATTCATATTTTAAAATCTTTAAATAAGTTAATGACTCAATTAACGAATTATTCAATTTATTCTGTTGATTTCAATTTTTCCTATTTTCATTTGGGTTTATATAGGATTTTCTCTATTATAGTTTAATAAGATAATACAAAAAATTATTTTCTTACCTCTACAAAATAGCACTAATAACACAAATATATATTTAATATGTGAAATAATATTAAATAAATGATTTTGATTTTTGGAAAACAAATAATTTGAAGAAGTTTTAAAAGAAATAGCAATATTATTAAAAGTTAATTTGATTATCTAATTTCAAGTCACTTGTATATTAATTACTGTTGTTCAAATTTATGGTTATATATAACATATAAATTCAATTCTTTCATTGTTCTTGTAACTTGTTGCATTAATTTCTTAGAACTAGTGAGAGCTAAAACACAGTACACAAGCCTACAATGGGGATCGGATAAGTCTCTAGTAATGGGAATATATATGTACACACACGCCTAGCTACAATACACACACGCCTAGCTACAAACAACAAACACATTTGTATATTATATATAATATATATATATATATATATATATATATATAGGTGTTGTACATGTAAAGAGCAAAGAAACAAAACTAGATGGTCCCACAAAAAAAAAATCCTGCCGACAGAGAGAGAGAGAGAGCGCACGCATAATACATATGGGCATTGTCATCGTGCACAATAATTTTAGTTACATTATTCTATATTTTTTTCCTCTGTTGATCGGATGAAATTACATACTATGTACATATCTATTTCTAAATTGGTTTATGTACTAGTATAATAACACCATCCATGAAGAAGATGACTATATATGATATATAAATATACAAGCATGCGTGTCATAACAGGGAAAAAAAACCATATCAAGCATGCCAAAAAAAACAGCAGAACAACCTGAAAAAAAATTAATAAAAACAAAACGTAACTTTAACTTACAGCTTGATCAGGGCAGTGGAGTGGGGGACCACGTAATTGCCGTTGGTGACGCAATCTTCAGTGAGGGAAGGAAGAAATTTGAGCTACCAAATGAAGTGGGGACCAAAAACTTGTAGACAATACAAAGAAAAGGGAATAATAGGGACAGGAGTGGGGTTGGCAGTTGGGATAAAACAAAGACGTGTGCTCGTGTGAGTGTCGTTTTAAGAAGTGAAGATAAGAAAATGGAAGGAAGGGAAGAGCACGCAGATACTGGAAGTGAAAATGAGAGAGGGAATGATTAAAGATATGAGAAAAAGGTAAAGAAAGGGAGGGGGTGTCGGCACGCGGGAAATGAAAGAGATTGGGGGGAGGGAGGCGGGAAACATTAAGGATAAGGGGGTGGGGCGGGTGGGTTCTAATTGGTTAGGAAGGGATAGAAAATCAATTTTTTTTTAAAAAAAATGGTCAGGGGTGGCGCCTGACCAGGCAGGCGCCACCCCTGATAAAAAAAATTTTTTTTTTTTAAAAAAAGGGTCAAGGGTGGCGCCTGACCAGACAGGCGCCACCCCTGATAAAAAATTTTTTTTTTTAAAAAAAAAGGGTCAGGGGTGGCGCCTGACCAGACAGGCGCCACCCCTGATAAAAAAATTTTTTTTTTTTTAAAAAAGGGTCAGGAAAAAAAAAATTTTTTAAAAAAAGGGTCAGGGGTGGCGCCTGACCACGCAGGCGCCACCCATGACTAAAAAATTTTTTTTTTTAAACCTTAACAAATTTTTTATTTTTATTTTAAAAAGGGTCAGGAGTGGCGCCTGTCTGGTAAGGCACCACACCTGACCCAGACGCTAGTGTGGCGCCTGGCGTGCCAGGCGCCACAGCTGGTCTTAGCAAGTTAAGTGCCAGGCGCCACACTTAATCATACCAGCTGTGGCGCCTACCCTTTTAGGCACCACAGCTGGTTAAAAAAAGAATATATAACAAAAATAATAAATGAGCAGCTGTGGCACTTTATTAAGGAAGTGCCACAAAATGTGCGCCACCTTTCAACCTTTTTGTAGTAGTGAATGTTTGAACAACAAAAAAAATGTCCTAAACTAAGTAGCTGGGGGATGATCATCTGGTGCTCCCTCAGGTGGGGCTCCCTCAGGTGCTGCTGGATCGGGCCACTGCACAGAGTGAACCGCACCATCATCATCAGGAGGAGGAGGAGGAGGAGGAGTAGTAGTAGTACTCAGGACGACGTAGCGAGGGACAGGGGGAACCTGTGGATGCTGCTCGTCCGGGAACAGGCGACTCCATGACCGCTCGAGCATGTTGTTCGCGATTTCACGCCATTGCGTCTGCTGAGTGTAGATCAAATCAGCGTGTAGCTGCATCTGCTGCTGCTGCTGCTCCTATTGTTGTGCCATCTGCTGCTGCTGCTGCTGTGCCATCTGCTGTTGCTGTTGTGCCATCTGCTGCTCCAAATCTGACCGCAACTAGTCAATAGACCCGTCCCTCAGACGTCTAACCCCTCTAGAGCTGCCAGCCTCAAAGGCGGCGCTCCTGCCGTATACCATGCTAGGTCTGGCGCCTATCCCCATCCCCCGCACTCATCTGGGGTGCTCAGCCCGAGCCAGACCCGTCTTCAAAGGAGTTGTCGGGTCCACTGACCCCTGTGACTCCTCAGGCTAGGTCTGTCACAGCTCAGCCTGCGATTGCTGCATCCGCTCCTGCCATTTTATGAAACAATTAGTAATTAGCATTTTTCATTATTAACTTGGTTTTATAAAAATTATAATAATAAAATTACTTACAATGGCCGCCTCTGCCTGCTAAGAGGTCACAGTCCCGTCACGGTGTCTGTGTGTGATGGCGTACAACTCCCCATAGTCCGTCTGACAGTTCTCCTGCTGTGCCTTCATCTCCTGAAACAATTACAAAATTCAATTAGTATTATGAAATAATCAGCTAAAAGTCAGTGATATTTTGAAAAGTTACCAGCTCACTATAGGTCACAGCAAAGGTCTTCGATTCTGCTGTGTGGTGGATCGTCTGCTGCGCACGGATCCTAGTGTTCCTCTGAGAAATCTCCTGGAAAAAAAAACAATATTAAATGTATTAAAACAATAAAAAACATTTAAAATTAAAAATTTTCAAATTAAATACAATTAAATTGAAGTTATAATTTAATAATTAACAATTACAAAATTATATATAAAAAATCTAATAAATACACTACCTGCCCTTCAGGGCTCCTCCTGAACTGGACGAAACTTGCCCAGTCGTTCAGCGGCACGCCGTCCGGGACACTCTCGATCAGCTGCTCCAGAGGCATCATCCCGTCCTTATTCACCTTGTGGAAGAGACGGTTCCTCCTGTTCCTCCAGGCGTCACCCATCTTCACGAGGGCGTACCTCTTCCGGTTGGCCCGGACGACAAACCGCAGCTGAAAAAAATTATTTAAATATCAATAATTACAAAAAAATAATTTTAAAAATATTAATTAAATAGAATTAATTATAAACAATATTAATTAAATAATTTTAATTACCTGAACCACCTCCTCCCAAGCCTGGTCCTTCGGTCCCCACGGAACGTGCCTCCACGTCTTGAAGTGAAGGGGGAACCGCATCCAATTCGCGCCCAAGTCGTTCAGGAAGCGGTTGAGCAAGTGACCCCCGTTGTGGATGGGTTGGTCAGTGCCCTCATTCCACGGCACTATAACTCGCAGGCTCCGGTCCATGCTGTTCACACCAGCCACGTCGAGCCTCCTCGTCAAAACGTTCCCCTGCTCATCTGCACAGCTTACCGCACGTTAGATAAATTGTAATTCAAAGTTAATATTTTGAATTTAAATAAATAATTTACTAAATTAAAAAATTAATTTACCTTGGACCTGCACCTCAAACCCAGTGGACCGCGAAGACGACCCTCGTGGGTTGTTCTGCTCCCGAGCCTCCTCCTCATCGAGGAACTGCTCCATCTCCTTGATCGCAATCGGGATCTCAAACTCCTCCTCGTCGTAATCCTCGATGTTGATATCTGGCCCCCCAAACTCAACCACATCTGGTGCGGTCGTCTCCTATGGGATCGTCTGCGGTGCCTGTGGTAGGGCCGACTCCTGTGGGGGGATGGGCTGAAATGTCGCAGTCGCCCTACTTCCGCGCTGCCCCCTCCCTCCGCCCCCTGCTTAGCTGCTGACACCCCGTAAAATCGGTCTGGGGACCTCAGGGGCCTTCCCCTTATCCTGTCTTGAAGCCATATCAACTGTAAAAATAAAAAAAAAATTTAGTCACATTACTATGTAAAAATCTAATAAAAATACAAATACAAATAAAATATGGGTTATATACGTACCTCAAGTGCAAATACTGAGAAATACTGTAGCAAAAACTCCTACACGGACGTCTGAACGCTCAAACCTTGAAGAAACCACTTAGAGAAACCCTAAGAAACAAAATGAGCAAACGGAGAAATGAGGGAGGCGGTGGCTTAAATAGGCCAGATATTAGTAGCGGTTATTCCAATAACCGCTACCATAACCGCTACAAATCACCCACGTTGCCTTAAATTAGTATCGGTTCTACAATAACCGCTACAAATTACAAGAACCTTTGAAATTCTGTAGCGGTTATTGCCTAGAACCGCTATAAAAGTGGAGACTCCTGAAATTCTGTAGCGGTTATATCCCAATAACTGCTACAAATAGCTAACGTTTGGTATTTTGTAGTGGTTTGGTTGCTATAACCGCTACAAATAACCGCTATACTGTTGGCGCGCCAAGTGGCGGGAATATTGTAGCGGTTTTTGTGTATTAACCGCTACAAGTTTTGGCGAGAAATTCGCGCCAACTTTGTAGCGGTTTTGTCTAACCAACCGCTACAAAAAACACGGCTAATCTGTCGCGCCACTTGGCGTGTAGCTTGCCGCTACAAATTTGTAGCGGTTTAGGTTAAAACCGCTACAAATACTCTAATTTGTAGCTGTTTCATATAACCGTTACAATTTCACCGCTACTAAATACGATTTTTTTTGTAGTGTGTAACCTTTTCAATTGTTGAGCTTTTATGGCTTGAGATCTTTTCCTTTGCACTGAGGTTTTCATTTTTTTAAGAAAACATATGAAGATAAATGGTGGTTGAATTTGAATTAGCAATTCTATTGTTTTAACTTTATAGTATTTTTAGGAAAAAGGTGAAGAAACAGAAAGGGAATGCGTTAATTTCCCACTCAATTGAATTTAATCTCTATCCTGTTGTTGAAAATAGAGGAGTTTCAGGGTTGCTTTCTTTTCCGTTACTCAATATTTTTAGACGCACCAAAAATATTCTTACAAAATTCTAGTTTCAAGCTTGCTTTCTTTTCCACTACTCAATATTTTTAGACGCCCAAAAAATATTCTTACAAAATTCTATCTGACGAATTAATATGGAAGCTCTATTTAGATAACAAAAATTGAGATAAACAAAAAATATAGAAAATTACATATCAATTTTTTGTCGACTAATGTCTCAAGTAACAATTAATATAGTTCAAAGAAGAGGTACAATTTATAGATTTTTCTCACCATATTAAATTCATGAACAGTTATATTATAGTGATTTCTCAGTAAGGCTGATAAACAAGGACTTAGTTTCAGGTTGCTGAAAGCTAAAGGTTGAAGGAAAAAACTACAATCACATGGACGGAACCCTTTCTTTAGTTCTCATAGAGGCTATATTGATTTTGCTAGCTATAGCAATTTCTAAAGCTATTAGATTGATCTCTCCTCTTGATAATAGGTAACATCTTCTATAAATGGTTCCATGCTCTTTATTCTATTGTTCGGTCTATTGATAGCCCATTATTAATTCATGATTTATTTCCATATGTAGTTTAAAGATGTTGTTGATTCGATTCCCACCGTTTCTTCACCTTCTCATATCGTTGCTGCTCCTCCTGCAACCAAGTATGACGTCTTTCTTAGCTTTAGAGGGGAAGACACTCGTGATGCTTTCTCAAGTTTTCTCTATGAAGCACTTTTTAACGCAAAGATTCATACTTGTATGGATCACAAGCTCCATAAAGGACATCATATTGCACCAGTTCTTTTGAAAACAATAGAGGAATCAGAGATATCCTTGATTATTTTCTCCGAAGATTATGCTTCTTCAACATGGTGTATGGATGAGCTTGTTCAACATGGTGTATGGATGAGCTTCCACAATGACAAGGTACTCATTTATATTTTACTATATTATGTATACTCTTAATATTTTATTCCCTTGTAGTGTGTATTTTTTTTTTTGACCAATTTATTTATTTATTGTAGGATAAAATGACTTGTTTGAATATAGTTCACAAAGGCATATTGATCATTTAGATTTTTCTAAAAGAAATATATTTAATTGTTCTATCTGCTTCTATTTGATCACTTTCTACATATTAATAATGTTTCCCCATAATTTGATCACTAGGGTGCCGAGGAAGTCCAATGCTTATCATTAGACATGAGCAAAATAAAAAGGATTACCTTGACAACTGGTAATTTTCAAAAGATGTATAATTTATGAAATTCCTTTGTTTTATTTTCTTTATTTTGATTATTCCTATAAGAAACTCTTTCTCGATTTAAATGTTATAAAGTTTCATTGGGGTTTAATTTAATGTATTCATCTACCTAAACTTAAAGTATAAATTAGGACTATTGTGAGACGTACGCGCGTCCATGCTTTTACAATAGTAAAGAAGTTAATGTTATTAGAAGTACAAATTATTTGAAATTTGAAAACAAATCAAATATTAATGTGAGGGTTATAACGTGCTCTAAATGGGTTCTGCAGGCTTCATATCCACTCAATGACATCAATGTTTGATGTCTTGTAAGTGGTCCTCTCTTTCAGCTTTAGTTCATGCTTTTCTGATTGGAAGTTTTATCTTGCCTAGTGTTTTAAATGGACATTTGCTTTTATAGTTATATTAATTAAAGATCTATGCATGCATACAGGTAAGTAATTTATATGTTTTTCTAAATAGAGATAAGATATATTTGATTGCACTACAGTATTTTGGGTCATTGTTTTGGGTGATGATAATTGTGTTTCCATTGATTTGTTATTACTAGGGAATAGAGGCGATTCGATGCTTGTCATTGGACTTGAGTAAGATAAGAAGGAGGACTGCATGGAGGGCTATTACACATGTGCCATTACATTTTTGTTGTGAGAATCTTATTACTCTTAGAATGCCTAATAGTAATATCCGACAGCTATGGAATGGAAATCAGGTACGTTTTATTGTTCACATCAAACATTGACCAAATAATTTGCAATGCAAATATTTGCTTTACTTTTTCTTAAATTGATGGTGGAGTAGTAATGGTACTTTTTTTTGGAAATCCAATTCATGGTCTAAATGCATAGACTTATTTTCTTTATAATATCACATTTTTGTTGATTGGTATGAGCGGAATCCTTTTTTAAATTGTAAATACATATAGTTATGCAATTTATTTAACAATGCTTTATTTTTTCAGCATTTTCCAAATCTAAAGGAAATCTTTTTGCGAGATTCAAAACGTCTAACTGCACTCCCAGATATCTCTCATGCCCCTAAGATTGAATATGTGAATTTGAATCAAATCCATTCTTCAATTGTCTTGGGGAATTTTGACACTTTATGGGTAGAAAAAGATGGGGCAAGGCAAATAAACATTGGGGGAAGTATGAAAGGGACAAGGTCAGGGTTAGTAGTGGTGTACAATTTTTTGGATTTTTGCAAATTGTCATTGAATAAAGTGAGAATGAAAGTCATGGTATGCGGCGACATCATAAGCGGTGTTGGATTCAAACGTGTGGAAATGCCATTGGCAAAGAAAGAGATAGCAGAATTGAGATATTTACTTCCATTAGTGAGGAAAGTTGGATTGTTCAAGGATCCAATTGAGTATGGGCATGATTTCAAGCAACATTATGATTATGAGTATGGTTATGATTATTGGTTTCCTCATGGTGTTGGAGTTAGAATGAAGGTGAGGAGGAGGGGTGATAGAGGAGGAGAAAGGCATGTGGTGGGGCCAATGACAAGAGAAACTTCAACGGAAGCTGGAGAAGCTGCACAGGAAGAGGAGTTAATGAGGGAATATTATTGTGGAGATAGTAATAATAGTAATGCTACAATATTCACAAGAGTTCCCAGCAGCATCACTCGCTGGTCATTGTTGATGGAACTAATGTTAAGAAAGAGTGATATTGTTGTTGAAGATTCATTAATCCTCAATTCACTTTCATCACTTTCTCATGTTGGTTCTTGTAAACCTCTCGTTCATCACACACTCTCCCTCCACATTCCGCCATCCGCTTTTACTCACACTGATGATTATCGATTCATTGTCCGACATCATGTTGGTTGGTTCAACTGTCAAGTTCCTAGTTATATGTCTCTTCATCCTGATTATCACTTCGTTGTTCAGTATATACACTGGTAATTTTTTTAATTATCATTTAAATTTCGTAGGTTAAAAAAATTATTCTTAATTTAAATTTTTCTTGTTTATTTATATTGTGCTTTATGAAATATTTGCTGCTTCTTTGCTTTTAATATTTAAGTCATGTTTGTGGGCCTCCGTACTACCTTATAATGTACAAATTGTTAATCTTATTGTGGCGGCATTGCAATATCCAAAACAACTAAAGAAACAATTTTTCTTACTAAGCTAGTTATTTCATTGGAACATAGCGTCCTCATTCATTAATCATCTCGATTGATTTACAAATATTGAATTTAAGAATAATAAAATAAAATACATTTGTTTGACTAGCTACTAGTCA
The DNA here is from genome assembly GCA_963855925.1 of Inga laurina. Lineage (NCBI taxonomy): Eukaryota > Viridiplantae > Streptophyta > Magnoliopsida > Fabales > Fabaceae > Inga > Inga laurina. The sequence goes on along the minus strand of OY979709.1, from coordinate 46,125,674 downwards.
ATGGACATGTCAATGGCTAACTCGCCCTTTTTATATATGATCATCTTTGGTAGAACCAGGAAATCGGGCCGTGCCCATCGGGCTAGCCCGTTTAGGCCCGAGCCCGTCAAGGGCCGGGCTTGTAATTTAGGGTGAAAAAAAGGAAGCGGGCCTAAAAGGGCCGGCCCTGTAACCCTGTAGGACTGGCCCTTTTAGGCCCGTTTAACTTTTTTTTTTACTAGGCACAAGGTAGCAAGTAGTGGTCAAGGGGCAAAGTTAACCTAACTTAATCCTCAGATCAGAAACACTCTCACACTTACTCATACCTCTTTTGAAGCTTCTCTTTTTTTATTTTCTCTTTTCCTTTTTTATATGTGTACGCCAAAATCCAAATCAGGTATTATATTATTACTGACACTTGAAGCTTGTAGACTTGCTTGATTGTAGCTATGGACTTGTTTGATTAGTTTTGGACATTAATTATGGTTTGGACTTAAGTCTTAGTGTTTATGTTTTATTAAATTTGGATAATATTTATGTTTTAAATTAGTTTTGATGATATTTATGTTTAAAATTAGGTATTTTAATCTTTAGGAGAATAAGGGAAAAAAAAGTCATGGAAAAAAAAACAAAAGAAAAGAAAAAACTTAAACGGGCCTCAAGCCCGCAGGCTTTACTTAAACGGGCCGGGCCTATAAAATTCGGTACTTTTTGGATTCGGGCCTAAACGGGCCGGCCGTTTAGGCCCGAGCCTGTCACGGGCCGGCCCGTTTTCCCACCTCTAATCTTTGGGACACAAATTATATAGGCAAAATGCATGCAAGAACCTAACTTTAGAAAGATTAAGTTGTTCTCTAGTTTGATGGAAGCAATAATTGAAAACAACAACAACAATAAATCTTATTCTACTAGATAGAGTCATCAACATGTAGAATCTAGATTTAGATTCTCCTACAATATGTTTTCCTTTTCTTTTTTCAGAATCCTTTCTCCATCCTTTGATTAAAAAAAAAATTGTTTATATTGTAGATATGAACCGTCCAAATCAAATTTTAATAGTTAGAATTATTTATTTACATTTTAGTAATATTATAATAATATTTTATAAGATATTACATTTAAATCAATCATTTTTTAATTTAAGGGTAGAGAAGAAATTTTGAGAGGAAAAGGAGAAAGACGATTGTGAGAGGATTCAAATTATTCTATGGATTCTTCTAGAGAATGTATTGCTATTATGAGTTATAACCTCATAATGACCCAATTGACTTGGTTGAATCCCACCAGTTATTTTTAATTTGGGTTTTTGCCTCTTCATCAATTAAAAAGAAAATACCAAACAAGCAAAGACCCAAATTATGAAGGAACAAGGCAAATCCACCTATGGCCACAAACACAGGATGACTTCACTGTACTTCTTCATCTGTGAATCTAAAGAGAAAGCAAGTTTGCAAATTCTAAAGCTGCCATTTTTAAGAGCTTTTTATTTCTATCGCTTCCCTCCACACTAAAAATTTATTTTATACTTTAACTTCTGAAAAACAGAGCCCCACAACCTTCGGAGATAATGGGTAGACTTTATATATTGACTAAAATCTTCATTTATTTTATTCAATTTTTCTTTTTAATTCATTCTGTGTTATTTAAATTTTCTTAAAGAACTAAACGACTGATTTATTATTTTATTAAGAAAGCAAAGTGCATGTACTTTCTTCCACCTTAATCACTTCCCAACAGGACTCTAAAACTCAAATACATGAGCAATTGCAATTCGTTTATGTATAGTGATGTTATCTTCATTATTTAACTCTCACTCCTTACTTTAATTTCCATTCTATTTTTGTTTAGCTTCAGGCTTTCTTTCTTTTCAACTAATCATATTTTCGTATGCGCAAAAACTATGCAAGCTCTGTTTAAATATAAAAGTTGAAATAAATTAACAAAAATACAAGAGGAAGGCATGTATTGGGTGGGGCCATTGACGTAACATAATATGATTGATAATAGTAAAAGAGAAGTGATTAATGATGATCACCACGTCACTACGACATTAATCAAAGTTGAACAAGAAGAAGAGTTAACAATGGAATATTGTCTTGTGCGGGGCCTCCACACTTCTTTATAATGTACAAATTGTTAGTCTTATCCTGCATTACACTAAATAACCTCACACTTTATTTTTCATTTTTGATGTGCTCCTATGACCAAAAATCATGTAGGAGTGCAGGATAAATAAAACAATTAATAGGCTAGCACGAAAATACACAAAACAACAAAAATGTGACAATAACCCTTAAGGCCAGGGATGACTGAACCTATTAACCATAAAGACATATCCTTTTTTTTAGGCCGACACCATAAAGACATATCTAATAATGAATCGAAAAATAGATAAATATATAAAAAAAAAACACAAATATTTCAATCTATCTATTTCTTTGTCAATTTTCTGTGACTTTTATGGCTTAATTAAGGCCTTACACCTTATAGTTGGGTTTGCTGGCATATAATAAACAAATTAAATTCGTTTATTAGACTCTACATCTACAAACTACAGTTAATACTCCAATCTTATTTTCTAAAAGTCTTTTAAGTCTAAAATACAAGCAAATGCCCAAATGATGACAATACTGGATGAATACAAAAAAGTGGGCCGCCCTAAATTTAATTTTTTTTCCCCTAAAAGCAAAAGCAAAAGCAAAAGGTTTGGTGCAGTACAAATACAATGAAGCAATAAGGCAATAGATTCACACTAGTGATGAGCGCGGCATGACATGACTTGACTTGTTGAAAGTTGACCCCAAAATCATGAATGATCGGAGGTAAGGAGTTTCAAAAATATATATATAATTCATTTCCATCACAAGCTTTCCATTCAAAAATATTTCTATAAAAATATACTACCTCATATTCTAATTATAAGATAAAGTTAATTTTTTTGAAGAAATTAAAGAAGCTAAATAAATTATGTAATCATATCATATATTATGTATCCTTGTATTATATATTAATTTATTAGTCAAACTAATTAGTTTGAAAAAAAATAAAAATATAAGTACTTTAAAGTAATTTAATTAGTTTCCTTAATTTCTCCAAAAAAAGTTAACTTTATCTTATAATTAGAACTGGAGGAAGTACCATTTATTTGTTTTAGGATAAAGATACAATTTTAACAATAAACTTTCTTAAAATGGACATACAACATTATAAACTTTTTTTTTATACTAAAATGCATATAAACTTTACAAACAAGGCATTTTTAACACAACCATTATGTTGGTACCAACGAACATTATGTGGATCCAACGAACTGTACAGGTGTCAATTTTTTTTATACATTTGACTGTTTTGACAGGAAAACTCAGCACCATAAGATCCTCACCATTGCTCTGACTCCATTAATGTCCACCAAACAGATACTTTCATAATTTTCGTTAGTCCTCGCAGTGCTGAGCTCTTCCTCATCATGGTCTTCTAGCTCCTCCCCTTCTAATCTCAACAACAAATCGATGTCCTTAGAATCCTCTTCAAAAGGAGATGATAATTCTCCTTCCACAGGATTAGCTTTGTTCTTCTCAGAGTCTCGATTATAGGTAGCATGAACATTCAAGCCAGGACCACTAAATTTGTTGGCCATTGTAGGATGGAACATAATTCTGCTTTGGTCATCAGTCTGATCAAAGATAATGAAATTCTTGGGGCAAACCTCAGAGGGTTGCAGTTCAACTCTTTCGAAGGGAGTTATCGGCCTGGCACCGGAAGGTAAAACAGCATGAAGGGCATAAACAAGAGGAGCATGCAAATAAGTGTTAGCTGCTTGAAGTGACAAAGGGAGAGCAAACTTCTCAGGGTTTTAGCAACCGACGGAAATACTCATCCTGCAAAGAAAAGGGCATGCAACATCAATATGCAACAAAAAAAAAAAACAGAGAAAAAACGTGGTCACACTGTTGCAGAAACAACTAGTATAAATGTAATATCCTGAATTTTAGGATTAGAAGCTTGAGAATAAACCTGAATCAAGTGAACTGCTAAGCCCCAATTTAGCAAAAGTCCCAAGAATGAGGATTGCTGCCAATGTATTTTTTCAGCATGGTAGTCTTCTTGCAGTGTATTTTTAAATAGGGAAATGATATCCAAAAATTTTGAAATTTTACAAGATGAAAATAGATATTCTAAGCTTTAATTTGATAGGTAATATGTAATTTTTGGACTTGAGGATTGAGAGATATGATTTTTTCAAAGTTAGACCATGTTTCTAGAACCAATTCTGAAACAAGTAAGGTTTAACGAATTTATGGGAATTTTGAGCTTCTAGTTAGCTAAAAACTATATTTTTCCTTGAAACTAGACTCAATAAGGGTTTCATAGCCTTTGGAATCACACCAATTAGATTTCTATAAATAAATATATGAATTTTCAATTATGAAAATTCTGCCCTGTTTTCCAGCAAGTGTGAAAATGGCAAAAATGTATGGGCAAAATAGTCATTTGACTAGATTTAATCCAAAGCCCATATTTTTTTCTTCCTTCATGATGTGGGACATCCAAATGAGGAAGTAAAAAGGGGAAATGAATAATTGTGATAAATATGCCAAAAGTTGGAGTATTAGTGGCTAAGTAAATTAAGATTTGAAAAGTCAAAATTGGCATAGAATAATGTATATGTAAGGAGGTGATATTTTTAAAAGATCATCATCCTTTCAAGGGGCTATGTATACTTCCAAAAAAGGAGAGATAAGAGGGAATTAATACTTGCCTCTCATTTAATCAAAGATGAAGCAATTGTGACCAAGCAATTGAAGTTTGAAAAGTCAAAAAGCAAGGTTTGTAATAAATGGCTATTACACAATTAATTGCAAGGGAATGGATGAAGTCAATTGAAGAAGCTATTTGGTTACTTTGAGACTTCATCTACGTCACTTTTAGCCAAGAGGAAAGAGAAGCATTTATGTTAAGTTAAAAGGAGATAAGCTTTAAGCAAATCACAAGCGAAAATTGTAATAAAATAATATATCTTGAAGGAGGTATAACTGGATATTTTAACGGCTTGTCAGCTCTTTCCAAGAGGCATTTTCTACCAGCTCAAGCAAATGGGGAGAGAGAGAGAGAGAGTGAGAGTGATTTCAAGAAGCAAACACAGAGAAAGAGCAAAGGTTCAAGAAGCCAACAACGTGAGTTTAGGTGCAAAATTCATGTGGTTGTCTCTAAATTCATGAATAACTCTCTCTAACCTCTATCCCATCTTGAATAACACATATAGCAAGGCAAAAGCAAAAGCAAGAGCAAGAAAGAGGAGAGGAAGGGGATGGTTTAGAGAGAGAAACAGGATAAATAAGAGGTAAGCCATAAAACCTTGTAATCTTGGTTGATACTAGGTGTTTGATTGTTGTTGTGGTTGAATTTATGGCTTTTGTTGGTTGAATTTGTGATTTAGGAGGTTCAAACCCTAAAGGAAGATGCTGCCCAAATATTGATTAATCATGTGTAAAAGGTGTTTGGGTGGTTAAACAAGTGATTAGAGGTGCAAAAAGGTGTTTTATGAATTGAAATCATAAAACTCCATTTTCCTTAATTTTTATGGAATTTCGTCTAGACTTGTGTTGGGCTGTGTTTGGATTTGATTTTGATGTTTTTGATGATTCCATTGTGTTTATAATGGAAAATTGTATAGGGTCTATGTTAAGTATGAAGTGTGAAATGCCCTAAAATGTGAAATGTCAAAAATACCCCGAAAACCTTAAGTCTGGGGATGCCAAGGGCATTTTCATCTTTTGAGAGTGAATTTAATAATTCCGAGGTTAAAAATGGATTCTTTGGGTGAAATTATGTAAAAATAGCTAAGGTCATAATTTTTGAAAAAGTACAGTTATACCGGGTCCCTGAGGGTATTTTGATAATTTTGCTATTTTAGACAAAGATAACCAACACAATGAGTTTAGAATGAATTATGAGTGACTAATAACTCATTTATCCTAAATTTAGATTTTAGGATCGGACAGTAGCCCTAGCCGGACACAGAGTATTGGACCGATAGACAGGCAAGGGAAGGGCGATCCAGGTTGAACTTACCTCTCCTGCATGTATTTGATATTTGTGCTTGTGTATTGATGCATGTGATTACATTACTTGATTATATAAAATATATATGAATGATTGAAGCTCTGTTTCTATATATGCTATGGTCATAAGTATGTTTTCTGAAACATTGAGCACATAGATATGTTATTGTGCTAATATGAGTTTATGTAATGTCAGCATGTCTGCATTAAGCACTTATCTTACATACATATTAGTACTGTTTGCTACTGAGATTCTCTTGAATCTCACCCTCCCTCAACCAACCATTTAGATAGATGATTACAGGAGGCGTGCTGAGAACAAAAAAGATGACTGCACGAAGAGAAATGCTGTAATGGAACGAAGATGGAAGGATGTCTGAATTTTATTAAATGGGTTTGGACACCTTAGTAGCCCTGTACAACTACATTATTTGTAATTGTTATATACAATCCCCGCGGGTAATTTCTATAATTAAGCCCTTTTTATCAGTATATCTATACTATTCATGTGTGCCCACTGAACTATACACAAAAACTCTAAAAAATGTAAAAATAAGATAAAAGAGTTACAATAAATACAATGAAGCAATAAGGCAATAAATTCACACAAGTGATGAGCGCGGCATGACTTGACTTGACTTGTTGAAAGATGACCCTGAAAGTCACGAAGGATAGAGCCATAGAGGAAGTAAGGAGTTTCAATATATATATATATATATATAATCCATTTACATTACAAGCTCTCCATTCAAAAATATATGCATAAAAATATCTCATCTATTTATTTTAGAGTAAACGTATAATTTTAACCAAAAAAAAAAAATTTCTAAAAAGAATATATGGCATCATAATTTTTTTTTGGTGCTAAAATGCAGATAAACTTTACAAAAGAGAGCATTTTTTATACAACCGTTATGTCAATACTAACAAACATTATGTGGACCCCACGAACTGTACAAGTGTCAATTTTTTAATACATTTGACTGTTTTGACCTGGAAACTCAGCAACATAAGATCTTCCTCACCCTTGCTCTGACTCCATTCTGACTCCATTAAGGTCTACCAAACAAATACTTTCATAATTTTCATTAGTCTCCTCATCATGGTCTTCTAGCTCCTCCCCTTCCAAGCTCAACAACGCATCGATGTCCTTAGAATCCTCTTCAAAAGAAGATGATAATTCTCCTTCCACAGGATTAGATTTGTTCTTCTCAGAGTCTCGATTATAGGTAGCCTGAACATTCAAGCAAGGACCACTAAATCTATTGGCCATTGCAGGATGGAACATAATTCTTCTTTGGATATCGGTATGATCAAAGATACTGAAATTCTTGGGGGCAAACCTCAGAGGATTGGAGTTCAACCTGAAACAGAACAGGGAGAGGAGAATGAAACAGAACAGGGAGAATTAACATAGCAGAGCAGCCAATGTTGACATTCAAGCATATGACTGAAATGATGCAAGGCATGACGATTATGTAGAGGGAGTAGGTGGGAGAAGAGTTGGTGAAACCCAACGTTTCTTATTCTTGTAATATTTTAATAGGTATTTTAGTAGTATAAATAGGTGAATGAGATTCATTGTAAATCATCAAGATTTGGAATAAACACATTTGAGTTTGGTTTCTATACCATTTTGGTACCAGAGCTGAGTTCTAGAGAGCCAGAGAGCGAAAGAGTGAAGAGTGGGTGAGAAAAAAAAACGTGAGAAAAAGGGCGTGTCGGATTTTCACTCTCGGAGCGTTTTTTGAAGAAACCGACCTCACCATCGTGTTCAGAAGGCCGAAAAACCTAGGAATAGCCTCGGTCACCGCCGTAAAACACCTCCACGCTCCTCCACGGAAGTCGCCGGAAAAGTTGCCGGAATTTCAGACGGTCGCCGGAGGCCAGAGGTTGAAGACGACCCAGTCATCTACCACGTCATCACTGTCTGACCAGTCAGCGCCACGTCGTCCAATCACTGACTGCCACGTGTCATAACCGCCATGTCATCAATCCAAGTCAGCCCAACTTTCAGAAATTGCAATTTGACCCCCTAAATTTGGTAAAATTTACAATTTCTGCCCCAAAACTTTCTGAAATTATATTTTGGCCCCAAATTTCTGCCAAAATTACATTGTCAGACCCTAAAACTTTCTGAAATTACATTTTGACCCCAGATTTTTGCCAAAATTACATTTCCATCCCTGAAAGTTAAGAAATTACCTTTCTACCCCATTTGTCCATAAAATTTCCAGTTTTACCCCTTACTTGCCATTAAAACCGGTCATATCCTTGTACTTTTCCATCCTATACCTAACCTCACAAGAACAATTCTAAAATGCCTCCAAGACGCAGAAACACACGCGAGATTGAGATGGACGAGATGAGACGCCGGATACAGGAACTGGAAACCACTATACAAACGTAGCAAGCCATGCTAGAATCTCACAGTGAATATCCAGAGGATGATTCAGATAACAATAGTTCTTCGTCCACTGACTACCGCCATCGTCTTCAACAACAGTCATTCCACCTTAATGACATTAAGGTAGACATTCCTGAATTCGAGGGAAGACTCCAACCGGACGAATTCATTGACTGGCTACAAACAGTTGAACGAGTCTTCGAGTACAAAGAGATTCCAGATGAGCAGAAAGTTAAAATTGTTGCCATCAAATTGAAGAAACATGCCTCCATATGGTGGGAGAATCTCAAAAGAAGGCGTGAAAGAGAAGGAAAAAGCAAGATACGAATGTGGGACAAGATGCGACGCGAGCTCTCACATAAGTTTCTTCCAGAAAATTATTATCAAGATAATTTCCTTCAGTTACATCATCTTCGACAAAAGGCTATGTCTGTAGAGGAATATATGAGGGAATTTGAAAAACTCATGATGAAGTGTGATATCCAAGAGAGGGAGGAGCAAACAATAGCCCGTTATATCAGAGGATTAAATATCAACATTGCTCATCCGGTACAGCTCCAACAATACTGGACTCTGGATGACGTCATTCGTCTAGCCATCCGTATTGAGAAACAGTTGCCCAAAAGGTTTCCGTTTCAACCGTCTTCCTCCACTGAAAATCCTTTTGATGAACATGAAACACACATGCATCAGCCTACACAAATGCATCAGCATAACCCTTCAAGCAAGCCTACACAAGTATATCAGTCTAACTCTTCAAGCAAGCCTCCACTAAAGGCTATCAAAGAATTTAGCTCCAAAGCACCTAAGTGCTTCAAATGCCAAGGGTTCGGTCATATCGCTTCAGAATGTCCTACCTGCAGAGTGGTTACTATTATTGAAGGGGAAACTTCTGCAGTTTTTGAAGAAGAAAAGGAGCTCATACCCAACAAAGAACCTGTCTTTGATGAAGAGCCAATTTTTGATGAAGAAGTCATTCCTCCTGATCAAGGTGAAACACTTGTGATTAGACGAAGCTTGCATACAGCCACAGTGAAAGAAGAGCCTTGGCTACGTCACAACATTTTTCATACTTGTTGTACCGCTCAAGGTAAAGTTTGTGACGTTATTATCGACAACGGAAGCTGTGAAAATGTAGTCTCTAACTACATGGTAGAAAAGTTGCAACTACCAACTCACAACCATCCGTACCCATACAAGCTCCAATGGTTCAATAAAGGAAGCACGGTCAAAGTGTCAAAACGATGCCTTGTTACTTTTTCTATTGGAAAAAGGTATCACGATGAAGTTTGGTGTGATGTTGTTCCGATGGACGCTTGTCATCTTCTTTTGGGAAGACTTTGACAATATGATCGACACGCTCTATACGACGGGTATGCAAACACATATTCCTTCCAGAAGGATGATGTGAAGATCCAGCTTGAACCTTTGCCACCAGATAAACACGTCAAAATAAAAAAATAAGCCCAAGTCATTTTTACTGAAGCATAAAGTTTCAGATCAATCTCCATTCATTGATGATGATGTTGTTTTTGACTCGAGGACGAGTCCTGTCCAACCCCGGGAGAATGAAACAGAACAGGGAGAATTAACATAGCAGAGCAGCCAACGTTGACATTCAAGCATATGACTGAAATGATGCAAGGCATGACGATTATGCAGAGGGAGTAGGTGGGAGAAGAGTTGGTGAAGCCCAACGTTTCTGACTCTTGTAATATTTTAATAGGTATTTTAGTAGTATAAATAGGTGAATGAGATTCATTGTAAATCATCAAGATTTAGAATAAACACATTTGAGTTTGGTTTCTATACCACAACCCTTTCAAAGGGAATCATTGACCTGGCACTAGAAGGTAAAATAGCATCAAGGGCAGAAACAAGAGGAGCGTGCAAATAAGTGTCAGCTGCTTCAGGTGCCAAAGGGAGTGCAAACTTCTCGGGGTAAAAATATTCGTGATTCTGCATGGTAAAGTTCGGTTCCCTTAAACTCCCAGCAAGTAATCCTGCCTTGGCTTTTGCAACTGACAATTATTCTATCTTAAAGTTGGACAGAAGCTGCTAAAGGAATGAAAAGAAAGAAAGTAGGTACTAAGCTGAGTGCATTTTTAACAAAAGATGGCCGGTTCCTCCAATCAACGCTTATCTCTTATGCAGCCTCTAATAAATGATGCCAATACAATGAAAACACCCCCTAAACCAACGTTGTTTGATTCTGGACTACGTGACAGGTTTTAGCAACTGACGGAAATACTCAGCCTGCAAAGAAAAGGCCAAAGGGTATGTAACATCAATATGCAACAAAAAAAGGGAGAAAAAAAGTGGTCACACTGTTACAGAAACAACTAGTAAAACCAGTGGGGTTTATCTTGGACAGCTTTGAGAATTGAATTTTAGTGTTCAAAGTTCAAACTAAAAGCAGCTCAATTTACACAACCAGAATAAACTTCAATCTTGACATGAAGTTATATGTTTCAGAACCTAATCCAAACATCACACGCTACTTTCTAAAACCATTATAACACAGAGATATCCGAGCTTGCTCAGCCTTTAAAGTTTAAAAAATTTGAAACATAAATACTCTCTACCTCACAATATTTAATGTTGGTAGCTAAGAAATTTCCCACTACAACTTCTAATATACAAAAAGTCATCTGCTACACAAACTATGCAAAATCCATCCCCCTCTGGAAACCCAATAAATGGAAGTGGATGAATTATTCACCTGGCAAACTTGGGTTAATTGGCAGTGTGCGATGAATCCAACATTCATTTTAATCTGTCCAACTTCTGTCACAGTTCCGTTTCTCCTTGTTGTTAGTGCAACATACATTCTCAATCCTCCCCCACAATCTAAAAAAAGAAAAAACGTAAGAAAGAGCTCCTTCACAATCCAATGAGACTTTGCCTACAGCAGAAAGAAACCATACAAGAATTCAGAGGGGATGAGAAAACAATATGCAACACAGGAAGAAGACATAAAATGGTCAGACTGTATGCAACAAGCCCCCATCATTTCATGAATTTTGTGATAACAGGCCAAAGGATCCATAGAATGTTCCTCTCAGTAAGTTTTGTGAGTCCAAATTTCAAACAATAGGCATCAAAATATAGTACTACATATTCAAGGCCACAGAATCCACTCTGATTAAGTTTACATTTTGAACACATGATCGGAGCTAGATCAAGTGATAGCCAAAAATTGCAATAATTAAAAATAACTACAGCAGCAAACAAGTGGGGACAATATCTCTGACCTGAATTAATTAAATTACAGAATCATATGAAAGAACACCACCAAGCTAACACACTTCCTATTGTATAAGGATGTCCACGGCATCTTGAGGCCCAATCCAGAATATCAGGATAAAAACCAAGCCTCTCTCCTCAAAGAACAGAGAAGACTTGATCAAACTACAAAAACCTCTACTGTGTAGAACAAATGACATGTACTTCACTACCAATCTTAGCTTCAAGAAAATGCACTAACAAGATTTTTTTTTTAAAAAAATAAAAGGTACAATAATCATCCCAGTTTAGAATCAGCAGGTATTATAAGTCATAAAAACAGAGCCCTCCTCAACAAGTTAAATGCACTCTCGGACACAATACTCGTGATTTGAAATTCAAACCCCTTAATGTGCACAACATTTTAACCGAGTATGGAGTCAAGTCCCAAAAGTTCTCTTACAAATTTGACCCAAGAGCGTATCAATCAACAAATTTCAGATTAAAAACCCTAGTCACCACTAACTACTGCGTCTTTTCCAAACAGAAGATTAAGAGCTCTGAAAAATAAATCATGGCAAATAAAAACTTTGAAACAAACATAGATCTTCAAAGCTAAACTCCCAGCATGCGCTAATAACATAAAGATAGCTTTCAATGATTCCTAAATTCTTACGAATTTTAATGAGAAAATGGGTAACAAACTGAGTCACAGACTCTAGGGATGGAAATAGGCTAAGTCTTTATCAGGGGCCTATGGCCTAGCCTACATTAAGCCCAACCTAACTTAGCCTATTTATTAAATAGGTCAGGCTAAGGCTCGGGCTCTTTGTCAGGTCTATTTAGGTAAACAGGTCAAGACTATTTTCATAAAGCCTAGCCTACAAACCTACAAGCCTGGCCCATTTATGTTTTTTAATTTATACTATTATATATAATTATATCTAAATCAGTTTTATAAATTATTTATGCAATTACAAACTTAGTTTTTACCTTAGGTTTCACATCTTATTATTCACCTCCAAACTCAACTTTTTTATTTATTAGTCGAATATATTTACCTCCCTTCTCTTCAATCATCTAAGGTTGCAATGTTAGCTCACTCTATTTCCCTTGATTTGCGTAATTTGTTGAAACATAATCATTGCTAGTGATGCCCCAATAAAATATTATAATTTCAGTAGGAAGAGTTTGTCTCAGTTTCTATAGGAAAAAAAGGTAAAATCCTTTTTTACATGCCATTACTTTTTTATATTTGGTTGATTTTTAAAAATAAATTTTTTTAGATTGGTTTTTCTTATTCTAATTGATTTGAATAATTGTTTTCACTATGTGTTCTTTTTCTTACTAAATTATTACTGATGAGAATACATCCTAATTAAATTTTTAAGACATAATGTAGGTTTTTAAATATGTTTGAGGTTGTAAATGAATATGGAGGCATAGACTTTAAGCCTATTTAAATGCTTACATTTCAAATAGGCCCTTAAATAGGCTCAGACCTAAAAAAAAAGTCTATATGCAGGCTCAGACTCAGGCCTAGGCTCTAGATCTTTATTGCAGGTCTAGGCCTATTTAATTAAATTCTAGCTCGGCCTAACCTATTTTCATTCCCAACAGAGACATGAACTTTCTGATGATGAGGAAGATCAGTCACAAACCTAGGCTAAGGAAGATCAGATACAGAAATTCCACTAGATTTTTACTAAAAGACGAAGCTCTAGCGAGAGAAAGGGAAGTAAAACAGTGAGAAAGAGAGAGAGGTCCAGGTCGATGCATATAACCTTTTTTCATGGTTGTAGCGATGTGTGCTAGCTTAAGACACAGAGTGAGAGAGAGAGAGAGAGTGAGGAGTGAAACCAGGACGATGCGACCCGTTGGATAGGATAAGGCCACGTCTCTGAGAATGCCCCTTCCGTGTATCACGGATGTGATGGTGACCGTTGGATTAGAGAACTCCTGATGGAGGAGTGGGGCCCACGTGGTTTGACGAACGAGTACCGAGAAAGTGTGTGTCCCGAACAGAGATGGAAAAATGGTTTTTACTTATAGGACTTTTTATAATCTTATATGTAGTAAAAATCAAACTATGTAATATGATTTATGTTTAGATTGGTAATTGTATAAATAACTTTTATAAAAGTAAAATTTATTTGGATTGACTTAAGTATAAGTGACTTTTGTGATAATGGTAAGAGAAAGTGGGTGAAAAAATATTTAAAAAATCAAGTAAATATTTAAAAATTACTTTAAAATATTAGGTGCTATTAGAAAAATATTTTAGAGTGGGTGAAAATCAAAAAATCAGTATTATAACTTTTGGGTGCTCTTTACTACTAAAAATAATACATTAAAGGTAAAATTATAGTCAGTCTCCTAAGCTGTATAAGGGTTAAAAGTGTCAAAAAAAATATTTTAAAGCAATTGTTGGAGCTAAAAAAGTATATTAAGAGTAAAATTGCAATCAATTTGATAACGCACTGGATATAGCTGGAAAAGTATTTTAAAGGGTTAAAAGCACTAAAAAATATTTTAAAGTAATTTTTAGAGCTGAAAAAGTACATTAAGGGTAAAATTAGAATCATTGTGATAGCACACTGGGTACAAATGAAAAAATATTTTAAGGGGTTAAAAGTACCAAAAAATATTACATAATTAATTGGATCACATATCCCATTACAATATGGTGGAAAATTAACGTCACAGCCAGTTTATTTGGATTATATGTCAATTTATAAGTTGGGCAAAATAGTTTGGAAAAAATGATAAATATAAATATGTTAAAGTAATTTAATTAACTTTCTTAATATCTCTAAAAAAACTCTATCTTATATTTAGGACAAGAATGAATATAAATTTGAATTTCTTCCTCCGGTATCCCACACCCGAAAGTGCAAACTAATCCGGAGTCGCCCCTTGAGAGGGACTTCCCAGGGATCGAGCCCAGGTGGCGGGAGGGAATCTTTGCCTCCCTTGTCTCAAACACCGGACCAAACCCCCTGGACCAGAATGAATATAAATTAATGATACATATAAATTATTTTTCCTATTAATTTCTCCCTCTCACATCATCCTTCTCCTTTTGACTCTTTCATCTTTCTCTACCTCTCTCTTCCTTTTTCCTCTCTCTTTCTCTCTTTCCCAATCCCAACAAAAGTTTCACTTCCCAAGTTATTTGTTTCGTGTGTTTCATCATGGCCCCCAATCACAATATCACTGTACCAAACACTCGCATAAAATTCCCTCGCTAGACAATCACACAAAATGAAGAAAATCGCACGATATGGCCCACCAATGTGCATCCAAACACTTGCTTAGCTTAATTATTGGCCTAATTCAATTCTAACTCTACTTTATGCTTCCTAACTGTAGATTCCATCCACACTAATTGAAATAGCAACTAGACCAAGTTCACATCATACTTTTAATAAATTTTGAAACAAAAAACTAGCTATGAATAATCATTATTTGATCCTTATTATAAGACACCAACTAACAATTCTTAAAAATCAATAAAAATAGTTAAAGTCATTAAATTTATCTTAAAATTTAAGTAATTTCCACTATTACCTCTATTAATTACACAAAACTCTAATATCATATTAATTGTTCCTCCGGTCTTTAATATAACACATATTTACCTAATTTGATTAAATTAAAGAAGTTTGTTAAGTTAGTTAATATGACATCTATTTTCTAAAACACCCTAGTCACTTTCTTAACTCTCTCATTCTTTTTTCTCCTTGATTATTATTGAGTAAGCATCAATAGTGGTAAATTAGAAAAAAATTGACAAATATAAAAATTTTGTCTTATATTTAGAACCAAAATCAACTTCTAAATATGTCTTATATTAAGAATCGAATGAGCATTACTCTCTCCTACTACCCTTATTAAATATGGGCATACATGATAAAAAAATTATTTAATGCTCTTTAGAAACAAGCAAATACCTTATAAAAAGGATAAAGAATAGGGGTGCTCGGGATCGAGAAATGCCATTCCCGATCCCGATCCCGAGAAGGGTTCGAGAATGATTTTCATTCCCGATCCCGAAAATCGGGAAATTTTGGGATCGGGAAATTCCCGATCCCAAATTTGCGTTTTTTTTTAAAAAAAAAAAATCTCTATATTGAATTTTTTGTTGTGTTTCCTTTAGTCTAATATAAATATATAATTTGTCTAATATCATATTATACTAAATAAGTCTAATATAAATATATAATTAGTCCAATACATGTTTAAAGTTGTCGATTCAGCTGTAAAAAGAACAAAGACAAGAACAAAAAATTAGAATTATTTAATAAATAATAAATGAAATTAACTAAAAGAATAGATATTACCTTAAAGGTGTTAGGGATTTTCATATTTTATTTTACATTTGGTCTTATTTTCTTAAATAATTTTAAAAAATATACATGTGTATATATATATTTTCGGGAATGGGAAAAAGTTGGGATCGGGAAGTCCCATTCCCGATCCCGACTTTTGCCCGATCCCGAAATCACATTCCTGATCCCGAAATTAAATCCCGTCCCGATTTACTCCGGATCGGGACGGGAAGGTCGGGACGGGAAATCGTTGAATACCCCTAATGAAGAACACTTTTTAATTGGTGTCGTATAATAAAAACTACATAGAGTAAGTTTTAATAATTTCTCTGTCACATTGGAAAATAATAATAATAATAATAATAATTTCTCTGTCACATTTGTAAGAGAACTTTGAAGTGTAGTTAATCTGTTCCCATACATAACAAATAATTAAGCTTTACCTAAATGGAAAATTACATTTAGGTTCCAAGTAAGAGAAAAAAAAAATCAAAAAATGGTCCTTTCAAATTTCAAAATGAAAAAATTGTCCTAAGAAATTGTCAATGGCACCTCTAAACTTGTCAATGACCCGCATTTAGAGTTGTCAATATGACCATTTTTTCCATTTTGAAAAATGAAGGGATATTTTTTTATTTTTTCTTTTGCTTGGGACCTGAATGTAATTTTCCCTTTTCTAAAATACTAAAACATGTATTATAAATTTTCTGTTATAAAAAGTTATTTTCATAAAAAGCGATACTTAAATATTTAAATAATAATTTGTTCTTTCTGAAAATTTCAAAAAGAAAAAAGAAAAAAAGACACAAGCATTGAGTTATAAATTTTCTGAAAAGTTAACTTCTTATGAAATAAGTTATTTTATAAAGCAGTTTAGGAATAAAAAAAACACAAGCATTGAGCTAGCGGAGTTACACGTTGCTGGGGGAGCAAATTACTATATATTTTTTGTTTGGAATTGCGGTGTTGTTGAGTTAGGAAGCATGCTAACATAACCAGCCAACCTCTTACGTTAATTTCGCAGCCCTACAGCTACTGTGCCATTGTTAGGATGTTCTATACGGCATTTAATTTTATATGTATATAAACCAATGATATGTGCAAATGTATAATTATGAAGAATCTAAAGTAACTGATTAAAAATAGAGTTTATTTCCGATCATCATATTAACAAGTAGTACTAATTAAGACGAGCTTATTTCCATTGACAATGATTTGGACGTTTTGTCCTCGTACATTTTATAAAATTAATTATCGTTTGCTTTCATCAGTGTAAAACAAAAAATATTAATCACTAGATATTGTTTTGCATTTTCTGAATTGGCCGGGGTGTCTAATTGGGTGCACGCCGGCTACCCACATTGGTTTTCTAGCGCTGCAATTCGCCATCAGGACATTGTTTTAATCTGCTTTTTTAATTTCTGTACATAACAATGAAGGTAACATGCATGCTAATTTAACCGAATCGAACTGGCAGTGAACCAATCAAATCAGCCTCAAACATATTAGAGCTAGTAAAATTGGTGGTCCGTATCAATTAAAATAAAATTTTATCATAAATAATACTCCCTCCGAATTGTTAATATAAAACATGTTTTAATAAAGAAATTGAACTACAAAATATATCTTTTGTTCAAAGACCATAGGTAGTACTATTCAATTATAATTTATCAACAATATTTATAAAATATTGACAAATCTGTATTTTTATTATATATTTTCATAGTTTAATTAGGAATTTTGTCTTAATTATTGACCATAAAATTTCTTTCTTAAAATAAATTGAGATTAAAAGTAAGTATATTAAATTAGGATTAAAAAAAGCAAAATTGTTATAAAGTTTTAATTACTCTTAATCATTGATTTTTCTTAGAATATTTGATGTTAGTTTAATTGTTGTTAATTGAAGGTGCTTGAAAAATTAGATTAAATCTGAAAATGGCAATTTGGGGTTTAAATTTCAAAAATGACAGTTTGGTATCACGAAATATAAAAATGCCAGTTCAGTCTAGTTGAAACTACACCGTTTTTGGTTTAATGGATTAGGTCTGAATTCAGAAGTAGGGGTGTTCAAAGTATCCCGGTCTCGGTTGTCCCGGCCCGGTCCCGTATATTTTATCCCGAGAATTTCCCGTCCCGGCCGGGACCGGGACCGGGATCTTAAAAGACGGGGACCGGGATTGGGACCGGGATCACCCCTTGTGATCCCCGGGAATTCCCGGTCCCGTTTTTTTTCCCTTAAAAAATAATTTATTCTTTTATATTTGTATTTTTTACCCCATAAATTAAGTTATCATTTGATAAAATGTATATCACATATTTAGTTAGAGTTAAATCGTATATATCGTGATACTAATCCTAACTATATAATATATAAAAATAAAAACAAAAATTATGAATTTGATAATAATAATAATAATATATTATTCTTCAATTCTAGCTCAATTTGTGTGATTTTTATGACCTTATTAAGTGTTAAATAATCACTTCAAACACTAGATTATAAAAAATTTAACTAAAATAATCATAATAATGAAACCGGGAATTCCCGGTCCCGGTCATACCGGGAATATCTCGGGACCGGGACGGGGAATGAATTCCCAGTCCCGGCTACACCCGGGACGGGAACCGGGAATGGGTGATCCCGGTCCCGTCCCGGGTTTTGAACACCCCTATTCAGAAGAGCTTCAGCAATTATTCAATGCGAAAACCAGAACCAGAGAGCTGAGAGTTGCGAGGAGCTGTCGCGAGACCATTGCCATCCTTCATACACCTCACCTTCCTCTATCGACTTCCCATCACCATTCCTTTTTGGTCGCCGGCAACCTTTGCTTCCTTCACCGTCGCCGGCGACCTTCCATTTCACCACAGATGGCAGAAGGAGAGACCCAGCGGCGAGACAGAGACAAGGTCGAGAGGGAAGAGCACTGGCGAACCTCCTTTATTCCACCACCATCACCCTCCTTCAACGGAGCTTCTTCTTCTTCTTCATCCTCAAACTACACAAACGCCACAAACATTGATGGGAGCTGAGTGATGTGCTCCGCAAGTATACAGTTCGTGCCAAATAATAAAGTGATAAGTAGAGTATCGTTCCATGAGAAATTAATCAATTAATTTTTAGATATTAAAATCTCAATTTATTTTAAGTTAAACGAATCTAGTCATGAGAAAATTCAAAGAAAATTAAATAATAAAAACTATCAATATCAAATATAACCTAGTGTTACTAATCTCTCACTAGTGCCCCAAATCTTAAATCCATTTAATTAGTTAATCTCAAATGTTAATTTTGTTAATCTTGAGTATAAATAGTTATAAGTGCCTATTGATTCACTCACAACCCTCTCTTAAATATAATTGTTATGTCTAACCGAATTACTCAAGAGGCAAGATAATTTAAACACACTATTCAACAATTATATGGGGCTATTAGGTATATGCATATCCTAATCGCAAGTTAAATCGTAATCTAATCCCATATCACTTAATTTCATAGCCTAATTAAAATCCACTTCGTCAAGGTAAATTCAAATACTCAAATTCACATCTAATGGTGGTCAATCATCAAACGGATATAATAAAACAATATTAAGTAACCAAAATTAACATAAATCATGGAAATAAAATCTAGTTCACTAGTGAGTTCATAGTTTCTCTAGGTCTAAAAGAAAATTAGCCACTCATGGCTAAAACAAAATCTATAAAGAAAAAAAAAATTCAGATTCAAAGAATAAAAAGAATAGGAGATGAGTAGAAGAAAGAGCGAATCTTCTTGGCTATCGCACAAAGAAAGATTTCCAAACATTCTCAACTTCCTGGCGGCTGTCCAGATCTCTCCACTACTGACTTTCTTGTTCTGCTTTGATGTGTCCTCTATTCGCTGCCCTCTCCCCCTTTTTATAGATCTTTTAATGAGCAAATGTGTCCAAATATGATATCATTTTCCCATTCGTACGGATAATCTATATCTTTTGCTACCTCCATGTGCAGATCATATCTTCCTTTTTTTTTTTTTTCGCGAATGTGCCGATCTGGCCAACGATTTTTATCGTTTCTCCAAGTCGTGGACCCCGCATTTGATTCATTCACACAATATCAATACATTAGATCATGCTGCAACGGTTTTTTTTCACCTTCGATTGCTGTGGGCCCCGCATCTGATGCAATCTTCGTATCTTTCGCCCTTGGATGTATAATATCTTTCTATTTAGATATGATATAATTGCTTGAGCTCATTTATTTTCAATTTTGATACTTTCTCATTTTTTTCATCATTTAATACGTCCTGCATAATAAAATAGGATATGAGTAGATTTTATGTCAAAATTTCTTTTTATCCTAAACTTAATTAAAAGTTAGAAAATATATAAAAGATGAATAAATAAAAATAAAATATTAATAAATTTAATCAATTATATCCTAAAATCTATCCTATTTAATTATAATATATATATTTATCACTGAGTGAACAGAGCTGAGAGGAACAGAGCTAAGAGAGAAAGAGGCTGTTTCTTCATCACCACCTCTTTCTTTCACCATCGTTCACCTCCACCAACGCCGGCCTTCAGTCCTTCCACCATTCCTCTGCTCTACCACTTCACCAGTTTCACCGCCGGCAACCTCTCTCGCCCAGACTTGGCTTTCTCTAGTCTGTTTTTGTGTGGAAATTTTAGCCCAGGGTTTAATTGATTTAGTGCTAATTGGTTAACTTAGTCAGTGTTTTACGTGGCTGGAATTGTGAAATTGTTTGGTGAAATTGTGATGACAAATTGCAGTGGCTAATTTCCTTTTCTCCTAGAGCAATGGTTTGAGTCTTGAGCTTGGAGCTTAATGGGGGAGTATTTTACCATCTAATTTCTAAACTTAATCTTTTGTATTAGTTAAATTCTAGGTTTACAGTTTAATTAGTATATTGGACTGAATGTTTTGCATTGGAGTTCTATGCATTTCTTCATATTAGATATGTATTTGGATTTTAATGTATTTGACACTTGTGCTTCATTAGTAGCAATTTCATGTAACTGACTTGATATAGCTTTTGCTTGAATTTGCTATGAATATATAATTGAGATTGTAATGCAAGGGGTTCTTGGTTACTTGTATCTTGCATATTGTTAATTTCAATTGCTAGTGTTTAAATTGGGTTTCGGTTAGAGGGATTAATTTCTACCTAGTGTGGAGGAATTAATGCACCTAACTCAAGCTAGCTCAAAGGATCTTTTAAGTAAATTTGTCAACTAGTATACTCTCATTATCTTTTGAAGCAAGGATTGATGAAATTCATTGTTCTAGGAGGCTTAATCATACTTTTCAAAGCCAATATCAATTCCTTTCCACTTTTATTCCAAAAAAATCCAAAAATATTAGTTTTTAAAGCATTTTAGTTTAATTGTAATTTAGTTGTTGGATAAAAAGCTCAAAAATCATTTTAAACTTGTTTTATGCCAATCATCACACTTGGTTTTTAGGTAATCAATAAAAGGGCTTCTCGAGAGACGATCCGAAATTGCACCATATATTGCAATCCTTGGTTTAATTTTTGAAGAGGTTACTAAGGCACAAAGCACATGCTTCTTCAAGTGGCGTTGTTGCCGAGGAGCCAAGTAATTGGTTCCCTAGTAACTAAATGTCAATCTTTGATTGATTGGTACCTTAAGCCTTTAGACTTGCATTTAGAATAGTTTTTGCATTTAGGTAATTTTGCATTGCATTTAGTATAGATTGCATTTACTTGTTCATATCATATTTCATGACATCTTCTCTCTTTCCATAGAAAATTTTGCAAAACACTTCTGCTTTTTTTTTCTTTCTTCTTGTATACACTTGATTTGTGTTTGTTTGGAACTCATTTGCTGTCACTTAGTTGGTATAATTGGTGTGAAACTGATAAGAGAAGTGTTGCACTTTCACTGTTTTGACTTTGCATTGATAAGTATTTTCTTTGCATTGTCTTTTATCTCTAAAATGTGTGCAGCTTGCTTGAATCTGACTTGGGACAGGAATTTAACTCTAAATTTACATCAAACCTTGCTAGATCATTTGCACCAGAGATTTGATTGCATTTTGCACTTTGGAAAAAGAAATTCTAATTCATTATATTGGTGCACCTTACTTGATTACTAGGTGAGAAATTGTTATTAAATTTTTGAACTCTTATTCATTGTTTTGTTGGTTAGTTGGATTTGTTACTAGCCGGTTGAAAGGGCTTGTTTGACTCTTTGCTGTCATTCTTTGGGAGTTGCGTTGCATTTGTGAAGTTGAACGTGTATTTGAAGTTTGCTTGAAATCATAATGCCATTGCTGTCATTGATTGGGATTTTCTGTTGTTATTGGCAAAGCTGTGCAAAACTTGAATTCTTTTAACTGATTGAATCATATTTTATGTGAAAAAGCTCTTGCTACTAATTTTGGGAGGATTATATTGATTATATTGGAAGGATAATAGCTGTCCAGGGTGATCACATATGCCTGTTTGTTGCAAGATGGATTCAAAAGCTGAGTTTCTTGCTTAGATTTAATTTTGGAGGTTACTGATTCATTGATTTCTGCACTTATACACATTGTTCCATTGCTGTGACTTCGCATGGTTTTTGTTTGGAGAAAGAGTTGCTGCTGTAATTTGTCACTGAACTGTGCAAGTTCTCTTGGAACAAATTTTTGAGTCTTGTCATCTCTTGCATACAAGGTAGCAGAATTTCTGCTACCAACAAAAGCTCTTACTGCGGCAATTACTTGTCCATGCAAGCAACTAAAAAATTTTCCTATTAAAATTTGCTATGGTCACCCACTATGAATCTTTGCTAACTGATTGAATTTCATATCAGTTTGTCAAATTTTCAAGTGCCAGCTACTTTCTATCAGCTTTGGGATTGTGTGCATTTGGGATCTTACTAAAATTTGCATTGCTGAGCTGCTGTAGCAAAGGGACCAACAGTGTTCCTAATGCCTGCCGGGGAGGAAGCGTGACCATCAAGGTCGTCAATCACTGCCCTTCTACGAGATGCCGAGCCACCTTCGATCTCTCTCGGGAAGCGTTCTCCACCATTGCTAACCCTGACGCTGGAATAGTCAACATTGACTACGTCCCGTAAGTTATTAAAAAATATTACACATTAATTTTGATATTTTACTTTTGTTAGATTTTGAAGTTCATTTTTGTAACAATCTGGGACCACACACATCACCCGCAACTGACTAAGACTACACATAGCACCTGACAGGATTTATAGCCCCTCCGCACCACACAGATCTTAGGGATTTTCCTCTTAGGTACTCCTAATTTCCCCAAGAGTCACCTCCCTAAGGGCTCGAACTCTGGAACTGAGGATAAGTCCAAAGCCTAAGAGCACCTTGGTAGCCAAGCACTTGATAAGGCATGTACTTATCCTCCCCAAGAGCCGCCTCTCTAAGGGTTTGGACTACCAAGGTGCTCTTAGGCTTTGGACTTATCCTTAGGTTCAGAGTTCGAGCCCTTAGGGAGGCAGCTCTTGGGGAGGGTAAGTACATGCCTTATGTGACCCTTGGTAACCCATTTTGACTAGTGGATTGAGATTTATGAATTTTTGAAGTCAAACCAGAAAAACTGGAAAGTTTCTGGAACAGATAGAAGAACCTTATCATTAAGCGGGGTCCGAAGGTGAACTTTTGGATATCCGAAGGCATATCACAAGGCTAGTGCAGGAGTTTATGTACACCAAGTGATGTGCTCGAAGATTTAACTTACGAAGTCACACTTGAAAGAATCATCGATCGGTAGGGGAAGTAGCTCATGAACAAGAGCATCCCATTCGTCAAGATTGTCTGGAAAGGGTTATCGCTTAGAGAGGCTACGTGGGAGACAGAGGAAAATGTAAAGAAACGTTACCCGGAATTTATGATTGTATAGGCATAGCAAATTTTGGAGACGAAATTTATTTAAGTGGGGGAGAATTGTAACACCCCAAATTTTATATTCACCAAATGTATTGTAAATATTTGATAAATTCAATAAAATGGTGAATATTCATGAATTTGGAATTAAGGAATTTTATAAATGTTTATATTCATGAGAAAATGAATAATTATGAAATTAATTTGGATAATTATTATTTCCCTTTTCTCTTCATACTTTCGCCATTCATGAAAATAAAAAGGGAAAATAAGTGTTGGTTAACAAAATATGCCAAGTGTCCTTAATCCAAACCAAGAAGAATAAACTATAATTGTTGAAAATGAGCACATGTACAATTAAGTTTAAAATAATGCTTCTTGTGTATGTAATTGGATTAATGGAATTAAAGCCCAATTGTGTGCATAGAGGGGGCTCTTATGCTTTTTGGGCTAACTAAATGGGAGAAGGAAATTAGTTCAAACTCAAGTGGACCTTATGACACAAATTTGAAGAGGATAAGGTTAAGTACAATAATGAGCTCATAAACCAATTTTACCACTATTTATTAAATGAAGGGAAAATGAGCAAGATTTTATGAAGCTTTCTCCATCTTCTCTTGACTTCATTTTCATCGAAGCTGCCCAAAGAGAAGAGAGAGAGAGAGAGAGAGAGAGAGTTCAAGAAAGTTAGAGAGAGGAGGAAGGTCAAGGATGCAAAGATCTCAAGGTAAGTTAGTGAAATCCTTATGTTTAAGCCTCCTAAGCCATGTAGAACCTCTCCTAAGCTCTTTTCCTTCTTGAAACTCATATGTAGCAAGCAAGATTCCAAGGGTGGAGAGAGAGGGAAAAACGTTCTAGAGAGAGAAAGCATAAGAACTCAAAGGTAATTTCAAGAACCTTGATTCTCTTGATGTATTATTGTTGTGATGTGGTTATTGTCATGATTTGTGGTTTGATTGTGGATTTTGTAAACTTGGGATGTTGAAACCCTAAGAGGTTATGCTGCCCAAATTGGGATTAATCATGTGAAAAGTATAATTAAGTGGTTAAACAAGTGATTAAAAGTGATAAGAATGTGTTTTGTGGGTTGAAATCATAAAAGTCTATTTTCTCCAATCTTTAGGGAATTTCGTCCAGATCTGTTTTGGGCTGTGTTTTGACTGGATTTTGGTGTTTTTGATGATTCTATTGTGTTTAGAATGGAAAATTGTGTAGGGTTCATGTTGGGCATGAAGTGAGAAAAGCCCTAGAAAGTGAAATGACAAAAATAGCCTTAAAACCCTCACATAAGGGCTGCTAGGGGTATATTCATAATTGGGGCTGGAATTTGAGAAAACTGAAGTAAAAAATGGATTCATTGGGTGAAAATATGTTAGAATAGCCTAGGTCAAAATTTCAGGAAAAATACGGTTGGATCGGGTACGGAGGGGCCGGACCGGAGTCTCAGGGGCAATTTGGTCATTTTTCAATATAGACTCGTATAACCCTCAGAAACACTATGAAAGTGTCTAAATCGTACATTTGACATTTTAGGACCAAGTAGAGAGCTCGAGTTGCTTGCACGCATTACGAGACACGAAGTTCGAGGATCTAGGCAGGGCGATTAAGGTAGGGAACTTACCTCTCCTACATGTATTCGATATTTGTGCTGGTGTATTGATGCATGTTATTGTTTTTCCTGATTTTGTGAAACATATATGAATGATTGAAGCTATGTTTCTGTTTATGCTGTGGCCATCGTTTTGTTGTTTGAAACATTGAGCACGCAGACACGTCATTGTGTGAGCATGAGTTATGTAATGCAAGCATGTCGTGCATTAAGTACTTATCTTACTGCATATTGGTACTGTTTTCCTACTAAGATTCTCTTGAATCTCACCTTCCCCTACCAACAATTTAGACATGAGAAGACAGAAGATATGTTGAGAACAAAGAAGAGAACCGTATGAGGGGATTACAGTGGTGGAACGAAGACAAAAAGATATCTCTATTTCACTATGTCGCGTCTAGATACCCTAGTAGCCCTGTGCGGCTACATTAATTATAATTATTATGTATGAACCCCTATGGGGGAAATTTCTGTAATCATGCATTTATTATCAGTATATTCATGTTATTCGTGTGTTACCCACCGAACTGAGTATCATTTTCCGCAAAGACTCTACAAAATGTGAAAATAAGATAAGGGTATGACAATTTTTATTTGTATTGATGAATTTCCTGTGGTGTATTTTCAGGGTCTGATGCTTCTGGGAAGAGAATGGTCAAGAAAAGTAATACTCCCTCCCAATCCTAAATATAAGATATATATTTTTTTTTTGAGAGATTAAGAAAGCCAAATAATTTACTTAATTATATCATAAGTTGTGTATTTATAAGTTAGACAAAATAATTTGGAGAAAAATCAATAAATATAAATATTTTAAGTTAATTTAATTAATTTTCTTAATATCTCTAAAAAAGTCAATTGAATCTTATATTTAGGATTGAAGGTCGTAATACATAAGAATATAATCAATAACGCGTACATTAGTTAGATGTGCGTGGTTCAAGGAAAATGATAGAATTCTCTTTCCATGGATAACATATGGACTGTTCTGTACCTTACGTTTCAATAAAAGTATTGTTTTCTTATTAATTTTGTTTGGCCACGAAATATAAGCATGTTGTGAGAGGCTTGATCCTGACTATGTGTATAAAAAGATCTTATTAGGAGAGGCAAAACCTACTTTTGTGATATCTACATCTCGAAAGGGATTATTGTCAGCTAAGAGATACCCATAATACCTCCACAACAACAATAATAAAGAACTCTTTTATTCCTTCGAGTGATGCAAAATATAATGAACAACGAAAAGGGAGAAATTAGTTATATAGTAGAGAATTAAAAGTGCTTGTTCCTTTTAACTTAAATTTCAATTAACGTGTAACTAAATTAGTAAGTTTTCTTTTCTTTTTTAACTCCAAAAAATCCAAACGTTTTAACCAGCTTATCAGCAATTGATCGATAGCCGCTATCCAGCGAGATTTTACTAATAATGAATGCGTTTTCAATACATATGTATAGAAGTTTCTGATGAGTATCACTAGGGTACGAGAGTTGCTTTCAATTCGAATAAAGGTAAAAAAATATTGTTTATAAAGATATTTATTCCCAAATTTTAAAGTGATTACCTTCCAATGAAGGCATTAAAGAGTACTTTTTTTTTTTAATTTGAAGAAGGGTGTCCCTAAGTTATTTTAGACTTGAGATTAGTCCCTTTCGAGACTTAGAATACAGTTTTCACTCTCCCAACAAATGTGTTTTCTAGAATTCAAATTTGTGTTCTCCTCTTTATAGGGTTGATATTGCCTACCACCTCAACTAATATCTCATTGGTGCATGAAAAAGTACTTTAATGAAAATTTGTTGGGTTTCAAAATCCTTTAAGCAACTAAATCAATTTTAATCTTTCGAGACTTAGAATACAGTTTTTGCCTCTCCCAACAAATACATTTCCTAAAATTCAAATTTGTGTTCTCCTCCTTATAGGGTTAATGTTGCCTACCACCTCAACTAACATCTCATTGGTGCATGAAAGAGTACTTTAATGAAAATTTGTTGGGTTTCAAAATCCTTCTAGCAACTAAATCAATTTTAATGGTTCAATTCACTAAGAAACAAATCTCTTTTAAAGTTAAAAGGTCAATCTCCCTCATCATAACTAGAAAAAGTCACTTTCCTAATTCATATATCATTACAAAATAAATTCAAATGGGGTAATTATGTCTTTAGGATTAAAAAGCATATGTTTATTTAAATAATAATTTGATCTTTCTAAAAATTGAAAAAAAAGACACAAGCATTGAGTTATAAATTTTCTGAAAAGTTAAATTCTTATGAAATAAGATATTTTATACAGTAGTTTACAAAAAAAAAAAAACACAAGCATTAAGCTAACAGAGTTACGTTGCTGGTGGCGCAAATTACTATGAGCCCATTTGGTTCAATCGCACTATATGCCTGCAATGGTAATCATGATTGCAGTACTAAGATAAGAATATTTGATTGTTCCTTAGCATAGTAATAGGGTTTACCATTGTAATGATGATTACCAAAAAATTGGTAATCCTCATTCATATACCTCTTCCCTTGTGAATATTCATTACCACTCCATTGCATGGTTGAGAAAGTCAAATTTACTCTTAGTTTTATTTGTCTTTATTTCATTTGTCTCATTTCACCTATCACACCATACCACAAACGCTGCCTCCACTACCTCCTCCTCCTCCACTGTTGCCTCCATTGCCACCACAACCTCTTCCTCCGCAACCGTCGCTCTACCATTGCCACAGCTGCCATTACCTCATCTTCCACCGCCACCACCTCTACTGTTTTCACCATCGCCACCACTACCTCCTCTTCCTCCTCTGCTGCCATCATCCCACCATTGCCACAGCCACTACCTCCTCTTCCTCCACTGTTGTAGCCACCCCGTTGTCGCCACCTCCACCTCTATATTGCCTCCGCTGTAGCCACTACCTCCTACTCTACCACAGTCACCACCACCCCCCGCTGCCTCCTCCACCTCCGTCGTTATCGTAGCTACCACTACCTCCTCCTCCACCATCGTCGCCACCACCTCCACCAATGCCGCTACCGCCACCACTAGCTCATCCTCCACCATTATAGTTGTCACCACATGCCGCCACCACTGCCACATCACTATTTTTGTCGCCTCCACAACCATCGATGTGGTACGATCCTTGGAGAGATAACGTGATGATTATTGTGAGGTAACACAATGGTTTTTAACTATTTTTTCTACAAAGATTATATTAAGGGTAAAATAGATTTTATGTGATATATTAATTTTAAATAATTATTAAAAGAAAATAACCCATTCCTCCTTACTTAAAAATCAAACCAAACACTAGCCCTGTAATTAATATTATAAGGCATTACCATTACATCGTATTACACTGCATTGAAGGATGCAATGGGATCAAACCAAAACAGGGCCCTATATATTTTGTGTTTGGAATTGTGTGGTTGTTGAGTTAGGAAGCATGCTAACATAACCAGCCAACCTCTTACGTTAATTTCGCAGCCCTACAGCTACTGTGCCATTGTTAGGATATTCTATACGGCATTTAATTTTATATGTATATAAATCAATGGCATGTACAAATGTATAATTATGAAGAATCCAAAGTACCTGATTAAAAATAGAGTTATTTCCGATAATCATATTAGCAAGTAGTACTAATTAAGACAAGCTTATTTCCATTGACAATTATTCGAACGTTTTGTCCTCTTACATTTTATAAAATTAATTATAGTTTTGCTTTCATCAGAGTAAAACAAAAAATATTAACCACTAGATATTGTTTTGCATTTTGGCCGGGCTCCCTAATTGGGTGCACGCCGGCCACCCACATTACTTAATTGCAATTCGCCCTCAGGACATTATTTTAATTTGGTTTTTTTACTTTCTATACATAACAATGAAGGTAACGTGCATACTAATTTAATCGAGTCGAACTGGCAGTGAACCAGTCAAATCAGCCTCAAACATGTTAGAGCTAGCAAAATTGGTGGTCCATATCAATTAAAATAAAATTTATCATAAGTAATATTCCCTCCTGTCGTTGATATAAAACTTGCTTTAATGAAGAAATTGAACAACATATTAGAGCCATTCAATTATAATTTATTAACAATATTTGTAAAATATACAAATGACACATACTTATAGTTTATAACCATATGCGGACTATTCTATATAATCTATTTAGAGAAAGTAAAGACAATTAATGTGGGTAAAAGGCCCAAAAAAAAAAAAAACCATTGCCCATAATTTCATTTATTTACGTAATTTTATTTTCAAATGTATGATCATGGAAGAGTTAATTTAATATTGTATTATACAACAAGGAACTTCTAGTCCGATATAGAGTCTGGCCGGCTCTCGTGTGGAAAAATAAATAAATGTACAATTCAAGTGCTAAGATTTTGCTATAAAAGGAGGACTAGCTAATCCCTCTTGCAAAACACAATTCAAACTTGGAAAAAATTGTGTAATAATGGCTCTCAAAATGAAAGCAATGTTCGTAATGGGGCTTGCCATCGTAATAAGCCTCGTCTCAGTGGCTTCTGCTATTTCTGGAACTGCCACTTTTTACAATCAATACCTTCGTGAGTATCCCTTATTTACCACATTGACATCTCCTTTTCTACTTCATATACATACATACATATATATATGGCGTTCTTGTACCCATGCCTTTTCATCATCATCATCATCATCATCATCATCATCATGAATATAACTCAATCTTCATTCACTCTAATCACTTCATGAGCGCTCTATCTTCGATCGCACTTTTATATCTATCAAAATTTTATATTCTTCATATTTGAATGGTCGGTCTTTTGAATCAGGCCAAAGGCTCCTTTTACTTTTTTTATTTAACCCCTTGGGCCGGTGCTTTATCTAGATCTTATTACCAAATATTTGAACAACCAACTAATATACGAATCAAGGTTGTGATTAGGATGCCTCTCCTCATGAGTGTTTTTTTAATAAGGTGGGATTGGAACATAGTCTGCCCACTTTGTAATCTATTTGGTCTACTATCAGGCCAAGTAGACTTGGTCGGGTTCCTGATACTTCAAATTTAGCCGAGATAAATTTAATTTGTGCGGCATAATCATAAAGAACTGGAACAAGCTAGAACGTAAAACTATCAAAGACACATTCACTCAGTGAATAGTTAACAGATAATAACACAAGTTGTTGTTGGTGTGATTTAATTGCAGCATCTGCATGCGATGGATTCCAAGATGAGGGAGTTATGATCGCGGCAGCGAGCGACTCGATCTGGGACAATGGAGCTGCATGTGGAAGAAAGTACAGTGTCAGGTGCACTAGTGGTACCAACCAAGGTGTGGCTCACCCTTGCCGGAGTGGAACCGTCACCGTCAAGATCGTTGATCGCTGCCCTCCTCCGGCATGCAGAGGAACCATCGATCTCTCCCTCCAAGCTTTCTCTGCCATCGCCAACCCCAACGAAGGCAAAATCAACATTGAATACACCCAGTAAGTAAATAAATTCCCTATCTCTGCTACTTCAATACATCACTATTGCTATTTTGTTTTACTACCACCATTTCATGTTATTTATTTACTACTGATTTTTTTTCTTTGGTCTATTAAATTTTCAGGGTATGAATTGATGAAGCTTCTGCGAGATAATGCAATATATATCTAGGAGCATATGTGGAGTAAAATGGTGAATAAAACGTATATGAAATGTGCGTAATGGAAAATAAAATTCATTTTCCAGGAACTGTATGTCAAGTGTCTGATATGTATGTTTAACGTTTTGATTAATAGAATATTTATTCTTTTACATATCCTCTCCAACATATTAGAACTCTCACGACTCAAACTGATCGTCAAATATGATTTAATTTCTTTCTCTTGCTTCGTACAAAACAATAATGAATTAATGAAAGGAAATGGAAGTTTGGTTGGTAAGAACGAAAAAGGATAAAACAAGATCGATGAAGAGAATAATAATAATATTGCAATCAGGGTCATCAGAATCATATTGAATATATATATATATATATATATCTGCGGCTTCAACCGCACACTTTCGATACAAGCGTGACAAAGCTTGAAGAAAGAATATAATAATAAAAGACGGTTCAACTTCGATGAACATCATCAATTATAGTAATAACTAATATAGCCAAGCGAAGGGCCAACAATTTCTATTGCAAGTTGATAACTTAAATCCTACATTGGAGTTCTTGACCAAGGGCTGATCAGAGCAAAGGTTAATAACAAAATTTCATTAAAGTTCCTGCCTCTGGGGTACTACTTGAATTGTAAGTGCCTGTTTGGGTTAGCGGTAGAAGCTGCTTTTACTACGTGATTTATGGTGTATGAGGTAAATATGTGAGAAGGATTTTGTCTCGACTTACGTGAACGTGCTTCTCAAACGCTAGCCCAAACAGGCCCTAACTTTGGTTGTAACTAACAAAAACTTTCTTTGGAGCTTCAAATCTATGTGCCTCGGGTTACTTTGTTGTAACTAAGCTACATTTTTTTTTTTATTGAATTTACTCCCTCTAGTCTTTATTATAAGGCACATTTTGGCCTTTATTATAAGGCATTTACTAGATTCAATGGGTATTAAGTATTATTTCCTTATATAGCACATTTAATAAGGGTGATGAGAGATAGTAGAAATTAGTATGATGTTGGAGTTTAGAATAATTATTAAACGTAATGTTGAAAATTACTTGAATTTTATGACAAATTTAATACTTTAATCTGTGTTAAAAATGTGCACATTAGCTAAAATTTAATTATATTTGGGATCAGGAAGAGGAGAAAATGAGTTTTTTTTTTTTTTTTTTACACATATGGAATTTCTCCCCTCGCTAATATAGGTGATCTTTTTCAGATATAAAAAAAACAAAGGGTAAGCTTCTCCCAGCGCGCGCACATTTATAGATGCTTCATACACAACTAAATTTTAGTCTATCACAGTATATTTTATTTCTTTCTGTATAAAAAAAAAAAAAAGGATGAACAATGATGTTACTAATAAATACTTATTACAAAAATATGTCTGCCAAAAAGTGGAGGTAGTAAAAAAGTGAGCAGGATCCAGCGAATTTACGTCTTGGCGGACCAGGATTCTGCTAAAGCAAGTCAATATTAACATATACGTCGACCCCAGTCGGTAAGAGCTAACTAATTAAATTCTCTTCACTTCACGCTGCTGATATTTATATTTATATTATACTTAATACTTTATATTGAAAAATACTCTCATTGATAAAAATCCGCTTTAGCATACGCAATCAATAGGATTGTTTGGAAAAAGAATTATTCATTTGGTCCTTAATATAAGATTTATTTGCCTAATGTGATTAGATTAAAGTTAATTAAGATAGTTAATTTGACATATTTTATCTAAAACACCCTAATCATCTTCCTTAATTCCCTTAATCTCTCTCTTACTTGATCATTATTGAGGGGGCATCAATAGAGATAATTTTAAAAAAGATTGACAAATATAAAAAATAGGTTTTACTTTTAGAATCAAAATCAACTCTCCAATTAGGTCATATATTAAAAACCACAGAAGTAAAAATTTGTGAGACAAAATGAATTTGTGGTCTGACATTTAATATCAAAGCAAATCCTTCAACTAATTTTTATATTTAGAATCGTTTGAAGTAATATATAAGCTTGTTTTTTGTTTTCCAAGAACAATGAATGGTGGTTTAATTTATATTCATATATATAAAAACATATCAAGTCTTTCTAACTAATAAAATTCTCAAATAGGGGCTTTTCACATATTTTCCCCTAAAAAAATGACACAAACATTTTGTTCTAAATTTTTAAAAAGTTAACTTCTTATAAAATAATTTACTATTTTATACTAGTTTAGAAGATCCTGATTTTGCAAAATCTCTCCAACATCATGTGATGCTTGTAGAAGAGAACAATCAAGCCAGACCAAGAAGCATGTGGGGTGGAGTTATGTTGTTGGTGTCGCAATTACTATTATATGTGTTTGGAATCGTGTGGTTGTTGAGTTAGGAAGCATGCTAACATAACCAGCCAACCTCCTACGTTAATTTCGCAGCCCTGCAACTAGTGTGCCATTGTTAGGATATTCTATACGGCGTTTTATATGTAACTAAATTAATGACATGTGCAAAAGTATAATTAATTATATGAATAATCTACAGTACCTAAGAAGTCCTTAATATAAGACATATTAACTTAATAATTTGATTAGATTAAGGAAATTAGTTAAGGTAGTTAATATGACATGTATTATCTAAAATACCCTGGTCATCTTTATTAATTCTCTCCTTCTCTATCTTTTTTATTAGTATTGAGGGATCATTAATAGGGGTAAATTAAGAAAAGATTGACAAATATGAAAACTATGTCTTATATTTAGGACCAAGATTTACTGCCCAAATATGTCTTATGTTAACTTATCAAGGACCGGAGGGAGTACTAATTATTAAGACAAGCTTATTTCCATTGACATGGGTCAGAAAATTTTGTCTTCTTAACATTTGATAAAACAAACTACAGTTTTGCTTTCAGCAGAGTAAAACAAAACATAATAATCACTGGATATTGTTTTGAATTTTCTGAATTGGCCGGGGGCCCTAATTGGGAGCACGCCGGCCAACCCCATTAATCTTCTAGTATTAATTAATTACAATGCGCCATTAGGACATTGTTTTGCTTTTTTTTCTGTACGTAACAATCAGGTTACGTGCTTGGTCAAAAAAAAAAAAAAAAAAACAATCAGGTTACGTGCATACTAATTTATATACTAAAACCTTCAGAAGTTACCAATGTTCTGATAATCGAATCGAGCTGTCAGTGAACCAGTCAATTCAGCCTCAAACCGATTATATAGAACCCATAAAATCCTAATTTTCATTTTTTGGACTTCACTAACCCCACCATTAGCATAAAGGGTGAGTTAAGGTTAGGGATTAATTTAATTGAGATCGAAATAAGATAACATTAGTGAAAAATACCTTAGGACTGGATACTAGAGTTCAGTGCCGGATATGAGTGTAGGAAGGGACAAAACATGGTTATGATGGATTTGAATAAGGAAGTGTCAGGAAGCATGCAGTCTACCACTCTGATCCTATTTTTAAGTCCAGTTTGGGAAAAAAATTTTGGTCCTTATTATAAGTCCATTTTCAGAATAATAAATGAGAGTGTTACAATTTTGCCCCTATTAAAGGTAAAGAGAGAAGAAAGATGTGAAAAATACTCATTTATAAATTTGGAAAAATTAGAAAAATTTATCAATTTAAGACATATTTATTGAGTTAGCTAATTATTTTTAGTATGCGAGAATTAGGTAATTTAAACTTATAAATAGAACCAAAGTTGTAATGCCGAACATAAACATATGCAACACAACTGGTGTTGGAGACTCACTTGTAGGTGTTTGATAAATCCCTAATTTGTTATATATTTTCATAATTTATTTGGGGCTTT
This sequence comes from Inga laurina, assembly GCA_963855925.1. Taxonomy (NCBI): domain Eukaryota; kingdom Viridiplantae; phylum Streptophyta; class Magnoliopsida; order Fabales; family Fabaceae; genus Inga; species Inga laurina. The sequence goes on along the minus strand of OY979709.1, from coordinate 46,090,744 downwards.
TATCAAAATAATTGAGCTTAAAATGCCTTCTTTATGATTAATTCGGATTAAGAGTCAATGCATTAAATTAGGACTAAAAAGGGCAAAATTGTCAAGAATGGTAATTACTTTCAATCATTGATTTTTCAGAGAATATTTAATGTTGGATTAATTGTTTTTTATTGTAGGTGCTTGAAGAAATTGAACCAAATTTGAAAATGGAAGTTTGGGCTCAAATTGCAAGAAATTATTGTTTTGTCCCACAAATGTTTTAAAATTTGTAGCTCTCCACAAACTTTTATATTTTACAGTTAAGTCCCTGGTCAAAACTTGCGTTTTGACCAGAGACTTGGGTCAGATTGCAGCTAAAGCTCGACACTTCTTCAAGCTTGAGAAAAACAAAGGCGCCACAGAAGAGAGGACCTTCTCTCTACCATTGACCTCCACCTTTCTCACCACCATCAACACCGGTCGCCTTCACCCTCACCACCATCGTAGCTGGCGACCACCATCCGCCTCTCCACCATCGCCATTCACCCTCACAGGAGAAGAAAGAAGCAAAGACCTGTGACAGTAACGAGAGATCAGGACAGAGATTGTAGAGCCAGAAGTAGACCAACAGACCTCTGTTCTTCACCGAGCAATGTCGCTGGTGACTCCTTTCAATTACCTTGCTCCCACGGTCCACCATCATCACTGTTGACGAACTCCTCTAAGGCTTCAGCCAATGTCATATGTGCTGAAGCAGACATGGTCAGAACTCACTGTGTCATATGCTTCAGCACCTGACCATTGCTGAAGCCAACGATGAGCAGAACTTACTGTGTCATATGCTTGAGCACACTGGTGTGTGCTGAAGCATACAACTCAGCACACAATAGACTATGCAACCATGCGTTTTACTTGCTGAAACACATGTGGAGGGTATTTAAGCAAGATAGGCCGAAAATAGGTCATTCTTCATTTTTCAAGTGTGCTTAGGAGCTGGGTGTGGTAGGGTTTTGTCTCCTTGAAGAGTATTGAGCTTGGGTTGAAGTCTAGAAGAGATTTGGGGCTCAAATCCTTGGTTTTCTCATTCTTCTTCTCTTTCTTTGTTAAGTTTTTTATATGGCTGTAATTATTCTGCATAGTTATAGCTCTTTCATGACTAAGTGTAGCTAGGGGTGTTCAAAGTGTCCCAGTCCCAGTTGTCCAGGCCCGATCTCAAACATTTTATCCCGGGAATTTCCTGTCCCGACCGGGACCGGGACCAGGAAAACCAAGACTGGGACCGAGACCGGGATCACACCTTGTGATCCCAGAATTCCCGGTCCCCTTTTTTTTTAATTTTTTTTAATTTTTTCCTTAAAAAATAAGTTATTCTTTTATATTTGTATTTTTTACCCCATAAATTAAGTTATCATTTGATAAAATGTATATCACATATTTACTTAGAGTTTAATCGTATGTATCGTAATACTAATCCTAATTATATAATATATAAAGATAATAAAAAAATGATGAATGTGATAATAATAATATATTATTCTTCAATTCTAGCTCAATTTGTGTGATTTTTATGACCTTATTAGGTGTTAAATAATCACTTTAAACACTAGATTATAAAAAATTTAACTAATATAATTATATTATTGAAATCGGGAATTCCCGATCCTGGTCCCGGGAATTCCTGGTCTCGGTCCCGGTTATATCGAGAATTTCCAGGGACCGGGACTGGGACCGGGAATGACTTCCCATTCCTGGCTACTCCCCGGGACGGGAACCTGGAATGGATGATCTTGGTCCCGTCTTGGGATTTGAACACCCCTATTTGTAGCTAGTCACCTTATTTTAGGGTTATTTTGAACCCTTGTATGGATTAAGCACTCATTTTCCCTTTATATTAGTTATTAATGATGAGATTATGCTGATTTTACTCTTTACTTAATGCTTCTTATTGATTGACCACCAATAAAATTGTTGGGTTCACTTGATTAATTGTAATATCCCAAAAAGTGATTAAGGGCTAATGACTTCACAAGTGGATGTAATTATTGTTGAATAAACACTTTTAGAGAATGTGTAATGGGAATTTGGATATTTTAATGATTCCAATGGATTCCTTGTGAAAATTTATGTGGGAATGATGTTTGGTATGAAAATGGAACCATTGGAAGTAAAGATGCAAAATCTGAAATTCTGTCCAGTGAAACTCTATTCTGGGCAGTCTTCTCGTGTGGATGTTTTGATTAGGCAAATGATGTCAGAAAATTATGAAACTTTCCAGTCTTAAATTTAACCTCCCAAGCTTCATAATGGACACATAATTTGTGCCATTTCGTTTTGGGAAATGGGAGATATGACTGTCCAAAGTTTGAGGTCGAAAATGGACTCTGTTTTAGGGCAATGATGAAATTTGTGTAATTCTGGAATTTTGTGGTGATTTCTGATAATGGCTCATATTTGTCCTATAAAGAGGACTTAAATATCTTTCATTTTGCTTTGGGATCACCTCATTTCGATTTTTCTAGAATTAGTTATGATTTTTCAAAATTAGGGCAGAAAATCTGCCAGAATTTCTGAAAAATCCGAAAATGGGAAATTAAAAATTATGACATCATCATATTGTAAGATGACATCAACATGGAATTAAAAGCAATTCCACCATCTTCATCAGCCATTCCCGACCCCATTTCAAAAAAATAAAAAAAAGACGTGAGAGAGAGCTTGGAGAAAAGAGAGAAAAAGAGGAAGAAATCTCGCAAGGTAAGCCGATTTCTCCGACGATCTAGCTCCTAACGCGTATAACTCCGACTCTAAGCTACTCCTCTTTATTCTTTAAGGTTGTGAAGCTCAAAATTTGGTGTTTCAAAGAGGCTAGGGTTCAGCCAAATTTGGGAAAAGCTAGTGGGAGCTTGAGGTAACTTCCAAACTTTCGTATATTGCTTATTCTGGCTGCTGTGGGCAATTTAATCGGTGAAATTTCGCCGGATTGCCATTGGTTTTAAATTTTGGAAATTGAGTTTCCTAAGGGTTATGCTGCCCAATTTTGGTTCAAATGGTAGTTATAACCTAATGTAATAGTGAATAAAGTGGTTAGGAGTAGAAAGGAATGCATTTACGGAGCCGAAATCGTAAAACCCCGATTTTCTCTCAAGAGCTCATAAATTTCGGCCAGCTCTAGAAATGGGTCTTAGAGTTGGATTTTCAATGATTTGATGGTTCCATTGAGTTCAGGAGCGAAAATTAGGTGGGGTTACAGTTGGTCACTTTTTCGGAAAAGGCCGAAAAGCATAATTACGAAAACGCCCCTGAAACCCTCGAAGTAGGGTTGCCAAGGGTAAATTTGTAATTTTACATTGAATTTGATAATTCTGAGTCCGGAAATGGATTCCTTGGGCGGAAATATGTTAGGATAGCCCATATTAGAATTTTGGGAAAAGTGCAACCGGACCGGGTACGGCGGGCCTGGGCCGGGTCCCCGGGGGCATTTTTGTAAATTTTCATTATAGAATCATATAACCTCAAGAAACACTATGGAAGTGTCTAAATGGTGCATTTGGAATTGTAGGATTTGATATTTGCCCTGTTCGTGAATGACCCGTGCCAAAGCACGTTCGGAAAGAACCAGGTAGTGACTCCCCTCTTATACTTTGTGTGAAACATTGTATGTATGTTTGTCTTGCATTGAGAATACATTGTGACATTGTGACATTGTGATGCTTTGTGATCGCAGCGAAAGCTGACGCCTAGTGAATACTTTGTGAATAGATTGAGATCGCAGCGAAAGCTGACGCTTAGAGTTTACAGCCATGAGTGCTGTTGTTTGTGGCGAAAGCCATGATACATTGTGATGCTTCTTAACATGATCATATATGCTATGTGTTTATACACTGTATGAGTGGTTTGTTACTACAGAGATTCTTTTGAATCTCATTCTTTCCATTGACTAACATTTCAGACAGGGCAAGTGGCTCCAAGGAGAAGCGAACCACTAGGAGCGGCTAGGATCTTGTAGAGTGTGATGTTAGGCTGTTGGTTAACTATTTTGGACTTAGGATTACTATTTATTTTTGGAGATGTAAATATTACTGTTGATTTTGGTTATGTAATCCCCTAGTGGAGACTTTTAAACCCTCAGATTATATATGTATAGAACCCGGGAGTTGCCGGGGATTTGGTTATACACTCTGATGTGTGTGAATGTAAATTAACTGCACAGGTAATTATATTCGAATTTTGAAATTGAGACCAGGATAGAGAAGAGTTTTTGAAAGTTTTTGGTGAAAACCCTACTATAGTGTAGGAACTTGAAATGAGTTTAAGCTATCCGACGGTCTCTAAACCAATTTAATTATGTGATATCGGATTATAATTACGTGGTTAAAGGCAGGGGGTTACATTAATGCTTGAGATGGCTAGATTGAGTGTAGAACTTGAGTTAAATCATGTGAGAGCTTGAAATTATTAATTGAATGCATAGCTTTGTTAATGAGGTAGAGATACACTCATTGACCTCGCTTAGCCAAATAGGATTTGCAATGAAAATCAACGTTTAATTAGTTAATTAAGAGATTAATGAATTAATTAAACTATGCACCTATTTGGAGACTTGAGAGAGCACTTATAAGTAATTTAGTATCCTTGGCTAATATAATCTCTCATTAAGTAGCACATATTGGGGGGAACTTGAGTAAGTGCTTTTGAAATACAAGGTGGATAAACAATCTTAAGCTTCATTTAATACTTAAATTTAAAGAATCATTTGCTTTTATAAATTTTAGTCTAAAGATACTTTTAAATTTCTCTTTCACCTCAACCCACATGTTTTTTGGCTTAACTTGATCAATTTTAAATGATTCCATTCAACCTAATTAAACATATGGTTGCATTAGTTAGCTCGTTTTTATCATAGTCCATGTGGAACAATAATCTCTTTCTCACTAACTTATTACTTGTGACCTGTGTAGTTGCGAAAGCTAAACGGCAAACAAGTTTTTGGTGCCGTTGCCGGGGACTATTGACTAAAGTCTTTTGAGTGAATTAGTGTAATTGTGTGCTTTATTATATTTGAATCCTTTTCCTCTTCTTGTTTCATTTTTTTAATTTTCTTTGTTTTTAAGTATAGTTATAGCTATAGTTCTTTTTCTTTTTTTTTCTTAACGTAGTTCTATTAGTTGATAAGCTTGATACTCGTTGTGGGAATTTTTGAATTGTAGGTACTCTTGATCCGTATGCAAATTGATTTGGAGGTCGTTCTTGACAGTGTTGTTGAAGAATATTTTTCTAAAGATTTTGAAACTGAACCGGAGACTCCACCTCAAGTACAACCTATCCAAGGACCTGAACCTTTACCAGCGCTAGAGCAACCGAGACCACTGTCTCATCCTCATCCATATTACAATACGGCTAATCCTTATGATGATGACTTGGAGCGCACATTGGATGAGTACATAGAGCAAGAAAACTCCACCTATCAATTTCCTGCTATTTGAGCTCGAAATTTTGAGTTGAAGCCAATCATGCTTCAAATGCTCCAAATGATTGGCTTGTTTTCGGGAACTCGGAATGAAGACCCTACTAACCATTGACACGCTTTGCATAAGTGTGTGAGAACTTCAACTTTCAAGGAGTAACTTCAGATGCGCTTAGATTGCGACTCTTCCCTCTATCACTTGACAAGAAGGTAAGAGTTTGGCTTTGCCATTCTACCTCTTAATTCCATCACTACTTGGGATGAAATGGCATCCAAATTCAAGGCAAGGTTCATTCCAAGGGGTAGACGGGCAGTTCAAAAAGCTAAACTCTTGAGTTTCCAACAACAGCCTGGAGAATTTTTTCATGAAGCATGGGAGAGATTCAAGGAGTTATGGTGTAGTTGTCCCAACTAGGGCTGTGCAACGAGCGGGCGGGGCTGCCCCGCGGCCCAACCCGCGGCCCGCCCGTTTTTCTTTACACGGGTACGGGGCGCCCGTACCCGTGGCCCTACCCGTTTAACCCGTAAAAAAATGGGTACGGGTTAAACGGGTAACGGGGCAACCCGTGAAAAAACCTGAATTTTTTTTTCCTTATCCGAAAACATCACACTGACTGAGCTGAGATTCAAAGCTCAGGATCAAGGGAAAAAAAAAACTAAGACTGCTCTGCAACTGAGATTGAGCACCACAAAAAACAGCAAGCATTGATGAAAAAAAACAGCAACTCAGCAAGCATGAAAAAAACAGCAAGCATGAAAAACAGCAAGCATCTGGGTTGCCAATGCTTAATCAGGCAAGAGGCTTATATATGCAGAAACTAGAGAAATTCATAAGCAGAACTAAGTTACAATAAATTAAAAGGGGAATCAACAAAGGAAACATAGAAATTCCAGTACAATATATTAAAATTAAAAACCCAAGTTTGCAACATTAAAACAACAGAAATCCTTCAAGTATACGAAATGAAACCACAAATATTGGAGCTTGGAAAGTAATACTGTGATTCCTCTCTAATACCAGCAAATGCTCAGTCTGAGAATTCTTCTTCAATGCCAGAGGACAGATGTAACTAGCATGAGCAGAAAAAAAATATAAACAAATCAAACTAACATAGCATACGGAGGAAATCAAGCCAAAATCCATTCCATTAACTCAACAATTTGAAAAATTTCAAGTAGAAAACCCTTACAGATTTTAGCTTTTGCCGATGGGAATTGGGAACTGGGAATGAGAGCGAGGTTGGGGCCGTGAGAGTGAGTGCGTGCGTGCGTCTACCGTTCAGGGCTCCCAGCGTTTTCAAATCAAGGTCTGTGGCTCAGGGCGATTGCGATCGAGAAGGACCACTGGAGGCTGGAGGAACGACGGCAGATAGCGATCGAGATTCTAGAGGGAGTACTGGAGCAGGGAGGGCCGGACCGCCGGAGGGATTGCTGGACCTCGACTGGGAGTGGCCGTGTGGGAGGTAGTGGGAGTCGCGGGATCGCGGCGCACAGGGAATCGCCGCCCGTGTCTCGGCCATCGGGGACTCGGTCTCAGGGCGTGGTGCAGTCGTGCGGCGCGGAGTGGGGGCCTGGCCGCCTGGGGGGTCTGTCGGGGTCGGGGGAGACGGAAGGGGAGCGAAGGCGAAGCACTGTGGTGTACTGGTGTAGTGGTGTGTGCGAATTGGGGATTTGGGGTGGGGGGCTGTGCGAAATACGAATTGGGGATTGGTATTACCCTTAAACGGGTTACGGGCGGGAACAGGTTACCCGTGGTCAAACCCGTTACCCGCCTGTTATGTTTAAACGGGTACGGGGAAACCTGTTTCCCGTTCCGGGCCATACACGGGCGGGCCTAAACAGGGAAAATTCCACGGGTTGCAGGCGGACGGGCGGGTTGCGGTCGTTTTGCTCAGCCCTAGTCCCAACTATAAACAGAAGATCTATGTCTTGCTCGAAGCCTTTGTGGTTGGATTGGATGTACCCACTTCAAATATGCTCAACAATGCCTTAGATGGTGGAATTATCAAGATGAGAATTTGTGATATATCACAGTTGTATGAGGACATCACTTCTAGTTCCTTGCAACAATATGAAAAATCACGTTCTAACTATAGAATATATAAGGAACCAAGTCCTTCAAGTAGTTCAAATGTGTCTAAAGAAATTTCCGCTCCACTTGAAGCAATTGCCAAGAGATTTGATCTATCTAAGTTGAGAATGGAGCGAAATTCCTCCAAGAATGTGAATGCTATTTAAGCTCCAAGTCTTTCTTGTGAAATATATGGAGAAGCCCACTCCTATAAAGAATGTTATCATACTATAGAGTCGGTGAGTTATTTAAACAATAATCAAAGATATCTACGTGGCAACCCTTAATACCTACAACAAGGGTATGAGGGATTACCCCAACTTCTCTTGGAAGACTGGACCTAGTGAGAACCCTATTAATCACTATGCTTCTACTAATAAGCCAATACGTCCACCAGACTTTGAGAAACCACAAAAGCCACAAGAGGGTGATTCTGAGATAAATAAACTCTTGAGGCAAATTCTCAAAGGTCAAGAAAGCTTAGTTGGCATAGTTTCTCTTCATGACACATCAATCAAGAATCTTGAGATACAAGTGGGATAAATTGCTTCACACTTGAGTGCTCAACCAAGACATGGTCTTCCAAGTGATACTGTTCCTAATCCTAAGCGAGAAGTTATAGTAGAGTGTAAGGCACTTACTTTGAGAAGTGTAAAAAAGTTGATGGACGTTCCAAGTTTAAGTAAGATTAGTGAAGAGTTGAAAGACCATGTTGTTATTGAGATTGATAACAATCAAGTTCTAGATGAAGAAATTGAAGTTGAAGAAAACAAGAACAAAAAGGAAAATCCAACTAAGGAAAACCATGATGACATGGTGAGAGGAAAACATGTTCTACCTAAAAATGTGGATGAGAAGAAGAGGAATACATGCACTTCTCCTCTAAAATATGTTCCACCACCTACTTTCCCTCAAAGGCTTAAGAAGTATCAAAATGATGGTCAATTCAAGCAATTCATTGAAATGTTCAAGCAACTTCAAATTAATATACCCTTCGTTGAAGCTTTAGAGAAGATGCCTAAATATGCCAAATTTTTGAAGGATGTCCTTTCTAAGAAAAGAAGGTTTAATGAGTTTAAGATGGTCGCTGTGACTAAGAGCTTTACTGATGTTATCAATAAGATTCTACCAAAGTTGAAGGATCCTAGAAGTTTCTCTATCCCTTGCCATATTGGGGATAAATTCTTGGGAAGAGGATTGTGCAATCTTGGCGCAAGTGTGAACTCATGCCTCTATTTGTTTTAAAGTTAGCTAGGGTTAGGTGAAGCTCAGTCGACTACCATTACTTTACAACTTGCTGATAGGAGTATTTCTTACCCTAGAGGGATCATTGAAGATGTGCTTGTGAAAGTAGACAAGTTCATTTTTCCTATGGACTTCATTGTTATTGATTGTGAGGATGACCAAGATACTCCTATTCTCTTTGGAAGACCTTCTTAGCAACTGCTAGAACCCTAATCAATGTTGAAAAGGATGAAATTACCATGCGAGTTGAAGATGAGCATGTTACCTTCAATATGCACAAGCTGATGAAGACTCCCAATGAGGTTAAGCAATGCTTCCAAGTTGACATAGTTGAGCAAGTTAAGCAAGAGGAATTTAAGAAGCCAATTCATAATGGGCTTGTTGATGCTTTGTCATTACAAGTTCAAATAGAGGGTCAACAGGTGGAAGATGGCATGAGTGTCTTAAAGGCAACACTGACTAATATTGAGAGTCGAGTACCATTGGAATCATTACATTTCACTTCCCTTGATAGACCATCATTGAAGTCATCTATTAAAGAGGCATGGTCTCCTGATTTAAAGAAGTTACCGTCTAACTTTCAGCATGACTATTTGAGAGTCAACAATCTGTCATTAGGTGTAACTTTACTATTAGCCATTCAACAAGAAGACCGTCTTTTGAAAATTCTACAAGCATGTAAACAGAGTTACTGAATGGGCTATTCATGTTGTAAAGATACAAGCATGGTTGAGCAATAAAGTCCATAAGGGTTTTCAAGCTAGTAGCTATGGATTAAAGAATAATTGCGGTGGAGTGGTGAACCATCAAGTTTTCACCTTATCTGTAGATGATGTGACTTAAGGAGATGAAGAGTTAGGCTAAAGACTATAAACTAAGTGCTTTTTGGGAGGCAACCCAAGTTCTAAACTCACTCTTGTCATTTTCAGTGTTTTTGGTGTCTTTTTAGTAGTTTTTATGTTTACTCTTTGTGTTTTATAGGAAGGGAAGGTACCCAATGAGGAATAAGCAAAGCTATTGCAAAGGAGGGATTTCCTGAATTAGAGCATGAAGTTGGTAGAAGGATATGGGAGATGCATTTCAGGGAAGTCCACTTGACTATAAGCTTATATAATAGATTTTAGAAGTGCATATATGATTATTAATCAATTCTAGGTAGTACTAAAGCTACCTTATAAAGGTGATTGATGCTAACTCTCATTTGAATTATGGATAACATAAACTTGTGGTAGTGGTATTTAAGGTGTTGAAAAGTATGTGAATCTAGTGAGTTTTATCATTAGCCTCATGTTCATGATGCATTTTCTATGTGGAAGAGAGTTTGGATTTTTTGAGCTGATTTTAGTGTTTGAATGGATGTATGATACTTGTTTGATGGTGTTTGGATGAGTTTTAGGTCTGTTTATGATGATTGGGTTTGGTATTGGAATATGTCAATAATTGGCTTCAGCACACAAAGTGTGTGCTGAAGCCAATCTGGTGTTTTTCTGAAGCATTTACCTCACTATGTAATGTGCTTCGGCATATAGGGTGTTGGCTGAAGCTTGCTCTCTGTGCTAAATGCTTCAGCACACAAGGTGTATCCTAAAGCCAATTTCCCCTACGCTAAGGAAGCACTTTCTGTGTCATGGATTCAGTACACATGTTGTTGGCCAAACCCAAGTGTCTATTCAAAAATAGTTGTTCTCTGTGTTGTTGGCTTCAGCACACTTGGTGTATGCTGAAGCCAATATAGTTGTGGTTTCTCTATCTCTTCTCTTGCTTGTGTAACTTTTTGAAATAATAATAATAATAATAAATAAAAATATTAATATATATATATACATATAGACAGATATATATATATATATAAAAAGAGAAATAAAAAAATCAGAAAATCTAAAAGATTATTTTCCTTCTTTGCCCTTTGCTCGTCCATTTCATTCCCACCCTACCCTTATGAATTTGACCTACCATTGGTTGGGTCCTTATTTATTCCTAAATCCAAATCCCTCTCCTCCTTCATTTCTCCCTCAAACCCTAATCCCTTTCTTTCTTCATTTCTTCACTCTCAACATCACCGCCACTCACCCTCCCTCTCCGTCACTCTTCTCCATCCATTCTCAGATCACTCTTCTTCATTCCTCGACATACCTCCTCGCCAACACTGTGTCGTCGCCACACCAGTGACCTTTATCATAGGAGATCACATATGGCCACCACCGTCGATCTCCTCCACCCTCACTAATTATCACCGTAGCTCCTTACCTCTTTATTGCTCTATCTTTTTTTCGGCCTCTACCATTATAAATACTCACTCCACTGTACTCACTAACTCCAGATCTGTCGTTCTTCCTCTCCGCCACAGCTCCTCCTCCATATTGGACTTAGCTCCTCCTCCACACTCGACTCACCGTTGTAGCTCCATCTCTCAGTCCGTCCCTCACGTAACCTTCTCTCTATGCTGTAGCTGATTTACCCACACCGTCACAATCGCCCGCTCTCTCTCAATCCCCTATTCGAACTACATCATAAGCCACCGCCATCACCCTATCTCATCCTTCTTCACCCCCAAGCCTGATCTGAACTTCAACCCACCCACTCTGCTGCTACTCTTGTCACAGATCGCCACCACTAGTGTTCTTGCAGCCTCCTACTTCAAACCTTCCACTCTAGAGTTCTCTCTCATTTTGTCAATACTTACACTGTTCTCACTCTCCCCTTCGAATCAAACTCTAAGTCATTCTCCCTTCAGATCGTGAGTTAGAACCAGAGAGCAAGAGAGGGAGGTGCTCAGGTCTGTTCATCATTGTAAAGGTAGCTCTCCTGTCCTTCTCTTTTGTTATTTAGATTTCAGTAGCTGAATAGGGAGATTATGATTAGGTATAATAAGCAGGGTCTCTAGTTCTGATTATGTCTTGAGGACTGATGAGAGTTAGGCTTAAACTAAAAATATGATTTAAGGATTAGTGGCTAATAAATAGGCTTTGAAATTGCTTATGTATTTTGGCTTATGTTCCATATTGTCACATCCTACTGAGTTTTGAAGTTCTGAATCTGTGAGCTACTGATTTGATTTTGCATGTAATGGTTAATTCTGGAATGGTCTAAATTTCAAAAGGCATGCTTAACTTCAGCTTAAGCTCATAAGGTTGAGTTGAGGATTAGTTCTTTGTGAACATTTCCTGTATAATTGCACATTCTTGGCTATGCCGGTGAATAAATGGAATTGAAATAATTTTGTGATTTCATTTCAGGGGTTTCAGAATTTATGCTTGAACTTTCATGATCTTAACAGAATTTTTTTTCCAATTGAATCTACTGTTGCAAGTTCTCTAATAAGCTTGAATGTGCCAGTTGTGGGGAAATTTTTCTTCTTCTGGTATTCAAGATGGCAATGTCAAATGTCTTTGAGGAGTGGCAGTGGTAATTGCTGCTGATTGCTTGTGTTAGATGAGTCTTATATTGCTTGTGTCACTTTCTTTGACATATTTCACCATGTATTGGGCACTAGGATTGAATTGATTTGTGATGATTTGAGGAGTTTTCTATGGCTTTTCTTGTTCACTTTGCATATGTTTGGTGATACAGAGACTTTGTCTCTAAGTTTATAGCACGCTTAACATGTATGATCACAATAGTTTGGCTCTACAATTTGTGGTCAAATTTTGGAAATGCTTCAAAAAAAATCTAAAAATTCATTTGAGAAAGTTCATTGAGCTCGTGCTATAAACTTAGAAACCAAAATCCCTATGAACATCAATTTTTAATTCTAATTCCCAATTTCTAACATTTCAAGTTGGCTTCATAAACTTGTTTGGCAATGCTCTCATGATGCACTGTATATGCTGCTTGGGTTAGGTAGAATGGTTTTGCCAAGTTCCATGACATGCTGCAAAAGTAAGCTTGAATAGACTTTGTGAGTTGAGGATTAGTAGAAGCGATTTCTGAGGATTCCCTTATTAAAATAAGCTCTGAAATGCATGATTTAGCTAGCTATCACTATGATAGCATGATTTTGCACTTTAACTGAGAAATCTTTGATAAGTTCTAAAATCTTTGCCAATTATGGTATTATTTCACAAGTGAAATAGGATTTCTGAAGCACTCATAAATTATTCAAGTTATGAAATCTTTTTGCAGCACTACTGAAAAAGCACTCTTTTCTTCTCTTTATGAAATTTTACAAGTTGGCTAGTGATTTAGTCCTTACATAATGATGTGTAAGTGGAAGTGCACTCTTTATTCATGAAATTCCTGTTGTGTACCCAGTTCCACAAGAAGTCAAAACTTGTTATTGAATTGTGCAATTTAAAGATTCTCAGTTCAGTTGTTGCTATTTGTGAAACTAAACCTGATCATGTTGCTTGCGCTGCATATTTAGGATTGCTTTCAATGCTGAAACTCACTTTGCTGATCTTTTCTAAAAATCAAATCTTTGTTCTAAGATGACTTCAGGTCATAAAAGAGGCCGTGAGGATAGAACTGTTAGATTCCAAGTTTTGATGATAACAAAAGGTTATTGTGTGCAAAGTATGTTTTTACAAGTCTAGACAATGGTTACAAAGTTACCAAATGCATATGGCAAAGTTTAAAGATGTCTGCTGTCAGTTTTGCTGATGAACTCGAGCAACAAAGTTAACACTCCAGCATTAACCTCTTCTGCACTTGAGCACATGCAAGTGTTGGACAGAAAGTGTTTGACAGAGAGCAATTACTGTCAATTTTACTTATACACTCGAGCACTATAACTAACGCTCGAGCATGAAGCTGTTTTGCACTCGAGCATATGAAAGTATTGGCCAGAAAGTGTTTGACAGAGAGTAAAGTTAGAAACAAGATATCAACACTTCACTTTAGCACAGTTTCTGTGCTCGAGTGATGGTCTTATCGGCACCCGAGTCCTAGCGAGTGAGGGACTATGAGTGTTTGCCTGAGAGTCATGCAGAACAGACAAGCATAAGTATGCCCAAGTGAGAGTACATGTACCCGAGTGGTACATCAGCACCCGTGAGTGAGAAATCTAACTCTCTCAATTATGATGGAAGTGATGAAGACAAAGAGTATATTATAGAGGAATATTCCTCTCACTCGAGTAAGAGTATGTATGCTCGAGTGAGGGCCCACATCACCTGCAAGCGCAAAATTACACTCTTGATTAAATAGGGTGCGAGTGTTGTCCAGAGATGTGGCTTATAGTGTAAAAGAAGAAGCACTTGAGTGAGGAGACCCGTGCTCGAGTGAGGACCCACATCACTCGCAAGTGTGAAATGCACTCTCACAAAATCTATGGAAGTGCAAGTATAAAACTGAAGCTAAAAGAGAAAATATGGTATTGCACTCGAGTGAGACATCATAGCACTTGAGTGATACTCTGCCAAAAGCCAAAATGCACCAGTCTTATAGCGTTTAATTCGAATATGGTTTAATGTTATTTATTCATTTTATTTTCACTTATTATTATTATATAACATCATTTAACATGTATTACGAGTGTGATACAGGAGTTTAAACTTTTGATTTAGAAAGACACGGGGGAAGTCAAACAATGGCAGACAACATCATTACGACCATCCAAGTACGTACCTACCACGTTCAAAGATTTCAAACGTACGCATGCCGGTCCACAGTAACATGCCCCGCTCCACAATGATCATTATTCAAACGGGAAAAAACAAATGTCTATAAATACAGAGCTCCAGAGACCATAAAAAATAATAAAGTACAAAAATTCACACAAGCAAATTCACGAGTCTTTGTTATTCACATTTCCTCTGTATTCATATCATTCTTCAGTGATTATCATATTTACTCTGTAAGAGAGTCTGTATATACTTTAAATTCTATTTTCATCTGATCTCAAGGTACTGGGACCTTGAGAGGGGAAATTTCCTTACGAAAGAAGCAGTGAGAGAATTCCTAGTAGGACTTTCTGCTCATAAGACTTACAAGATACAAGCAGTAGAGAACGTTGTTGCTTGTAAGACTTACAGTGGTGTAAACAGGAGAGAACGTTGCTGCTCATAAGACTTGTATATGTAAGCAAGAGAGAAAGGTCATAGGTTTGTTTTTCTGCACATAAGACTTGTCGTAAGGGGGAGAGAAATTTCTAGTATTTCTACTCATGGTTCTTTCAAGGACGGTTGTTGTCTTGCGGCATTCCGAGAGCCCACTGAATCTTGGTATAATAGTAAAAATCTCAGTAGGTCTTAATCTCTGAGGACTGGACGTAGGCTTGAGTTTTGGGCCGAACCAGTATAACTCTCTGTTTGCTTATCCTCTCAACTCTACTCAATCTATAGCTATTGCTTTATCACCACATCAACCAAAAAATTTATCACATCACCCAATTCACCCCCTCTTGGGTGAAGCTTGCCTCTTCATTTGGTATCAGAGTGAGGTCTTCTCTGAAGAGCCTAATAGCTTGAGAAGGATCCGATAAATGGCAACAATGGATGAAAACATTCTTCCAGACGGAGCTTCAATCACTAGACCTCCTGGTTTTACTGGAGAACATTTTTCATTCTGGAAAGCTAAGTTTAGAGTGTTCGTGATGGCTAACGAATACGGTTTATGGAATGTAATACAAGATGGTGACTATGTTCCAATGAAGAAAATCGAAGATAGAGTCATTAAAAAGAGCCCAGAGGAGTTTGATGAAGATGACAAGAGGTTAGTAACATTAAATAGTAAAGCTATTTTAATGATATGAGTGCTCTCAGTCAAAAGGAATATTTCTGAATCTGCACTCTACCAACAGCTAAAGATATGTGGGATGCTCTTGAAATCGCTTATGAAGGTACATCCGGAATTAAAGAAAATAGAGTCAATACTCTAATTACAGAGTATGATCTATTTCGTATGAAACCTGGAGAAGGAATATCAGAATTTGAACTCAGGTACACTCATCTTGTTAATCAACTATTTGTACTTGGAAAAACATTTGACCAAAATTCCCAGGTAAGAAAGATTCTTAATATTCTTACGAAAGAATGGGAAGCGAAGGTGACAGCTATCGAAGAAGCTAAAGGAGAGTCAATGAGATCCATAGCTGCTCTCTTTGGTAGCCTTTCTGAGTATGAAGGAAAGTTGAGATTTAACAAGGAACTAGAAGAGTTCAATGATAAAAAGAAAAGATAAGTTGCACTTAAAGCTATCAAGGAAGAAGAACCTTTCAAAAATGAAGATGTTCCTGATGATGATGATATGGGAATGATTGTGAGAAAATTCAAGAAGTTCTATAGAAGAGGTCAAAAGAACTTCAAAAATTATCAAAGTGAACCAAGCAAGAAAGAAAACAAGGAGCAACAGATAGTATGCTATGAATGTGGGAAGCCTAGACACATCAAATCCGAATGCTTCAGAAACAAAGACAAAAAGAAGTAGAAGAAGAGAGCATACATATAAGCTCGTCGGATGAAGAAAGCGATGACGATGAAGTGGCAAATCTATGCTTGGTAGCCAAAGAAGAAGAATAGGATTCTGAGGTAAGTGATTCTGAACCTACTTATGATGAGTTATTATCTGAATATAATGCATTGCACACTGAATTCATCAAGGTAGCTAAAGAATTGGTTAGTTACAAGAAGAAAGTAAAGGAATTAGAAAATACTGTCATATCATCATGTGAAATATATGAAGAAAAAGATAAGAAAATAAGATATTTAACAAAAACTGTGGAAAAATTTACTAAAGGAAGTGAAACTCTTAAAGTTATTCTAAATTCTCTGAGAGTTTCCTTTGATAAATCTGGAATTGGATATAAGTCTGATCACAATAAAAATAGAGGAAATAAGAAAAATAAAAGTAGAACTTATCTCATCATGTTATTTTAGAAAAGGACAAGTCATTGGCACGTATAAATGGGTTCCGAAAGGGACAAATGTACCAAAAGTATTACATACTAACCATAAAGGACCCAAGAAAGTGTGGGTACCTAAAACTTGATCACCTTACTCTAGGTATGTCTCAAAGCATCACGAGCAAACAGGTGGTATATTGATAGTGGATGCTCGAGGCACATGACTGATGACAAAAATAAGTTCACCATGCTAGAAACCAGAGAAGGAGGAAAGGTAACGTTTAGAGGTAACCAATCTGGACGTATTGCTGGAATTGGTGAAGTGGCAAAATCCGATGGTCAAATCAATGATGTATATTACATGGAAGGATTATGCCACAACCTCTTGAGTGTAAATCAAAGCATTGACAGAGATAACTAGGTGATCTTTGATTCAAAAGAATGCTTGATATTAAATAAGAAAGATCTACTGCTTAATAAAGAATCCATCAAGGTAAAGATTCGAGCTCAAAGGGACGGTAACTGTTATACTATTGATTTAAATTCAAATTCTTCTGAAAATTTTTTTCTTAGCAGATAAGAGGAAAGTTGGTTATGGCATACGCGTTGGCTCATGTTAATATAAATCAACTTGACAAACTGATTAGAAAAGATTTAGTTGTTGGTCTTCCTAAACTAAACTTCAAAGATAACATGATTTGTAAAGATTGTCAAAAAGATAAACAAACTAAATCTTCATTCAAAACAAAGTATGAGATTTCTACTTCCAAACCTTTACAATTACTTCATATGGATTTGGTAGGTCCAGCAAGAGTAAAAAGTTTTGGAGGAAATCTATATACTTTAGTAATTGTCGATGATTTTACAAGATTTACATGGACTATATTTATCGCTTCAAAAGATGAAACATTTGTAGAATTTATTATGTTTATTAAGAAGGTTCAAAATGAGAAAGGTATTTCTATTGTTTCTATTAGGACAGACCATGGAGGAGAATTCGATAATCAACTCTTTAAAGACTACTGCAACAACGAGGGAATAGATCACAACTTCTCTACACCTAGAACACCCCAGCAAAATGGAGTAGTAGAAAGGAAGAATAGAGTCCTCACAGAAATGGCAAGAGCAATACTTAATGAAAAAGAAATGTCACAAGTATTCTGGGCAGATGCAATGAGTACCGCATGCTTCATTTCAAATCAAGCATATATTCGCAAGTCACTTGGAAAGACACCATATGAACTCTACAAAGGAAGAAAGCCAAATCTTGCTACACATCTTCGAATGCAAGTGCTTCATTCACAACAACGGTAAAGAAAACTTGGGTGAATTTGATTCAAAGTCTAATGAAGGTTTATTTCTAGGATATTCTAATAGAAGTAAAGCATATAGAGTTTTTAATAAAAGAACATGTATAGTTGAAGAATCCATTCATGTTGTGTTTGATGAACTTGACTCTTAGACAAAGCATTTTGATGAAGAAGAAATGGATTTGATAAAGAAAAACAAAACTATTTCAAAACAAAATGATCTTGAAACAAATGATTTTCAAAATATAGAAGATGTCGATGATCATGCTCAACCAAAAGCATGGAGACATATTAAGGATCATCCAATTGATCAAGTAATTGGAGATATTCACGAAGGTGTCAAAACCAGAAATCAAATTCTTAATGTGGTAACTTTTTCTGCTTTTATTTTTGAAATTGAACCTTCTAATATGGAAGAAGCTTTATTTGACAATGATTGAGTGATTGCTATGCAAGAAGAATTAAATCAATTCTGAAGAAATCAAGTTTGGGATTTGGTTCCTCGACCTAAAGATCACTCCGTTATAAGAACCAAATCGGTTTTCAAAAACAAACTTGATGAATCAGCAATCATTATGAGAAACAAAGCAAGATTGGTAGCCAAAGGCTATAATCAAGAAGAAGGTATTGATTATGAGGAAACATATGCTCCAGTGGCGAGATTACAAGCAATACAAGAATTCACACAAGCAAATTCTCGAGTCTCTGTTATTCACATTTCCTCTGTATTCATATCGTTCTTCAATGATTATCATATTTGCTCTATAAGAGAGTCTGTATACACTTCAAATTCTATTTTCATTTGATCTCAAGGTACTAGGACCTTGAGAGGGGAGATTTCCTTACGAAAGAAGCAGTGAGAGAATTCCTAGTAGTACTTTCTACTTATAAGACTTACAAGATACAAGCAGTAGAGAACGTTGCTGCTCGTAAGACTTACAGTGGTGTAAGCAGGAGAGAACGTTGCTGCTCATAAGACTTGTATATGTAAGCAAGAGAGAAAGGTAATAGGTTTGTTTTTCTGCACATAAAACTTGTCGTAAGGGGGAGAGAAATTTCTAGTATTTCTACTCGTAGTCCTTTCAAGGACGGTTGTTGTCTTGCGGCATTCCGAGAGCCCACTGAATCTTGGTATAATAGTAAAAATCTCAGTAGGTCTTGATCTCTGAGGACTGGACGTAGGCCTGAGTTTTGGGCTGAACCAGTATAACTCTCTGTGTGCTTATCCTCTTAACTCTACTCTATCTATAGCTATTGCTTTATCACCACATCAACCGAAAAATTTATCACATCAGCCAATTCACCCCCCTCTTGGGTGAAGCTTGCCTATTTCAAGAATTAGGTTTGGAATCATAGTCGTTAGTCTTGGTTTAGCTAGAATTCAAGTTTGGGGGTATCTTTCTTTCCTTTTAGGATAGTTTCAGTCAGGTTTATTTCTTTTTGTTTGATTTCATTTTTATTTTTAGGTGTGTTTTGTGTTCTTTTTAGGACTATAATAACACTGATAACTGCTACTTCTATCTTTTGCTTGAGCTCCAGTTAGCCCTATGATTGATCTATTGATAACATGTGCTTAATGTTCATATTCTTGGTGCCTGTTTTGGATTGGTATATTTTGAAAGTTGGCATGTAAATGTAAATTGTAACGTCCCAAATTTTGATTAAGGGCTCATGATAATTATTGAGAATATTTTGTGAATTAAAATTTGGGTTATTATGGGTTATGTGACAATTTAAGTTAATATGCCATAATTAGTGGAAAAATGGAAAGAATGGAAATTATTGGTTGATTAGTTAGTGATTAATGGAGAAATTAATTACTAACTAAGGAGAAATAAGGAGTGTAACTAAATGACTAATGGACTAGTTAGTGTAACTATATGGTTGCTTATTTGGTGAGAAATGAGGAAATTTGGACATGTGATAAGATAATATGATGATAGTTGTTGAAGAAAAGTCAAATACCACATGTTAAATGATTTTCCTTCCTTCTCCTTTCCTAAAATTCAGCTGCGTGAGTATGGGCTAGGAGGACTCATCATTTCTCCTTCTTCTTCACTCTTCATCCTTCTCATTTCTCTCTCATTCCTCTCTCCCATTCAGCTGCCATTTGAGACCAAGAAGGAGAAAATGTTCTTGCAAAAGGTAAGCCATTTAACCTTTGTAATGACCTCTAATGGAAAATTGCTCTTCTTCAATCTTGTTCCTTGTGTTGAGAGCTTCAATTCTATAGTTTTAGATTTGCCATTGGTGGTGATTTGAGCTCTCAAGGAAATATAGAGTTTGGTGAACCAAGGAACTCCTTTGGGAAAGTTAAAGAGGTGAGTAAGTTGAGTATTTTGATATAAGTTTTGTGGTCATTTGGTTAAGTTGGAATTTTTGGGAATTTAACCCTATTTTCGAAAATTAGGGTCTTGTGGTATTTGACTTGTTGTTGTTATGGATATGGTGTTTTGAGATGTATTTTGGATAGATAGAAGTTGATTGGAAACTTGGATTGAAAAGTTACAAGTTTGGTCAGTGACAAACTCTGTGCTGGCGGTGCTCTTGCATGGACGTTTTAAAATAGCAAATGGTGTTGGAAAATTATGTAACTTTCCATTCTTAAAGTTCACATGCCAAGCTTCAAAATAGACATATAATTTATATAATTTTGACTTTTGAGCTAGGAGTTATGACTGTCCAAAGCTTGATGTTAAATCTGGGAATAATTCTGGAGCAGTGTGAACATTTCTTAAATTCTGGATTTTTGTGGTAATTTCTGGTAATGGTCCATATTTTTCTAGTAAAGGGGACTTAAATAGCTTTCAATGGGCTTTGGGGTCACCTCATTTAGATTTTTCTAGAATTAGTTATAATTTTTGGAAGCTAAGACACAAAAGTCTAATTTTTCCAATTTTTGCCTAAACTTTTGGCCAGCACTGTTCTGAGGGGTAGGAGCTGGTTTTCCATGAAATAGATGGTTCCATTGAATTCAGTGGGGCACTTTCGGCCAGGACAGTTTGGCACTTTTTTGGTAGAGGCCGAAAAAGCATAATTACGAAAACGCTACTGAAATCCTCAAATAGGGGCTGTCAAGGGTATTTTCATAATTTTACAATGATTTTGGTGATTTCAAGCCCCGAAATGGATTCCTTGGGCGAAAATACATCAGAATAGCCTTGTTCAAAATTTTGGACAAACGTGCCATCGGGGGTTGGGTACGGCTGGGCCGGGCCGGGGTCCTAGGGGCATTTTGGTAAATTTTCACCATAGGCTAATATAACCACAAGAAACACTATGGAAGAGTCTAAAATGATACTTGGATAGGTTATGACATATTTCTTGTACATTTAATACTTTAGAACCGAGTCAAAAGCCGGAAGCGGCACGTTTTACGAGGCACACTAAAAAGGGTGGCCTTTGAGATAGTACTTCCCTATTCTTTTAGGCGATTGTTAGAGACTTTCATAGCTACTTGAGGGACTTTAATGATAACCAAAACTAAGTGTTTTGAAGCCATTTGAGTATTGGAATAAGTGATAATGTGTCGTCCTTAATTATGACTATAGGATTCGATATTTGCCTGGATCGTAGAAGGCCTACGCCTAATCAAGGACAGAAAGAACAAGGTAGTGATACTTTATCCTATATCATGTATAATGCATTGCTTGTTTGTGTTAATCATTGAATGAGCAAGGGGACGTGGCGGAAGCCGGCCTTGAATAGGGGACGTGGCATGAGCCCGGCCTTGAATATTGTTGAGGGGACATGGCGTGAGCCCAGCCTTGAATATTGTTGAGGGGACGTAGCATGAGCCCGACCTTGAATATTGTTTAGGGGACATGGTGGTTAGCCCGGCCTTGAATATTGTTATGCTGCATTATGATATATGCTTACTTGCTTTGTTTAATTATACATTATATTCGTAAACTGTTGCTACTAGGATTCTTTTGAATCTCACTCTTTCCAAATAACATTTTTAGCCTGGGCAAGTGGATCTCGAGGCAAGCAAGTGAACAAGGACAACTAGGATTGCCAGTGGTAGTCTTAGTTTCTTTTTGGTTTTTGGTTATCATTTGGACAACTGTATGTATATATTGGATTGACCATAGGTTTGTAATTATTGTGTAATCCCCGGTATGGGAAATTGAGATGGGTGATTATGTCCTATAAAACTCTTGGATTAATGATATTATCCCGGATAAATGTCAGGAATTTTGTTAATACTCTGATATTGTATATGTGACAAACCAAACAGGCCAATTGTTTTGATTTAAAAATGAAAGGAGATCATGTTGTACAAGTGTTGCAAAAAGTTTTTAATCATCTCAGATCTCTTATTCAACTACAAAATGTATTTAAACACTAATCACGGCCTTGATTGACGGCGGGGGTTACATAAATATTGCTACAAGACACTAAATAGCTGATGTTTGGTGTTGGCTACTGATGGCCAGTACTCTATGACACTCTTGATGCATGTGAACATGATTTTCCTAACTATTGATAGTGAGTTTGAGTGGTTCATATACTTGTCTTTGTCTGATGACTTACCTGCTGTGATTGTTAATTTCCTAGCTACTGATGGCTAGTGATGCCATCATATCCTAGTCTTGGTTAGGCTACTGAGTGCCTAAATTTTTGTTAAATATTAAATAGTGTAAATTTTGTGAATTTGGTCTTGTACAGGTGTTAACTCATAGAAATCAAGAGTATTCTAGCACATTTTCTTCTCTTTTCACTTATTTTTGGGTTCAAATTGTGCATATAAAGAGATTATAGAACAAAATGTGATAAGACATAAGATAAATCAAAATTTTGTTGAATCATGAGATAAATGCACATAGTTTTAATTATTTGTGAAAGTTAAAAGACCTCATAACTCCCTCCTCCTTGTAGGTGGAGGATGACAAGTTGTAAAAGCTCACAAAAATCATGGGAAGATGTGAATAGAAAGAAAGAATACAAGAGGAAGATGAAAAAGGACACTATAAAGGAGAAGCTTGCAATTGCTGTGGAAGCGCTGTAGCCAAGCCATTGCAAAACCACCTCAGAAGATGACCTTTCTGTCTGCCCTTTGGCCGTGAAATCTGTTGTAGCCAATGCTATAGCGAAACCACCTAAAAAAAGCCTTACTTCTATTTGATGACAATTCGCTATGGCGTTTGCTATAGCAAACCCACGGCGAACGCGCGAAACTGATACTGTGCGTTTTGCAAAAGTGACGCTTCTTGGAGGAGATTCTTGGAGAAATTCAAGATTTTCTTCTCTTTTTCTAGTTTTTCTCCTCTTCTCTTCCTATTTGCTGATATGGTTATGAGTTTTATGTTGAGTTGTTGGTTTGTATTGACTATGAGTGGCTAAAACTCTCATTTAGGATTACTTATACTCATTGTATGGATCAAAACTACTATATTTTCTTGCTTTTGCTAATTGTTGAGCATATATACTGATTTTTCTCCATGCTTAATTACTATCTTGTGCTTGATCACCACATGATTAGTTTGGTTCAATTGAATGATGCTTGAGAGAGCTATTCTGGTTATAGAACTTGAGAAAAATCATGCTAGACTTGAAGTTTAAGGATTAAATGGATGGTTTGTTGTTATAATAGAGATATATTTAATAACCTAGCATAGTCTAATGAAGAATTGCTTTGGGAAAGATGATTTTCATTAATGATAAACAAGAGATTGAATATTGTTACCTTGAAGTAGAATCAATTTTACAATCACCTTTGTTTTACCTTACTGTTCTTAGCAAATTTCCTTAATTGACATACTCAATTTCAAATGATTTCATTCAACCTAGTTAAGAACATATTTACAATAATTAACTCACTTTCGTTATAGTCCTTGTGGATTGACACTCATTTACTCACTAAATTATTACTTGCGACTTGTGGGCTTGCGGAAGCTAAATGCGAACAAGTTTTTGGTGCCGTTACCGGGGACTATTGACTAAATTCTCTTGAGTTAATTAGTGTAATTGTGTGCTTGATTACGCTTGAATACTTCTCTTCTTCTTGTTTTACTTTCTTAATTTGCTTTGTTTTTAAGTATAGTTATAGCTATAGTTCTTTTTCTTGTTTTTCTTAGTATAGTTCTATTAGTTGATAAGTTTTATACTCGTTTTGGGATTTTTGACTTGTAGGTATTTGAGCTCTGTATGCAAACTAATTGGGAGATAGTTCTTGACGGTGTTCTTGAAGAATATTTTTCTGAAGACTTTGAAACTAAACCGGAGACTCTACCTCAAGTGCAACCTATCCAAGGACCTAAACCTTTACCGGCACCAGAGCAACCGAGACCACTGCCTCGTCCTCATCCATATTACAATATGGCCAATCCTGATGATGATGACTTGGAGCTCACCTTGGATGAGTATATGGAGCAAGAAAACTCCACCTATCAATTTAGCATCTAGTTTCCTGCTATTCATGCTCGGAATTTTGAGTTGAAGCCAATCATGCTTCAAATGCTCCAAATGATTGGCTTGTTCTTGGGAACTCAGAATGAAGATCCTACTGACCATTTGACACGCTTTGTACAAGTGTGTGAGAACTTCAAATTTCATGGAGTAACGCGGATGCACTTAGATTGGGACTCTTCCCCCTATCACTTGACAAGAAGGCAAGAGCTTGGCTTACCGCTCTACCTCCTAACTCAATCACTACTTGGGATGAAATGGCATCCAAGTTCAAAGCAAGGTTTATTCCAAGGGGTAGTCGGGCAGTTCAAAGAGCTGAACTCTTGGGTTTTCAACAACAACCTGGCGAACTTTTTCATGAAGCATGGGAGAGATTCAAGGAGTTGTGGCGTAGTTGTCCCAACCATGAACAGAAGACCTATGTTTTGCTTGAAGCCTTTGCAGCTGGATTGGATGTGCCTACTTCCAATATGCTCAACAATACCTCTAATGGTGGAATTGGCAAGATGAAAGTTTGGATATATCACAGTTGTATGAGGACATTGCCTCTAGTTCCTTGCAACAATCTAAAAAATCACGTTCTACTTATAGAACATATAAGGAACCAAGTCCTTCGAGTAGTTCAAACGTGTCTAAGGAAATCGTTGCTCAACTTGAAGTAATGGCGAAGAGATTTGATCAACTTGAATTGAAGATAGAACGAAATTTATCCAAGAATATGAATGCTATCCAAGCTCCAAGTCCTTCTTGTGAAATATGTGGAAAAGGCCACTCTTATAAAGAATGTTATCATACTATGGAGTCGGTGAGTTATTTGAACAATAATCAAAGGTATTCACGTGGCAACCCTTACTCTAATACCTATAACAAAGGTATGAGGGATCATCCCAACTTCTCTTGAAGGAATGGACCTAGTGAGAATCCAATTAATCACTATGCTTCTTCTAGTAAGCCAATACGTCCACCGGGTTTTGAGCAACCATAAAAGCTACAAGAGGGTGATTCTGAGACAAAAAAAACTCTTGAGATAACTTATCAAGGGTCAAGAAGGCTTAGTTGGCACAGTTTCTCTTCATGACACGGCAATCAAAAATCTTGAGATACAAATGGGCCAAATTGCCTCACACTTGAGTGTTCAACCAAGAAATGGTCTTCCAAGTGATACTATTCCCAATCCTAAGTGAGAAGGTAAAGAAGAATGCAAGGCTCTTACTCTCCGAAGTGGCAAGACTTTACCCGATGTTCCAAGTATAGGTAAGGCTACAATAAAGCTAAAATACCATGTTATGGAAGATCTTAACCTTGATGAAGAGGTTGTTGAAGACATTATGGTCGAAGAAGAGGACAACAAGAAGAGGAAGCAAATTGAAGTGAATCTAGATGATGTGGTGCAAAGCAAGCCCGTTGCTCCTGAAAATATGGAAGAGAAGAAGAGAAAAATTAATACTTCTCCTCCAAGATATGTCCCACCACCTCCTTTTCCACAAAGGCTCATGAAACATCAAGAAGATGGAAATTCAAGAAGTTTATTGAGATGTTCAAGCAGTTGTATATCAACATTCCCTTTACAGAAGCCTTAGAGCAAATGCCCAAATATGCCAAGTTCATAAAAGATGTCCTCTCAAAGAAAAGAAGGTTTAATAAATTTGAGACTGTGGCCATCGCTAAAAGCTTCACTAATGTTATCAAGCAACTTCCACCCAAGTTGAAGGATCCTAGGAGCTTCTCTATACCTTGTCATGTTGGAGGTAAATTCTTAGGGAATGGTCTATGTGATCTTGGTTCTAGTGTCAAGTTGGGATTAGGTGATGCTAGACCTACCACCATCACCTTACAATTGGCCGATAGAAGCTTGTCTTATCCTAAAGGGATTATTGAATATGTATTAGTCAAGGTTGATAAGTTCATATTTCCGGATGATTTTATTGTACTAGACTTTGATCTGGATAGAGAAATGCCTTTGCTGCTAAGAAGGCCATTTTTAGCTATGGCTAGAACTTTGATAGATGTGGGAAAAGGTGAGTAGACTTTGAGGGTGGCCGATGAGCAAGTTACCTTTAATATGAATCAATTGATGAAAACCCCTCATGTGCATGAAGATTGTTTCTTTCTTGATATGATTGGTCTTGTCACCCAAGAAGAATTCGAGACCTCTATGATTAAAGATCCACTTAAAGCCGCTCTTCTTGATATTGATTCTGAGGGTTTGGATGTAGTGGAATGCAAGGCTATTATGGATGCAACAACTCCTTATCCTAAAAGGAGGATACCATTTGAGTCACTTGATTTGGTTCTAATGACCAACCAAAGTTAAAATCTTCTTTAGAGGAACCACCTTCACTTGAGTTGAAGGCATTGCCATCTCATCTATAATATGCTTATTTGGGTTCCAACAATACTCTTCCGGTGACTATTGCTTCGGATCTCACTATTCAGCAAGAGGAGCAATTACTTGAAGTTTTAAAAGCTCATAAAAGGGCTATTGGGTGGACAATTGCTGATATCAAGGGCATTAGCCCCTCTATATGCATGCACAAGATCTTTTTGGAAGAGAATCACAAGCCTTCCATTAAACATCAAAGAAGACTCAACCCTATTATGAAGGAAGTAGTGAAGAAGGAGCTTCTTAAATGACTTGATGTTGGCATTGTATACCCTATTTCTGATAGTTCTTGGGTGAACCCAGTCCAATACGTCCCTAAAAAGGGCGGTATGACTGTAGTGGCTAACACCTACAACGAACTCATTCCCACTCGCACTGTGACCGGGTGGAGGGTTTGCATGGACTACCGTAAGCTCAATACGGCTACTCGTAAGGATCACTTCCCATTGCCTTTCATTGATCAAATATTGGAAAAACTAGTTGGAAGGGAATTCTTTTGTTTTCTTGATGGTTATTCGGGGTATAACCAAATAGCAATTGCTCCGAAAGACCAAGACAAGACTACACTTACGTGCCCATATGGCACCTTTACTTTCAAGCACATGCCCTTTGGCCTTTGCAATACACCGTCTACATTCTAATGGTATATGATGGCTATTTTTGCTGACATGATAGAGCACACCATGGAAGTGTTCATGGACGACTTCACTGTTTTTGGTGATTCATATAAAGAGTACTTAGCCAACTTAGCTCGAGCCTTGAAGTTGTGTGAAGATACTAATCTTGTGCTTAATTGGGAGAAATGCCATTTTATGGTGAAGGAAGGCATTGTGTTAGGCCATCGTGTCTCCAAGAACGATTTAGAAGTTGACCGGGCAAAGTTAGAGGTGATTGAACAACTTCCTCCACCTATCAATGTTAAGGGTGTGAGAAGCTTTTTGGGCCATGCTATCGAAGGTTCATAAAGGATTTTTCCAAAATCACTAAGCTGCTCTGTGCTTTACTTGAGAAGGATGCTGACTTCAAGTTTGATGATGCATGTTTGAAAGCACTTGAAGAATTGAAAAGAAGACTTGTAACCGCTCCTATCATTACGGCTCCGGATTGGAGTTTGCCCTTTATAGTAATGTGTGATGCTAGCAATTATACTGTAGGAGTTGTACTTGGGCAGAAAAGGGATAAAATCTTCCATCTTATTTACTATACAAGTAAGACACTCGATGATGCTCAAGAAAACAACACTACCACTGAGAAAGAGCTTTTGGCTGTAGTGTATGCATTTGCTAAATTCCGGCCTTACTTGATTGGTGCCAAAGTGGTTTTTCATACTGACCATTCTGCACTACGGTACCTCTTTAGCAAGAAGGACTCTAAAGCAAGGTTGATTCAATGGGTTTTGCTCTTACAAGAATTTGATCTTGAGATTGTGGATAGAAAAGGCTCCGAAAATCAGGTTGCCGACCACTTGTCTAGGTTGAGTACTGAAGCTCAACATGATGGAGATCTTCCTATTCATGAAACTTTTCCAAAATTGCGATTGCATCACAATTTTGAAAATTTTGAAAGAAAAACAAATTTTGGAAGATATGTGCTTATCCTCTCAACTCTACTCTATCTATAGCTATAGCTTTATCACCACATCAACCGAAAAATTTATCACATCACCCAATTCACCCCCCCTCTTGGGTGAAGCTTGCCTCTTTCAAGAATTAGGTTTGGAATCATAGTCGTTAGTCTTAGTTTAGCTAGAATTCAAGTTTGGGGGTATCTTTCTTTCCTTTTAGGATAGTTTCAGTCAGGTTTATTTCTTTTTGTTTGATTTCATTTTTATTTTTAGGTGTGTTTTGTGTTCTTTTTAGGACTATAATAACACTGATAACTGCTACTTCTATCTTTTGCTTGAGCTCCAGTTAGCCCTATGATTGATCTATTGATAGCATGTGCTTAATGTGCATATTCTTGGTGCCTATTTTGGATTGGTATATTTTGAAAGTTGGCATGTAAATTTAAATATTGCTACAAGACACTAAATAGCTGATGTTTGGTGTTGGCTACTAATGGCCAGTACTCTATGACACTCTTGATGCATGTGAACATGATTTTCCTAACTATTGATAACGAGTTTGAGTGGTTCAAATTCTTGTCTTTGTCTGATGACTTACCTGCTGTGATTGTTAATTTCCTAGCTACTGATGGCTAGTGATGCCATCATATCCTAGTCTTGGTTAGGCTACTGAGTGCCTAATTTTTTGTTAAATATTAAATAGTGTAAATTCTATGAATTTGGTCTTGTACAGGTGTTAATTCATAGAAATCAAGAGTATTCTAGCACATTTTCTTCTCTTTTCACTTATTTTTGGGTTCAAATTGTGCATATAAAGAGATTATAGAAGAAAATGTGATAGGACATAAGATAAATCAAAATTTTGTTGAATCATGAGATAAATGCACATAGTTTTAATTATTTGTGAAAGTTAAAAGACCTCATAACTCCCTCCTCCTTGTAGGTGGAGGATGACAAGTTGTAAAAGCTCACAAAGATCATGGGAAGATATGAAAGGAAAGAAAGAATGCAAGAGAAAGATGAAAAAGGACACTATGAAGGAGAAGCCTGCAATTGCTGTGGAAGCGCTGTAGCCAAGCCATTGCAAAACCACCTCAGAAGATTACCTTTCTGTCTGCCCTTTGGCCGTGAAATCTGCTGTAGCCAATGCCATAGCGAAACGACCTAAAAAAGCCTTACTTCTATTTGATGACAATTCACTATGGCGTTTGCTATAGCAAACCTACGGTGAACGCGCGAAACTAATACTGTGCATTTTGCAAAAGTGACGCTGCTGATGCTATTTTAACCTAATGGGGGCGCCAAAATTCACATATTCTGCACAAGGAAGAGCTCAAGAACCACAAGAAGGATTCTTGGAGAGCTTGAGAAGGATTTTGGTGCTTCTTAGAGGAGATTCTTGGAGAAATTCAAGATTTTCTTCTCTTTTTCTGGTTTTTCTCCTCTTCTCTTCCCATTTGCTGATATGGTTATGAGTTTTATGTTGAGTTGTTGGTTTGTATTGACTATGAGTGGCTAAAACTCTCATTTAGGATTACTTATACTCATTGTATGGATCAAAACTACTATATTTTCTTGCTTTTGCTAATTGTTGAGCATATATACTGATTTTTCTCCATGCTTAATTACTATCTTGTGCTTGATCACCACATGATTATTTTGGTTCAATTGAATGATGCTTGAGAGAGCTATTCTGGTTATAGAACGAGAAAAATCATGCTAGACTTGAAGTTTAAGGATTAAATGGATGGTTTGTTGTTATAATAGAGATATATCTAATAACCTAGCATAGTCTAATGAAGAATTGCTTTGGGAAAGATGATTTTCATTAATGATAGACAAGAGATTGAATATTGTTCATGAAGATTAAAAATCAATCTTGACTTAAGAGAGCTTGATTGATGATCTTAGAATCTTTAACTAGCATATGGACTCATACAATTAGCATAAGTGAATCAATTGCATGGTTTCATGAAATACAATGAGGAAGAAGTAATCCTAAGCCTTTAAACCTTGAAGTAGAATCAATTTTACAATCACCTTTGTTTTACCTTACTGTTTTTAGCAAATTTCCTTAATTGACATACTCAATTTCAAATGATTTCATTCAACCTAATTAAGAACATAATTACAATAATCAACTCACTTTCGTCATAGTCCTTATGGATTGACACTCGTTTACTTACTAAATTATTACTTGCGACCCGTGCGCTTAGCTAAAAGGCAAACAACAGGTACCGGCTATTTTCTCTCCCATCCTTTTAGTTGACAATGATGACATTGTCAATTTTAAGTTTGGGGGTGAAAATGCTTCAATTTTGAGACTTTTTGAAAGAAATGGAGTGTATAGAAAAATTTTGAACAAGATTTTCAAGAAAATTATTGGAATGTTTGAGATTTCTCATACTTAAGTTTTTGCTTGTGAAAAATTGTGGAAAATGAGATGTTAGTTTTGGTTATTTGTCAAATATTGTTTGGATGATCCTATGATATAAATTTTTGCTTGAGATGTTATATTAGATAGGAAATTTTTATTAATGTGCATGGATGAGTGCATTGTAGTGATAAAACATGTTGTTAAAGAGTTTTTAACTATTTCATGCACTATTGGAGTTAAAATTATTGTGGATGTGCTGGTTGAAAGACTTTATGGCAAATTAAGTTATATATCTTTGTTTCAAGTTTTTTATTTTAGAATCCTCTTTGGAATTCTTCAAAGCTTTTTATTTGCTCCACAAGATTTGAAAAAATGATTAGGGTGGTTCATAAAATGCGATTGAGCCTTTCAAATTGACCCAATTGATGTGATTTCCCTTTGAACCCTTGTTTTGAGCCTATTTGAAAAACCAATTAAAGATTTTTATTGGAAAACCTAACACCTACCTACCTCAACCAATGTGAAAAACCATGATTCCCTTGCTTTAAGATAGATGATAATTGATTGGGTGATGGAATATGGTGATGTTGTGCAAAGTTACAAAAGATTGGAGAAGGAGTGTAGGAAATAAAAGAGTTCACAATGCATAGAAATCAAGCCATGATATTCTGAAAGAAAAAGAAAAATAAAAGAAAAGAAAAAAGTGCTTACAAAGAAGGCTTGATATGAAAAGATCAATTTGGTTCAAGTTTGGGGGAGTATGTTTCATAAGAAAAGAAAGAAAACCCTTGAATAGTATCATCTCTCTTAAGGTATTTGATTGATTATCCTTTTCCTTTTCTTTTGAAAACCTCAACCCCTGGCCCCATTACAAGTTTAGAAAAGTCCCTTTGATTTTTAAGTTAAGTAGAGTGAATTAGGAGAAAAGAGGAAGGAATTAGGGGATGATAAAATTATTTTTTGAATATTGGTATATGATTTGAAGTATTGCTTTGAATTTTAACTAGTGCAAAAGGAATAAATGTAGACTCCATTCACACACTCACACTTAAAAATTCTTGAAAAGCATGTTTTAAATCTATGAAGCATTCATCTTTGCATATTGTACTTATTTCTTGTTTAATATAATTACTTGAGTAGATGATGAGGATAATTTGTTCATACATAAATGATGAGTAATTGATTCATTTACTAAGGATAAACTTTGGTTGAGGACAAGCAAAATTTTAAGTTTGGGGGTGTGTTAACCCATAGAAATTGACAACATTCTAGCACATTTTCTTCTCTTTTCACTTACTTTTGAGTACAAATTGTGCATATATAGAGGAAAATATGATATAACAAAAGAAAAGTTCAAATCATGAGTTAAATGCATATAAGTAGGATTATCTATTAAAGTTAAAGAGCTTATGAAGTCTCTCTTGTAGGTGGAAAAAGAAAAGTCATGAAAGCTCACAGAGATCGAAGAAGGCTCATGGGCTAGAAGGAAGCTATTGTGTAATATGCTTTAGCCAATGTCATGTGCTGAGGCAAACATGGTCAGAACTCACTGTGTCATATGCTTCAGCACCAGACCCTTGGCTGAAGCCAACGAGGAGCAGAACTTATTGTGTCATATGCTTAAGCACACGACAAACTACGCAACCATGCATTTTACTTGCTGAAATACATGTGGAGGGTATTTAAGCAAGGGATAGGCCGAAAATAGGTCATTCTTCAGTTTTCAAGTGTGTTTAGGAGCTGGGTGTGCTAGGGTTTTGTCTCCTTGAAATGTATTGAGCTTGGGTTGAAGTCTAGGAGATATTTGGGGCTCCAATCCTTGGTTTTTCTCATTCTTCTTCTCTTTCTTTGTTAAGTTTTTTATATGGCTGTAATTATTCTGCATAATTATAGCTCTTTCATGGCTATGTGTAGCTAGGCACCTTATTTTAGAGTTGTTTTGAATCCTTGTATGGATTAAGCACTCATTTCCCCTTTATATTTGTGATTAATGGTGAGATTATGCTGATTTTACTTTTTACTTAATCCTTCTAATGGATTGGTCACCAATAAAATTGTTGGGTTCACTTGATTATTGCTTGAGAGGGCTAGATTGAGTGTGAGAGCTTGAAATTATTAATTGAATGGATACCTTTGTTAATGAGGTAGAGATACACTCATTGATCTTGCATAGCCAAATAGGATTTGCAATGAAAATCAGTGTTTAACTAGTTAATTAAGAGATTAATGAATTAATTAAACTATGCACCTATTTGGAGACTTGAGAGAGTACTTATAGGTAATTTAGTATCCTTGGCTAGTATAATCTCTCATTAAGTAGCACATATTGGGGGGAACTTGAGTGAGTGCTTTTGAAATACAAGGGGAATAAACAATACTAAGCTTGATTTAATACTTGAATTTAAAGAATCATTTGCTTTTATAAATTTTAGTCTAAAGATACTTTTAAATTTCTCTTTCACCTCAACCCACATGTTTTTTGGCTCAACTTGATCAATTTTAAATGATTCCATTTAACATAATTAAACATATGGTTGCATTAGTTAGCTCGTTTTCGTCATAGTCCTTGTAGAACGATAATCTCTTTCTCACTAACTTATTACTTGCAACTTGTGCACTTGCGGAAGCTAAACGGCGAACAAAGTGGCAATGGCATAAACTTGGGGGAGTTTTTGCTGTTTTATTTCTCTATTTCTACATTGTATGTGTGATTCCTAGTCTTATGATGAATTTTATAATGTTGGACTCGTTTGTTAACGTATTTGGAGGATTGGATGTAGCTAAACCTTTGTTAAATGCTTGACATTGTGTTTAATTAGTTTAATTATCATTTATTTGTACTAGTTAGTCATTGAATTAATGATTTTGTGAATATTTTGTGCTAATTTCAAGGTCCCTTGATTAGTAGATCAATGGTGTCGTGTGTTTGTATTGGTTTATTGAATATGGATTTTATTAATTGTGTTCGCATTTGGCTTTAGCATCATTAATCTTTATTTTTCAATGTGGCCTTTGTTAAATTAAGATTATTGAGAAAATCAAGTCATCATGCGAGGTGGCTCAGTTATTGGATTAAAAGCTAAATACAATTTAAAGTTCATTAATTGTTAGAGTGCTTAATCAATGTGAACACCCTATTTTGTCTGGACCCCACTTAAAAATTAAAAAATAAAAATAAAAGAAAATTCTTCTATTGATGATGATTAGTATTCAAATTGGCAATCATCATTAAAAGGAAAAACGAAAAAAAAATCCTCCTATTAATGATGATTGGTATTCAAATTGGCAATCATCATTAAAAGGAAAAAAAATGAAACATAAAATTCTCCTATTGATGATGATTGGTATTCAAATTGGCAATCATCATTAAAAGGGAAAAAAGAAAAAACGAAAAAATAAAAGAAAATCCTCCTATTGATGATGATTGGTATTCAAATTAACAATTATCATTAAAAGAAAAATTAAAAAACATAATAAAAAAACAAAAATAAAAAAAAGTCCTCTCATAGGTTTAAATTAGGAAATTGCTTGTAGGAAAAATATAAGCAAATAAATATAAATAAAATAAAATAAATTCTTATTTATGTTGATAGGTTTAAATTAGGAAAACTACTTATGGGGAAAATAATAAAAAAAATTAAAAAAAAACGAAAATTAAAAAAAATTCCATCGATGGTGATTAGGTCAAATTAAGAAGAGCATTCATGAAAAAACCCTACCTTGAGACTATAAATAAAGGAGCAAAGGTTGAAGCAAGGGACAGAAGAGTTACACAAGAATTTTGGGAGGAAAGAGAGGCAAGATAGAGAGCTAATTTTATTTTCTCATTTTTCACTGCTCATACATAATTTTCATGGGGAAGGGGAGTTAACATAATAGGCCGTCTTGGTTTGCTGTATCTAAATAAGGTCTTAATATTCTTGCCCAAACCAGTGAACATTTTTTGTTAGAGATGGAGGCCTACCCATTTGAATGCTGGGCAAATCCTTATATATAAGGCTTACAAGAATTTTGTTGGTTTCCATTTACTTGCTTTAAATGAATATACCTATATAGATAAGCTTTTGTTGTTATTTTTGATAAGTTACAGCCACTTGATGATCTCTTTGACAAACTCTCCCTCCACTATGACTTTATTCTTGTCTTTTAGCTTATCCCAATATATGCTAACATTGCTGGACGTTGAATCTAGGATCAAGAATTAAATGGACTTACTTTGTCCCATTTAATCATCTTATATATAATTGCTGCACTACTACAGAATTAGGATATAACCACCCCAAAGGACGTCCCAAATTTAAAATTGGGTGGTTAAAAAGGAAGTCAGTTGCATTTTCATAATTTTATATATGTAGGGAAACCTTTAGACGTCCCAAATTTAAATTTGGGAAGCCTAAAGCTCTTCCCGGCTCGCAATCTAAATTTTGCAAATTTTTTTAGCTCTAGAAGATGGGTTTAGACGTCCCAAAATTATTTTGGGACACCTAAACCCATACTTTAAAAGCCCCACATTTTTTTTGGGCAAACTTTAGGCGTCCCAAAAAAATTTAGGACGCCTAAAATCTTGGTTTAGGCATCCCAACATCATTTGGGACGCCTAAACCAAAACTTTAGGTGTCTCAAATGGAATTTGGGACCCATAAAGGCGTCCCTGTGCATGTCAGACACTTGTCCGACATGCGTCTTCTCCACCCACCTTCCCTCCTTTTTGACCAAACAACTCCCTCTTTTATTCATTATTCTTGACCGGCTTTAATCAGCTTTACTCTTCCTCCTCCCTTCTTCTTCCATTATAGGTCATCGACGCACACCCCACCTCCACACCTTCTTGGTTTTTTCCTCCACCTCCTTTCTATTGACAATGATGCACGCACCACTCCTTCCTCCACAGTGTCTTGGTTTTTACTCTCCTCCACCTTTGTCCTTCTATTGTCATCCACACCTCCTCCACACACCTTGTCTTCTTGCTTTCTCTACCCTCCGGCGTACCTCCTCCACCATGCTTACACCTCTCCAACGTCTTCTCACTACCTCTCCACCATATTGAAGTAGAATCCTTTATGCAGTCGCAGGAGTATGACAGCCTGCGGAGTGATGCAGAGACACTGTTGTACCCTGGGAGTAAGTACACGTGGCTGACAGGAATATTGCATTTGGTTAACTTAAAGGCAACTTGTGGGTGGACCGATAGTAGTTTCACATTACTGCTTGAACTATTATGTGATATGTTTCCAGAGGATAATGTACTTCCAAATCGTATATATGAGGCCAAGAAAATCCTGTCTATAATGGGTATGGAGTATAAAAAGATACATGCTTGCCCTAATAACTGCATACTGTACAGAAATGAGTATAGAGGTCTTAGTGAGTGTCTTAAGTGTAAAACAACATGATACAAAGTGAAGAAAGATGGTGGTTGTAGTGATGGGACAACTAAAAGGAAACCTTTAAAGGTTAAGTGATATCTTCCAATAATACCACGTTTTAAACGTTTGTTTACGACTGCAACAAAAGCAAAGAAGTTGAGATGGCACTCTGATGAGAGAATATCTAATGGGAAATATCTTCAGCACCCAGCTGACTCTCCATAATGGCAAAAAATAGATCAAATGTTTCCTCAATTTGGCAGCTAGCCGAGAGACCTTCGGCTTGGGTTTTGTACAGACGGCATCAATCCATATGAAACTCTTACTAGCACACATAATTCCTGGCCCATTCTCCTTGTAATATACAACTTGCCTCCCTGGCTATGTATAAAACACAAGTATATGATTATTTCTGGACCAAAACAGCCAGGGAACGATATTGATATCTACTTGACACCTTTGATTGAGAACTTAAAGAAGTTGTGGGAGGAAGTCATAGATGTGTTTGATGCTTATAAGACGAAGTCCTTCAAGCTACATGCAATAATTTTCACAATGATAAACGACTTCCTTGTGTACGGAAACTTGTTAGGGTACAGCATAAAGGGTCATAAAGCATGCCTAATATGTGAAGCAGACACACACTTACATCAACTAAAGCATGGAAGAAAAACTGTCTACCTTGGCCACAGGAGGTTTCTTCATCAGTTCCACCCGTATCGTAGGCTAAGAAAGCGTTTTAACGGCTTCCAGGAATATGGAATGGCTCCAAAGGCATTGATCGGAGAGGAAGTTTACAGTCAAGTGGAACGTATCAATGTCACTTTTGGTAAGAATCAGAGGACTGCAGGTAAGAAAAACATATGGAAGAAGAGATCCATTTTCATTGATCTTTAATATTGGTGTTCACTTGACGTGAGACACAGTATTGATGTGATGCATGTGGAGAAGAACGTTTGTGATAGCCTTATCAGTACGCTTTTGAACATACCAGGAAAGACTAAGGATGGGATTAGTGCCAGATTAGACCTTATTGATATGGGAATAAGAGAACGGTTACATCCACAACTAAGAGATGATGGTAGGAGGGCATACATGGAGCCAACAACTCATATACTATCAAAACCAGATAAAAGAAGTTTGTGTTGGTGTTTGCATGAAATTAAGGTGCTACAAGGGTATTCCTCGAATGTGAGAAAATGTGTCTCAATGGATGATTTGAAGTTAGCGGGAATGAAATCTCATAATTATCATGTGTTGATGCAACAACTATTACTGGTATCTATTAGAGGCATAATGAAAGATGAAGTACGAATCACTCTAACAAGATTGTGCATTTTCTTCAATACTATCTGTAACAAAGTCATTGACACTGAAAAGTTGGGTGAACTGGAAAATGATGGTTACATTATTTTGTCATAACTAGAGATGTATTTTCCTCCTTCATTTTTTGATATAACGGTGTATTTGATAGTTCATTTGGTAAGGGAGGTAAGGCTTTGTGGTCCAGTTTACCTGAGCTGGATATACCCTTTCGAGCGATACATGAAGATCTTAAAAGGGTATTCTAAAAATCCTTATTGACCAGAAGCTTCAATAGTAGAAAGATATGTAATTGAAGAGGCTATAGAGTTTTGCAAAGATTATATGTCAGGGAAGAAAGAACAATCTCGTCATGAAAAGGGAAGAAGCAAGGGAACATGAGGACTGAAAGTGAAGAATGTTCCTCAAGAAGAGGTGTTGCAAGCCTACTTGTATATCCTGAATAATATGGAAGAAGTTCAACCTTACATAGATGAACACATAAAGACTTTGAAGAACAAGAATCCAAGGAAGAATGACATGCAGATTGCTATTGACCAAAACAAGACATTCATAAAGTGGTTTGAGGAAAAGGTTTCGTACGAGACCGGTTTGTCTGAGACAATCGAGTGGCTAGCTTGGAGGCCTTCGTTTCATGTCATTACTTGGACCGGTTATGATATAAACGGATATTCTTTCTATACAAAAGAGCAAGATGACAGAAGTACCGTGCAAAATAGTGGGGTCATGGTAGAAGCTGAAGCCATGCACTTTTCCAGTTCGAGAGACAAAAACCCCATATTAGCGTCTATGGCCTATTATTGAGTTATAGAAGAAATATATGAGATTACATACAACAAGTTCAAAGTTGCTTTATTCAAATGTAAGAGGGTTAGCAATAATGTTGTGGTAATAAATAAACAATTTGGATTTGTCTCAGTCGATCTTCAAAGAGTTGGCTATAGAGATGACCCCTTCATTCTAGCAAACCAGACGAAACAAGTGTTTTATGTCACAATTCCTGTGAGCAAAAACATGTCCATTGTGCTTAAAAGTAAAAAACAGAAGTATGGTGATCCGACCTTGAACCTTGATGACACACCACCTTTCACAACAACTCCACCTCAAACAAATGAAGTAGAATTGGTAGATGATGACGAATATGCTGTAAGAAATTACCATGGTGAAGGAATATGGGAAACAATATAGAGTAAGATCTTAATTTATAAAAGAGAACTGTGTTTTTTTGTTTTGCTCCTGTTTAGTTTATTTTATTTTTATTGCAATTTATTTATGCATCTGACGATGCTTTTTGTGTTAACAAGAATATGGACAACTCTAGTGACTCATCACAAAGTGTTGGGGATGACGATAGGCTTAGAGAAGATGAAAACCCTAGAGATAATGAAAGGCCTAGAGATGAACCCGTTGCAAGAAGGGTTAGAGGCTGTACAAAGATGGGAGCATTGGTTGCACGTCATAAACATCAACAAGAGAGGCTGCATATAGACTTCGATGCCAATCTGAATCCGTTTGGTCCTGAGGAAGACCATTTCATTAGTTACTTAGGGTATTTGAGTCGAACCAAAGTGCGCATTAGCTACGATAATTGGAGATTAGTTCCCCCAAAAAATGAAAGACATGATTTGGCAAACACTTATGGTATATAAGTTTTGATACATCTATGATAATTGTAGCTTTATTCCTATTGCTTCAAATGTAATTATCTTATGTTTTACCTTACAGCAAACATACGATGTCCCGGACACCAAGGAGATGTACAAGCACTGGATAAGGGAGGTTCGTCTATGCTGGAAAGGTTTCAAGAACAAGCTAACAGCGACGTACATTTAAGGCAAACTTAGGGGTCAAGATCCATGTCAGTACTATTCGTATTTGTCTCCAAAGGACTGGAGGTTGTTTGTGACATCACAAGAAGATCCTCAATTTTTGCTAAGATTTCTGTCATAATGATATAGAGCTTTTGATTTTGATATACTTGATATATACTTGATATCATTGATTTTTTTTTTCATTCATAGGAATTAAGTACAGCAAATGCATAAAGGCAATCAGAAAATAAATATCAGCATTACATGTCTCGTGGTGGTTATTGGAAGCTTGAGAGGCAAATGATGTAAGAAGAGTCAGAGAAAATGAAGGAATTAAGTGCAGCAAAT
Source organism: Inga laurina (assembly GCA_963855925.1). Taxonomy (NCBI): domain Eukaryota; kingdom Viridiplantae; phylum Streptophyta; class Magnoliopsida; order Fabales; family Fabaceae; genus Inga; species Inga laurina. Next base: position 46,051,321 of record OY979709.1, on the reverse strand, counting down.
GCATAAAGGCAATCAGATCCTAGTGTTGTTATCCAGGCCTCGACACCTCCTCCACGTCACAAAAAATGGAAAGCAAGGAAGATTAAGGGTGGGAAGTACGTAAATCCTGTTGTTGCTGATGTTGCTGAGAGGATTGTAAGTAGTTATACCATAAGTACCTAATTTTTTTCATATCGAGACTGGTTTCGATACATTTACGATAAATTGTATGCTACAGGATGAACTAGAAGATCATAGTAGCCTAGGTTCATTTAATCCAAGTAGATGGATGGACATCTTGTCAACGGCTATTAGGAAGGTAGATGACCTTGGTCGTGTTCGAGGAGAGATACGGGGAGTTAGTGCAGTGAGGTATTTTGGACAAGAGTCACATTATTCGTCACAAGCTGGACCTAGTATGGACCTTGTGGTCAAGCTTCGAGAGGAAGTCGAACGAGAGCTCGAGGCCAAACTTCATGACAAGCTCCAACAAGAGCTGTTGCCAGAGCTTCAAATTGAAATGCTAAAGATGTTTGAATTGCATAGGGCAAGTGACGAGCGTAGAACTCAGGAATCCCTGGCCTTTCCTAGCACCAAAGGAAGTTACAACCCTATGGAAAAACCACTTGGCAACCCTTTTCCTACTCCAGCGTCGGGAGACCCTTCCATCCTCTATTGGAATGTTCCACTATTGTGCGTTGTTGCTTATGCTCTCATTCACACACGTGCTACCACCCTACCATCATCAGCAAATTCCGCAGGATTTTCGTAGGGTGAATGTGATGAGTGTTAAAGAGGGGAAAAAGGTACAGTCATCCCTATTCCTGATCTAGAGGTTCGCACGTTAGGTCAGGCCATAGGATCTTTCATCCTTTGGCCTCACAATCTTATTGGTTCAAGGGCAACACCTCCAATAGTAGGCATTACCTTACTATTACTAAAGATTTGTTGGTATCCTAATAACAATTTTTTTTATGTTCTAAAAGGATGATGAAGATGCGAGGAAATGGCTCTACTTAGCATGACTGCAACAGATCTACAAAGGCATTAAACAGGTTGACTTGAAGATGCCTCAAGGGATTGTGGGCCTTACATTGGAGTATCCCTACACGATTGACAATACAGATCTCAAGCAGTTTATCAAGATTGAGGAGATAGATGTAGGATGGGTGAAACTTGCAATCTAGTAAGTTTTTTTTTTTCAATTTTTCCATACAATTCATGTAGTGGTTTTTTGATTTTATTCATTCAATAATTCATTCCTTATTTTAATTCTATTATAGCATCTTCCACCACCTCCTCTGCACAACCATGAAAAAACCTGATTTGTATGGATTCTTATGTCCTGCAAACACAACAAGGGATACCAATACTGTGGTGGCAAGGACTCACTATGTGGGCTACGCAATGGGAGAGACCAAACTTCGTTGTTATTTTACACCCATTGTTCAACGGTTCGTATTTTCATTTTTCTATTTAAGATGTTTAATAAATAATCCCCTTGTCATCTAATTTCATTTTAATCTGTACATGTTGTTATAGTTACCACTGGAGTTTGTGTGTTATATGTCCTCGCTGCAACGTAGTCTATTGGTTTGATCCCTTGCGTAAAAGGCCAAACAAAGATACAAAATCTGTCTTCGACACGTAAGTTATTTTGTTTGTATTTTATTGACTCTCAAAAGAAATGAATAGTTTTAATTTATGTTGATTTTGATTTTCACGATAGTGCGACTCAAACATATAGAGTTCTAGGCAGGTCACGTGAGGGTAAAGTTGTTAGATACCTAAAATGGTTTTATCTGCAAGTAAGTAGTTTCTATTCTAATTCTTTCATTGACGGTCGTTTTAGTTCTACCTTTATTAATTTTAACAACCAATTGGCTTTGATTTAAAGTGCCTTCGACAACCTAACAACACTGAATGCAGATATTATGTTACACTTTATATGTATAACATCATTCAAAGTGGAATTATTAGCAATTTTGAAAAGGTAATTGCTTCATTCTCAAATGATAATATTTTTGTTGTTGTAATTGAAATGCTAATTAATTCATTTGCTTGATTCATTTCATCAAAGCTTATTTTCTAATTTTCAGATTTTTGATAATGAAGATGCCTAACTACATTAAGACATTAATTTGATTAGAGACCTTTTGGCTGGACATCTTCTTCAACATATAGATTGGAAAACTTTTTATTTATATTAGTTAGTAGTTGTGTGATGACAGCGTCTTGACACTTTCTAGTTGTTATTGTATATATATAGTAGTAGGTTATATGACTTGTTCTTTTATGTATATATAGTAGTGTTGGATGTCCTTATCATTGTGTAACGGACATTGTGGATTATGAATCCATTTTCTATTATGTTTCTGCAGTTTGAATTTTTTGGGTAATGCAGAATATAAAAATCATTTTTTAAAAAAAAATCAAACCCTTTAACGTCCCAAATTTAGAAAAGAGACGTCTAAAGTCCCACCAGGGGTGGACTTTAGACATCCCAAATCTCAATTTGGGATGTCTAAAGTCCCACTTTAGACGTCTCATTTTCTTGGGACATCTTTTTTTAAAACATATCCGCCCCCCCCCCCCCCCACATAGACATCCCCCAGTTTTTGGACGTTAAAAGTGCCAAAATAAGGACGTTAAAAGTGCCAAAATAAGTAGTAGTGCTGGACGTGTTTCGTTTGGAATCAAAAGGTATGTGCTGTCTTGTCTTCTAATGGTGTTAGATGTCATACTTAATAGATATAGGTAATGTGATTGTAATTGCCTCTTGTTTATTATGTGATTCTATCACCCTATCTCTTGTTGTAATGGGATTCAAATCATAAAAGGTACATGCTCTCACCATGTCTTTCTTGATTTTCTTGTCATCTTAAATTTTCTACCATGAATGATATAATGAGAATGCACTTCTTCTTGTTTTCTTTGCAAATAAAAATGTTTCAAAAAAAAAAAGATTCTTTTATTAAAGTAAATGAATTTGGTTTCATATGAGATAATAAAAAAATGCCTTTTAAAAAAAAGTAAAAAACACAAACCAAACAAAAAAATATTTTTCTCAAATAAATTAAATAAACATTTTTTCTAAAAAAAAAATACCGACAAAGTGACATGCATTTCTACCCTCCGAACTATGTGGGCTTTGATCCCTCTAAAGGGTACGTAGGCCCTAAGTTTTCATCCTAGATCAAGTCCAATTTTGTAAATAAATATATTTTTTCTTTTTTTCTTTTTGTAAATAAATATTCCTTTTTTTTCTTCTTTAGTTTTCATTTCATTTATTTTTTTAAATATTCTTTTTTTTTATTTGAGTAATTATAATAAAAGTAAAGGCCATAATTTTTTTAAATAATTAACTTAGGGTAATCATTCTTGTGAATGGGTGTTGTGGAGTGCCTAACACCTTCCCCATACACAATCGACTCCCAAACCGTAAATGGTTTTTGTAGATCAGTTTCACTTTCAAAAAAAGGTTTTCCAAAATTATCCTATTTCAAAAATTTTGGTTACGGCTCCATGTTTTCCAAATTTCGAGCGCTACAATCAACATAATTTAGAGAATTTAATATTCAAGGTGGCTTAGTATTAATTAATCTAAACTAGGTCAAGTCTAAGGGATTGTTCTTAGAGTATTTTGAAGCTAACATTTTTAATCTCTCATAATTATTTGAAGTGAGGATTGCTTGTCTCATTGCTATGAAAGATTGGTCATTCCATTATTGATCTTCTTGTTTCTCTCATTTCATTAATTCCATCATCATTTCATTTCATATTTTCAAGAAAAATTCCAAAAAGAATTAGTTTAGAACAATTTAATTTTCAATTGCAAAAGGTAGTTGATAGTTAAAAAGCTAGACCAAATCCTTTTTATTGTTTTTATGCCAATCATCACATTTAGTTGTTAGATAATTAATAAAAAAAAAACTCCTCAAAGGACGATATAGAATTGCACCATTTATTGCAATCTTTAGTAAAATTTTGAATAAGTTACCAAGACATAAGCCCACATGCTCTTTCAATGTGAATTGGCATGCATGCGAAAACGAGACAAAACAGTAAGAGGGGAGAGGAATTTTAGGTGACACTTGAGCTCCATTAGACTTAGAGTAAGTATTTCCGACTTCATGGGTGTGGTTTCGTGCTCTCTAACACTACGATAAGTAATCTGCTTGTGTCATTTACCTTCCCATGCATCCTAAGTTTTTTTTTAAGAGAAATTTTAAGGATTTGGAAAGTTAGCGTTATAGCGATTCTCAAATTTGCGACAAATTCTACAAATGATTTGGGTGATTTAGAGTAAGGGTTTGAGGATAGATTAGGGTTTAAGTCACATCATTAATGAGTCATATATAATATGCATCCTAGTTTTTAGGCTTCACGAACAAAACTCATTTTAGCTTATATTTCAATACCAATATCGATTAATATAAACTGTATCATAAGTAATACTTCTTCCGATCCTTGATATAAGACTCTCTTTATAGTTTAATTTCTTAATTAATGTGGGTTTTATATTAAGAACTAGAGGGAGTACTATTTAATTATAATTTGTGAACAATATATATCTAAAATATACAAATGACACATGCCTATAGTTTATAGTCATATACTTTTTTTGGATGAAGTTTTATAGACATATACTGATCAACTATTCTATATAATATATTTAAAAGAAGAAATGACAAATGAAGGTAAAAGGCCAAAAAACGCTGTGCATATAATTTCATTTATTTATGTCATTTTATTTTTAAATGCATGATCATAGAATACTTAATATTGTATCATACAACAGGGAACTTCTAGTTGGATATAGAGTCTGGCCGGCTGTGGTGTGGCAAATTTAAATAAACAAATGTACAATTTAAGTGCTAAGATGTCGCTATATAAAGAGGACTATGGCTACTCCCTCTCTTAAAACACATTCACATTACACTTGAAAAATTTAAGTGTAATAATGGCTCTCAAAATGAAAGCAGTGTTCTTAAGATATGGGACTTGCCATCGCAATAAGCCTCGTCTCAGTGTCTTTTTCTATTTCTGGAACTGCCACTTTTGACAATCAATACCTTCGTGAGTATCCCTTATTTATCACATTGCCTTCTCCTGTACTTGTATATATAGCATTCTTGTACCCATCCCTTTTTATTACTACCATTATCATTACTAATATTATTATTACTATCATTATCATTAACATTATTATTATTAGTAGTATTAGTAGTACTCAGTCTCGATTCTCTCTAATCACTTCGCTAGCGCTCTATCTTTAATGATAGTTTTATATAATTTTATATCTATCAAAAATTTATATTCTTCATATTTGAATGGTTGCTCTCTAGAAGTAGGAGTCCAAAGGTTCCTTGTACTTTTTTTTAATAAGCCTTTGGGCTATTGTCTATCCGGCGCTTTATCTGGATCTAGTTAATTATCAAATGTCCGAGGCATCGATTAATATCTGAATTAAAGCTTTGTGATTATGATGCCTCTCCCATAGGTTTTTTTTTTTTTCCAAAAAAGGTGGGATTGGAACATAGTTTCCCTACTTTGTAATCTAGCTTATCCACAGCTAGACCAAGTACACTTGGGCTAGTTCCAATGATTTAAATAGTAGAGACGAAGTAAATTTGTGTCGCATAATCATAAAGAATTGGAACACGCTAGAACGTGAGACTATCAAAGACATTCATACAGTGAATAGTTAACATCTAATAACACAAGTTGTGGTTGGTGCGATTAATTGCAGCATCTGCATGCGATGGGTTCCAAGACGAGGGAGTTATGATCGCAGCAGCGAGCGACTCGATCTGGGACAACGGAGATGCATGTGGAAGAAAGTACAGTGTCAGGTGCAAAAGTGGCACCAACCAAGGCGTGGCTCACCCTTGCCGGACGTGGAACCGTCACCGTCAAGATCGCCGATCGCTGCCCTCCGGCCTCTCCAGCATGCAGAGGAATCATCGATCTCTCCCTTCAAGCTTTCTCTGCCATTGCTGACCCTAACGAAGGCAAAATCAGCGTTGATTCCACCCAGTAAGTAATTTAATTCCCTATCTTACTTCAATACATCACTGTTGCTATTTTTGTTTTACTACCACCTCATTTCATCTCATTATTTACTGCTGCCTTTTTTTTCTTTGGTCTATTCATCAATTTTCAGGGTATGAATTATTGAAGCTTCAGAGAGATAATTCAATATGTTAAATATAGGAGCATGTGGAGATAATTAATGGTGAATAAGCACGTACTTGAAAAGTGCGTGATGGAAAATAGAATTCACTTTCCATGAGCTATGTGTCAAGTGTATGATATGTATGTTTAACTTTTTAATTAATAAAATATACTAGTTTATTCTTTTATATACCTCTCCTACATATTAGAACTCTCATCACGAATCAAACTGATCAAATTTAATTTCTTTCTCTTGCTTCATACAAAACAATAATGAACTACTGGCAAAAAAGAAACAACAATGAACTAATATAAATAACGGAAATGGAAGTTTTGCGGGTGAGAACGAAAAGGGAATAAAACAAGATGAAGAAAATAATACTGAAAGTGAAAACAATATTTCCTCTTGTCCTTTTTATAAGGAACAACTATCAAAATCACATGGTTCAAGATGTTAGTTAAAAGCAATAAATAGGTAAGATATATGCTTTTATTTCTAATTATAGACTTATTTATAAAGAGAGTACATGAGAAATAAAGATAAGTGAAAATTTATCGCAAAGAGATAATGAGTGACATATTTGATGGGGTGAAAATAGAAAAAATAGTTTAAAATTTTAAACAAAAAGGATTTGTTCCTTATATTAAAGATCATCCCTGTGAAAGAAATTATTTCTTATAAAAACAACGGGATGAAGTATTTATTCTTTTATGTAACTCAACCACACTTTCGATACAAACGTACGTGATAAAACTTGTACGTGGAAAGAATATAATACAAGACGGTTCAACTTCGATGAACATGAACGATTATAGTAATAACTAGGGTTATCAAGTAACATTCTAATTTTCATAATTAGAATTTAGTTACAATTAAGAACGAATTAATTATGATAAATGAATTTATCTTGTAATTATTAAAATAAAAAGGGTTTATTTAAAATATGATTAGAAACATAAAAAAAATGAATTTAAAAGAATAATAATAAAAGGAAAAAAATATATTTATATAAAAAAGGGAAATTTGCACTAAGGTCCCAAGCTAGACAAAATACAACACAAAAATCCCTTGAAATCTCTAATTTACAGGCAAGTCCCATGGGACATTAGTGCACTAAAATCTAAATATGAAAAGGACCAAAATGCCCTCAGTAAAACACATCAAAAGGTGACCCCTGATTCAAACTCCTTTCTCTCCTCCCAACCCCAATGGCTGAAGCTCTTCATCATAGTCGTCGCCGTTGGATAAACAACAATCACCATCTGTTGACCGTCACCATCATCGAAACGTCTTCGTCATGGGTGGCTCCTCGTTGAAGCTTTAACTTGTCACTGGTATAGCTTTTCCTCATCGCCAATGAAGCTTGTCCTCATCACAGTGAAGGTGTTTGTCATCACCATTGGTTTATGAAGTCATTTATCAATCTCATTCGCATTTGGAATACAAAGTTAGAATGTGTTTTTAATAGGAGCAGCGATAGTTGTTAAAACAAGTCCATGAACTTGTCAGTTGATGTCCATGGACTTGTCAGTGCATTCCCCTGAAATTGTTAATATTTATTTATATTATGTGAGGATATATTTATAGAATACCTTTGTTATTGTAATTTATTATTAAATAAGTGGACATATTATTCGGACAATGTCTCACCTAATATTATTTGGGCAAACTTGAGAGTTGTTACTATTAGTTGTCTCACCTGTCAACGCAGGCACATAGACTTGTTAATGGCCACCATAAACTTGTCAATTGATGCCTATAGACTTGTCAATATATGCCCATGGAGTCGTCAGTGCAATCCCATGCACTTGTTAAGTATATTTATCTATGTTTATATAATGTGGTCAAAGTACAATTAGGTTATAAACAACTTCAAAATTCATATTATGTGTGGACTGAATTACAATAACAAATGTATTCTATAAATATGTCCACACATAATATGAATTACAAAACAAAGATATCCTATAAATGCGTGGATTGAATTGCATTAACAAAGTTTATGAGCGTCAACTGACAAGTTCATGGGCTTGTTTTAAAAACTATCATTGCCCCTATTAACAACACATTCTGACTTCGTACACCAAATGCCAATGAGATTGAGAAATGACTTTGTAAACCGATGGTGATGACAAACACCTTCATTGTAATGCGGAAAAGCTACACCAGAGACAAGTAAAAGCTTCACTACTACAGAAAATACATATTATTGCCCTAAAGGACCTCCCCTGTTTAAAAAGGGACGCCTAAAACATCTAAAACTTTAAATTTTCCTCTAAAACATGCTATAACAAACATTTAGGCATCCCCATTTTGACTGGGGACGCCTAAAGGCTTAAAAAAATGTTATTAAAAGGCTGGTTTAAACGTGCACATGCACTGGTCTGACATGACCAGTGCATGTGCATCTGTGAGGCATTTAGGCGTCCCCAACCATTTTGACTTGGGATGCCTAAAGTGATACTTTAGGCATCCCCAGTCAAAATAGGGATGCATATACACGATTTAGGCATCCCCATTTTTAGTGGGGATGCCTAAAGTTCTTCAAAACAGAGCAGCAAGCTATCATTAGTTCAAAACCCAACATCGAGTGAGTCTTGTGTCGCAGCAAGCTAAGAGTCTTATGAGCGAGTCTTGTAAAGACAACAAAGCACCCTCAATCACTCTTCCTCAACTTTCACCTCCTCTCTTCTTGCTCCTCCGTGCGTTCTCTGTTCTTGGTCCTCCATTCTTCTTTCTTCTCTGCCTCAACTCATCACCGTCATTGCTGCGAGGATTGCACCGTCGGTTTGCTGACATTGTGGCCATCGTTGTCCTCCTCTCACAACCGTGGGTTGTCTCCCCGTAAAGCATCCTCTACAAGTTTGCTTCCAAGTTCCAACCATACCTTTGTTTAAATTTTTTGAATTTTAAATTTTCATAGATGCAGTGCTTAAATTTTTTGACCAAATAATTTTTCTTTGCCATCTACTCGTTGCAAATAAATGATCATCGTTACTGACTTGTATTGTTACAATTCTGACTCAAACTTTGGTTGGGAAATTATATACACTTTCTTTTTTTTGCCTATTTGTTTGTTGGGATGTTTCCATAAGTATATTTGCAATCTAATTTTACTCTTTGGATATATAAATTACATACACAAGTTTTAAAAAAAAAAAGAGTAGAATATAGAGACAAGAGTGTCCCTGTATTTCTACTTTTATCCCTTTTTTACCTTGGAATAATTTTAGTTATGGTGCATGTGAACTAGGATTTATATATGCAAATTTCCACTGGAATCAAGTGAGCACAGAAGGTTGTAAAGCTTAGAAAATCCAAGGTAGCAACTCTTTCCATCCATATTATTTGAATTTCGTTGGTTCAATATAGTTAGACATTGAGTTTGCCATGAGCATGCACTGAATTTGCTTACATATTTTGCTGGAATCATTGCTTGACAATATGCCATGGTCATCTATACAATTTCTTGATTGAACGTATGCTTATGGAGTGTGAACTTTCATGGCATTACTTGTGACTTTGCACGATTTGAATGCATGAATGAGTGGTGTTGCAACTAAAATTGTTGGATTTGACGTGCTGACATTGTCTTGAATATGAATTGTCTTAATTAGTTTAATTTCATTTAAATTAAGCTGATATGATTTGTTATTTTGATTTTGGGATGTCTTACTTTTAAAGGAAAATGCTGCCAAAATTTTGAAAAACAAAATAGTAAAAGGCAATTCCTAGTATTGACAATTATTCTAAACTTGAGTGTTAATGGGAATGGGGTAGGTGGTAATAAAATGGATCATAGTTGGATGAATGCTTTGAGAATAAGTGAAAAATATGAGAATGGGGTTGAAGAGTTTATTGAATTTGCTAGAAGGAATGCTCCAGCCAAAAATGTGATGTATTTTTGTCCTTGTGTCAATTGTTTAAATGAGAGAAAATGGGTTGTTGAAGTTACAAGGGATCACCTACTTTGTGATGGAATAAATCTTCGATACACAAGGTGGATATGGCATAATGAGGAAGTAACTGATTGTCCGTCGCACAAGAAGAAAGTTGTGGATGTCATAAATGAAGATAGAATGGAGAGAATGATTCACAATGTTGAGGTAGAATCCTTTACGCAGTTGCTTGAATATGACAACCTATGGAGTGATGCAGAGACACCGTTGTTCCCTGGGAATAAGTATACGCGGCTGACAGGAACATTACATTTGGTTAACTTAAAAGCAACTTGTGGGTGGACTGATAGTAGTTTCACATTACTGCTTGAACTGTTGTGTGATATATTTCTAAACAATAATGTACTTCCAATTCGTATGTATGAGGCCAAGAAAATCCTATCTATGATGGGTATGGAGTATAAAAAGATACACTCTTACCCTAATGACTGCATACTGTATAGAAAGGAGTATGAAGGTCTGAGTGAGTACCCTAAGTGTCAAAGTGCACGATACAAAGTGAAGAAAGATGGTGGTTGTGGCGATGGGACAACTAAAAGGCAACCTTTAAAGGTTTTGTGGTATCTTCCAATAATACCACGCTTTAAACGTTTGTTTGGGATTGTAAGAAAAGTGAAGAAGTTGAAATGGCATTCGGATGATAGAATATTTGACAGAAAATATCTGAGGCACCCCGCTGACTTTCTATAGTGGAAGAAAGTAGATGAAATGTTCCCTGAATTTGGCAGTGAGCTAAGAAACCTTCAGCTTGGGCTTTGTACAGATGGCATCAATCCGTATGGAACTCTTAATAGCACACACAGTGTGTGGCCGGTACTCCTTGTAATATACAACTTGCCTCCCTGGCTTTGTATGAATCGCAAGTATGTGATGCTTTTTATGATGATTTCTGGACCAAAACAGCCAGGAAACAATATCGATGTCTATCTGGCACCTTTGATTAAGGACTTGAAGAAGTTGTGGGAGGAAGGCATAGATATGTTTGATGCATATAAGAATGAGTCCTTCAAACTACGTACAATGATTTTTACCACGATAAATGACTTCCCTACGTTCGGAAACCTGTCAGGGTACAGTGTGAAGGGGCATAAACCATGTCTAATCTATGAAGCAGACACTCATTTCCATCAACTTAAACATGGAAGAAAAACGGCCTACCTTGGTCACAGGAGGTTCCTTCGTAGGTTCCACCCATATCGTAGGTTAAGAAAGCATTTTAATGGCTTGCCAGAGCATAGAATAGCTCTAAAGGAATTAATCGGAGAGGAAGTTTACAGTCGGGTCAAACGTATCAATGTCTTATTTGGTAAGAATCAGAAGACTATGGGTGAAAAGAACATATGGAAAAAGAGATCAATTTTCTTTGATCTTCCATATTGGCGTAGTCTTGACGTGAGACACAGTATTGATGTGATGCATGTGGAGAAAAATATTTGTGATAGCCTTGTCAGTACGCTTTTACACATACCAGGGAAGACTAAGGATGGGATTAGTATGAGACTAGACCTTGTTGATATGGGAATAAGAGAACAGTTACATCCACAGCTAAGAGATGATGGTAGGAGGGCATACATGGAGCCAGCAGCGCATACACTATCAAAAGCGGAGAAAAGAAGTTTGTGTGGGTATTTGCATGAAATTAAGGTGCCACAAGGGTATTCTTAGAATGTGAGAAGGTGCGTGTCAATGGACGATTTGAAGTTAGTTGGAATGAAGTCCCATGATTATCATGTGTTGATGCAACAACTATTACCAGTAGCTATTAGAGGCATTATGAAAGATGAAGTTTGAACCACTGTAACAAGATTGTGTGTTTTCTTTAATGCTATATGTAACAAAGTCATTGACACTGAAAAGCTGGATGAACTGGAAGCTAAGGGTTATATTATATTGTCCCAATTAAAGATGCACTTTCTTCCTTCATTTTTTGATATAATGGTGCATTTGATAGTTCATTTGGTAAGGGAGGTAAGGCTCTGCGGTCCAGTTTACCTGAGGTGGATGTACCCTTTCGAGCAATATATGAAGATCTTAAAAGGGTACTCTAAAAATCCCTATCAACCAGAAGCCTCAATAGTTGAAAGATATGTAATTGAAGAGACTATGGACTTTTGCAGCGATTATCTATCAGGGAAGAAGGAACAATCTCGGTATGAAGAGGGGAGAAGCAAGGGAACACAAGGACTGAATGTGAAGACTATGCCTCGTGAAGAGGCGTTGCAAGCACACTTGTATATCCTAAATAACATAACAAAAGTTCAACCGTACATAGATGAACACAGAAAAAGATTGAAGAACATGAATCTAAGGAAGAATGACATGCAGATTGCTATTGAGCAAAACAAGACATTCATAGAGTGGTTTCAGGAAAAGGTTTTGCATGAGACCAGTGTGTCTAAGACAATAGAGTGGCTAGCTTTGGGGCCTTCATTTCATATCATTATTTAGAGCGGTTATGATATAAACGAGTATTCTTTCTACACAAAAGACCAAGATGACAGAAGTACCATGCAAAATAGTGGGGTGATGGTAGAAGCTGAAGCCATGCACTTTTCCAGTTCGAAAGACAAAAACCCCATATTAGCATCCATGGCCTATTATGGAGTGATAGAAGAAATATGGGAAATTACTTACAACAAGTTCAAAGTTGCTTTATTCAAATGTAAGTGGGTTAGCAATAATGCTGTGGTAATTGATCAAAAATTTGGATTTATCTCAGTTGATCTTGAAAGAGTAGGTTATAGGGATGAGCCCTTCATTCTAGCAATCCAGGCGAAACAAGTGTTTTATGTCACAAATCCTGCAAATAAAAAAAATTTCCATTGTACTTCAAAGTAAAAAATAGAAGCATGCTGATCCAACCTTCAACCTTGATGACACACCACCTTTCACAATTAATCTACCTATAACAATTGAAGTAGAATTGGTAGATGATGAAGAATATGCTATAAGAAATGATCATGGTGAATGAATATGGGAAACAATATAGAGTAAGAGCTTAACTTAGAAAATAGTAATGTGTACTATTTGTTTTATAACTAGTTAGTTTATTCATTTAATTACAATTTATTCACCTATCTGACAATGATTTTTGTGCTTACAAGAATATGAACAATTCTAGTAACTCATAAAGTGATAAGGACAATGAAATGAATAAGCCTGAACCCATTGCTAGAAGAAGGGTTAGAGGCAGTGCAAAATTACTTGCATTGTTAGCACGTCATCACCATCAACAGGAGAGGTTGCATATTGACTTTGATGACAATATGAAACCAATTAGTCAAAAGGAAGACCATTTTATTAGCTACTTAGGTTATTTGGGTCGAAGAAAAGTTCACGTTATCTATGATAATTGGAAGTTGGTTCCACTAAAAACCAAAGACTTGATTTGGTAACAACTTTGGTATATAAGTTTCGATACATCTGCATATATATCTTTATTTCTATTGCTTCAAATATAATTAACTTATATTTTTACCTTACAGCAAACCTATGATGGCCCTGACACCATGGTGATGTACAAGGAGTGGATGAGGGAGGTTCGTCTACGATGGAAAGATTTCAAGAACAAGCTTGCACGAAATTACATTCGAGGGGACCTGAGGGGTAAAGATCTATGTTAGGAGTATTTGTATTTGTCTCCAGAGGACTGGAGGTTGTTTATGGCATCATGAGAAGATCCTAACTTTTTGGTAAGATTTCTGTCATCATAGTGTTTTATTTGAATATAGTTGACATTATTGATTTGGTGTTCATTGTTTTGCTTTCACAGGAATTAAGTGTAGCAAATGCAGAGAAGCAAGCAGCTAAAAAGTATCAGCATTTCATGTCTCGTGGTGGTTATCGGAATCTTGAGCGAAGGATAATGGCAGAAGAGTTGAAGAAATTGAAGGAAGCAGTCATATCCGATCCTAGTGTTGTGGTCCAGGCCCCGCCACCTCCTCCACGTCACAAAAAATGGAAAGCAGGAAGGATTAAGGGTGGGAAGTACGTAAATCCAACTGTTGCTGAGGTTGCTGCGAGGATTGTAAGTAGTTAGAGCATAAGTACAAAGTTTTTTCATATTGGGAGTGCTTAATTGTCATATACGATAACTTTTATGCTGCAAGATGAATTGGAATAGCATAGTAGCCAAGGTTCGTTCACGCCAAGTGGATGGATGGACATCTTGTCAACGGCAATTGAGAAGGCAGATCACCCCGATCATGTTTGAGGGGAGGCAGGGGGTTCGAGTCTTGAAGTATTTTGGCCGAGCCTCACTTTCTTATTCGTCACAAGCTAAACCCAGTAAGGAGCTTGTGGCCAAGATTCACCAGGAAGTCTCATAAGAGCTCGAGGCTAACCTTCGCGACATGCTCTAATAAGAGTTGTTGCCAAAGCTACGTCTTGAGATGATCCTGAGCTACGAGCTGAAATAATGAAGATGTTTGAATCATATATGGCAACTTCTGAGCGTAGAACCCATTCATCCCCGGCCTTCCATAGAACCAAAGGAAGTTACAACCTGCTGGAGGAACCACTTAGCGACCCTTCTCCCACTCCAGCACCAGGAGAACCGCCATCCTCTCTTTGGATGTCCTACTGCTGCGTGTAGTTGCAAATGCTCTCGTTCACACACAAGCTACCACTTACCATCATCAGCAAGTTCAACAGTATTTACGTAGGGTGATTGTTGTCACACCCTTATCTTTATTTCACCTTTTTCAAAGTATTTACGGAAAATGATACGCAGTTCGGTGGGCAACACAGGAATAGCATAAATATACTGATATTAAACGAAAATTTATATACATGAGTCTTCCCCGTAGGGTTTGATAATATGTACAAATTTTGTCCAAAATATCCAATATATTAAAATTAAACCAAATAATTCTGATCTTGGAACCTGCACACCTCAATTGTCCGTGTCAACTACTTTGCCTTTAGAGCCACTGGTTCCCGCTGGAACATTTATTATTTATGAAAAAGGGTGAGATTCCAAGGAATCTCAGTAGTAACACATAATCCATCATATAAAATGCGAAAATTAAATATGTAATGCACCATATAATGTAAATGAAAAATTCATACTATAACATGTGTGTACACAATACTCAGGGCCAAATGACTGTTTGGATCCCCTACATGTCCGTGTACCTCAGCTGAGTCCCATACCACAGCTAGGTAATGTGCCCTAGGCACGTGTTCATATAACAGAATATAGCAACATATAGCATATCAACATTCACATAGTGTATGAGAGATAGAGTTACTACCTTATATCCCTTTTTGCTACATCAAAAATAGTTCCTCGAATTATGTGCCAACGGCTCAGGCGATTGATTCGGTCCCAAAATTTCAAATGTACAAGAATTAGGTTAAAACTCATTCGTGTACCTCTTCAGAGATTTCCATAATATTTTTGGTGGTTATATTAGTCTATACTGAAAATTTACCAAAATGCCCCTGGAACCGGGTCCCGGCCCCACTATACCCGGTCCGACTATACTTTTTCAGAAATTTTGACCCAAGCTCTTCTAACATATTTTCATCTAAGGAATCCATTTTTAACCTCAGTTTTTACAAAATCACTGCCAAACAACAGTTTCACAATTTTTCAGAAATTGACATATTTTCAGTCAACTTTGAAAATTCATAACTAATTGTAGAAAATTCCAAATTGACTGATTCCAAATCCTAAATGAAGGTCTTTAAATTTAATTTCATGGAAAAATATCCAAAGATAATTTCGGATTACACATTTTGCCCAGAAATTCGGCCAATTGCTACTGTTCCAGATTGCATTCCAGAAACAGAGCTCAACTTCAAAAATCCATAACTAATTATAAAAAAATCGAAATGGAGTGTTCTAAAATTCTATGGAAAGGTCTTTAAGTGTAGTTTCATGGAAAAATACCCAAAACTACTAGATGTTATATAATATTTCCCAGAATTTTCGAACATCAGAACTGCCAGATTTGAACGTCCAAAATGACCCCTGTTTCTGACTTAACTTTGAAAAATCATAACTCTCTCCACATATATCGAAATAATGCATTCTTGGACTCATTAGAAAGCTATGAATGTATAATACATATCTTTAAAATTTCATAATTTTTCGATAAGGTTTGTCTGTCCAAAACTCAACATGAATCTGACTGACTCCCAAAAAACGTCAGTTTTGACAGTCTAACTTTAAAAGTCAAGAACTCATCCATTTTCACTCCAAATCGTACATTTCTTGATTCTATCATCAACTAAACATCCTAAAATATCTATACAAAAAGACCCATTTGAAAATTCTATCTATAGCCTCTGTTTAAGATTTTACAAGTTTCAGGTATGTACTCTGTTTTTCGGACAGCAAAACAAGGTGACGAAAACTAATATGTAACCATGAATTTATACTCTAAACCTCACGGATTTTAACTCTATAATATCCTACCCAAATGTACAGAAGTTAATGAGCAAGTTTCAGAACCAAAGAACTCCAAAATTCGCCCCAAAAGCGTTACACAATCACTGGTCTAACAACTTTTCGGTGACAGAAACTTTCCGGCGAATTTTCTCTTATTCCAGCCACAAAACCACCATAGAAACCACTCAAATCCAATGTGAAAACAAAGATAAATGTGTAGGAGACTCACCTAAATATATTTATGATGTTGGATGTGGAATTTGGAGCTTCTTCTTCCTTCCTCAATTGCACCGATCACTCTTGCTCTCTTGACTCTCTCTTTGTTCTCTCTTTCTCTATTCTGTGTTCTTTCTTTCTTTCACTCTCTCTTTGACCAGCTACTTGGTCGAATGAAGAGCTGAGTGAATATCTAATTAAATGGCTGAGTGAGTGCAAATGTGAATCATATTGTCGGATAAAAGTGTGGTGAGGTGTTGAGAGTGCTTGCACGTGAATGTGTGTGTTTGTGAGTGGCCCAAACAATTTTTTTTTTAATGATGAGTGCAAGGTAGTGGCTGATGGTATACTCTTATAGAATGCAAGTGTGGTGTGTGTCGGATAAAAAATAGTGTGTGTGTCGGCAGCTTTTAATATACATATATATAGGTATATTTTTATCCTATTAATTACACATACTAGGCTCTAATTTTTCTCTTTGTCTAATTTAAGATTCCTTAAATTTTGTAGGTTCCATAATTTGACTTATTATCAAATTTTCATTTTAATTTTCTTTTTAGAAAATTTAAGCTTCACTAAATTTGGGATATTACATTTCTCTCCCCGTAAAATAAATTTCGTCCCCGAAATTTGCTACTTATATCTCATATCTGCGCCTGTTTCCCATGTGGCCTCTATAGGAGATAAACCTTTCTAGACAACTTTAATGAACGAGATGCTCTTGCTTCTGAGCTTCTTCTCCTGCCGATCGATGATTTGGTCAGGTATAACTTCAAAAGTCAAGTCGTCTCGCATTTCCACGTCTTTATACTCAATTACATGCTCTGGATCGGGTTGATACTTTTTCAATTGAGAAATATGTAAAACGTCATGCAATCTGCTCAGGTTCAGTGGCAAAGCAATACAGTACGCCACTGGCCCAATCCTCGCCAAAATCTCAAATAGACCAATGTACCTCGGTTACAACTTTTTTTTTTTTTTAGTGCTCTGCCAATACCTATAATTGGTGAAACTTTCATAAACACATGGTCACTGACTTCAAATTCTGGAGGTTTCCACCTCGTATTAGGATAGCTCTTATATCGACTTTAAGCAGTCAATAGTCTCTGCTTGATAAACTTTATTTGCTCGATTGTCTGATAAACAATATCTAGCCAAAGTATGCGTCTCTCAGATAATTCTATCCAGCACAAGGGCGATTGACACTTCCTTTAGTACAGTGCATTACAAGGAGCCATCTGAATGCTCGAATGATAACTGTTGTTATAAGCGAACTTCGCCAATAGAAGGAATTTGTTCCAATTACCTTTGAAATCTAACGCACGCACCCTCATCATATCCTAAAGTATCTGTATGGTTCATTTTGTCTGCTCATCTGTCTGAGGATGTATGCCTTGCTGAATCTTAGTTTAGTACCCAATGCTTCGTGAATTGCCTTACAAAACTTAGAAGTAAATCAAAAATCACAATCTAAGATGATATTCTTTGGAGTACTATGTAACCTCACTATTCCTTGGTATAGATCTCCACCAGTCTATCAGAAGAATAATAGATGTGATATGTAGGAAGTGAGCTATCTTTGAAAATCTATCAACTATATCACCTATATAGCGTCGTGATTTCTGACCTTGGGTAACCCTGTCATAAAATCCATGGTAATATTCTCCTAATTCCACTCAGGAATCTCAGGGTTTTGCAGAAGCCCTGAGGGTCGCTGAGTTCAACTTTCACTTCCTGACAAGTGAGATGCTAGTGACAAACTTAGTCATCTCTCTTTTCATTCTCGTAGCACTTAATATTCGGGTCTTATTGCCCTGCACAAACTTGTACACTGGGACTTACCATCAATAGACCTGTCTGTAGACATGACTGTCTATAATTGTGCTAACTATATGTAATTGTGTCTGCCTGTTTGGTATTCAGGATTAAATAACCGTTAGATCCTTACTAGCCATATTGTATATTGTCTAATCCAACTATGTGTTTTGCTCAGAATCAATGACTATTCCCTTTTTCTAATCATACTATGCTCACTAGTCGCTTTGTGCACTATTCACTATATGCACCATCCACTGCATGCATTGTATCACAAGTGGGTGATTTATTTTATAAGGCTACAGCTATCAAGAAATATTCACCACCATTATACCCTACAACACTAGGGCTCATTCCAATTCTAGTTCACATGTGTCACTACAAAACCACAAGGGTTATGTGACTGTTGACCATACATGTCATTACATTGTACATCACGCAGGATGTAATATTATTGACCACATCGATCACATTATTGTACATCAAAGAAGGTGTAATACTATTGGCCACACCACCTCAGCAGCATGTTTTACGCACCGCCTTTCGGCCTCAGGGTTACTTGTGATTCTCACCGATGCAACCAGGACCCGGCACTAACCAGCGACCTGGCCATGTCAGGGGTACATCCTGATCATGGGGTTGATTAACATGCTCTGATGGGACTGCCTTATCAATAACCCACATGGGTTTAATCACTGTATGTTACACAAGCTGGATTATTATAGACCTCACGAGCCTAATCAAGATAGGTGGGGGCTACAATCTTTGCCTACAGTTGTCTTACTACCTCAGTTGAATCATAATTGCATCCATAGTAACCCATAATCATTCACACAAATTGTGATAAATAAATATGCTATACACCATATAAGTAACAGAATTATAACACCATAAATCTGACTGTCTGGCTGCATACATGATTCAGGATCATGTAACTGTATGACCCCTACTTGTGCCCTATTCCTGCACAGACAATTGCCTGCCAAGAAATGTTTCTCTGTCCCGACGTAGACGACTGCCTACCCGGAATTGTTTCTCTATCCTAATTGGGTTCTGCGCCCCAACCAGGCTGTGTATCTCAACTCGTGTCACAAAATATGGCATATAAGGCATATAGATAATCACATAGTGTATGAAAAAAATTCACTACACTAGCCTTTCCTGAATGATATTAAATTTCTACCATTCCCCTAGTCTTTGATTTGCTTTTGCTGCTCCTCTTATAGTTGTCCATTATGTATCACGATATTGGGATTTGATAAATTCCATTCTATGAGACAACATGTCTTAGCACCACTCGTAGGTACTCCTCATGTTATTCTCTATTCTTCAAGTAGATTGGAAAATTGACATTAAATTTATAACCAATCCTCTCTCAACTAGAGATCAAACCTTCGTCAGAAGCTAAGGGTGTCAACCTCTGTAAATAGTATACCCTTGTTGATTAAGTTGTGTTATTCATGTTTGCAAACTGTCTCTCTTAGGAGCAAGTGTAAATAGAGGCTCTCATTCGGGTTCCTCAGACTATTGTTCATATTCTTGTTCCTTAATTCCACAGATCATCACTAGCACAACACAATTTTGAATAACTTTGCCAGTCAAAGAACACACTAGTCCACTAGGTCTTAAGACCTCTGGACACAGGTCCATTATAATAAATTCGGCATGTAAGATTTTACAACCTAGGGTCCCTAACCCAACTTTTACATTCATCATGAAATCTAGAACTTTAACATCACATATATTAGAAATTATTTTCCTCAAATATACCCAATAGGTTCGCTAAGCATCAGAATTAATAGCGTTTATTCTAACCTCTACAATATTTGGATATTATCCTCAAAACATTACTGAAAGTTCAACACTATCCACAAGGTTCAATTTTCCATCATGAACAGAACCATAGTGCAACCTGATTTGCATTTCGACCTAAGCACTATTTTAGCTCAGATCTGATTCAAGTCATTCTCAACCTTCAGTATCATCAAATTGGATCCTCCAGGATCGATACACGGCAAAACACCGCTAATTATTTCTTAGATATTATAACATACCATTCTTAGCTATATTCTATACCTCAAACAACTCTGAGTTATTTTAGCATTCCTCAAACCTAAGGCTCAACATTGATTATTGATTTACAATCCATCCCTTAATTTCATTCTGGATTTATAACCTCAAAATCAATTGAGTCAAAAATCATTCTACCTCAATCATACCCAACATATATACTAAAGTCATCATATAGTACTGTATATCACAATTAATTAATATCATTACTTAACATGGAGAAACCTCAAAACAATTACTATACCTCAAATTTTCGATTACCTTATCAAATGAACTTTTATGCGCAGCAATTACTACAACAGAAACAGTTCAAATTAAGATTAGTACTTATATTATCAACATCTCTATGGTTCTAAACATCATTTGAATCATCTAATTAAAATGATTATTAGTCATGAAGAAACCTTAAGATAATCACTATTCCTCAAGTTTCCATGACCTTGCCAACTTAACTTCCTAGGGTGTCACCCATCCTAGGATTCCCCAAGGTTAAGCACACTTAACTTTCGTGCACCTGTGTCAAAACGCAGTGACTAGCTTCAGCTGTCTCCGACCACTGCTACGCTATGACTGCCCTTGGTTCACTGAGTCTTGCCACTATCTCTGGCTAACTTAACATTGTGTGTAGACACTAACCATACTGATATATAATCCCAGTACATGTGCCAAAATGTGTATCCTGATATGTTCCCTGTTGTCCACAAAGTTGTTTGTTGAACCCGCAATCTATAGTCTCATTCTTCTTCTGGCCCAACATATGGTGTTCGGATAGAAGTACAGTGTTGTGCGGATCCTAATGTTATCTAGAATCCCTAAACTAAACTATCCTTGACCACCCTCCACCGGGTTAGTCTGTCCATGTATAATGTATTCTGGGCTACTGGGATGTGGTACTCACGGACAACACGTAGGTACATACCCTTGATGTGCTGCCATAACACTTGATTTGGTTGTAAGCCATGCATTACTTATACCACTCCAATGCTGGATCGGTAATGGAATCCAGATCTATCTCTGTCTTGTCTGTTAATGGCTTATCCGCCTAACTCTTAACTACTTGCAATTGTGGCTAAGCACTAATCAACCTGTTGGTGATTCTATCATAGGATGAGGCTAATACTCAAGCCTTACTCGGACCTGCTTTCTCGGCATCCGCGTCATCCTTGTACCACACTCTCTCTGGTATCGTATTATGTGCTGCCTTCTAAGTATTCTACTATTCCATGGGGCTTGTTTGTTCCATTTTCAGGGCTTGTGAACTAGCTGAAATAATTTACTTCGTTATTCCTATCATCGGATAATTAAGTATATCAGTATACTATCCTGTTGCCAGAACCACCGTATTTACTCTGAGCAAACAATTCTGTGGCCAGAATCCTTGCTCTGATACCAAAATGTCACACCCTTATCTTTATTTCACCTTTTTCAAAGTATTTACGGAAAATGATACGCAGTTCGGTGGGCAACACAGGAATAGCATAAATATACTGATATTAAACGAAAATTTATATACATGAGTCTTCCCCGTAGGGTTTGATAATATGTACAAATTTTGTCCAAAATATCCAATATATTAAAATTAAACCAAATAATTCTGATCTTGGAACCTGCACACCTCAATTGTCCGTGTCAACTACTTTGCCTTTAGAGCCACTGGTTCCCGCTGGAACATTTATTATTTATGAAAAAGGGTGAGATTCCAAGGAATCTCAGTAGTAACACATAATCCATCATATAAAATGCGAAAATTAAATATGTAATGCACCATATAATGTAAATGAAAAATTCATACTATAACATGTGTGTACACAATACTCAGGGCCAAATGACTGTTTGGATCCCCTACATGTCCGTGTACCTCAGCTGAGTCCCATACCACAGCTAGGTAATGTGCCCTAGGCACGTGTTCATATAACAGAATATAGCAACATATAGTATATCAACATTCACATAGTGTATGAGAGATAGAGTTACTACCTTATGTCCCTTTTTGCTACATCAAAAATAGTTCCTCGAATTATGTGCCAACGGCTCAGGCGATTGATTCGGTCCTAAAATTTCAAATGTACAAGAATTAGGTTAAAACCCATTCGTGTACCTCTTCAGAGATTTCCATAATATTTTTGGTGGTTATATTAGTCTATACTGAAAATTTACCAAAATGCCCCTGGAACCGGGTCCCGGCCCCACTGTACCCGGTCCGACTATACTTTTTCAGAAATTTTGACCCAAGCTCTTCTAACATATTTTCATCTAAGGAATCCATTTTTAACCTCAGTTTTTACAAAATCACTGCCAAAAAACAGTTTCACAATTTTTCAGAAATTGACATATTTTCAGTCAACTTTGAAAATTCATAACTAATTGTAGAAAATTCCAAATTGACTGATTCCAAAGCCTAAATGAAGGTCTTTAAATTTAATTTCATGGAAAAATATCCAAAGATAATTTCGGATTACACATTTTGCCCAGAAATTCGGCCAATTGCTACTGTTCCAGATTGCATTCCAGAAACAGAGCTCAACTTCAAAAATCCATAACTAATTATAAAAAAATCGAAATGGAGTGTTCTAAAATTCTATGGAAAGGTCTTTAAGTGTAGTTTCATGGAAAAATACCCAAAACTACTAGATGTTATATAATATTTCCCAGAATTTTCGAACATCAGAACTGCCAGATTTGAACGTCCAAAATGACCCCTGTTTCTGACTTAACTTTGAAAAATCATAACTCTCTCCACATATATCGAAATAATGCATTCTTGGACTCATTAGAAAGCTATGAATGTATAATACATATCTTTAAAATTTCATAATTTTTCGATAAGGTTTGTCTGTCCAAAACTCAACATGAATCTGACTGACTCCCAAAAAACGTCAGTTTTGACAGTCTAACTTTAAAAGTCAAGAACTCATCCATTTTCACTCCAAATCGTACATTTCTTGATTCTATCATCAACTAAACATCCTAAAATATCTATACAAAAAGACCCATTTGAAAATTCTATCTATAGCCTCTGTTTAAGATTTTACAAGTTTCAGGTATGTACTCTGTTTTTCGGACAGCAAAACAAGGTGACGAAAACTAATATGTAACCATGAATTTATACTCTAAACCTCACGGATTTTAACTCTATAATATCCTACCCAAATGTACAGAAGTTAATGAGCAAGTTTCAGAACCAAAGAACTCCAAAATTCGCCCCAAAAGCGTTACACAATCACTGGTCTAACAACTTTTCGGTGACAGAAACTTTCCGGCGAATTTTCTCTTATTCCAGCCACAAAACCACCATAGAAACCACTCAAATCCAATGTGAAAACAAAGATAAATGTGTAGGAGACTCACCTAAATATATTTATGATGTTGGATGTGGAATTTGGAGCTTCTTCTTCCTTCCTCAATTGCACCGATCACTCTTGCTCTCTTGACTCTCTCTTTGTTCTCTCTTTCTCTATTCTGTGTTCTTTCTTTCTTTCACTCTCTCTTTGACCAGCTACTTGGTCGAATGAAGAGCTGAGTGAATATCTAATTAAATGGCTGAGTGAATGCAAATGTGAATCATATTGTCGGATAAAAGTGTGGTGAGGTGTTGAGAGTGCTTGCACGTGAATGTGTGTGTGTTTGTGAGTGGCCCAAACAATTTTTTTTTAATGATGAGTGCAAGGTAGTGGCTGATGGTATACTCTTATAGAATGCAAGTGGGGTGTGTGTCGGATAAAAAATAGTGTGTGTGTCGGCAGCTTTTAATATACATATATATAGGTATATTTTTATCCTATTAATTACACATACTAGGCTCTAATTTTTCTCTTTGTCTAATTTAAGATTCCTTAAATTTTGTAGGTTCCATAATTTGACTTATTATCAAATTTTCATTTTAATTTTCTTTTTAGAAAATTTAAGCTTCACTAAATTTGGGATATTACAATTGTGACATGTGTTTGAGAGGGGGAAGAAGGTACGGTCATCCCTATTCCTTATGACGAGGTTGCCATGATAGCTCAGGTGAGAGGATCTTTCATCCTTTGGCCTATACATCTTATTGGCTCAGCGAGAACACCTCCATTGGTAGGAACTACCTCACTTTTACTTGAGATGTGTTGGCATCCTACTAACAATATATTTTTTTATGTTCTAAAAGAACAAGCAGGAAGCAGGAAAATAGCCCTTCTTAGCACGAATGCAGCAGATCTATAAAGGCATTCACCAGATTGATTTGCATATGCCTACAGGGATTGTGGGCCAGCAATTAGAGTATCCCTTCACAATTAATAAAGAAGACCTCAAACAGTTCATTAAGTTGGAGGAGCTAGATATAGGATGGGCAAATTTACAATCCTGTAAGTTTTTTATTTTCCATTTTTTCCTTCATTTTGTTAAGTGGTTTTTTGGTTTCATATATTCACTAGCTAATACATTCATAATTTTAATTCTATTATAGCTCCTTCCATCGTATATGCATTGACTTGCAAAGAGTTGATTTATATAAATTCTTGTGTCCTGCAAATACGACAAGGAATGAGAATACAGTGCAAAAAAGGACTCACTATGTGGGCTTCACAATGGGAGAGAACAACTATCGTTGTTATCTAGCACTGATTGTTCAAAGGAATGCATTTTAATTTTGCGTATTTGAGATTTTTAATAAATAATTGCCTTGCCATCTAACTTCATTTTAATCTGTATATGTTGTTATAGTTATCACTGGAGTTTATGTGTTCTTTGTCCTCAGTCCCACGTAGTTTATTGGTTTGATTCCTTGAGTAAAAGACCAAACAAAGAAACAAAAAACGTCTTCAGCACGTAAGTTATTTTTTTGTATTTCATTGCTTCTTGATTCTTGACTTAAATGAATTATTCTAATTTATATTGATTTTCATTTTAATGATAGGGCATGGCAGACATATCAAGTGCTTGGCGGGCCACGTGATTGTAAAGGTGGCAAAGACCCAAAATGGTTGTTTCCAAAGGTACATAGTTTCGAATCAAGTTCTTTTGATTGACGGTCATTTTAGATATGTCTTTATTGATTTTAACCATTTGCTTTTGATTTATAGTGCCCTCAACAACCTGGCAGCTAGGAATGTGGATACTATGTCTTACTTTATATGTATAACATCATTCAGAGTGGCATTACGACAGATTTTGAACAAGTAATCGCTTCTTCATTCTCAAAGGATAATATTTTTGGTGTTGTAATTCAATGGCAAATTAATTTATTCACTTGATTCATTATTTCATCTAAGCTTATTTTCTAATTTGTAGATTTTTGACAATGAAGATGCCTACTTACATGAAGACATAAATTTGATCAGAAACTTTTTGGCTAGACATCTTCTTCAACATATACCAGAGTAAAGTCTTTAGTAGTTTGTGTAGAACATACTTTTGTGGTGGTTCTATATATTTTACATATAATTAGCATTATTGTTGTTGGATATAGACTGTTGTGTAGTTTGTTAGTGAATTAGTTTGCTACTCCTTAAAGTTATTGCATGTAGAGCCTTGGGGTTGATCACTATGTTTCAAGATATTACTCCTCCAGTCTGAGCTTGTGTGTTACTCTTGCTATCTGCTAGCTGTGTAACATAGCTAGACAAATTTGTGCTTTTTAACTTCACCTCTTCTAAATCCCTAATCATTGTTTCCATAAGCATAACAGAGGCAAAAGAGTTTGTCGTGGCAGCTATGTCTTCTCTATATTGTACATATAAATTGTTTTTATTACATAACAGCGGCATATAGATTGTTGTTTCCATTCTGCTGAACTGCTATTGTTTCATTATGTTGTTTCCATAACAGCTATGTCTTCTCTATATTGTACATGTAGATTGTTTTTATTACATAACAGCGGCATATAGATTGTTGTTTCCATTCTGCTGAACTGCTATTGTTTCATCATGTTGTTTCCATCCTATTTCTGCAGTTTAAAATTTTCCAGACAGTGAAAAATATATATAAAAAAAGGCCATTTAAAAAAAAAACTTTTAACATCCTTGAAATAAAAAAGGACGTAGAAACAATTTACTCATTAGTTTAGACGTCCCCAGTCCAAACTGGGGATGTTTAAAGGGCACCTTTAGACGTTCCCAGTTTGGACTGAGGACGTCTAAAGATCACACTTTAGACGTCCCCACTCCAAACAGGGGACTTCTAAAGTGCCCCTCAGACTTTAGACATCCCTAGTCTGAAGTGGGGATGTCTAAGGTCCTGCCCATCAGCGTCCCCTATTTTACGAACATTATTGACATTTTTTCCTATATCCCTCAGATAGACGTCCCTATGTTTTTAGACGTTAAAAGGATCAAAAAAGGGACGTTAAAAGCATTTTTTCTAGTAGTGCTTCAACAAGCCACCCACGATGAAGGGGTTTTGATGAAGGCGATGGTTAAGCGATGGTGAGTGTTGTTTATCCAACGGCGATGGTGATGATGAAGAGCTTCAGCCATGGGGGGAGAGAGGAGAGTTTTAATTGGGGTCAGCTTTTGGTGTGTTTTATTAAGAGCATTTTGGTCTTTTCACATTTTGATTTTATTGTACTAATGTCTCACAGAACTTGCTTCCAAATTAGAAATTTCAAGGGACCTTTGTGTTATATTTTGTCTAGCTTGGGACCTCAATGCAAACTTCCCTAAAAAGATGGGATTAAAATCATTAAATTTTAAAAAAATTAAAATAAAATCAGAAAATGTCTGGAATACTTTGCTTGTGAATGAGCCATTGGATTAGGAGTATTGTGGTAATAATTTGCCTTGGTGAGAGGTAAACACTTTCCTCATGTTGTGCATGTTTGTATGATGTTTGTGAATGACTTTTAACTATATAGAACTATAAATTTGCTATTGGTTTGTGGCATGGATTATGAAACTATGTTGTTAATGAAATTATCTTGTGGGAATTATTTTCATTGAGTATTAGCTAATGACATGATATATATATATATATATATATATTGATATTGATTTATGAGATTGGAAAAATTGTGTTGACAACTTGTGCATTAATAATGGCATGTGATAACTGATAAATCCCAAATTTTATATATTTTATCCCACTTTATTCATTTATTTTGGGGACCATTTTAGGTTAATTTTGATTTATTAGATAATATTTGTATTGTCAGTTAATTTTAAGAAATAATATAAATATGAATTAATTATGAGATTATTGAGCTTAACTATTAATATTTTGATTGCCTATCTTGTGATTGAATAGTATTTCCAAATGTAGGATAGATCATAATTTTATTTAATTCTTACAGGGAAAGAAAAAGCAAATTATAAGATCCTACGGTACAGAATTTTTCTTAAAAGCTAAAAGAAAATCTAATAGATGAATTTTACTGAACTACTTAAATTTTAATGGGCTCAAGTTTAATACCTAAAAGCTCTTTCCCCCCTCCCATTAAATCTACTCTAGCCGCCACCTTAAGGAGGGACGCTGAAAATTGGCCAAAAGAGTTGCAGGAGGTCGGGACGCTAGAACTGACGGGTTGGTTTATTTTTGCTATTCGGCGCACCATCACCTTCTCAATCTCTCTTCTATTTTTTCTTCAAATTGTTGTCACGTAGACCCCACCACTCATCCATTCATTCATCATTTCATCTATCATTCACTCACAGGCCCACCACCATTCCCTTGATATCCATTTAATCTCCATCATCACCTATCATTCATTCAATGGCCGCTGGAAGGCAACTTGGGAGGAGAGAATAAACCCATGGCAGCTTAAGCTCTTTTGGGAGGCAATTTGGGAGGAGCATAGAGAAAACTAGAGCCTAGGACTTGCACTTGAAAGATACAAACTGGTACAAAATATCATGAACAATGTAGTAATTTACAACACAGAATTAAAAATTATTATGCGTTTGGAATTGTGTGGTTGTAAAGTTGGGAAGCTGGCTAACAACATAACCAGCCAACTTCTCACTATAATTTCGCAGTCCTACAGCTACAATGCCATTGTTTGCAATATAAAATGTTCTTCGGCATTTCCTAAGTAGTATCAATTACTTGTATGCGCCTAGAGACAATAAATAAAAGATCCAGTCTCAAACATATATTTTTTTTTTATATCAATCAATCATTTAATTTATAACACTACTACAAAATATAGATTTATAAACAACGCTAATCTTATGACACTTCTTCATACAAGCGCTGGAGAGTATGTATATGATCATTATATTTCGTAGCCCTAAGATGCTGCTATTTGGATATAATAATCCTGTTATTGTCTATATATATATGTCATCTGTTTGTATCATGTTTATATTTATAAGTCATTTTACAGAAAGTAATTAATATTATTTTTTTCCGTAGTATGTTTTTTATAGTTTTCTTGATATGTATATCATTATTGAATAAATAGTAGGAGAAGGGATTAATAGAGAAATAAGTAAGAATTTTTTGTAATAAGATGACATACTTTTAATACCATTAACTAATTTAAACTAACATATTTAATTTTCGTTAAGTAATGTTATACAAATAAAAATGAACCACATACACTACTACAGAAAGGGGTTTTAACGTCCCTATTTTGGCACTTTTAACGTCCAAAAACTAGGGGACGTCTATATAAGGGGTATAGTATATTTTAAGATAAGACGTCCTAAAAAAATGGGACGTCTAAAGTCCTTCACGGGGGGACTTTAGACGTCCCAAATTGAGATTTGGGATGACTAAAGTCTTCCATATGGGGACTTGTTGTGGAGGACTTTAGACATCTCAATTCTTAATTTGGGACATTAAAAGGTTTTATTTTTTTAAAAATGATTATTTATATCTTCATTACTCAGCAAATTAAAATTGTAGAAACAAAATTGAAGATGGATTCATAAACCATAAAAATGTCCCTTACAAAATGGTAAGGACATCTAGCACTACAATCTTTTTACTATATATATATATATAATAACAACAACTCATACAACCTAATATCATATATGTATAACAACAACTAAAAAGTGTCAAAATATTTGTCACCACACAACTACAAACTAATTGTTGTTCATTTCATCAAATAAATATATGTATGTATTTTCCTTGATTTTCAAGCTCCAAACGTATAAAACAAAAATATTATTAGTATTGCATAACTACTAACAACTAGTTTATGATTCTGACAAAGAAAACAATCTAGGGAAAAACACTCCAATAACTAGAATCATGTAAATAAATTGAAAGCATTATAATAATTTCACATTGCAATTTTAACTTAATTCTTCATGTAAATTTATATTTTAAAAAAAAAACAAACCTGATGAAAGCAAGGGAGAGGGTAGCCAACGGTGTCTATGTGCTTCCAAGGTGGAGAGAAGACATTGGAGGAGTTGTGTATGCACAGTGGAGAGGAGAGGTACGCCGGAGGCTGAAAGCAACGAAGAAAGTGGGAGGCCTACACGGGAGGGTGGAGGGGGCAAAAAAGGTGGAGGAGATGTACGCCGGAGGGTGAGAGCAAAGAAGTTGTTATGAGAATGGAAGGAGGTAGAGGAAAAGGGAATGAAGAAAAGGAAGAGAGGAAGAAGATTGAGGAAAATGAAGTGTAATGAAGAAAAGGGAATAATGAAAAAAGCTTACCCATGATGTACAGAAAAAGAAGTCACATGAATGAAAGAAAAAAGGAAATGCAGAAAAAAGGGAAGAGAAGTCATGAGGGATGGGAAAGATGGAAAAAGAGGGATGGGTTTCTGACATGGGAATAAAGAAAGGGGAAGGAAAGTCTCATGCATGTCAGAATTTCTGACATGACTTTAGGAGTCCCAAAAAAATTGGAGACACCTAAAGTCACTTTAGGAGTCCCAAATTTTTTTGGGACGCCTAAAGTAAGTTAAATTTTTTAAATTTATTTTTTTGGCGCCAGTGGAAATCTTTAGGCGTCCCAAATAAAATTTAGGACGTCTAAACTCTACTTTAGGCGTCCCAAATTCAAATTTGGGACGTCTAAAGGTTTTCCTATGTACACATAATTACGAAAATGCCACCGCCTTTCTTTTTAACCACCCAATTTTAAAATTGGGACGTCCATTGGGATGGTTATATCATAATTCTGTAGTAGTGATATTAGAAATCAAATTTAATTTCGTTATCTTGATTCATACAAAACAATATTTCCAAGGCATTAAAAAAAGTCAATAGTCAATGTTATTTTTTGGGTAAATATAACTTTTGATCCCTAAAGTTTGACCTGATTTTGGTTTTGGTCCTTCAAGTTTACTCCGTTTATAACCATTAGTCCCTCAAGTTTGAAAAGCACTTGGTCCCGCCTTTAACGGCGTTAATTCGTTTGACATGATGCTAACACTGTTAAAATAATTTAGGGTTGATACAACTTTTTGTCTCTGAAGTTTGACCCGATTTTGGTTTTAGCCTTCAAATTTACTTCATTTATAACCGTTGGTCCCTCAAGTTTAAATTTGTCTGCATTAATTCGTCCAACGTAGCACTAACATCGTTAAAATAGCTTATATGTCATGTTTATTAAGATAACTAATATAATAAATATACTCTAATATAATATATTGTGCTAAAAAAATAAAAAAAGTGGTATCAAAACGAAACGCATGGCCCATATCATAGTATTATATTATAGTATATTATATGAGATGTCTGAACTACGTTTGAGACGCGTTTCAGCCTTTTTGCTTCATTTCAACCCAAAAATGTTGACCAAATTTTTTATAAAAAAAAATAGAAATTAATGCTCAGCTTCACTGTTTGACATTTGTTTGGCAGAAAATATCAATCAGTTCCTTCTTAGAAGCTTCAACTGTCGAGTAGTACTGTACGAAATGTAGAGTGTTGTAGAATGCCACGACAGATTACATCATATAAACAATGGTAAATATAACTTTTTATTCCTGAAATTTGACCTGATTTTAGTTTTGATTCCTCAAGTTTAATGTTCTTTTTCGTTTTGGCCCGTGCATTTCATTGTGATTCCTTTTTTTCTTTTTTTTTTTTCCAGCATAATATATTATATTATAGTATATTTATCATATCAGTTGTCCTAATAGGTATGACATATTATCTGTTTTTAACAGTGTTAGCGTTACATCGGACGAATTAATGCCATCAAAGATAGGATCAAGCCCTTTTCAAACTTAAGGGACCAACGGTTATAAACGAACTAAACTTGAGGAATCAAAACTAAAATCGGGTCAAACTTCGGGGATCAAAAGTTGTATTGACCCTAAGCTATTTTAACGATGTTAGCACCATGTCGGATGAATTAACGCCGTCAAAGGCAGAACCAAGTCCTTTTCAATTTTGAGGGACTAACGGTTATAAATGGAGTAAACTTGAGGGACCAAAACCACCGATTTCAAATTTGATGGACCAAAACTAAAATTGGGTCAAACTTTAGGAAACAAAAGTTATATTTACCCTTTTTTTTTTAATGGTTAGGATAACTTTAGTCGTTTTTAATATTTTCCAGGAAAAATTTATTCAAGAAAAACTTCCAAATATGCATACCTCCTACATGAAAATTTCTGGAGCAAAAGTAAAATTTGGATCATTAGATATTATTACCCCTGGTTCTTAATTATGACCTAGTTGACTTTTTTATAGAGATTAAGAAAATTAAATAAGTTACTTTAAAATATTTATATTTATCATTTTTCTCCAAACTTATTTGTCTAACTTGTAAACTGATATGTAATCTAATAATACGTAATATATGCTCTGATTAAGTAGTTTATTAAACTTTTTTAATCTCTCCAAAAAAAATAATTGGGTCTTATATTAAGGACCAACTGAAGCAATAGAAAAGGAAATGGAACCTTTTTTGGTGAGAACAACAATGGGATGAAACCAGATGAAGAAGAGAATTTTGCATGAATGGCCATCACAATCACACTGAAAACAATATGCGCGGCACCCATCACACTTCGATACAAACGTACGTGATGAAACTTATAATAAGTGAACGATGTTGTTTCTATAAGTTGTGATGAATATAATATAATAAAAATATACCACGTACATGTACTAAAATTGCCTATAAAAGGAGGACTAACATCCCTCTCACAACACACACAACTGCATTCACACTTGCCAAAGAAAAAAAAATAAGTGAAATGGCCCTCAACATCAACACAGTGCTTATCATTTTGGCCATCGCAAGCCTCGTTTCAGTGGCATCTTCCATTTCTGGAACTGCCACCTTTTACACTAAATTAACTCGTGAGTTTCCATATTAATCACTTCCATTCTTACATATATATATACACACACCTGGCCTTTTCATTATTATGAATAACTCAGTCTCACGTACACCTCCATATTTCTGAGCTATCTTCTTCACAAATAGCTTCATCACGCGGACTTATTAGCTTCATCTTTGATAATAGTTCCATTATATACCTAAGAAACATTAACTCGGTGATTTACAGATAATAACACAAGAGTTAATTAACTGTGATGGGTGTGATTAATATAATTATTGTAGCGTCTGCATGTTTTGGGGGCCGAGAGGAGGGTACGATGATCGCGGCGGCGAGCAAATCGGTCTGGAAGAACGGAGCGGCATGCGGAAAAAAGATAAGAGTGAGGTGCACCGGAGGAACCACCGGCGGTATGGCTCACCCTTGCCGGGATGGAAGTATCACCGTCAAGATTGTTGATCTCTGCTTAAAATGCCAAGGAACCATCGATCTCTCTCGCCAAGCTTTCGCCGCTATCGCTAACCCTGTCGAAGGAAAAATCCACATTGACTTCACCCCGTAATTAATTCAGATTCTCTCCTCTCTGTTTCGTAATTTTCATGTTACTTTATTTATTTACTTCGCTGACTATTTCTTTGGTGTATTTTCAGAGTATGAAGCTGGAGCATGTGGATTTGATGGTGAATCAAACGTACAAGAGATAAGCGTCATGGATAATAGAATTCGTTTTTCATGAATTATATATTTGTACTGTCGGGCGTTTCAGTGTCTTTTAAGTTTTTTTTTTTTTTTTTTGGTCGAAAAGTGTCTTTTAAGTTTGAATGAATAAAATATTTATAGTTTTTATATATATCATCTCCAACATATCAATTAGATGATCTCTCGACTAAAGCTGATATAATTGAATTTCTTTCTCTTGCTCAATATGTACAAATCAATAATGAACACTGAAAAATAATGGAAGAAGCAAGTTATAACGGGGAATAAACCAGGTGACAGAGAATATTGCATGCGGGGCCATCACAATCATATTGGAACTATATATTATTGTATGCCGCCCAATCACATTTTGGATATTTTATCAACAAAAAAAAAAAAATCACACTTTCGATACAAATTACGTGATAAATAAAACTTGTAATTTGATGAACATGATCGATTATAGTAACAACAAAGACCAACAATTTCTATTGCCAATACACTTCGCTCCTTATTATAAATCATCTTGTAGAGAAAAATAGATGGTTCATATTATGTGTCCAAGTAAGTGAGTATTAGTTATGCTTTTTTAAGATTGTCTCGGTTCAAAATCTCATTAACCGCAACTTCTATGAGTTTTTATTATAACTCAAAATATTAAATATGGGTAAATTTGAAAATGACTTACATTTTTAAATAAAATTAATAACTTAACCGCTTCTCGTCATTGTTCGGCAAAAAAACACCTCTAATTGGTTTTGATGAGATGGCTAGAACTTAGAAGTGACTTATACTAAAGATCTTATTTAATTTATTAGGCTGATTTGAGTCTAAGTTGTGATGACAAATTATGTAAATTTAAATATCCTCCTAATGGTTTATTTGTGGTTTTGTTAAGAGACTCGATGGGAGTTTCACTGGCAAGATATTGTTCATGTAATGAATAAGACGATGAGATAGGGCATTGAGGGCTCGTTTTCGCCAAACAAAAAAGATCTTATTTATAAGATACACTTTCAACATATTTTATCAAAATTTAAAATACTTTGAACATCATTAATTTTATCATAAAATTTAATACCTTTTCAATTTTATCACAATTGTATATTTATATAATAAATTTATTGAGGTTTCTAATAATCCTTGTACCCTATAAATAAAATAAGAGGAGCATATGCGCATAGGCATCAAAAGTCCGAACTTGGATTGGGTATCTTGGTTGAATACAACAAAACAAAACAAACAAAAGTGGATCATGAGTGTTAAGTTGTGGAGGCACTTTGGATGCAACCAGTAACTAACGATCCAATCCTACCTAAGGCTACTTTGTTTTTAACTAACAAAGCTACTTCCGTCAGCAACAAGATGGATTGATCTCATTCGAGGCGTCGTCGAAGCTTAGATGTAGATTACTCATAACTGATTTTTTCCTTGGGTATAAGTATCTTTCTATTGGAATCAATTCTGTCCGAGATACTGTTGGGTATTCAATGTGAGCATATTTCCTAGTAAAATCTTGATTCACCACACTGTGAGATATTAGTCCATTCCTTTAAACCCAACCCCGTTGTCATAATTGGATTTGTTAAGAATGAGTCGCAGGTTTAGAACCCCTCATCTTCTCTCCTTTTCTTTTTCTAGCCGTAAGATTAACATTTGAATGTTCCAAATCTAATTTTACAAAAAATATTATTTTTTATTTTCTTGTAGCATTGAATTATTCATATTAGAATTATTTAGCAATTTATATTTAATTAATCATTTTACTTCTTATAATTTAACATTTTGATAATAATTTTATAAAAGATGAAATATGCTAAATGCGTCAAGTATTTTATATGTCCGCGGGAGCCAGCCCAATTCTTGGTGTATCTCTAAATGCGTCAATTATCTTTATTTTATTTTCAATATTGAAGTTAACCCAACCTATTTTGACTGGGCTCCGACGATTGCCTCTGATCTGCTCATTGGTGCGTTGAGGAAAATATATTACTTTTTCTAGTAGATAAAAATAGATTTTGCCTACCAAAACAGATTTAAATTAATTTTTTATAAAAATATGAAAGAACGTCAAACATGTATATACATACACACACAAATTATAAAAATAAGGCTTCCAAAAAATGGAGTGGTTATAAGAAAGTGATAGGATTTTATGAAATAGTCAGTTTGACAATTTTATTTGGTTTTGAGACTTCCAATGGTGTCTGGATTCGTGGTGTTGGCTTGTTGTAGTTGGTTCAAGATGGGAATTAAGTTTTGGCTAGTCTTTGAAGTACTGATCGTCTTTGGGGCCTATTGGTTGAGTGTCTATTTGAGTTAGTGTTAGGAAAACACACTCACACAAATTGATACAAAATTCCTCTCACATGTTTACCTTGTAAACCGTAAATCATGTTAGAAAAACAGTTTCTACTGTTAATCCAAACAGATTGAAACTCAATATTTTAATGGCTTCAAATGTTATTGGATTAGTGCGTATGGTAGTTCGTTATAACATGTTTTTCTTTTTAGGCTTTGGGCCTCAATTTGGTTAACCCAGATTAGTTGGTGGTTTCATTAGCATGATTTTGTTATTAACAAATCAATTATAAAATATTCAAATCTTAAAAAATCAAAAATTAAAAAAAGTTGCTTTAACTTTAACGTAATTTTTATATTAAAAGTAATTTATTTCCAAGTACATGTTTGATATTTTATTTTTATGGGAACAAGATATCTACAGCCGGTAACAGTATCTAGGTTTTAGGTATGGTATAATTTTTGCTTCAACTAGCTTTAAGTTTTAAGTTTTAAGAGCCGAAAGCTACTTTTTGGAGTTCCAAATGGAATCCCAAACAAGAACAATGTCTCAAGTCTGGCCTGTTTTTGTTCCACATGGCCTTTTTGTCTCTGATGTATAGCTTTTTCATTTGAATGAAATTTAGTTTAACTAAAAAGAATGTCAGTCTTGTTTAAACCAAAAAAAGAAAGGACTGGGCTGGCCAATTTAGTTTCATGGGCCCCTCTCTTTTCCTTTCTTTTCTCTGATTGTGGCCCAAGAAAATCTATTTCTTTTTGGCAGGATCTAGTATCTTGGTTGGATCTATCTCCTTTTAATTCGGAAGATTTATTGAAACTTTAAATTAATCTGGATCGAATCAGGTAAGATCACAAACGAAACAAAACTCTATTACAAAATATTTAATACTGATACGTTTTCAGAGTTTGAACTCATGACATATGGTTAAATTGATACAGCTCTTATTAGTTGAACAGTGCTAGGTGGTTTTTTGGGTCTCTTTTTCTTGCTAGAAGAAAGTGGAAAGCAAGTCAAATGGAGTCTCCAATCATTCCTTATTCAACCCCTTCTTCCCCTGTTTCCAGTTTTGTCGTTGCTGTCGACTCCTTTTCCCTATCCCATCACTGTCTGTTAAATCACAATTAACTTCTCTCATTTTCGCCAAAGCTTATCCTTTTACGAAAGAAATCATCTCCATTCTCACTCACAAGTCAGAACTCCACATTTTCCACTAAGCTCACGACAAACTTAGACCCATCTGTCACATGCCAATTTGCCAAAATCTGCCAACCAGTCATGCACTCATTCATTCATTAGCTTTGATGTTATTTAGAGATGTGGGGTTAGCTAGGTGGTTGGCCTTATTAACTAATCAATGTTTAATAACACCACACCATACCACACCAATCTTTTTAAGCTTCTTTGAAAATGACTTCAATTAAATGCCCTGCTCTGTTCCCACAGGTCCCTTGCTTCCCTGTTTCTGCTAATTTACTGCCACAGGGGAGGACCAGTTATGATGATGATGATGCAGGTGGACTGTCACTATTTCACACAATTTTTTAGAATTTGAATTTGAATTTTCTTCCTCAATCTTTATTATTCAGGCCCCAGAAGATACAGACATGGTATTTATTACTACCATCTCTCCTCCAACTTCTCATTAACGCTCTCCTCTGTTATATCAGAACCACCAATTAATGCTCCTAATAAATGCCTCCCTTTTTTTTTCGTAAATTTCATTCACTAGCAGTCCAAGTTTTTTGTCGAATTTGTACAGGTTTATCCTTCTTCCAAACAGACAAGTTTTTTTTTTCGTTTGGTTGGTTTTTACGTTTTTTAAAAGGTGTAATTCACACAAGAAATTTTTTTTAAAAATGAACTCACTGTTTACAGTACAGCCAAAAACGTTTGAAAAAAGATCCAATTTTTTTTACCATTGTTTCTTAAATTTGTGGTTGGATTTCACTACTTGTTTTTGTTTATACTCCGTATCTCCGAAACGTATAGTACTTCCAGAACAGATTTCGACACCTAAATATTTGGTTGTCCACTCTGAACTATATTCTCTCTATCTCACTGCATCTAATTGCATGAACAAAATTTCAGGAAAACATGATCAGACGAAACTACAGAAATAATTTTAAGGTTGTTGCATCAATTATTTGACTACGGAAACAAAAGAATGTCTCCTAAAGTTTTCAACCCTCTAAGTGAGAAAACTTAGATTAGATATTCTTTCAAAGGAGCATAAACAGCGTGATGTGAAAAACCAAATGCAGAGATATATGGGTATTCACTATTCAGATTCCAGAACCAAAAAATTTGTGCGGAAAACATATATATATTCACTGCGACACTTGAACTAACACATCTAGATTCAAGAATCACATAGATTTCACCAAAAACAATGACAATGAATGACAGAAACTACAAGTTTGAAGCAAAAGATGAATGAACAACCTTGTTCTGTTTCCCAGTAAGCCAAAGAAGAGTTCTTCTTGCAAAAGAGGGTGCTCTGCCCTGAGAATCCACACTGTAACAACTCTGATTTTCATCATCAATTTCCCACTTCCCATTATTCTCCTTCAAATCTTCCCTCGCCGCCGAGAATCGAAACGAAACAGCCCTTCTTGAGGATGAATCAGCCATAGCTTGTGGCTTCTCTTGCTTTCCTCGAAGCCAAATCTTTGAAACTGAAAAGCTCTCTTTTTTGCTTCTCTCAACAATACTTGCAGTTTCACGTGAACTCTCAAAACCTTTGACTGTGTCAAAACCTGTGAATTTGAAATCTCTGGTGGACTCACAGTCACATTCTGACATGGCAATCCTGCGTCCTGGTGTTAAAGGCAAAGCACGTTTCTTACTTGACTGCTTCTTCATCGTTGCTCTTACTGGTACTTGAAGTGAAGAATTGTGGTCCATAACATAAGCAAATGACCCCATAGAAAGACACCTTCTAGCTTCTCCCATGTCTTCTACACTGCTTCCTTCTGCAACACAGTCCACATTCCTGAACTTTCCCAGCTTCACAGTGACCACTTTCTCATGTAATTCCCCAACAGCAATCTGATCAGGGTTAGTAGCTGAACTTAAATCAACAGACTTGTGTGACAAATCCACATGGGTTAACCCAAGTTCGCTATCTCCAATCACAGAACTGGTCCTACCATTACCAGCTGTACTCTCTCTTTCTGGAACAATCTCTCTGGAACTTTCACTCCCAGATTCTAGAACGAAAACGAAAGGTGAGGAAGAAGAAGAATCGTTTGTGGGGGAGAAATCAGAGAGCAAGCTAGCTCTACAGAGAGGGCAAGTTGAGTGAGACAAGAGCCAAGTATCAATACACTCCATGTGAAAAGCATGGCTACATTTGGGTAACAATCTGAGTTTATCATCAGCTTCAAATTCACACAAGCACACAGCACAATCAAATGGGTCCTTCAATCCTATGATGGCTTTGTAATGAAACACGGGAAGGGTGTTATCTATGAAGGACTGGTCAACCCCAGCGTCGTGAAGGTGAAAAAGTTGCTGTAATTGGCCTTGAAGAGCAGAGACATTGTCTGAATCATCTGGGTCTCTGGGTTGAGGTCTCCATAGGAATCTAACTAGGAGGTGAATCAACCCAGAAACGAAGAAGACAATGGCCAGAATTATTATGACTAGTAGCATGCTAGGACTCACCTTGTCGTTTAAATTCAAGAAATTACCATTATCAGATCCAAAATTGGATGGTAGTGAAGAAGAAGAAGGAAGACGAGGGTGAGAAAGATAGAACGGTGGTGGTTGCTCTCGTTCCATCACAGAGAAGACGAGAGTGAACAACAGAGTTTCAGTCTTGTTCCCTTTTAATGGAGTCGATGGTGTATTACTTACCGATGGTTTAATTTCACTGTAATCTGATGATGAAAATTAAAGTCAGAGAGAGAGAGGGAGAGAGAGAGAACAGTGACGGGAAGCTCGTGATCAAATAAATCCATGACAATGATAAAAACTAAATGACATGGCGGAACCAAGGCTTTATACTCTTCCTGCCTTCTAATAAGTAATTTTTTTAAAAAATTAATTAAAAATAATAAATATATTAAGAATGTCATATTTTTTTAAATATATTTCTATTTATAAAAATGGTTTAGGAGAAAGAATATGTATAAAATATGGAAGAGAATGAGTAATAAATAATTAAATGAAAGAGAATTAAATTTTGAGAAATAAAAAAAAATTACTTATATTAAAAGTCAATATAAAAGGGAGAAAATTATACAAATGATCCGAGGGAATATCATCAATCAATACATATATTCAATGGTCCTTGCTTTTTCTTGATTGGTCAAAATATATTATCCACATTATCATTCTCATTGTTATTGGTTGGTTTTGTTCAATTTTCTTTTTTCATAATAATTTCCGTGCATTAAATTCTTCTTTAGTTTATTCTTTCAAATTTGAATAACTCTATATTACTCCTTTTATCCTTATATATAGAAACCTTTTCTTTAATAAGCTTATTTGTAAATAAAAGATTTTTTTTGAGCTTGTCTCAATAAAAAATGCAATTTTTCCTATTTTACCCTCAATTAATTATTATATTACATATATTCTCTTTTATCATTTTCTTATTATTATTCTCTCTCACCCATTTATAAATAGGGATATTTTGAAAAAAAAAAATTAAATTTCTTACATAATTATTACATTTAACTACTTTTAACTTTTTTTAGAATATCGTGATTCCATTGAAAGACTCTTATATAAAAATAAAGAGAGTACTAATGGAAGGCTGAATTCAGTTTCCCATGTAATTTCAACTCTTTCCTTCCTACAAACTTTTCAAATTTTCAATTAAATAAAGAAGCTGTTTGGTAGGATAATTGGTTGACTTTTCTGCCCGTGCATTGCATGGATCCCGTCTTATTAAAAATAGTTTAAATTTTGGGATTAAAAAAATTACTTATATTGAGGATAAGTGCCAAAAATGAGACAATTGTTTATAAAAATCACGAAGAGAATAGTAAATTCTAAAAACTCGAA
This sequence comes from Inga laurina, assembly GCA_963855925.1. Lineage (NCBI taxonomy): Eukaryota > Viridiplantae > Streptophyta > Magnoliopsida > Fabales > Fabaceae > Inga > Inga laurina. Next base: position 46,010,520 of record OY979709.1, on the reverse strand, counting down.
CTAAATACTCTTATTAGCTGGAAATAAGCCAGTACTAGTGTGGCTTCCACAAGCTGACAAAACAGTAAAATAAAACCCTCCATGGAAAGATTTCCTAAAAACCCAGTTTTTGGTTGACTTTGGAAGAAAACTCAGCATCAAGCCAAAGGACTAGTTAATGCAGGTATGCTTAAAATATTGGCCTGTGGAGACTGTAAGTTTGCGATTTGGCAGAGAGATATCCAGAAAAAGATGGCGTGTTTGGTTCGATTTGGAATTTAGAGCCTGATAATGTTTCCATTTCCCCATAAATGAAGTTTCTTTGGAATCTGATCACATTCTGTTAAACCCTTTCTATTCCATTTCTAATCTGAAGCCTTGTCATCGAGGTCATTTGAACAAGACAAGATAACAAATGAGATGGAGGGAGATCAGAGATGTTTTGTAAATTACTCGTTCTAATCTATAAATTATTTCTAATTAATTGACCGATACTAATTATAGAAATAATAAAAAATATTAAATTGATAATAAATTTCAAGTGATTTTTAATATCATCTTCTCTTTTTATAAAAAAAAATATTATTCTGACAAAAAAAAATGATTTTTAATATTATATTTATTAACTACACTAAAATTCAACATCATACAATTTCTACTTTCTCTCACAACTTTTTTTAGATATAAGTAATTAAGTATAGATGAAAAATTATTTAATACTTGCTAAAACTAGTAAATATCTTATTTAAAAAAAAAAAAAAAAAAACAGACCAATATCACTTTGTAGAAGGTGTCTTGTAGCAGGACCACAGAGAAATGGAAGAGTAAAGCACTACTACTCTTGTCTTATTTATATAGTAGGGAAAGAAGCTTTTTTGTTGTTGTCTTATTTATAAAGTACTTCATTAAAATTTTAAGATGAATGTATAATTTAACATTTCATTTATTATTATATTGACTTTATTTTTATTTTGTATTATGTATATTAAATAGCAATAGAGTTAGGAAATTAATGAATTTTATAGTAGAATTAATGAAGTTTAAGGTTTTCATTTATCTATGTGAAAAATATTAGAAATATCCTATAAATAAAACATGAGCGAAGTACTTTATAAAAAATGATAAGGTTATAAGAATATTAATATTTTCGGCCAATAAATTTAACAGAAAGAAAGAAAATAATATTAATACTTATGATTGAGACAATCAACCACTAGATTTTAAGCAAGCAAGCTATATTTTCCTATACGTTGTATGAGAAGTGTTGCTTGAGGTGAGACATACCAGAATATTATTTATTTGATTTATACATATGAAAACAAAATTTGATAAGAATCTCTATTTATTTGGAAAATTATGAATTTAATATTTAAAAATCCGAATGATTGCTTATGAAGTTAATTACTACCATTCTTGGAAAAAAATATTTTAAAGTTATCAATATCTCAATTAACATATTATCATCAAGAGTTGACATAAGAGTTATTGTCATATTGGTATCCGGATTAATATACCAATTGATAATATTTCATAAACTTCCTTTTATATATTTTCAAAAATTCTATAATGCATGTGAAAAATAATGAATTTTGAATTTTCTTTATGAGAACTAATTGGTTGCCTGCGTGATAATTATTATCATTCATAAAAGTCAAAAGTTTATTTATTTTTAAAGTCAAAAATACTATTTTAAAATATTTTTAATTTCTCTATTAGTACCCTAATTATAATTATTGCGGTATTAATATTTCAATTATTAATCAATATTCAAAAACTTCATTTTTCTCCTTTGCGGTATTACTATTTCAAAATTAAATCATTATCATTAGGACATAATTTTTAAAAATTATTGCACTAATAACTTGAATATTAATATAGTTTATGGAGATTTTTACAATTATTGAAGTTAAAGTGAAGTTACTTGGCATGCTTGGATCATAATTATATAATTATGATTCTAATTATTAAAATAATTATGATATCTAATTTAACATCTAATTTTGAATTCAATTTACTTCCTTTTTTATATTCAAAGACCCAATAATTGCAAAATTTATTGCAGTAATATAATTTTTTAATATAATTTATTGCACCAATAATCTAGTTATGGAAATCCCTACAATTATGGAATATGAAGCTACTTAGTATGCTTAGACCACATTAATATAAGTATTAATATAATTATAATTCATGATTTAAGGTATAATTACAAATTCAATTTGTTTCATTCCTTATAGTCAAACCCCAATAATAAAGGAAGGACAATTTTGATGGTGTGATTACCCGACCTAATTGTGAGTTAAACAGGTTATCAAGTGGGTATTACAAGATTTCTATTGTAAAGTTAATGATTGATGATTGATGATTGATTGATTGATTGCTATATTTGGAATAGTTTTTTTTTTTTTGGAAAATAAGTCTTATTATGTAAGTTGAGATAAAATTCCTCTCACATATTGACCTCATATATCGTAAATCACGATTTATAAATATTTATAAATAAAAAATAAATTATCTCACACGAACACTAATTATTACTACTTTTTTTTAACCACTACTAATTATTACTACTTAAATCATGGTTGCAATGTTCTTTCTTGTACCTAGGCTCTGTCAGTAACATTCTCAAATCTCAATACTCTTGGATAACGATTTTATAAAGTAGTAATAATTTCGTACAACATAAGCAATAATATTGTTCAATTGATAAAAAATTTACCTCATGTCCTTAATATAAATATAGTATTAAAAATATGATTGGACCAACCGAGTCAATCTAGATACCGGTAACCTGGTCATTTTTACGGGGTAGGCAACAAAACCAAAAACAGGCTAACTCGGCTTATCTCCGGGATCAACCTAGATAACCCGCTGGGTAAGACTGTGATGCATGTCACTTTATTTTTTAAAAAAAAAAATTACTCAAAAAAATGCATGAACTCCAAGAAGAAAGAAAAGGAAGAAGAGAAGGAGATGAAATAAATTATAAAAATATATTGATTATATATAAAAATATGGTACTCCAATCTTTCTTATAAGATTCAAATTTTTAAATTAGTTTAATTCTGTTTTAATATTGATTATATAGTAATATGTTATTATAACAAATACTTACATGTGTTGCTTAATTAGTACTTTTATGCATTTAATTTAAAATATATTTGTTTTATTTATTATCGATCTAACACAAAGTTGACCTTTAATCAGACCCATTGATCCCACCTCCTTAGCCTATCTAATGATTGGTTTGGTTTTTAATACATTGAATGTAAGAACTAGTTGATTAATTTAAATAGATTAATAAAAAATTTACTTATGTTAGTATGTTATTTATAATAAATATATATATATTTATTTTACTAAAATACCATCTTTCTCTTACTCTTGTCCTTTAGGTTTCATTTAGAGGTGGAGGAAATAGGAAATTGGAATACTAAAAGGAAAATTTTCTAAAAATGTTAATTTTTTTTTACTATTTGTCGGAAATTTCCTCAAAACGTTCTCTCCTTATTTTCCTATCTATTGAAACGAAAAGCTAAGGTTTTACACATACTTCCTTTGACCCTTTTTTATAGTTTTTACTCACTAGAATTTAATCTCTATAGTTTTAACCATATAAAAATTTAGTCCAATTTTAGAAAAAATATAATTTTATTTTCTAAAATATACAAACATATATTTTAAATGGTCACACTAGTACAAAATCTGTCATTTAGACCAGCTCATTTAGATATGTTATAGAGGGATAAGGTGTAAAATGTATGATCAGTGGCATTTTTATAATTATAAATAACTTCAAAGACCAGTTCTGAAAATATCAAGTCTTAAAGATATTATTTAGACCTCATTTATGTTTAGCCGGTCTTACAAGGATAAAATAATAAAAAATAAATACACTTTTTAGACCGGTTATTTCTATAACCGGTCTAAATAAGCAACCCGAAATCAATTTTTTTTAACTTTTAAGACCGGATTTATATTATAACCGGTCTAAAAGTTGAAACTTTTTATACCAGTTATTTTAAAAACCGGTCTAAAAAGTACTTTTAAGACCGGTTATTCTTAAAAATTGGTCTTAAAAGTGCATGCCTTAATTATAATTTTGCTCTTCTCTTCCTCCCGCCAAATCGTTGCTTGCCCTCCGAACTCATTTTTTCCTGAAATTTCTTCGACGGTATTCTTATTCACAACTCCACCATCCTCTCTCTCTAAATCTAAAGCAATCTTTCTCTCTGAACATAATATCTCACAATTTAACTGACGATGTTCTTTTTCCTAATCTTATTGGTGTCATTAGGCTGGGTCTGTATTAGCACAGGAAGAGTCACTACTCATACACCTTGCCATTAGTCAGCCTTCATTTCGCCGTCAATCGATAACATTCCAACTCCGACTCCTCCTCCCTTTAATTGCCGCTCATTCTTCTTCCAAACGGGAGCACAAAAAGTGACTACTCGTGAAACAACTTTCTAGATTTGTTTTGATTGTTATTAATAATTTGAACTTGACCCTTTTGATATTGTCTCGGGTGAGTTTAACCATGTCTGGCCTCAGATTCTGATATGCTTGAAGTAGAAAATGGAGGTGTTCTATTTTATGATTATGGCTTTCTTTGAATATGCCCAATGTTGCTCTCTGTCTTACTCTCGCCATTGAACTTAATGATAACTTCAGATATTAGCTTAATGATCACATTATGATATTTTATTTATACTTTCTTATCTTGGATTGCCATTAATGATCACATTATGATATTTGCTATGTGGGTTTGAATTGAATATAAAGTTATGAACAAGAGTCTGATAATGGATAGGATGCTATAAGTTATTTATACTTTCTTATCTTGTTTTTTTGTCTATGGTTTTGCTATTGGATAGGGTGCTACTAAGTGTTGAAATATATGAATTGTAGTTGGATAAAAGCTAAAAGAACGAGTGTTGAATTTGATGTTAGGGTAAGAGGTTTTATAGACTTTGCTAGAAGAAATGCCAATAATGATAGTGAGATGTTTTATTGCCCTTGTATAGTATATTTGAATGAGAAGCGACTAAGTGCTGCAAATATATATATATATACATTTAATTTGTGAAGGATTTTGGAAGAGTTATATAGTATGTGTATGACATGGTGAAGAACTAGAAACGCCAAGTACATCTCAACAGAGGGAGTGGCCTTTGATGATAATGACATGGATATGGATGATCATATAAAGGATATTATTCGTGGTGTAGGAGAAGAGCCTTTTGAACAATCACATACATATGGTAATATGTGCAGTGATGCTGAGAAACCGTTGTACCCGGGGTGTAAAAAATACCAATTGTTGATAGCAGTATTGAAATTGGTAAGCTTGAAAGCACGACATGGATGGAGTAACAAGAGTTTTTCAGAAACGCTTGAGACTTTTAAGGACATGCTTCCAGATGATAATGTGTTGCCTTATCGATACTATGATGCTAAGAAAATATTGTGTCCACTAGGGATGAAGTATAAAAAGATTCATACATACCCTAATGATTGCATATTGTATAGAAAAGAGCATGAAGAGAAGGAGCAATGTCCGATATGTGAAACTCCAAGACATAGATCAAATAAGGCCCTTACAAAAGTGTTATGATATCTTCCAATCATACCAAAGTTCAAGCGCTTGTTTGTCAATGAAATTGATGCCAAAAATTTGAGATAGCATGTGGATGAGTGGATTTCTAATGGAAAGCTTCGACATCCAGCTGATTCTTCTCAATGAAAGAAAATCGATCAATTATTTCCTAACGTCGATGAAGAACCTAGGAATTTTAGGCTTGGGCTTAGCACAGATGGCATGAATCCTTATGGTAGCCTAAGCAGTATATATAGTTTATGGCCTGTTTTGTTGGTAATTTACAACTTATCTCCTTTGTTATGCATGAAACAGAAGTACATTATGTTGTCTATGTTGATTTTGAACCAAAGTAACCCGGAAATGACATAGATGTTTACCTAGAACCCTTGATCGAAGACTTGAAAGAGGTGTGGGATGAAGGTGTTGATGTTTTTGACGCGGACAAGAAAGAGGTTTTTAAAATGCGAGTCATGATATTTTGTACTATAAATGACTTCCCTGCATATGAAAACTTGTCAGGATAGAGAGTAAAAGGGCATAAAGCATATCCGATTTGTGAAGAAGACACATGTTTCCATCAACTTTAACATGGAAGAAAGACGGTTTATCTTGGCCATAGGAGATTTTTTAGATAGGGCAATCCATATCGTAAATTAAAGAAAGCTTTTTTTGGTAGACAAGAGTTTGAAGATGCACCGAAGACCCGACTAGGGAGAAAGTTTATGAAAGGTAAAAATATCAATATTATATTTGGTAAGACTACAAAGAGTAGTAATGGAAAAAAATAAATGGAAAAAGAAGTTTATCTTCGTTGATCTTCCATATTGGCTAAATCTTGATGTGAGACATTGTATTGATTTCATGCATGTAGAGAAAAACGTATGTGATAATATTGTTGGAACACTGCTCAACATACAAGGTAGTTTTAGGGATGGCGTAAAGGCAATATTAGATTTGCAAGAAATGGGAATACAAGAAGATTTGCATCCAAGGCTATATGGTAAGAAAACTTTTTGTCCTCCAACTTCTCATACTTTGTCTAAGAATGAGAAAAGAAGTTTTTGTGACTGTTTTCATGGTATCAAAGTTTCCTCAGGGTATTCTTCAAATTTGAAGAAGCTTGTGTCAATGAAAGACTGAAGTTAGTAGGGCTAAAATCTCATAATTGTCATGTCTTAATGCAACAACTACTCCTAGTAGCTATTCGAAGCATTGTCTACTATGATCTTCAACATATTTTAACTAGACTTTGTTTCTTCTTCAATGCTATTTGTAGTAAAGTCATTGAGACAGAGAGATTGGATGAACTAGAAAATAAAAGATATATGATCTTGTGTCATCTTGAGAAGCTTTTTCTTTCTACTTTTTTTGACATATGGTACATCTAATTGTTTTTCTAGTGAGGGAGATCAAGTTGTGTGGCCCTATCTATTTACAATAGATGTACCCAATTGAAAAAACTATGAAAATCCTAAAAGAGTATGTGAAAACCCTAACCAGCTTGAAGCATTTATGTTCAGCAATATGTTTCTGAAGAAGCCATGGAGTTTTGTCAATATTACTTTTCAAATGTAAGACACATTGGACTTCCTGAAGATCATGATAAAGAAGGGGGTAGACGTGGAGCTTCAGTAACGAGTGTGAAACTTGATGAATTGCAACAAATTCACTTGTACATTTTGAATATGTTGATGAAGTTCAAGATTACATTAATGCTCATAAAAAAATTGTATAGAAAGGAAATAGTCGAATGACTGAATAAAGGTTAATTGGAGAGTATAACAAAACTTTTACACATTAGTTCAAACAAAAAGTTGACGGAGAAGAATGTGTTTTTGACCAGGTTATCTAACCCGGACCGGACCGGCCGAATTGGATCGGAAACCGGAAACCGGAAACCCGGCCACTAAACAGGTCCTGTCCAGTCTGGTGACTCGGTCCGGGTCAAGTTTTTATATTTTTTAAAAAATCTCTTTTTTTAAATTTTTCCTTTAGAATTTCATGCTATAAGCCTAAAATATTTCATTTCTCACCCGTTTGGTCCAGTTTTAGCTCCGGTTTTGACTCCGGTCTGACCCACTGACCCTAGACCCAGTACCCGACCGGTTCACTGACCGGTCCGGGTTTAATTACCTTGGTTTCTGATACAATTAAATGGTTATTAGCATGTGATCTTGAGGTTGATGTCATAAGTTGGACTTAATTTGTGATCAATGGTTATACGTTTTAACAAAGTCCCTAGATGATAGGAGCACCATCCAAAATAGTGGTGTTATGTTAGTGGCTGAATCTATACGCTTCTCCAGTTTGAAAGATAAGTATCTTAGGTTGGCAGCCATACCTTATTATGGGGTTATTGAAGAGATTTGGGTGGTTGATTATGTTAAAATTAAATTTCTCATTTTCAAATGCAAATGAATTGATGTCAACAATGATGTGATGATTGATCAATTAGGATTTATATTAGTTGATCTAAATAGTAAAATTTTTGGAGATAAACCTTTTATTAAGGCATATTAGGCGAAACAAGTGTTCTACATTACCGATCAGGCAAATAAAATATGATCTGTAGCTCTCCAAGGAAAAAGGGTTGTTGATATTAATGAGGAAAGTCGTTCAATGAATAATCTTCTTGAGACTCCTTCTTTTTATAGGGGTCTTCCAAAATCAAACGAAGAAGATGAAGCAGATAATGAACACGGCACAAGAAACGAACATCATGAAGGGATATGGGAGAATATCCCTTTATAAAACTACTTTGAAGGTTAGCTAGCTAAAGTAATTATCATAAATTATATTTGAATTATGTAGATAGTTATTTTATATATAAAACTACTTTTTTTGTCGTCACAGGAAAATGAAGAATTTGAGGTGTCCTAGCTAGTGCAGATGCTCCAGAGCTAGCTAGTGATCATTGGGGATGGATTATTGTCTGCTGTGTTCTTTCTCGGTAAATATTAATGTGTTAATTTTCAATGATTTATTGTTGTTACTTCTGTAGAATGTGGGATATAGGAAGAATGATGTAAGTTACACCTGTTGAAATTGTGTTTTAGAATGCTTGATGAAATGAGAATGTGTAAGAGAAGAATTTGTTTTAGGAAGAATAATTTATTGTTGTTGCTTCTGTGGAATGTGAGGTGTAGAAAGAATGATTGTTTTTTCACCATTAGGCTTAATGTTGCTAGAATGGTTTGTTAGGTAAAATGTTTTAATAGGGGAAATGGCTTGCCGTTAGCTAGCTAAAAGTAATATTTTTTTTAAAAACGGAAATTTTTAGACCAGTTATTTAGAAAATCGGTCTTAAAAATACTTTTTGAACCGGTTCTTCAAAGAACCAGTCTAAAAAGTATGATTGTTTTTTCAAAAGTACCATTAATGTTGTTATGTTTAGACCGGATGTATGAACAACCGGTCTAAAAATTTATTTTTTTAGATAGGTTTTTTAATCGATCTAAAAAATAACAGACTTTTAAAACCGGCTGTATCCAGACCGCATCCAGAATCGGTCTAAAATGTCGTTTTTAACCGGTTTAAAAAGTGTTTTTTCTAACCATGTCAAACTATATGAACTGAATTATATAGAGTCAAAGTTTAGCAACCGAATTATAATATATTGCCAAAACTATAGATATTGAGTTGTGCGCCAAGTTAAAATTCAGGAGACGAGTTACAATCAAGTAAAAAAATGTAAGGATAAAAAATTAATTTACCCTGTTATAAAATTTGGATGTTTATTGTAAATGCCCAAAAAGATGGGGGGGGGGGGATTGATGAGAAAAGCAAAGACATTGTTCTCAATGGAAGGAGTCATGGTTGCTAAAACACAATGTCCCAAATTTAGGTTTGTGCCAATGCTGAAAATGTTTGAGAGTTAGTTCTTCTCATTCTTAATATAAGATATGTTTATCTAATTTAATTAGATTAAGGAAGTTGAGTTAGTTAATATGACGTGTATTTTCTAAGATATCCTAGTTAATTATCTTTCTCAATTTCCCCATTCCCTCTCCTCATTCATTATTGTTGAGGGAGCATCAATAAAGGTATATTAGGAAAATATTAACAAATATGAAAACTACTTCTCTTATATTTAGAATTAAAAGCAATTCCCAAATATATCTTATATTAAACATAGGAGGAGTATTTTCTAAGTGAGGTTTGACCTAGATCAAATCCAAATTAGTCAAACTCTTAATGTGACTTTCGGATAAGAGGCGTCTTGCTATGTAAGAATAAAAACAATGAGAAGAAACAACATGGAAAAAGAGGTGACAACAGACAAGAAATTAAGGTGGTTAATGTCCACCTCTGTAAACTTTTTTTTTTTAAAAAAAAAGTGTTTGGGCTCCAAACTCGAGATAAAAATCTTCTTTTCAACTTAACTTTTATGGTTGGAAAATCTTGTTTTTAAACTTTTTCTTAGGGTAGTGGGATTCTGGTACTGACTTTGCATGGTGCTACATAAAGCGAATTCATAATTTCAACAGCAAGCACCCAAAGTCGGAGAAAAAAACGACTTTTCCTTTTCTTGTTTCTACAACGAGACCTCTTCGTCCTTTACTCTTGCACACTTGGAAAATCCCTCATCTCTCCAAACAAACGGAATAGAATCCAATTACACATAAAGAAGAAAAGTCACAATAAAGACGATGACAAAAAGAGTGCTTGTACGCTCATGTATTCCTCTCCTTTTCCATATTCTTTTCGTACCAAAACATGCAAAATATAGCATCTCTCCACTCTCCACAGGCATGACCACACACACACGCTCTATTGCTTGTCATTATTAATCTTCCCACTATGTGACAATGCTAAACAGTAAGCACTCATTTTTACAGAGGCTAGCTGAAGTTGTCTCTCTGAGATATAAACATTGTATATTTGTCTTTGCATGAGTAATACACCTGGACTGATATATAAATCGGTGTGTATCGAAGTCTGGACTATATATGAGCCATTGTGTGGGTGGTTGTCTGCTTGTCTGGTGTAGTGCTTCTCTAGGGCAGATGATATATTCGATTCGCGAATGTTTGTTAAAGTGAAGCGAGAATCTCTATGTACTATGCTTGAGGGGTTAAAGGAGATTAATGAAGCTTCTTTGATGGGGTTTGAGACAAATTAAGTATTGGGATGAGGATTTTGCTCCACTTAGTGGCTTCGCTTCAATCAATAATGGCTGATGGGAAACCCCATGGTCCCGAAGAAAGATCACTCGTGCGTGGAAATGAGTTTAGTGATTGAGAAATGTTAGTAGCATAAACTATAAATTACTCGGGCCATCGATACAAGGTTTATTTAAAAGTTTTGGTTTGATTATACTTTGATTCAAAATACCCATCCAAGCTTAATGTAGGACTTAATCGAGGAGTTGATATTAGTTCTAAATATAATATATATTTCTTATATTTATGAATATTTTTTTAATTTACCTCTATTAATGTTCCTTTAACAATAATCAAGTAAAAGAGATACAGAGAGAATTAATAAAGATAATTAAAGTGTTTAAGAAAAAGCATATTGAAATTTAGATACTTGTATAAGTTGAGGCTGTCTTTATATCAAAATAACTTAAGTCAATTGATAAAACTTAGCTTACCTTTATATACATTTAATTCGATGATTAATTATTCACTGTGGGACACACACACACACTTTAATATTAAATAGGTCTTACATTAAGAATCAAATAGAGGTAGAAATGATTCCTTTCCTCTTATCTCGTATATTAATTGTTTCTTTTCACATTGACGGACATTTTTATCACATTATATTTTAATCATTATTAATGACAAAGGTATTTTTCACAAATTCCTATATATTAATTACAAACAACCATTTGAACTATACGTTTTTTTTACTCTTTGAATTAGCAAGGGCATTATATTTAGGACGGATGGTAGTATATATAGTCTATAATGGTGGGACATTAGTACTTAGGTAGATTACAAATAGAAGAGAGATGGAGTAATTGAAGTGGGAGAAAAAAAAGATAATGGAGGGAGGCATCTAGCAAAGTGAGATTGAGATCTTTGGTTTAAAAATTTAACACTTTTAAAAAGAGGCTTCTTATACAATGATCCCCTTTTCCGCTTTTTGTGTGTATTAGCCTGTAAAGGCTATAACATAGAGTAAACCCTATTTATCTAAAAGTTCTTGAATGTGATATTATTCATGTTGGTTGACACATGATGACTTGCCCCATATGTTAAGTATCTATTTGGGTTAGAATTAGAAAAATTTATTTACGTAAGTCATGGGTTAGAATTAGAAAAATTTATTTACATAAGTTGAGGTAAAACTTTTCTTATATATTTATCTTGTATATCATAAATCACATGTATAATAAAGATATCATAAGTGTGTGTGTGTGTGAAAGCTTTGGCTATAAAGAGTCGTATCGATTTTTTAAAAACACAGGTATAATGGATATAAATAGCTGAATTCATTTGGCAGTGATAAACAAAAAAATATAGTTAGACTCTATAAATGTACTATTATAATTAAGAAAATGTTTTCTAGATATGGTGAATAGGCCAACGCCAATCCTCAATTATATGAGTTGACAAGGGGAACTAAATTGTATTAAAATATTATACTTAAAAATTCGGATGATTTTTTATAGAAAAAAAAAAGTAAAAATATGAAATTTTCAAATATGATTTTTTTTTTAAAAAAAAAAATCAAGATCCGGGAACCCGGAGCCGGAATGCTCTGTCACGTCCGTTGGAATTTTGACAAAGGGAGCCCCAAAGTCAAAAGAAGTTCGTTGAGTAATTAACAAACAAGCATCGCCAGCTCAGTATTGTTATGTTTTTTTATGAGGGAAAATTCTAAGAAGAAGTCATAATCCAATATATAAATCACATTCAGTTTAATTAATGTTTGTTTTCTGTTTTGCCCCTGTGATGAATATTAATATTTCAACTTTATCCACTCATTATATCCCTTTTTCTCTAAAATAATATTCCTAATGCAATTAAACACGCTTCTTAAGAAAGGTAAAAGTGGAAAAAATTTATATTTTAGGATATATTAAATGACTTAACTGTCATTTTTTATTTCTTGTGATATAGTTGAAGTGTCCTATATTGTTTACCGGAAGGAGTACCATTTAAATTTATAAAACCTTGATAAATCTGGTAAGAAATAGAAAGAACAAATGGGTTATAAGGTATGAATTTGGGATTTTGAAATGTTGTGTTTTTACTAAAATGCCCCACGCTGTTTTTTTAAAAAAAATTAAAAAAGGAAAATTCTCCTATTCGGCTGGACCTTTTTAAAAAAAAAAAAAAAAAAAAAGGAGCATTTTGATAAAAACACAATATTTCAAAAATTTCAAATTTCTACCTTATGACCTATTTGGTCCTTTCCATTTCTTAATGGACCTTTCGGGGTTTTATAAATTCAAATGGTATTTAACTAAATTTTTTTCTTTTTATTATGTCATTATTATTTATATGTTCGTCTTAAATTGTTTTTTGCCAGGTATGTTCGTCTTAATGAATCAACATATCAATGTATAATATACGAAATTATAATAAATTACTCTTATAGTAATAAATAAACAATGTTACCTTTTTCTAAATTATATGTAATGCACGAAAACATGGCTTTTGAAAACCATATAAGACGCACCTATAATCTAATGCGATATTGGGAAGGTTAATTAATAATTGAGGAGGATGAAATTAGAAAGCAGAGGCGCAAAGTAATGTGTTTGTCAAACTCCGTTTGCATTGTAGTAGGCATCTTGATCTGATTCATGCAATATTTTATTTCTCCTATTTAATTATTTAATTTCTGTTCAGGATGTGCTAGTTTTAATTTAGATAATTCATATTTTATTAAAAATAATTTTTATCTTAAATTGAACTCATTTCAAATAAATAAATATTATAGTTATTCAGCTAAAAATAATTACTTAAATCAAATCTAAACCATTCAAATAAGAGATGCTTCTCAAATCCTATTTATAAGATAGAGAGAAAAGATTTTTTTTATCCTAATTATAAGTTACATAATTAAATTTTTCATATAAATATACAATTTTATTATTTTTTTGTTACTATGTAGTTTTTATACTTTTAGGATAGAGTATATATTAATTAGAGGTAAAGTTGAAAAGTTATTAAATTTTAAGGCAGAATTAATGAAATTTAAGATTTTTTTTAGTTTCAGTGAAATATGTTAAAAGTGATTTATAGATAAGACTAAATGAGTATGATTGGCCAAAAAAAAAAAAAAAAAAGACTAAATGAGTATGCATATAATGCACAACCTTAAAAATGTGATCCAAATTCTTTCTCTAGGACCTGTTCAGTATGTTGAAAGCAATTGTAATGGAATATAAGTAGGAGTGGGGATAAAAATGTGAAAAACAACATGAATAAACTTTATGTTTAGTATATGAGGAAAAAATGAAATCCTAATGAGTTGTTATAGGTATTTAAATTTAAGTAGGGAATGGAAGATTTAAAATATCAAGAAAAGCAAAGTATGCCTTTTACAAAGATGGTTTTAAAGAAGAATGAAGAAATGGATAAGTAGAGTTCGCAGTAAGGCTCTTAAAATTATGGCTTTCCCAGAAGCCTAAGTGCTTATTTAGAAGAGTAATTTGAATCTTCAAAAGTAATTTTTCAATTATTATTTACAGTATGAGGTAAGTATATGAAAAAAATTTTATCTCAATTTATATAAATAAATATTTTTTGGGATCCCAAACATAATCTCAAACAATCACCAAAAAGTATGAGGGGATTGCATTTTAGGCTTTCCCTTTGATGACAAAATTCCTCATACCAAAAAAGGCCCAATCTTTTAGGTCTCTCTTTGCCAAATGATTTTTTCACCATTTCTTTTGCATTATTCCTGTTGTTTGTTGGTTCCTTTCTGATTTTTGAAATTAGGCTTGGGGAAATGGACAATTCCGTACCCAAAAAAACATGAGCTTATCGCAGCAACGCCTCTTTGTTTTCCCTCCCAAGCAGATATGCCTCTTTGTAATGAAATGACAACGCCAAATTTAATTTAGGGTCCATTTGTTTGATTTTTTTTTTTCACGAAAAAAATCACATTAGTTTTTTAAAATCATTTATAAGAATAGGAATCTAGAAATTTTTTTAAAATCATTTTGAGAAGCCACTCGGATAAATGAGAGAATGCCATAAAAGTATGAAAATTTACGAATATATCATAAAATTTGAAAATAATTAAATAATAAATAATTTTTATAACGGAGATATATGAAAATATCATAAAATCTTTAAATTATTAAGTAATAATCATTTTTTTATTATTGTAACCAAAAGAAAATTAATTTTTATAAAACTTCCATATAATGAACCAATTCTTACGAAGTCTTCTAAATCATTTAAAAATCACTTTTTTTAAAGCTTAAACAAACATGCCTGTAACAGAATTGTCAAAACGCAAATATCAGTGTTCACTCGAAACTTGGGGCTCACAAAATTCTGATGCTTGGGAGCTGCTGCTTACTTTCCAGGAAAAAAAAAATCAAAAAAATAATAATAATAAGAGGAATTATCATTCCTGTTTTAAAATCAAGTATCAAATGACCCAAATGACCCTTCACAAAGTTGACATCGATATAAATCAAGAACCAAGATCCGAGTGTTCTATCTAGGAGAGCAACTAACACATTTAATGCCAGACTCAGATGAATCCTACTATGTCTCACTTATTCTGTTGTTTCATTACATGAAAATTCTTTAAACATTACAAAACCTGAGATCCAAATATACAGTATGACCACAATTTTAAATCTAATAGATTATGATTCTATTGACAAGAATGCTGAAGTTGAACTTCCGTCTCGACCATGGGAGATACATCATGGAGGTGTAATATTATCACCAACAAATGTTATAGAAGCAAAAGAATACAAATATCTTCACATCTAATCTCATAAGTGCCAAGAGCCCTAGCAAGCTCATACTCCCACTCAACATGAAAATATCACAACAAGAGTTACAAGAATGGTCCTTAACTACCAAAATTATGTTACCTTTACTATCATTTTCCTAGCACACAGTACTGTAAATAGGCGTGCATACACACAGAGAGAGAGAGAGAGAGAGAGTGTGTGTGTGTGTGTGTGTGTGTGTTACCCAAAATTGAAGTTTAGAAGGGACACTTGAACTGATACGTCGGCTGAACCGTCATGAGGAGTAGATTGAAACTTGCTATCTTCTTAGAACATATACAACAATAGAGGCCTGGAGAACGCGATCCACCTTGAAGTGAGCATTAAAAAATCTACTTTCCTGTTTCAATCCCAATATTAACGAAATCATGAAATTTATAAGCTATAAACTTATTCTGATCTCTCACCATAAAATATATATATATATATAACACCATAATTGTCATGTATAATAATTACCTCTCTGTAGTCAAGTGATAGTAAATAATTTCGTAGTTTTTGTTCTTCTGAATCATATAAAACAATGTGACTAGGCTGAGACCAATTTTTTGTATATTCCAACACAAAAGCAAGAGGGTTCATCAAGAAACGGTCGGACTCATCCAGGACTCCTTTCTCTTCACTGCTCAACATAGTAACATTCCAGAAACATAATTATGAATAAATTTTGATAAAGTCACAAGTAAACCACAAAGTTGTAGATTCCCAACCTTGGAGAACAGTCCAGAAATTGCATGGGCAGGTTAGAATGCAGCATAGAATAGTAGGGTGTAGCATGACATGGCGTTAGGAACAGTATCCTTTTAACTTTCCCATCATGAGCTTCTCTGGCGAGGTGTTTCATAACATCCTCAGGTCCTCTCTGTTGAGATAAGGGAGATCAAAATTTTCAAATGAGTTTAGTTCAACTATCTCACTCGTTATATGTATATCAAATTATAGAACAAACAAATAAGTAATCCCCGGTAATCCAATATGAAATGAATAAATCGTACAGAATACCATATGCGCACAGGAAGGACATGCTTTTATGAAGGTACTTATATTAAATCTCGCTATGATCAATTTATGGGAAATCGTACCTGATGAACCAAACTCATGTACAAGGCCATTGGAATATTGGTTGCAAGCAAGAATAAGATGACAACCCCCTTCTTTGCAGGGAACCTACTATACTTCTTCAATGATCCTTTTTCTTTACTTTTTGCAGAACCAGGATCATCCATGATGGCTAAAGAATAACCAGAGAACATAAGAGCCATAGGAAGAACTGGCAAGACAAACCTGCACGTTATGATAATTATAATGATGAATCTAGCAAAACTAATGGGCCAACTGCATGTTAACATGCAAACTTGTGAAAAATATAAAAGCTGATTGAATACCTGAATTCCTTGTGACCTAACACACTGTAAAATGACAAAACCCAAGCAATGAGGCCAGAATACTTCCATTGTTTGGAATAAATTATGCCAGCTAATGACAATGGTAAGTGTGTGAAGATCATGACTGTAAATCCCTGAGTGAAGTACCAGTGCCACTTATGAGTTCCATAATAGTCTCCACCCGAGGAAAGAAAGTTGAATTTTAGAAAATTAAGAGGCACTAGAATCCACTTGCCATACATGAAACGATCTAGTATGCATGTTAGTCCAAGTATCAGGGCCCTGATAAAAGAACAAATCAAATCATCATTGAACAATGGATTTTAAGGAAAAGACGAAAGGAAATGTATCAGTTGTGGATGTGGACTATCATAAAGCCCATTATTTCTGCATCTCTGCAGGATCTATTTCACTACAAGCATAAGTGACAATTCGAGTATGTGCCCCCCATTTTGGCATTTAATCAAGTTGAAGACTTGGTAAACTTTCCTAAAATTTGTAGTCTACCCAAAACACGTTTGATTCTGCTTATAATGCAAAAGTTCAGAGAAACACATAGCATATGCATATTAGCATTTCTTAAACGTAGTTTCCAAAAATATTAGCGAGCACTTAAACTTTAAATATTAATGCCAAGCATTACATAAGAATTGGAGGTTGGAAAGTGAACTGCATTCTGAATCCTAAACAGCAAAAGGATTCAAGTGCGCTGATAACAAGGAGCAAAATGATTCTAGAAGCAATACTGGGAAATACAAGGGTACCTAAAGATGATATGCATAAAAGTGTTAGAAAAGTATTAAAGAACTATATGTATGAAAGAATAAATAATCCAATTTGTTTCAAATAAAGACGTTGATAGCCATCTTAAAATGCTTGTAATTTGCTCAACAAAGCATATGCTAAACTGAAAATGCAAGAGCCTGCTTGTGGTTTGATTAGAGAGAATGCCAAGAAGTAAGCAGCTGAAGTGCAGGAAACATAAGTTACTTTTTAAAACCAATTGCTCAAATGTAAAGGAATGCTTGCAGGCTTTACACAAACATACACGTCAATAGATAAGCTTGGAAGGAATTGATCATGTGGAATTTAGACTGAGGACTAAAGATGGCTCTTGAATTGGAGCCAAACAGAGCGATTTGTTCGTAGCAGAGTTCAACATATGCAAGCATATAAAATACAGTTTAAACAACCAGAAGCAGGTATGCAATTAAAAATTAGTGAAAATCAGTTTGCCCTCATTTTCTTGTTCTCATGCTACTATCCGGCATAAAATGTCTCTGAACTATTTAACAAACATGTCAAATGACAATTTGGTTAAATATATTTTTTGCAAGAGCAGAAAATTCATAATTCCAACATTGTTTTGAATGTTATAATCTTTTAAAAGCTCCATTTTCATTATTCGTTCAGGAGTGTCCAACGCTGGTTAAAGAAGATAGCACCTACAGCTAACAGCAACATAATGGTTTTCAAGTATTGAGATTTGTTGCATGCAATTTCTGATCTTACTAATACATTATTGGCGAGTCAATACTTCATGAAAAGAAAACCAAATGAAAGAAAACCAAATGAATTTCAGCCATATGACAAGAGAAAAGGTTTTCCATATATTTAGTGTGGAACATATGGAGGACAAATCAATCGTTCTTAATGCACATGTCATTCTAGAGTGAGTAAATGATGCCAACACATACCCAACAGGAGCCATCTCTAGAAAGAGGAACCTCAATCTGTCATGTGCTGTTAAAAGCTCAAGCAGGCCAACATACACCCATGTGATTGCACTTGTTGGCCGAACAGCACAAGCTAAAGCTGCTACAAGTAAACCCCACTTCCTTGATTTGTAGGAACATTTGCCAAAGGGTCTCATGCAAGGCCAAAAGTATAGAGACATTACTGTAAGAACAGTCTCCAAGCTATTTGACAATGTCCGTGATAAACAGTAAAACATAAACCAATTTGTCAATTGGGAAAAGAGCTACAGCAGTGTTAAGATTGCCATAGATCAAGGTAGAAGATAAATAAGAAGCAATAACTTCCAATATGAGATATACTTCAAAATTATATCAACCATATATATTAGGATACGGCCCATTTTGCAACACTATCACCAAAGACAACATTGGAAAGTTTGTACAGGTACAAATCACAAACCGCAGAGAATATGGACTGTAGCAGCCGTGGAGCCTTCATCTATAAACATGGAGCATAAGATAAGTTTATAAGAATCATACGAATGGAAAGTAACAAGCAAAAGGATTGTAACTGTAAAAGAATTGCAACAATTGGGACTAAACAAAAATACATGCTTACATAAACAAAGTTTGGCGAACAAAAAGTCTAAACACGAAATAAAAAGTATAGCCCATTTATGTAGGTCAGAAACTTAGAACTAAACATTGATATAGTAACCTATTAACCGAATATTAGCATGAATCTAAAATAAGATTAGCTACACATGCACCTAGCTTCCAAAGTATGAAAAACCATGACTATATCGTAGTGAAACATAACACCTCTCCTGTCAACTCCTAGATAACAATATTTACCATGAACCACGGCATATCAAGATGAAGTAAGGCCAAAATTCTGTAGAGTGCAACAAAAACCATCGGATGCAAGTAGCTCCGGATTCCTTCCTTCCACTCCCAAGTCAAATGACCATACCTGCCATTTGAATTAATCAACCCACACTCCAATCCATATTACAACACATTAAGCACAAAGATTGCTCGAACAAGGAAAAATATTTTGTTGAAAATGAACCAACTAAAGTGGAATCTGGGCTACCCATATGCAATGCGGTGCGCTACTTCAGGCCCTTGCCAGTGTTCATCTGGATTGAAATAAGACTGCACTAACAGAGCATTTATCATCCGGAATGCCAAGCAGAAACCAAAGATTCTCTTCTCTGATGAAAATAGAAAGCTGCAGAGGAATCTCGAATCTTCCGATTTGGAT
Source organism: Inga laurina (assembly GCA_963855925.1). Classification (NCBI taxonomy): domain Eukaryota; kingdom Viridiplantae; phylum Streptophyta; class Magnoliopsida; order Fabales; family Fabaceae; genus Inga; species Inga laurina. Next base: position 45,990,647 of record OY979709.1, on the reverse strand, counting down.
AAATTTGAAGTCCCCGGGGGATGTTTAGTTGCTGATGGACGAGTGGCATTCTGTCTGTGTCTCATTAGCGAAGAGTTCAGCTTAATATACGAAGTATATTCACTCTTTTCCCAAAGATAGCAAAAGCTACAGGTATCTGTAATTGAACTCAGAAGATACAATCCCAATCAGTAATCAATGATCAATAACCGAAAGGTGGTTTTGTTATCTTGGCTTAGGAATCAAAAGTTTCGATGTTTAAACACCAAGGACGTTCCATGGTCAAACTGGACCCATATTTATGCCGAATACAAAATATAAATTTAAAAATATTAAATTACCCCCAACTATACCCCTATATTCTCTCTAGCCACAACTCACGCGAGAGTTACTGGCAAATGGAAACAACTGAAACCACTCAATGCAGGAACACGAAATTCATAATAATAATCCATTTAAGGCACGCCATGGAATATGCATTAGCATAGCTTCCTACCAGGCATGAAGCAACCTATCGAAGAGTCTCCTGCCTATCTTCTGCGACCACGTTTAACAAGTTCATACAACCTTAGCATGTAAAATTTCGTATTGACAATTGAAAAAACATTTCTTTCAGGAATTGCACTAGACAATTCACACTAGTAAAGCTATATTTATTTATAGGTATTAGAAAAATATAAAAGAGACCAACCGACAGTCCGCAAAGAGAGAAGAGAGAGCTGCTTAAACTTCTTCGGCGACCGCCTTCAGGGGCAACACGGAGAGAGGAGGACAAGAAGACGGGCCGGTAAAGGGGAGCTCATCCGAACGCAAAAAGGCCGACGGCGAGGCGAATTACCACGATTACAGACACAGACGCCGCAAGCTTGGTGAGAAGGCGAGGGTCGGAGGATCTGGAGAGGCGCGATGGGAGAAGGTAGTTTTTTTGTTTTTAAAAAATTACGATAATAACAATTTTTTTTTTTTTTGGGAAAATGGTATTTAAATACCATTTCAATTTCTAAAACCCATATAACTTATTAAAATTTGCAAAGGATAGATAAGACATATGATAGAAATCTGGGTTTTAAATGTTTGAGGTAAATGACGAATTGCCTCTCTTCTTCAATCATCATCTTCCTCTGAATTTCTCTCTCTCTTTCCTCTCTCTTTTCCTACTGACGACCCAAAACTTCTCCTCGACTATCCTCACTTCACACTCATCCCGTTCTTGATTGCGGCAACTCCTATTCCAACAAAATCTCGCCTTTGTATATGGGCCACAAGATCACTCACTATTTGAGCACTGAGTTTAAAGGCCAAAACTTGATTTCCTTGGGCACCAATCAGACTTCAGAATATAATAAGCAAAAGAGCTTTGAGATTTATGACCTAGATGTGAAGCTGGATCTTAGGATTTGGTTCAAGTTGGGCATGTTCAACACCAGAAAGTTACATGAAGGAACACCTTCTTCTGGGTTCATGGCTTATATGCATTGGGTGTAGGTGAAATGAGTAATGTTAAACTATAATTTGACAATGAATATGATAGTTGTTGTCATGAAGAATCTAGTGTTTTGTAAATTCTATTACTGTATTTGTCATTCCCATTACTGCTCTTGTTAATCGTGACAGTTGATGTAATTAAAGTATACATGAAGGAATATCTTCTTCTGGGTTCATGGCTTATATGCATTGGATGTAAGTGAAATGAGTAATGTTAAACTGTAATTTGACAGTATATATGATAGTTGATGTCATGAAAAATCTAGTGTTTTGTAAATTCCATTACTGTACTTGTCATTCCCATTACTGCTCTTGTTAATCGTGACAGTTGATGTAATTAAAATATTCATGAAGGAACACCTTCTTCTGAGTTCATGGCTTATATACATTAGGTGTAGGTTGAATGAGTAATGTTAAATTGTCATTTGAACCCTTTGCTTGATAGTTGCTGTCAGAAACATTTGTAGCTTTTGTCAATGTCAGAACAGAACTTGTTATTACCATTATTAAACTTGTCATTCCTATTACCAATATCGTCAAATCTATTAAAAACTTTGTCATTCCCGTTACTGAACTTGTCAATGTGCAACCCTTTTGGGCCAACGCTTTCACACATAATATTTGGAAAGAATAAGCTATCATTCCCATTACCAAACTTGTTAAATCCATTAAAAACTTTGTTATTCCCGTTACTGAACTTGTTAGCGTCCAGCCCTCTTGAGCCAACACTTTCACACATAACATTTGGAAAGAATAAGTTGTCATTTCCTTTAGCAGTCTTGTTAAAACCATTAAAAACTTTGTCAATTGCATTAGTGAACTCGTTAGACGCCAGCAGTTTTGGGCCAACACTCACAAATTTGGTGAGTAATGGGATTGATTAAAACATTAATGATTTTGACAAAAATTATAATGACTTTGACAAAATCGTTATGTACCAACAAAATGAATAAATGCAATGACTAATTTTGTTAATGGTATTGATAAGTTTAATAATGGTAATGACAAGTACAATGATGACATTAACAAAAAACCAAAAATGTTTATAACAACAACTATCATGCAAGTGGTCAAATGGCTTGTGAGCATTACTTATCCCACGTATATCTAGTGGATACAGGTCATCCACCCCATAGAACATGTTCTTCCCATATACATTACTTATGATAAATTGTCGCCACTAACAAAGATAGTAATGGTAATGACAAATACAATATTGGCATTTACAAAAAAGCAGACTCTATATGACAGCAACTATAATACATATAAAGTGAACATTTGGAATTTTTGAAAATATGAAGATGCAGTTATTTATAACCTTAAGGTTATAATGAATCTTGGGCTTGAACTTTCTAGTGTTGAACATGCCCAACTTGAATTGAATCCTAAGATCCAGCTTCACATTGAGGTTATAAATCCCGAAGCTTTTTTGCTTATTATATTCTAAAGCCTGATTGGTGCCCAGGAAAATCAAGTTTTAGCCTTTGAACTCGGTGCTCAAATATGAAACAGAACAGGGAGAATGAAAATAGAGCAGAGCAGCCAACATTGACATTAAAGCATATGACTGAAATGATGCAAGGCATGACGATTATGCAGAGGGAGTAGGTGGGAGGAGAGTTGGTGAAGATGCCATTGTTGACTATTACAGTATTTTAATACATGAATTAGTATTATAAATAGGTTCTAAACTTCATTGTAAATCATCAAGATTTGGAATAAACACATTTGAGTTTGGTTTCTATACCAAAATAGTAGTGGTCTTGTGGCCCATATACAAAGGTGATATTTTGTTGGAATCGGAGTTGCCGCCGATGAGTCAAGAATGGGATGAGTGTGAAGGGAGGATGGTCGGGGAGGAGTTCTGTGTTGTCAGCAGGGAAAGAGAGAGAGAAATTCAGAGGAGGAAGATGATTGAAGAAGAGGGGCAATTCGTCATTTACCTCAAACATTTAAAACCCATATTCCTACCACATGCCTTCTCTGTCCTTTGCAAGTTTTAATAGGCTTATGTGGGTTTTAGAAATTAAAATGGCATTTAAATGTCATTTTCCATTTTTTTTCCATTTTAATTTTTTACCGACTAATTTTTTCATTTTAATTTGATTGGTTTTTCAACAAAATCTGTTAAATTTTTGTTTGACTGGATCAAAATATGTTAAAATAGCAAGAGTAGTATGATTTTTTACGGGAAAAAAATTCAATGTTGATGGTGTTGAATTTTAAATATGTTAAAATAGTATGAATAGTAATTTACAACTCATTTTAGATATTATATTTAAGATTAAGATTAACTTATACTTGTGATAGGTTAGTTGTTATCTCAATCAAGAAGTGTCATGATTTATTTATTAAGTTTTATTTTATAATAAACTTGATTTTGAAGTGATGTTGAATTTTCATCATAGTTTTTCAGCTTGTTTTTGGAGTTTTTTAAATCAACATGTTATTATTAGTGGATCATCCCTGATATAGCTTTACAAAGAGCTTGTCCCTGTTCATCAATGTTCTTTTAATTTGAATAGATTCTTGCTTTAGGTATCCAGATTTAACCAAACCCCCCCCCCCAAAAAAAAAAAAACCTTCTTCATTTGCCAAAACATGTTACCTAAAACAGATCAAATTTTGGTGTAACCAGTTCAATCACTTTCCATCTTTTATTTTAAACTAATAAATTGATCTGTCATACTTCAATCTCTCAAGCAAAAATGTTGAAGCAATGCAAGTGTACAAGCTGCTACCTCTTCCTTCCACTTGAATGAATAGTCGGCATGATCAATATTGCAAAAAAAGTGTATATATATGATGAATAAAATAAAGCACATATAGATTAAGAAGGATACGGAGAAGAAACACAGGGAGATTAATTAGTGTAAAACCGAAGTTCATATCTGGAGAAAGAAGAAGAAAGAGAAAGGAAATGATTGATGGTGGTGGCCCAAGTCTTGTAGCGATGAACATCATCGGCCATGTCAAGCTTGAAAGTGCCTCTGCTTGTCGTCAAAACTATGAGATAACATGTCTCAGCTTCCTCACCTTCTCCATCTTTATACAGCTCTGCGTGCATATTCATCACTATACCTGAATCCACCATATTCATCACCAGTAATAATTCATTATTCAATTACTGAAAATATCTCAATATTAAAAAAATGTCAGAAAGAATAAAGAGATATGATGAAAAGAAGGCCCTTACTTTCCTTCTTGCTTTTTAACAGATTATGCTTCTTCATTATAAGAACAACCTGTACATCAATCATGCACACCACGAGTTAAACCAACTTGTGGTTCATGTCAACTGTTATATTATTAATTGGGCTGATATTATTGTTGGTCCCTTTTGTTCAAAAAAAAAAAAAATTATTGTTTGTTCCTACAACTTGATTAAGTTTTGGTTTTAGTCTTTATAGTTTTAAAAAATCGGTAGTTTTGGTCCTTACAGTCTCATAAAGACTTGATCTAAGACAGATATTCATTAAAAGTTTAGAGAGTAGTCATTAAAGTCAGATTAAATTCTTATGAAGCTATATGGATCAAAACTAATTATTTGAAATTACATGAACGAAAACCAAAATTTTGATTAAACTATAAAAACTAACAATGCTATTAACCCTTATTTTAACCATTTTTTTGTAGCGATTGTTGGCAACTGGTTGAGATGATTGAACCAGAGAGTAATAGTTCTGACCTTGGCATCACTGTTCAAGACGACAGACACTGATCGAAGCATGCACTCCCCTGTTTACGCATGAATTTTCATTAGGGATATGTCATAAAGTCGAGGCATTTAATAATGCTTAGTTTTTGTTATTGTGTTTGATGATGTGTACCTTCAGGTGTTCCCACGTGTAACTCAGCTCCCACTGCAAGAATGGATCTGCCTTTTGCAAAGTCCAAGTCCAAGTCATTATTGTTGTCTTCAATGGGCAAAACAGGTACGCCTCCATTGAGCCTGTTCTTGCATCCTGATCTTGCTTTCAGTGTGGCTGCTCCTTTCAATGCTGCACCAAAGTGAATATTTGTTCATACAGGGTCGGAAAGATACATGAATTAATGGGTGAAGGTTCTAAAAACAATGTATCAGATTGAACACTTATCACTAAGAGGTATAACTGTTTGATACTTAGGACACAACTCTTTTTATTTAACTGTATCAAACATCATACTTTCAACTATTTAGCAACATTAGCTCAACCCAAGTTTGTTAAAAGCAAAATTTTTCTGGTTTAGAAAACCATAAGGATTCACATAAGCTACTTCAACTTTAAGACAAGGCTGCAAGGGACTAGTAACAAGGTAGTTGGAACTTCCCAATTAAGAGTGATAGTACAAATGCTGGGGAAAGTTAGAAGGGGAGAATTATGGTGCAGTTCCATATAAGCAATTTAATCATTAAAAAGTCTAATAACAAGTGAACAACATACAATGATAAATACAGAAAGTGACAACAGGTTATATGCTGCTCACTTGTTGTGAGATTTTTTAGATATTAGATTGTTTATTTGGGATTGAACAATAATTCTCCCAAGAAAAGCATATGAAAAGAAGCATCAAGGTATAAGAAAATTACATGTGGCAGCTGCAGCTGTGAGGGTCAAGATGTCACTTGCACTTGTACCAATCATGGCTGAACTAATTGCACTATTGAGCTGGTCCTTCTTTGCCCCCATTGCTTCTGCAACTTTTGCACACTGAGCCGCCACCAGGGCGGCTGCAGAAGCCACTGCCGCTTCCCTCTCGGCGTTAGATGACCGATCGCCCTTTGGGTTATCTGCAGCAATGACTGCCAGAGCAGCTGCCACGCCAGCCACTGATATTGCTGCATGCACTTCTGCTGTTTGTACTCTCTGTTCCTCTTTTCTCCTCAGCTTTATTTCTTTAAACCATTTCTTGATTGACACGTTTTTCAGTGGTAATATCTGCTTCCACGGTACCTATGTGCAGAGATCAAAACAGAAACCTATCAATGCCAATTGAAAACACTTGAGTCTCATAATGTGATGATGACATGCCTAAAGAAAAAGCTCATCCCAAAAGACTAGCCTCTTAAGAGAAGAGCCACTTGACTTATAAACCACACCACACTTGTGAGACTTTTTGATGTGAGACTCATAACATTGCCTTCCCCTTCGAGATCCAATTCCGGGCACTTCACTCAGCCTCTGGAGGATCAGAACCCTCTATGGATAGTTCTCTCTATGAACATCAGGCTATCAATGAAAGCGTCTTGTAATAGGCATAAGTCCTTGGGATAACACCCTCAAAAGCTAGCTATTAAAGGAACTCAAGGTCTTATAAGACCCCTCTTTCAAGGAAATCCACCCGATGTGAGACTTGTTACACATACTCACTTACTCCTTTCTTCAACTCATATCATAATACTTGTACAAAAAGATCCATAAAATGCAAGTTCAAGCAACTAAGGTTAATTAATGTGCAGATGACATACCCATTTCTTTCGGAAGTAGCTGTTGTAATTTAACTCAGGATGCATAGCTTGCTGCATCCATATCCAAGACTGAAAGTTTAAAAAAGAAAAGAAAACATGAACAATTTTTGGTTCAATATAATATGATCTATATATGTTATTGCATGAGCAAAAACTCCAAGTTACCTTCACATCATTAGACTTCAATGGAGGGAGAGACCCGAAATCTGCATTGTCCATTCTAGCACTCTTTTCCATCTGTTTCAGTCATATTTACAATATTGAATTGAATATAGAAGACAGAAGAGTGTTTGTGTGTGTGTGTGTGTGTGTGGAACTGATTTCCAACAGTTTGACTTACTGTAGGACTAGCTAGGGGACTACCCTCCAATTGTTTCATAGGGCTATCAGCTAGAACGAGTGATAATCCATCTTGAGGCTCTGGTTGAAGAGCTTGCACAGCGAAGTTGCACCATGCACGTGACAGAAGATCCATTGTCTCTGGGTGTGCATCTGAGGGAGATAGATTATTAAAGTTGGAAGAAGCCATGATGACACTAATAAGATCTTGCTGATGAAGAAGAATTGATGAGCTGTATGTGTAGAACAGTTTCAGAAATGCGTGTGTGTTTAAGCAACAATGCATGCATATTTATAGAGACATGCTTCTTTAATCACAACGCATAAAGCTTTATCAATACTCTGATCTCTGCAAATCCCCAAAAAAGGGTAAAAGAAAAACAAGACTTTTTAATAATGCAACATACCAACCAGCCCCAATAATCAAGAGATTTCTATAGGGCTGTAAATGATTAAATCAGCAAAGAGAGCTGCAGGAAAAAAATTGGCTTTTATTTTTCATCATTGCCTTTGATCATACAGGCTCACTTCTTTATTTTTTTGAATAAGCTAAATGAAAGCGATTAAATCAGCAAAGAGAGCTGCGGGAAAAAAATTGGCTTTTATTTTTCATCATTGCCTTTGATCATACACGCCCACTTCTTGATTTTTTTGAATAAGCTAAATGAAAGTGGCAGTGCACATTATACTTTGAGAGTCCTACAAACGACAAGGGAACATACCCTGATGTTTCTAGAGGATAGGAATTGCAGGGATGAGACATTACAGTTGGAAAGGTATGTTTGGATATGAGCATATATATTATCTTCATTTGAATTTTCATTTAGATACTGCAATAAAATTTTCTATTAATAAATATTGATACTTCATCATCAGTATATCAATATAAACCATCAAATTTATGATATACTGTGTACAATGTACCAAGACCTAGTTTTACTATGTGTGGGTTCCAAATAGAGGGACCTACTTCTCTGCTTGGGATTGGAAGAGCTGAATTATAGTGCGGATAGATTCTGATGCAAGAAAACAAGGCCTCAAGAAGAGAGTAAAGAAACAAACACATGGCAGCAGCTATGTTAGAACATTGTAGGATTTCTATAGACTCAAAGGGACCCTTTTGTTTCTAGCATCATTAAATGAAGGCCATCATAGAAGTTTTTTTTTTTGGAGTCAATATTGACTCAAAAAGTGCTAAAAAATGAGCAAAGTCACTTTAAGGGTTAAAAAAACTAAATTTTTAATAACTATAGATGACATTGCTCCTTTTTTTTAATACTTTTGGCATGATATTAATCCAAAAAAGATTCTAGAATATCCATAGCTCCTATGTAAAAATTTTTAGGAGAAAATTGTTTCTCAGAGGGCTTTACGTTACATTTATATGATTTGACCTAACTCAATCTTAGAATAGTTGGGTTCCAATGTAACTTTTGGAGGCCAACCACTAATACTACCAAAACCGATAAATTAAACATTGAGATTGAAATTCTTTTGTCAAATGCCACAACAAAGTTGAGTAGTAGTAAAGTTAACAATATTGAACACAATATATATATACTGTAGCATTATAGCCTATATGGTTCAAATGGGAGAGGATTACATATAATCTTGATGTAACAGATCGATTATAATGTTTGGTTGGTCTTATACAATGTAAAGATTATTACATTTTGTAATTCTGATTACATTATTTGACATAATCAGGATTACACTGTTAAGACTGATGACTGAGGATGCATGCATCATGTAATCAAGTGAAAAAGATACTATTGTCATTATAAATTTTTAATTTGACCAAAGTACCCACCCATAAATGCTATTAAATATTAAATAATTACCACCATTAAATATTTGAAAAAATTAATTAATTAGATAAAAATATAAAACATAATTCCCCACTAAAATTAAAAAATTATATTTCACCATTAAAAATATTAAAATATCCCATTAAATAATATTCCCACTATTAAATATCAAAAAATTACAAGGAACCCCTCATAATATTTCCATCATTAAATATTAAAAAATTATTATGAACCAAACACATACACTGCATAAATTGAAAAAAATAAAATTACTTTAAACCCAATGTGTGCATTATACATATATATGTAGATGGAGGTAATTTTGTCTCTTACTATATTATTCCCATATATTCTCATTTTTGGTATAATCCAACCAAACGTTTTTATGCATATGTATCATCTTTTCTTAATAACAAACCAAACAAATTCATGTAGTCATCATTACATTGCATTCTATTACATTGCATTACCTCCAATTCCGTAAACCAAATGGGCACTTAGTGTAATAAATATTATGAATACTTGATGTTTAAGTTGATAATGAACTTGACACATTTAAAAATTGAAAAGCTAAGATTCGGATCCAAGAAAAACAAGCTAGAAAATAAAAGGGAAGGGAAGGGAAATGATGAGGAAGCATGGTGATGGGCCAATAGTGTTGATGTAAAGCAAGTAGACGTGCATGATTGATATGATGAACACTGAAAAAAGAAGACACCAGACAGGTATAATTACAGTCTACTCGTTCATTAGAATAATTAAACCATTGAGAATCATATAAATTTATAAATATTGTTGTTAAATAATAAGGACGATGAAGATTAGAGCTTTTCGTGGTCTGAAAAGAACCACATAAAGTTAGTAGTATTGTATATGGCATATAGTGCATCTATTCAAAAGGATCATCATACTAATGATCTGTCAAATTTAATTAGTAAAGGTGCGAAATTTATAATTTATAATAAAGATGTGTTAAATAAACTTTAGACTGAAATTACAAATTACACATTTTTTATGTATATTGTATCTGTGAATGATATGATTTGTTATCATTTTTAAACCAACTCTTCTTCTTAATATAAAATCTAGTTGATGACTGGATTTGATCTTAAATATAAGACTTCATTCTACTTTGTCTCCAAAATTTATAATATTTTTCTGAAAGTAACCCTATTGATTGCATGCATTAAGAAGTTTCTATACAAAGATAGTTATGGTGAAAGATGATATTTTAGGAAAAGATATTTATATTTGTTACAAATAATTAATATAATCACCTTCATTAATCTACCCAAATTAATTAATTAGAACTTATATTAAGGACCAAATATAGTATTATATTATTGATTGATAATTGATTATAACAAAATAGTTGATGAATCTATTTAAGATTTCTTATATTTTAATTTTTTAAAAGAATTGTTAGAAAGGCTTGGTGTTGCTGATTGGGGTTCATGTGACAAGCCAAGACTTTATGAGTTAGATGCTTAAGAGTGTTTTCATAAATTGTGTTTTGTAACTAACAGGACCACCAACAAACATTATAAGATGAATGTACTTGTACTAATTTATTCATTAAAAAATGGGGCTGCGGTTTAAAGTGATGGGAACACGGAGAATATTTGGATTTATTATTAATTGAGGTACTTATGGTGTGGATTAGGAGGAATCTGGGGATCATTTCTTCTAATGAATCAATCTACCTATATATCATATATCTATATATTTCCTCTGGTACTAAATGTAAGAGTTAATCTGAAAATTTATTTTAGTTTTACATATAAGATCTCAATCCACATTATTTTCTAAATTTAATTCTTTCCTGAACCATCTTCATTGATTGTACATATTAAGAAAGAGTACTTTTAATGCAATTGATTAAATATAGTGTTTTAAAAAAATTGACACGCATTGTTTTCAGATAACTAATTTAACTAATTTTTTTAATCTTTAAAACTTAACTATATAGAAATTTTAACCAATCATATTATTTAAAAGCCATAAAAGCAACATAATTTATTTCTCAAACTGTGTTTAATGCACGGGATCCATATATGCCAAATTGTGGTAGGAACATACATAACAAGATGTTATGACTTTATCATAATATATGATTCCCAGCCACCTTTTTGTATAGTATTTTATATTGATATAACCTATTCCCAATTTTCTATATGTATTTTTCAAGGCTGTTCCCACAAAAACAATATTTAAATAAAGGGGCGCAGGTGAAAAAGTGCCTATCATCTTTTTCTAAAAGAGCATTTAGCACCATAAATAGTTTTTAGATGTAAAAATACTTATAAATATTTTCAAATGAAATAAAAATACCATCTCCATTAAATATCTCAAACGCGGTTACTTTTATTTTTATGGGTCACAACTATAGTGTTCACATGTCCATCATTATATGCCAACTCAATTCACACCAACTATATAAAACGCCACGTCATCAAGCAATTAAAAATGACTTCTCCATTTCCAACTCCCTACAACCCTCTTCTGCAACTCAATGTCTTCCGTGACTACTCTTCTTTCTCAGCAATTATTACCCACCTCTTGAAGGTCGTCGGACCCATCCCTATGCCATCATCACTTACGTCTAACCCTCCATCTCCTTTGTTCTTGTTTTTGCTTATTCTCACAAGCCATGCTTGGGTTTGGTGCTTCTTTAGCCACTGTTGTTGACTCCGCCGTCCCAACCCCTACCCTGTGAATGCTTCTTTTTCTATTTTTGTTTTCCTTATTTACCTCTAATGCTTTTATATGGCTTTATTGTTTTTCAATGGGTTTGATCTTCTGGGCATGTTCACAACCTAGACGGGAAAGGGTTTTATCGGAGAATCTGGTTCCACAAATCATCTCTGCACAGCCGGAGATTTTTAATTCACCTCCTGGATGGGAAAGGGCATTTTTGGGAGATGATCTAAGTGAAGATTTAGTTCTAATAATCCCATTGTGGACATTTTCTGGAATGATTTTCTGGGGTTTTTGGGTTTGATTCATGGTTTCTGTGGAAGGACGAAGACACCATGCAAGCCGGCAATGATGATGGTGACACTTTGGTGGTGGGAAGGGCTACGGTCATAAAGGAAAAATAATTTTTGTAGTTGTTATATTTTTTATCCAGCCAGGATATTATTACGCACATAAGCATTCACATAAGTATTTTTAGTCAAAATTTTCTCTCTAAATAGTCAACGTTAGTTAAATAAACGGTCATGGTGTTTTTGGACTCTTTTAGAATTTTGATGGGCATTTTTACACTCAAAAATTAGATATGGTGCCATACGCTCTTTTGAAAAAAGAACACAAGCATTTTTACACCTTTACCCTTAAATAAAATTTGTCCAAAAGTTTCAATATATCTTCTACAACTCATAAGAGACATATATGTGTCTTAAACTCAAGTATGTCTTGCGCTTTTAAATATTACAAAGTAGAAGCAAAAAAAGAAAGAAATATAACAGACCCTTTCATATTTTCATACTGGATTTGAGATCTTCTGAATTCAAAGGACAGCTTGAGATTGTCAATTTAGGAGATTGGACAGCAACAAAAATGAACGTAGATTAACAAAATTACTTGAAGCCCACATTATTTTTCAAACGATAATTATATATAGAGAAGCTAACAAATGTGTGCATGCATATTCTTGCAAAGTTAACTCAATATTGATTCTAATTTTTGTACTTTTGATCAACACCCTAAACCTTGTACTGAACAAAGGTAACCTTGTTTTTTTTTCTTATGTGAACGTAGCTATAAGTTGATTGCTATTAAGAATAATACTGTAATAAATTAGGTATTTTCTTGGTGTGACTAGTATTGGGCCCTCCTTTAGTATTGGGTTGGGCCTGGTTCAGGGAACATAAAGGCTGAGTTACTTCTTTTTTTGGGCGATGAAACTGACTTATTCCCAGACCCGTCTCGGGGCATTACCCAAAAAACTGAAGAGACACCCTATGATACTGGTGAGGAAAACAATTTGTAAATGATATCTATGATACTTTCTTTGGTCCTAATTATAAGATAAAGTTGAATTTTTTTTGAAGAGATTAAGGAAACTAAATAAGTTACTTAATTATATCATATGTTGTGTATCCTTAGATTATATATTAGTTTATTAGTCAAACTAATTAGTTTGGAGAAAAAAATAAAAATAAAAATACTCTAGAATAATTTAATTAACTTCTTTAATTTCTCCAAAAAAATCAACTTTATCTCATATTTAGGACCGGAGGGAGTAACTAATAAGCATTCTTAATTTCAAAGTAATTAACATAGAGATTTAGAGGTATAAGGCCTTACTAGATTCTTTTGAGTCTTGAGTTCGAATTTTAAAGGAGTCACTTGTGTTTGGAGAGACAATCACGAACTCCAATCCGGATACCGAATAATAATATAAAAAATTTCAAAATAATAGTGTCTTCTAGAAGACGCCTTAGTTTATAATATTAGTTATCTAAAAATTTATGAATGATTAATTACCATTTCTTAATTATACTCCTATTTAATGGTGGCATGTATTAGTTGTCGAGAAAAAGAAAAGATATTAGATAGATTTAGATTTAAACTGGGGTAAAATTGAAAAAAAAAAATCAATTAAAGATTAATTTAATGAGTTAACCGTTTTTCCTTGATTTTAATTAAGTGATGAGTCATTTTTGTGTTAAAAGTATACGTGAAAGAGCTGCAAGCGCCCGATTTTGTTGTTGTTGTTGTTTAGTATTATTTCAAAAGTGTTAAAAAAGAATAATGGCCTGGCAAAAAAAAAAAAAAAAAAGAATAATGGCACCCCAATCATTAATAAATGTTAACAAGTTTTATTAACTGCTAACGTTTACTTGTTCTTTTTTTTTTTTTTTTCCATTTTCAAAAACACTTTAGGACACTTGTACCTTGTGAGCAAATACTTTCCCGAGCCTAACCCTATTTTGAAAGGGAGGGAGTAGAAGGGAAGGGAAAGTAAATGCGTGGAGTGAAATGGAAAATGATGAGAAGGATGGAAGTAGGGGGAGGTGTAGGGAGCAGGGAGTAGGGATTAGGTGGGGGAAGGTGTAGAGTAAAACGATGTGTCATGGGCTGCAAGTTGGGCCAACCATCCAGTGTCGTTCTTTACTCCCTCATCCTCCGCACTTTCTGTCGTCACCCCTCCTTCCTTCTCTCTCTCTCTCTCTCTCTCTCTCCCTACTTCACTATTTCACTCTCTCTCCTCCTGCCTTCTCTCTTCTCACTTTCTAACTAAGTGTTCGTTTGGAAGAGCTTATTTTTAGGCAATAAGTGTTTATAATTCGTGATTCACGGTATACGAGGTAAGTATGTGAGAGGAGTTTTTTCTCGGCTTGCGTAATAAGGGCTTATTTCTCAAATTTAAGCTCTTCCAAACATACCTTAATACTCATATATACGTAAAACACTTTTCCTGTAAGATTGATTAAAGTGATAAGAGGTCTTATCTTTATAAGATGGAGAATATAAATTTAAATTGCAAAAAATGTATTTGTTGGAAAAGTTAAGAATCTTTGTCCTCTAAACCTCGAGGAAGAAATCCTTCATTTAATAATAATAATAATAAACACTTTAGCTTAATGATGCAAATAAACTTATGTTTCCATCCCATATTGTAGATTAGCAAGGCACATTTTAGTTCACTCTTAATGTAAAAGCTAGTTTAGGAGTTCATTTTTACTTTTAAATAGAAGATATCAATTTACTCTATCTTCTTAATTTATTATTATTTTTTAAAAATTATTTCTATTGTATTAATTTCATTTATTAAGATGGTTTTCTTTCCACATATAGTTTTCAATGCAAATATGGGTTAAATGACGCATTTTAGGAAAATCTAACACACATTTCTTATGAATAATTAACTTTTTTACTAGTTTCATTAATATTTGTAAATAAATTACCTAATTCTTACATTTAGGACTAAAATGAGTAATTATCAACATGTAACTTATCTATGTGTCGAAAAAAAAATATTAAACTTATCTAACTCAAATTAAAATGGTGCAAATTAAATATTAGACTTAATATGAAAATATCTAATTTTCTAAAGAACACATATATATGATTTTTTTTCCATACAAACCATGTTATAAGTGCGTGCTTGCCTTCATGTGCGCGTGTAATATGTTCTACTATCAAACTTTCCCAACACATTTCTTTTTTTGGGTGATTATGTGATGTGAAACAAGGAGGGCTGAAGGGGGTAGAGAAAGACAGGAGGAGGCGAAAAATATGTATGGACTAGTTTATTGAATCAATTAAGTTTGTATATATAGTGATACCCCGTTTGGTATTATGAAAGAGTTTTTAATGGAAGTGGAAGTGAAACTTAAAATGGAATTGGAAGTGGAACTCAAGGGGGAAGTAAATTTTAAAACATGTTTGGTACAATGGTGATAGAAGGATGGAAGTGAGATATGATATTTTATTAAAATATGTATTTATAATCTAAAAATACCAAAATACCCTCAAAAGAAAAAAAAAACTCTTCCTCTTTCAGCCAACTCAACCATCGTCCACCACCTATGACCACCACCAATCATCGGAAAAATGTTAGAACAATGAACCAGAAACAAAATGATTGAACAAAATAGTTGTAATTGAAATCAGAGCAATCAAAATGCTTGAACAATGAACCAGAAACAAAAATCGGAGCAACCATGGCTGTAATTGAAATCAGAAACAAAAACTAAAAGGAGCGATCGTGGTTGTAATTATCAGAGCAATCAAAATTGCAAGAAAAAAAATCAACATGCTTGAACAATCAGATCTTGCAATCGCAATCAAAATGCTTGAACAATAATGAACCTTGGCCGTCGCCTTTGAAACCGGAGTGTCGTCCACTGATATCATCTTTATTCAGAGATCGCAGAATGCAGAACTGGTTTTCTGGAAACCGGAGTGCCTTCCCTATCGCCTTTGCAGATCGCAGATCCATCCTCCCCTCTGTTCGCCGTCGGCGTCGCCTTTACAAATCGCTGATCTGTCCTCTCCTCCCTTCACAGTCGTTGTTGCCCTTGCAGATCTCCTTTGTCGTTGCCTTTACCGTCCGCCGTCGCCTTGGGCTTCATCATCCACTATCGCCATCGTCCGTCGCCTTGTTGTAACCCCCTCCGTAATTATATCCGAAATACACGATTAAAATGAAATAGAGACCAATAATAATCAAAATTCATTTACATTCTCATCCTTAAGATAGGATTTTCACAAAGTTCAAAAAATCACTTTAACCTGGTCTCACATTCATATTTTGAATACAATTACTTCGTGAAGATAAACTACATTCATATAAATATCAGAGTGCACAACAATAATACCGGTAATTCCGGGTTTATACCTTCACTAAAGATACATAGAGCACAATTGTCCATTACAATTCCTCAACAGGGATTACACAAATCCATCTCCAACACATAACCAAATAACCCAATATACATCCAAGCACATATACATCCAATATCCAATTATACATAATCCCAACTACCATGATAACCAACTACCAAAATGACAACCCGAAGGAGTCCTTATCACCCTTGGATGCTTGCTCCATCCTCGTTCTACCTTCCCTGTCTAAAATGTTGGTAGGGGAGGGTGAGATTCTAGAGAATCCCAGTAGGAAACAGATACCAATATGCGGCAAGATAAGTATTTAATGCACGACATGCTTGTATCACAATAACTCGTGCTCACATAATGATATATTTGCATGCTCAATGTTTCAACAACATACTCATGCCATAGCATAAATAGAAATAGAGCTTCAATCATTCATATATGTTTCACATAATCAAGCAAAGCAATAACATGTATCAATACACAGACACAAAATCAATACATGCAGGAGAGGTAAGTTCCTTACACTTTTTCTTTCCACGTATGCTCCAGCATCGGCTACTCACGATCCGAGCGGATATCAAACCATGACCAGGGCGAATACCCAACCTTATAACCAAATCAAGGATATAGGGTCATTCTCTTTTCCAAATTCTCATTTTCATAACACTTAAGGTTGGTTACCATTCATGACCTTTAGGTGGCTAATCAAAGCTTAAACACATGCCTAAAGGCTTGGGAAAAAAATTGACCAAAAACCATCTTCGGAAGTCCAAAATGTCATTTTTAAGGGTTGACCGTGGCCCACCAATCCATTGGCAGCAGCCAACAATAGGCCAGAAACATTTGAGCCGCGGCCAAGAAAATCTGGTTTCTTAGCTAAACTTCTAAAAATTATAATTAATTCTAGAAAAATCGAAATGAGGTGATTACAAAGCCAAATGAAAGATATTTAAGCACTCTTTACTGGAAAAATATGGACCATTACTAGAAATCACCACACAATTCTATAATTACACAAAATCCACCACTCCCCCAAAACCAAGGTACTGAAAACCGGACCGGACACTGAACCGGTCAAGACACTGGGTCAAGGGTTAGTGGTTCAGACCGGGGTTAACCCGGGGGTCAACCCGGGAGTCAGACCGGGGTCAATAAAATATATATATATATATATAATTTAAATGTGCATGCATACCATTAAAAAAACCACATAAAAGTTTTTTTTAAGCCAATAGTCTAATATAAGCTCCTAAATCTAATACTTACAAAAATATCTATATATCAATAAGTACATAAAGATTTTTTTAAGCCTAAATATTTTAAAGCTCTTTGCAAATCGAGAGGGAAGGAGACGGACGTGGAGGTTTCAACTTTCAAAATGAAAAAAAAAAACTCAGAGGGAGACTGTCTGTCAGAGTCTCAGAGACGAAGCGTCCATGGGAAGGAAAAGGAAGAAAGATTCAGAATTTGAGGGAAATATATAAAAAAAAAAAAGAAGCAAAACAGCGTCGTTTTGAAGATGAAAAAAAATAAAAAAAAAAAAATATAAAACCCAAACCGGGTCAACCGTGACCCGGCCGGGTTACCCCGGGTCACCCCGGTTTTCACCGGGTCAACCCGGGTCGGCCGGGTCACCCTCCCCCGGTTTTCTACCCCAAATCGGACCGGACCAGTCACCGGTTCACCGGTTTCCGGTCCGAACTGGCCGGTCCGGTCCGATTTTAAATACCATGCCCAAAACAGAGTCCATTTTCCATCCCAAACTTTGGCAAAGCATAACTCTCAATTCACAATCATTTGTTTCAGTTTTTTTGATATTAAATTAAATAGTTTATTTTTTTAGTTGTTTAGCTAATCTAATTAGCTTATTATTCAATAGTTTAGCTCATTTATAAATTAAAAGGAATAATTTAATTTATTTGGATAAGTATAAAAATTGTATTGATAATATTATTAAGGATACGTAGGTAAAAGGAACTATTATGTTGTCTACTACAATGTAATTGTGTATGAAAAATAGATGAAAATGAAATAAAGCTCTAAAATATCCAAAAAAAAATGGTAAGGATAAATTTTATGCGAAGGAAAGAAGTATTGAAATAAAAAATTAAAAAAATTGTTACCATATTTGATCGTATTGTTAAGCTCCTCAACTCACACAAAAAAATTTATAAATGAGAGAAAATGAAAGAAGGGTGAGGTGAAGAGAAATGGATGAGTGTTTGAAATGAGTTGTGGTAGGGGTATTTATAGGGATCCGAGTAGCATTTGTAGCGGTTAATGTATCCAATTTGTAGCCATTTTTAATTAGTAGCGGTTATTTTTATTTTTGTAGCGGTTTAAAAACCGCTACAAATATTATTTTATTTTTTTTAAAAAATATTTCTTTTTCAGTTTTTTTTAAAGACAAAAACATAATTTGAATTTGATCACTTATCCTCGCCATCCCTACAGAAATTATGTAGAAAAATATTGTTAGTGATGTATTATTAAATTAAAACAATTTAATTTAAATGACGTGGACTTAAAAAACACACCGCAGTAGAGGTAAATAGTCATCGCCTTCAGGGAAATGGTTTTCAAAATCGGGTGATGGAAATGACTCACTCTCGTAGGCGATGTGATCGCCTTCACCTATGTCGTAAAGGTCTCGTAGCTTTAAATGAACGATCATGTGCCAATCCCTATGCCTCTCATTCTCGACATAATAAACCTGATGTGCCTCTGAAGTAAGAATATACGGCTCATCATCTTGAGAACAGTATGAATCGGCTGTGAGAAATTGATTAATGTGATCCCTAAGTCGTTAGTTGTCAGTCCCTAAGAAGTAGTGGTATTTGCCCACAAATACTTGAACAGCGTTATGGTGAAACGACCTTGATAATTAAGTTCAACCACATCAAGAAGCTTTCCATAGTAAGGGATGCCTCCGAACTGCATGTTAGTGTCACTGCTGCTCGCATAACTCCTTGTCCCAAATGTGCTATAAATACTCGAATTCTAAGTTTGCAATCCTTGATCCCGTGAAATCGTGCAAAACTTAAAACCATTGACATTGTATGCTGTAAACCTTTTTGCATGATCAAGAAGGCCGATTGCGAGAGCTTTGAAATCTGGTGAGTGTGGGTTGTGGTCATTTAGTATTCTACACGTAAACCAGGTTAGGAATTCTTTGTGGACATTTTTGCAACTTCTGAGGATGTCTGTGTACGAATCCTGAGTTGACACTTAACATGACTTTTGAATTCCCTGCAATTAATAATGAAAAGACGATAGTGAAATGAAAGTGAAAAATGTTACGGAAGATATAGAATAACATGTGAGTGTACAATTCTTACTGCATAAAAGGTTCAACTTGAGTGCAATTAATCAAGACATGTCTATGTGCTTACAACTTCCCAGTTGCCATTAGTTTGAACTTCTCAGTTCCTCCAACTGGTTTACCAACACGAGGGATAAATTCTCCTGATGTTGAAGCAGGTTCAGGACAATCGTCAACACGAGGTGGGTGGTTGAAAGCCATCTCAAGGTCATCAAAGTACCTTGAACAAAAATATAGCACCTCATCCCCTATATAGCCTTCAGCTATAGAACCCTCTTGCCATGCCTTATTCCTTACGTAAGATTTTAATTTCCCAAAAAACCTACTAAGTAAAGAAGAGAAAATTGATACTAATTGCTGAAAAGGATGACTAACAAATATAAGAACTAACAATAAAGCACATATTTAAAATAAGTACCTCTCAATCGGATACATCCATAGATATTGTACTAGACCAGCGAGCTTTGTTTCATGAACGAGGTAGACTGTAAGGTGAACCGTCACAGTGAAAAATGACGGAGGAAGGATCATTTCTAAATGACAAAGGGTAAGAATGATTTTGGACTGCAGCTAATTGAGCTCCTCAACGATTAAAACCTTAGAACACAACTTCCGAAAGAAAGAACAAAGTTCCACCAAAACGATGGAACCATCAGGAGGAAGTGCATTCTTTATAGCCAGAGGGAGTAACTGTTGTATAAGAACATGTGAGTCATGACTCTTCAGGCCAACATCCTTTCGAGCCTGCAAGTCAACACATTGAGAAATGTTGCTTCAATACCCACTAGGAACTTTTAATTTCTTCAACGTTGCGAGGAAGACTTCCTTGTTCGGTTTTGTGAGGGTAAACTTTGCCGGCTAAAATTTGTCATGCTCATCTGGCCAAGCATCTTCAAGAATTCTTATGGAGCGTAAATCTTTACTCGCTTGAAGGTGATCTTTTATCTTGCCGGGTTCGTTAAGCAACGTATATAGCATATTATCGCAAACATTCTTTTCAATGTGCATGACATCAAGAATGTGGCGAAGTAAATTAGATCTCCAATATGGAAGAGTGAAAAAAATACTTATCTTCTTCCACTGTTGAGGCGCCGAAGTCCTACACGTCTTTTGGCGAATTATTGTTGAATTGTCGCCTTTTCAAAACTCGAAGTCAATATGCTCAAGCTGCTGTAAGATATCTGTACCGGATAAAGTCTAAGGTAGTCCTCTTTTTTCTGGTTTCCTATTGAAGCGATTCCGTTTCAATCTGAACTTATGCCTTCCATCGAGAAACCTTTGATGCCCCATTAAGCACCACTTTTGGCTATGGGGAAGGCATACTGTGTCAGAGTCAAAATTGCAAGTTGGACACACCAACCCAGTGTGCACATTCCAATTAGATAATGTGCCAATGCTAGGAAAGTCACTAATCGTCCACATTAAGGCTGAACACAAGTTGAACAAAGTCTTCACGTAAGTATCATACGTCTCCATGCCGACATTCCACAGGTCAACCAATTCCACAATAAGCAGTTGGAGATACATATCGATGTCATTGCCCGGTACCTTTTTGCCTGGAATGATCATAGACATTATGATAGAGCTTTGTTTCATACACATATAGGGGGTAAGTTGTAGTGAACTAAGACTACCGGCCAAATACTGTAACTTGTGCTAAGATTCTCGAAAGGATTGAAACTGTCGATCGCCAATGCAAGCCGAACATTTCTGGGGTCAGTCGTGAAATCTAGAAAGTGTTGTCAAACATTTTCCAAGCATATGCATCCCGGGGATGTCTTAATTTACCGTCTTCATTCTTATCAACAGCATACCACCTCATGTGCTCCGTAGTTTTTGACGACATAAATAATCTTTGTAGGCGAGGTTTTAAAGGGAAATACCTGAGAATCTTTTGCAGGTTTCTTCTTCTATTTTTTCCCCTTCCGAATTGTCTTGTACCTCGATGTGTGGCATCTCTTACAAGTCTCCTTGCTGGAATCGTCTCCCTAATACAACATACAATCGTTGGGACATGTATCAATGCTTTGATAGTTCAACCCTAACCTGTTGATAATTTTCTTGGCCTCATAGAATGTTGTGGGAATCTCAGCATTGGGGAATGCATCTTGTAATAATTTGAGCAACGTCAACATTCCCTTATTTGTGATTCCACACAAGCACTTGATATGATACAATTTGATAAAAAAAGATAATTTAGAATATTTTCGACAACCTTGATATAAAGGACAATCTGCTTCATCCATCAAAGTGAAAAAATCCCGAGCTGCTTCATTCCTCATGAACATTGGCTCAGAACTGTGCACTTCTTCGTTGAAGTTGTCACCTTGAAATCCAAATGCATCACGCACAGCATCATTCACAGGATCATCTTCATCTAGTTGAACGCCTACTTGAGAACTTCGAGGAAGAGCATTATCATATCTAATGCTGGCCTTCTCACTATGAACTACCTAGAACGTATAGTCCTCCGGGAAAGGCTTCAAAAGCAAATGTTCCTTAACAGCATTTCGTGTATGCCACTTCTTGAACTTGCATCTCTGACATAGACAGACGATCTTGCCGTTACAACTGGCGTGAGTGAATGCGAAATCCAATAAATTGTTTAATCCGTACAAATATTCTGGAGAATTGCGTGGCAACCTAATCCATGACTTATCCATAGCTACTAGTGAGAGAGAAGAAAGTATAGTAAAGAAGATGAGTGAATAGATAATGATGATTGTTCGGAACCTTATATTTTGAATTTCCAACATTTAATATTTTGTAGCGGTTCATAACCGCTACAGTAACTGCTACGATGCTGAAAATTTGTAGCGGTTATATGTATAAAACCGTTACTACTTTTCAAACCATTGGAAATCAAATAAAAGAAATAGTTTTAAACTTGTAGCGGTTATGAGAAAAACCGCTACTAATATACATTTGTAGCGGTTATACATGAGTAACCGCTACAAATTTGCAAAAAGTGGAGGGAAATTCAAAATAGAAAAGTTAAGTATTTGTAGCGGTTATTTATATAACCGCTACAAATAGTCAATAATTCAATTTTGAATTTTGCCGCGCACATGTCTTTACATTTTTAGCGGTTTTTGCATTAACCGCTATAAATATGGAACTATATTTCTAAAACTAATATATATATATATATATTTGTAGCGGTTATATTATAAAACCGCTACAAATATAATAAAATTACATTTGTAGTGGTTCTTGTATTAACCGCTACTAATATATATATATATCTATATATATATTTGTAGCGGTTTTATAATATAACCGCTACAAACATATATATATATATATATATATATATATATATATATATATATATATATATATATATTTAGTTTTAGAAATATAAATAATACTGTTGCAATTAATTCACAAATTCAACAACGCAGTCTAAGAATATAAATATAACTATGGTAAACGCAATAAGAATCTAAGTTCTGAAATAAAAAATTATATATATTTATTTACAAATGTTTCAACAAGAAAAAATAAATAAGTCCTAAACTAAGTAGCTGGGGGTTGATCATCTGGTGCTCTCTCAGGTGTTGTTGAATTGGGGCGCTGGGCAGAGTTAACTGCACCATCATCATCAGCAGGAGGAGGAGGAGTAGTCTGAACGACGTATCGAAGGACAGGGGGAGCCTGTGGATGCTGCTTGTAACTCCCCAAATTTCAATTAAGGGCTAATAATAATTATTGAGGATAATTATTGAATTAAGGTGGAATAATTATGGGATTTTGGCAGTAATATCAATTATTATGCCATGATTAGTGGAAATTGAAAGAAGGAAATTGTTGGGCAATTAGTTAGTGATTAACAGAGAAATTAATTACTAACTAAGAGAAAAATGAGAAGTATGATTAAATGGCTAAAGGAAGGATTAGAACGGCTAATTGGTGACTTATTTTGGGTGAACCAATGAAATGGTGACATGTGGCAAAGTGGGTGTAAAGGGTGTGTGTGTGTGTGTGTAAAAGTCAAATGTTGCATTTTTTATGCATTCTTTCTCTCTCTTCTTCCCTCTTTTCAGTTGAGCATGGGGGAGGGAGTATGTCATCATCATTCTTCATCTTCCCCAACACTCCATCTCTCTCTCTCTCTCTCTCATTTTCTCTATCTTATTCGGCCATTGTTACCCAAGAAGGAGGAAGGAAAAGCTTGAGAAGAGGTAAGTTAAAGACCTTTAATGAAAATTTGCATTTTATTAATGTTGTTCCTTAGAGTGAGAGCTTCAATTTCATGGTTGTAGTTTCTCCATTGGTGGTGATTTGAGGAATCACGAAAATCTGGTAGTTGGAGAATCAAGAAGTGTCTTTGGAAAAGTTGAAGAGGTGAGTGAAACAAGCCTTTCCATCTATGTTTCATGCCATTTAATGAAGTTTGGAATTTTTGGCCTTGAATTTGAAAATGAGTGTCATTGGGTATTTGGTATGCTTTTGGCATGAAATTGGTATCTTGAGAGGTGTTATGAATAGATAGAATTGATTGGTGGCTAAATTGTGAAGTTTGGATGATTTTGAAATTTTGATGTTTGTGTTACCTAAAACCAAAGCATGATAATGGAGCAAGATTTTGGTAATTCTGATGATTCCATTGAATTCCTTGAGTGTTTTTGTGTGGGAGTAGCTTTGGTTGAGGTTTTGGGTCTATTGGAAACTCTTAGGAAGCTTTTGGAAAGTGCTGTCAAGTTTTCTGCATTTTCTGGTTTCTAATGCGTATCACTCGAGTGAGGATGAGTTCACTCGAGTGCGATAGTGTAATTTCCTTTTCTGCTTCAATTTCTGTGTTGCACTTCCGTGTGTAGAGGCAAGAGTGTTGCCTCACTTGCAAGTGTTGTGGGTTCTCACTCGAGTAAGCCTCCTCTCACTCGAGTGCGGGTGTATTTGATAGCATGATTTATCATCTCGGGTTGTCACTCGCGTCCAAGATTCAAGAGTTCGTTATAACACTTGCGAGTGTTAAGTTGTCACTCGAGTGAGGTCTTCTTCACTCGAGTGCTCCTCTTCTTTGAAAGTTTTTATGCTCTCGGGCAAGCACTTTCTGTCCTCACTTTCTAGCACTTGAGTGCATACCATAACATCGCTCGAGTGAGGCCTTCTTCACTCGAGTGTCTGTACCAACACTCGAGTGAGGCGAACTTTACTCGAGTGCAGCAGTGAAAAATCAATTTTTGTGCTTCCAAAAGGGTATCTTTGAGATAGTTCTTCTAACCCTTTAGGAGTTTTGTTAGGGGTATTTAATGACTCTAAAAGAGCAATAATAATAACCAAATTAAGTGTTAAGAAGTAATTGAGAATTGGATAGAGAATAATACTTCGTCACTCATTATGAATTATAGGATACGATATTTGCCCTACTTGGGAGGGACCAGTGCCAGAGCGTACACGGAAGGAACGAGTAGGTAGTGACTTTTCTCTCATGTTGTGTATGATGTCTGGTATGCATGATTGATTATTATGTGTTTGTGAAAAGTGAATGAAAATGTGCCATGGTCCATTGCAGCGTGAGCACTTCAGCGAGAGCTGTCGTAGGGGGTTGATGCTTATCACACCTACCCCAGCCGTTGAACTGCCGTTGTAATAGATATGGATCTTTGAGAAATTGCTTTGTGAATCCGGCTAGTGTGGCTGTGTATTGTAAAATGCTTTATATGAATCTCAGTTGTGGTGAAATATATTGTTGTGAACTGTGTTGTGGTGTAATACAACGTGCGCACTTCAACGTGAGCAAACGTAAGGGTGACACGAGTCATACCTGCCTTTGCCACTGTAACTGATGTTGTAGTTGCTATGTATGGGTGATGATTGCTTTCATGCCTTATTATTATGCATATTATGAGTGATTTGTTATTACGGGGATTCTTTAGAATCTTACTCTCCCAAAACAACTTTTAGACAGCGCCGAAGGATCAAAAGGAAAGCGGGTGACGAAGAGCAGATAGAGCTCCAGATTGGGAGTTTTATTTTGGTTATTTGGTTATCATGTATAAATCATTTGGATAGTTTTGTGTAATCCCCTTATTATGGGAAACTCTATAGGCAATTGTGCCTTGTAGACCCTTCATTAATCAATGGAACCCGAGTGTGTTGGGAATTTATGTTGTACTCTGATATGTATAAATGGAATCAACCTGTATAGGCCGATTGTGTATTTGAAATATGAATATGAGACCTATGTGAACATGTTTTAGAAAAGTTTTATAAACTCTAATTTTGGGAAGTTCAATTTTGTTTAAGTCCTAAATCATCTAAGGTATCTAATTCTACTTAACTACTTGATTATAAACTTAATCTCGACTTATGGTGCGAGGGAGTTACACTGCTCGTCTGGGAACAAGTGACTCCACGACTGCTCGAGCATGTTGTTCGTGATATCACACCACTGTGTCTGCTGAGTGTAGATTAAATTAGCCTGTTGCTATATCTGCTGTAGATGCAACTGCTGCATCCACTACTACTGCTGAGCCACTACAGCCTGTGTCAGCTCCAAATCTGACTGCAGCTACTCAACAGACTTGTCCCTCGGATATTTGACCCCTCTAGAGTTGCCAGCCTCAGAGGCGGCGCTCCTGCGTAGACCATGCTAGGTCTGGCGCCTATCCCCATCCCCCGCACGCGTACAGGATGCTTAGCCTGAGTCAGAACCGCCTTCAAAAGAGCCGTTGGGTCCATTGACCCCTGTGACTCCTCGGCCTGGGTTTCTTGCAGCTCAGCCTGCGACTACTGCATCCACTCCTGCCATTTTATGAAACAATTACTTATTAGAATTTTTAATTATTAAGTTGGTTTTATAAAAATTATAATAATGAAATTACTTACAATGGCCGCCTTTGCCTACTGAGAGGTCGAAGTCCCATTACGGTGTCTGTGCGTGATAGCGTACAACTCCTCATATTCCATCTGACGGTTCTCCTGCTATGCCTTCCTCTCATAAAATAATTACAAAATTCAATTAGTATTATGAAATAACCAGTTAAAAGTCAGTGATATTATGAAAAGTTACCAGCTCGTTGTAAGTGACAGCAAAGGTCTTCGATCATGCTGTGTAGTGGATCGTTTGCTGCCTACAGTACCTAGTGTTCCTCTGAGAAAGCACCTGGAAAAAAATAATATTAATGTATTAAAATAATATAAAACATTTAAAATTAATAAATTTCAAATTAAAATTAATTAAATTAAAATTATAATTTAATAATTAACAATTACAAAATTATATATAAATAATCTAATAAATACATCACCTGCCCCTCAGTGTTCCTCTTGAACTGGACGAAACTCGCCTAGTTGTTCGACTGGACGCCGTCCGGGACGCTCTCGATCAGCTGCTCCAAAGGCATCGTCCCATCCTTATCCACACTGTGGAAGAGACGGTTTCTCCTGTTCCTCCAGCCGTCACCCATCTTCACCAGGGTATACCTCTTCCGGTTGGCTCAGACGGCAAACCGCAACTGCAAGAAAATTATTTAAATATCAATAATTACAAAAATCCTATTAAAAAGTATTAATTAAATATATTTAATTACAAAAAATATTAATTAAATACTATTAATTACTTGCACCACCTCCTCCCAAGCCAGGTCCTTCGGCCCCTTCGGAATGTGCCTCCACATCCTGAAGTGAAGGGAGAATCGCATCCAATTCGAGCCCAGGTCGTTCAGGAAGTGGTTGAACAGGTGACCCCCATGTCGATGGGCTGGTCTGTGCCCTCATTCCACGGCACTACAACTCATAGTGTCTGGTCCATGCTGTTCAGACCGGCCATGTCCAGCCTCTTTGTGGACACGTTCCCCTGCTCATCTGCACAATTTATCAAACATTAGATAAATTGTAATTCAAATTTAACATTTTGAATTTAAATAAATAGTTTATTAAATAAAAAAATTTATTTACCTTAGACCTACACCTCAAACCCAGTAGACCACCAAGATGACCCTCGTGGGTTGTTCTGCTCCCGTGCATCCTCCTCATCGAGGAATTGCTCCGTTTCTCTGATCCCAATCGGGATGTCGAAGTCCTCGTTCAAGTCATAGTCCTCGATGCTGATATCTGCCTCCCCCAAATCAGGCACCTCTGGCGTGGTCGTCTCCTATAGAATCGTTTGCAGTGCCTGTGGTAGGGCCAACTCCTGTGGGGGGGATGGGCTGAAATGCTGTGGTCGCCCTCCCTCTGCGCTGCCCCTTACTCTACTGCTGCCATCCCGCAAAATCGGTCTGGGGACCTCGGGCTCCTTCCCCCTATCCAGTCTTGAAGCCATATCAACTACAAAAATTCAAAAAAATAACATTTTAGTCACATTATTATGCAAAAATATAATAAAAATAAAAATACAAATAAAATACATATTGTGTTTGTACCTCAAGTATAAATAATGAGAAATACTGCAGCAAAAACTCTTCCACAGGCGTCTGAACGATCAAATTTAAAAGAAAACATTCAAAGAAGCCTCAGGAAACAAAATGGCCAAACGAAAAAGTGAAAGGGGGCAGTGGCCTTATTTAGGGGCGGCATTTGTAGCGGTTCTTGAAATAACCGCTACATTAACCATTACAAATAAGCTAAGGTGGCTAAAATTTGTAGCGGTTCTATAATAACCGCTACAAATTATAAAAACATTTGAAGTTCTATAGCAGTTATAGTACAAAACCGCTACAAATTTTGAGACCTCTGAAATTCTGTAGCGGTTATAATTTTATAACCGCTACAAATAGGCAACCTTTCGCATTTTGTAGCCGTTTAATTGGCTAAACCGCTACAAATAACCGTTACACTGTTGGCGCATTTTGATCGTGCTAATTGGTGGCAAATTTGTAGCGGTTATTATTTAGTAACCGCTACAAAATGACCGCTACAAATTTTGGCGGGAATTGTGCGCCATATTTGTAGCGGTTTTTTATACTGAACCGCTACAAAAAATGTTACTAATCTCTCGGGCGTAGCTTGCCGATACAAATTTGTAGCGATTTAGATTTTAACTGCTATAAATGTTAATATTTGTAGCGGTTAATTGTAACCGCTACAATGTAACCGCTATAAAATACCATTCTTTTTGTAGTGGATAAACAAAACCTAAGATAATGCTAGCTAGGAAAGATCCATAAGGAAATCCAATTAAATCCTAATTAATATAAGGGATATTTGAAATAAATTTATTCAAATAGTCTTTATAAAATAACCCTAATTATTATATCTTATCGAACATATTCCACCATCAAGCATCTAGAACATCGGCTTCATAAATAATAAGTCTAACTACTCTAAGTCTCTAACCACTCTAATATGTCATTAATTGATTATTATTCTTTCTTTTTATTTTTGTTTGACAAGCATCATTTATAGCTAGCACTATATGAATACTAGAAATTAAACGGATATTTTGCACTCACAAGACCTTGAATCATATATAACCCTGAGAGCATTGCAAGTTGCAACCCAATTTATTTTCCACTATGGAATGGGGGGAAATATGTTCACAATCCTTCGAATTAACAGAGATTTTGTTATGTTATGCAAAACAAATATGGCTCATTAATACTGTATATTCCGCATAATATAAAACTATAATATAACCTCTGATATATCATATTATGAAGTTCAATAATCAGGTAGCCCAGCCCAAACGCGGCACGCACCTAATCTTTTTATTAAGAAAAAGACAACACAGTAATCCAAAGATTACTAGGGGCCTATATTAGAAAGCAACATATATATTTGAAACGTTTAGAAAAATCTCATCTTTCACTTAGGGTGTGTTTGGTTTGAGGGGAGGGGAGGGAGGGGAGGGCAGGAGGGGAGAGTTAAATTACCGTTTTGGGTTGAATGTATTTAAATTTTGGGCGGAAATTCAAAATTTTAAAAAAATAAGAGGGTAAATTTTGAGCGGGAATCCAAAATTTAAAAGAATTAGAAAGTAAATTTTGGGTTTCTCTAGTTCAAAATTGTAATTTGCCACTCGTCCCCTCCCCTCTCCTTCCCTCAAACTAAACACACCCTTAATAGCAGTCATGCTCGTACCTATAAATATAAGCTTGTTAATTACTAGTATTATTTACAAATTCATTATGATGCTGAATTTATTTTGTTAGGAGAGGGAAAAAAACCTTTGCACGCTCTAAGCCCGTTATACCTTAAAGTGAAAAAATGGGATTAGACCTATGACCAAATAATATACACACACAGTCTTGCTTTGTTAATTAATTGAATATACGAATATTGTCAACACCATATCGATCGGTTCTTCTTCAATTCTTACACGCCCCACTATTGCAAACATTTATGTTAGATTCATTTCAAGTCTTGAGAACAAAATTAACTAAAAGAACAAAGATTGCACAAGCAATACTCCAAATGGCATGTGACATTGATCTGCTTCTTCTCTCTTGATCACTGTGTTTAATCAGTTGGCTGGGTGGCCTTAATTAATTCATATAATACACTTATGCGAGTGATCAGTTAGAATTATGTAGTCTTGATGATACTATAAGTAACACTTGATCGTACATATATTCAAATAATAACTGTAACTAGCATTAAAAAGCAATCAGACAAACACATAATAGACAAAAATTTCCATTGACATCCATAAGAATTAATTCGGTTTAACTTCTATTCTTGGCTTTTCTCTAATAATATATACGACTCACGCAATCCACCATGAAAAAGGGAAAAAATAAAGACGAAGTTGGAAGAGCTTAAACACAGACACATATATACGAGTAACTAATATGGCTTCCTGACAGTAATAATAATAAAGCTTTGATTTACTCAATTATATCTATTTTCCTCTATGTACATCGTAATTAAAGCTATATGTGAACCTCTTTTCTCCTTCACTTCTACCTCTGGTTTAGCCAAGAGAAGAAAAAGAAAAACAAGGGCAATACGTTATAAGGAACTATATATAATTATACAAATATAAAGAAGTATATATATATATATATAGGTGGCGAGTGAAAATTTAGGAAGATTTCATGAGCTGGGAGGTAGCGAGAAGAGAGCGCATTACTTGAACTTGAGATCGGAGGGATTGAATATAATCTAGGGTTTCTTCAAGCAAGGACACGTCATCGTCCATAAGATGGCCACCTGGAACAAGCCTCTTAAGCATTTCTCTTCTCTTTTGGACCAGCCTCCTTGCAATACAATCCGCCATAACTGTTTTCTTCATCACTCTCCTACGAACTGTACGGCGCCTTCTCTTCATGATCTTCCTGCTTCTATTAAGCAGAGACGGCGAAGAAGAAGTGAAAGTCTTTCTTAGCCTAAAGCACTGTGAAGACCCTATTATGTGATCCGTCAGGACCTTACTGTTGTGGTCCGTGGAAGCAATATTGGCAATAAGGGCTCGGCTCCAACAATGCTTATTGGTTTGAGCTCTGGTAGAAGCCATGGCTAAATCTGCTGACACTTTAATGGCTTTTTTCCTCTCCAACAAGCTCATGTTCTTCTTAAGGGACGTGCATTTTCCCATACCCTCCATCCATTTTTTCAGAAATTCTAGCTTCTCGGACCTGGGATTTTCCATTCTGTGAAAAAAGTTTCAAACTTTGGCTTCAGCAAACTGAAACAACAAGCACATATAACTCATAACTATTAGGGATTTCTCAGGGAAACAAACTTGTACAAATGAATGAAAGTAATTCATACCTCGTCCAAATTTTTCTGTTCACTGCACAGTAGAAAGATTCAGAAGAAATTAAAAATGATACAATGTATGCGTTTTTCTGTGTAAAGAAGTTATGGATGCAAGAAAGTAAACTACAGGAAGAGAGAGAGAGAGAGAGAGAGAGGAATGAGAAGAAGAAGAATGAGGAAGAAGGGAATTTATGTGGTGGAAGGGAAGCAAAAGTGGTGGGGCGTAGGGAGAAAGACAGAGCACATGGTGGCACATGCAGTGGCTGGCCCACACAACTTAAAAAACTTGAGATGAATATATAATAAGGGCGAATTATACGATCGACAAATTTATGTTGTTTTCATCTTGCCTTTTTATCCATTTCAAGAAAACATATGATATAAAGTAATACTATTATGTCTCAGATTGATTTTACTTTTTACACATGTAATCTGTTTCTATTTATCCTCAATCCTCCATGTAAATTATATACAGTGATTAAGTGAGTTAGGATTTTTGAATTGACTATATATATACGCGTAAGAACTCTTAGTGCTACTAGAAATTACTATTAGTTGATTATTATAATAAAATTTGTATTATCTATTAGTGGAGTGCTTAAATAATTTAATTAATATTCTACGACGATATCATTGCCTAGAGCTAATATATTAGCTAAAAGTAACCAACATGTTACATAAAAGAGAATCGACATGATGAGAAAGGGGATGATGACTAGCTATTTCGCATTTATACGGTTATACCAATACACACTTAATTGTTTGTTTTTAATAAGTTTAAATAGAGAGACGCATGTGAAGTTAATTAATGTAATGGAAACCTAAAATTGGTATCTTGTTTTGAATGCAAACAAAAGTCACCAAAAAAAGACTCTTTTCAAAACAAAATGGGGGCTATATGGCCCACGATTGGAGCTCTAATAGGGGCAGATTGTCCCTTAACTCGCGGATATATTTGTCTACTTATTATCATACGTGTACACTACACATTTCAATAATCCCTCAATGCATTTGAATATTTCTTTTTTTGTTACTCCCATCAACTACATATATATACCAATCATCAAAATATGTTTTTCAAACAATGTTTCGTGCATTATCTATGCGAAGCTTACTCTAGTTGAATTATAATTACTGTACTTAAGTATCAAATACTACCTCCGGTCCTTAATATGATTGATAGTATATATTAATAATGTTGTCTTTTATGTCTCTGTTATATGCTTTAGCCAGTTCAACTTTTTCTCTCATTGCAATCTTGAGAGTATTGCGTCAGTTATGTATCAACACATCAGCTTTATTTTTTGTTCTAAATATAATACGTTAATATATATTTTATTTTTAATATTTATATTTTTTTCCCAAACTAAACTATCTAACTTATATATTGATATATAGTGTAATGCTGTAAATGGGTGTCTTAGAGATATCATGCAGGTTACATTTATTCTAATTAAGTAATTTTTTTCACTTTCTTAATCTATTAAAATTAGTTAAATAATTCTTATATTAAGGATTGAAAGAAAATATCTTAATTAGTTGCAAAGCTCATTATATTGATATGGTTAATTTTGGTTACAAAACCATTGTAAGCAAAACTTAACATATCAATGTTGTGCGTGTATTTATATAAAACAAAGACTAGAGAAGGGTAGTTCAAGTTCTTTTTTGGCCAGAAGAAAAAAACTTCATAAAACTAAAACAAACCAAAAAAGTTAGAAAACATAACAACATTCATACAAAAACACAAATCAACCCATTCCTACCCTAGTTTCTTCAATCAGTAACCAAGTTAGCCTTTCTGAAAATCTTCATCAACGAGTAATTCCTGATGAGTTTCATTTGAAAAAGGATATTTTTATATTTTCAATTAAGACATGACGTTTCTAATTAGAGGTCATGGTATTCTTATTGATGCACCACATAAGTTAATAAATT
Organism: Inga laurina; assembly: GCA_963855925.1. Taxonomy (NCBI): domain Eukaryota; kingdom Viridiplantae; phylum Streptophyta; class Magnoliopsida; order Fabales; family Fabaceae; genus Inga; species Inga laurina. The sequence continues at coordinate 45,957,331 of OY979709.1, read as the reverse complement.
AGTTCGTTCAAGTTCATGCCATGTCACTGACGATTCATCACCTGTTATAATTTAACTCTGAATGATGAATATATTTCTTTATGAAATATAAAGCAGATCGAGAGATGTTGAAAAGTTATTACAGGATCAGGTTAAAACATTCTGATATCACATGATTAGGTTAAGACATGTTTGTAAAATATAAAACATATCTACAAGACGTTTAGTAAGTACGTGACGCGACATTGGCTATATATATAAATAATTGATTTGATTGCCTGTTTCGGCTTGATTGGTAGACTCAAACAGTGATTTATGGCCTCACTTGAACCATAGAAAATTAGAAAATTCGATTATTCATTTGTTACATTGAATTCGATCGCCGTATGATTAAACTAATTATGCAGCAGCCCACACAACCGTATGAATTGGCAGGAAATTAAATACACGTTATTTTCTTGAGAACAAAAAATATTACATTTTTCTATAGAAAATCCAAACCGTGCTGGCAATCTTGTTCACACAAATCATAATTTAATTAGCTAAAATGCATGCATGTGACCAATTTCTGATCAAATAGCATGTTATACTGGATGGAAAGTTAATGAAACATATCCCCACACACAAAGTATTAACAAGATTCGCTATGTCTACGTACAACGTTGGAGCTACAATAATACATCATGATAAATTCTCAATGTATGATAAAAGGATTTTGTCCACATCAACTTGCATGTTTCACTTTAATAATATCACATGTATAGTTACATTATTTATACTCATATAAAGTATATACAGGACTAGCTAGTTGTTCACCAAAAGAAAAAAGAAAAAAGGATCCGTACATAGACGTGTTTATTTTTAAGAGGTGTTCATTTGTCAAGTTTTAAAATGGAATCTGTCAACTTCGGTAAACTTAATAATGAGTTAAAAAGTAAAGTTAAAGTTCCAGTTTTTAATGGTAGAGGGCTGCTCTACATTTTTTCCTTCATTTTGTCGTGTCGGTGTTACGCATTGTTTTAAAAACTGGACCAAACTGATAGATTCATACTAGAAGCTGGTGAACCGGAAACTTCTCTGGTCTGGGTAACCAACTGAATTGGGATTTTTGAGAACCGTTTGACCCATCCCAAACCGGTGTGAACCGGTAATAACCCAGGTAATCCACT